>OZ024869.1:22500-1222500 GCA_964017185.1 Rugalucina vietnamica
ACTTCTTGGAGTTAATGTCCACAGTTTATATTGACTCCGACTTCTGTTCTCTCCAATGTTTTTGGTGTTTTATGTTTTAGTTTCTTCTCGTTTCTTGTCTTAATATTACTTCTTGACATCCAGGTCAACAAATTCACTGTCATCTTGGGATAAAGCTACCACTTCTGCATTGCGAAACCAACTGGGCCACAACGTGAGAAAATGTACCTTCGGACAATATTTTGAGTATTAAAAAAACAAAGTTACTTTGAATGTCTAATGTTTGTAGAGTCTGTAAGTCTTTATTTGACCAGATTATTTCAGTTATTTTGTGAGTATGGCCAATTTACTACATGAACCCTAGAGACGTCATTGTCCTGAAAAATGACGTCAAAGTTGCGTAATGTATTTCTGCATGTTAGTAGAGCTAACAAAACTCGATGCATTAGCTTAAAACTGTTTAAGCACTTGTCAGAACCTGTTGTTAAGATAGAAGCATACCATCCTTACAGGCAATATGTCGTAATTATTTTGTCTATTTTCATGATGATGCGTTTGCTATGGTTACCGTTTAACGATAGATATAGGAAAATTATGTGTATTATTGGGCTAAAACAAGGGCAGATAACTCCAAATATTGAAAATAAATATGTTTTAAAAGTCATTCATTTGGTAGCCCGATGTTCAAAGATTACAAATACAGTGTTATTTGTAAAACGTATATTGCATCATTTTTCCGCTTTTTGCTGCTTTCTACTAGTAATGTCAGAATGTCCGAAGGTACATTTTGTCGCGTTGCGGTTCAACTATTTATTTAATAAAGTATTTGTTTTTTTTTGTGACTTCAAAATATCAGCTCAGAAATGTATCTGATACAATCGCAAACCTACGTCAACACTGATGCTGTGTCTTTCGGCTGATAGATAACACTAAAAGCACATACTGTGCAGAAACAGATTAGACTGCTTCAAGAGGTGGCGAGACAGTTCCTTAGTTTGCCGTGGCAACGTCAGCTGTGTAAATAGTCAATAGTCGTGTGTATATGTCTACATGCATTCGATTGGTCAAAAGATTGCTTGGCTAAAATTCTATCCAATCAGAAGACACCGTGTTCATTTTCTTTCCGCCATTTTACTGTTGGTCACAAAATACAACGATTTAATGGACGTTTCAGAGTCTGGTAAGCGTATTTTGTTTGTTTAGTAAGTAATATGCGCGTTTTAACATGAAATGTATTGCTTAATCGTATGACTTTAACACTTTTACGGCCACGCCTCCCAAAAAATCAATATCTCTTTGCCAAGCATATATTTATTTTATTATTTTTATTGAATATTTTAAATATATGCGCATATCATATGTCACTGGAAATGGCTTTTTTACTCTGAAAAATCTGATATACAATACATTTGCACCCCCTTAAAACTTTCATTCTATAACCCGGGACATACCGATAGACGCGTAAAACGACTGCATTCATGGGTGGCAGTGAACGATAAAAACGACTATAGTCGTCGGTGGCAGTGAATGTGTTAACTGACACAAAAATCTGATCAAGAATTGTCTCTGATATATTCAACAGGCCAGCGTTTAATTTATCTAGAAAATGGACTAATCTTATCAAACCCAAGCGTGTCTTCAATATAAAAAAGGGATTAAGATCATATACGTGTATGCAAACTAGTGCTCGCCAAGCATGAGTAACCATTGCAAAATACATATAATCTGAGCATACTTCACAGCTTTGCTAAACATGAATATGGACACAACTTACATGGGCGAATTTGTTTCAGCACTTTAAACTAACCCTAACCCTAACCCATCCACAAATCTTCACTCTAATCTAAACAAAACCTTACCACATCCTTACTGATCCATAGGTGATCCAGATTGAGCTTCCTTCCGAATTTTGTCAGAATCTGATGGTTTCTTTCCCAGTCCGGACCATTGTAAATATATTAAAGAGGATAACGAGGCTGATCTGATGCCAACCCAGGGGGGAGCCAAGTTAAGATCAATCATGTACCCTGAGCCTGATCCTTACCACGAATTTGGTAAAAATAACTTTGGAAAAGCTTGGTTCAGTCATATACCTTAACCAAACCCTAACCTGACCCAAACCATAACCCTAACCCTTACCCTAACCCTAACACGAGTCTGAGCCTGAGCCTGAGCCTGAGCCTGATCCTTACCATGTGTTTGGACAAAATATTTGGACAAGTTCGGTTCAGTCCTATACCCTAACCCTAACACTAACCCTAACCCTACGTTACATACGAATTTATGTTATTTAATATTAAAGATCAGCATCTCTGAATGGACCCCAACTGAGACATGGTTCATCATTGATAATATAAAGGAGAACGAAAAAGAAGGGGGGAAAAAGAAATAAATAGAAATGTAGAAAGAAAAGAATCAGATCATAACAAAGATGGGCAAGTTGCCCATCTTCGTACATCAGCTTATACCCTAAGCCTAACCCTAACCCTAAACCCTAAACCCTAACCCTAACCCACAAGGTCCTAGCCCTACCCGTAACCGAGATACAGTTCCTCAATGTCTCATTCAAAAACGTTTTTACTACTTTACCCTTTAAGCTGGTTGAACCTTTTCAGATGTAAATAAAATTATAGACGTCAGAAAATGTCAGAATGCTTCTGACAATTTTCTGACAGCGTAACAAAAGGAGTTCGGTTACACCTACTAAAAATAGTAACAATTTCCTACGCGAGGGTTAGCAGAGAGGCAACATAACCCTAACCCTTACCTAACCCTAACCGAATTACATACAAATATCCTTCCGACTACTTCTACTCATCGGAAAATACCTATTCCCTAACCCTAATCCTAACCCTAACCCTAACCCTAACCAATAACCCTAACCCTAACCCTAAGCCTAACCCTAACCCTACCCCTACCCCTACCCTAACCCTAACCCTAACCCTATCCCTAACCCAACCTAACCCTAACCCTAACCCTAACCCTAAACCCTAAACCCTAAAGCCTAACCCTAACCCTAACCCTATCCCTAATCCTAACCCTATCCCTAACCCTAACCCTAACCCTAACCCTATCCCTATCCCTAACCCTAACCCTAACCCTAACCCTAACCCTAACAAAGCCAATATCTCGGATACCGAAGCCCCCTTTTCAGATCTACATCTTTCTGTTGCAAATGGATTTGTTTCTTCTAAAATGTATGAAAAGTGCGATGACTTTGATTTTGATATAGTAAATTTTCCGTTTATGGAAGGTGACGTTCCTCGTCGTGCTTCTAATGGTGTCTTCATTTCGCAACTTATTAGGTTTGCTAGATTCTGCAATCATGTTACAGACTTCACCGCTCGAAATAAATGTTTAACGGCCAAACTTGTCCGACAGGGCAATCAATATCATAAACTTCGAAAAACCTTTTCTAAATTTTATCGTAGACACTATTAATTGATTTCCAAATACAATGTTGGGTTATAGACGCTTTTAAATGAGGGCCTTTCGGAACCAGAATTTTATGGTGAATTTGTTTACAAATTTAAGAAACTTATAGGAAGTAATGGTTTTTCATTTCAGTTTAGAAAAATCATAACACGTTACAGACGTATAGGTTATAACTTGAATGTTATGCGATAGTCTGCATGCTTAGTTTTTAACCCATTTATGGTTGATAACTATGCTGCCTTCTTAAATTGCACGCCGGTGGGTCGGGCGTCAGACTCTATGATGGCCCCGACTTAAAGCTATTCATTTTAATTGGTTGGGGCCGGAGCTTCTTGTCTGTTGCTTGGCCAACTGATGTTTTTCTTTTGCTCCGTAGTTGGTAGGTTATTCGGCGCCCAGGGATCTCCATCGTCAGGCAGCTTACTGAATCTGTGAGTCCTGGTTTTTGAATCATCAGGATGTTTATCATGATTTATTTGTTTGTTCTTGATGATTCATTGACTGGTTAGAGATTCACCACGAGAACCGAAGAACTAACTAAATATTATGAACCACTGCAGAAGCTGAGGGTGACGTTATGGCCATTTAAAATCGATTTAAGCCCGCCAGTAACTTTGTGTTGGTGATCGTTCCAAGTCGATACTTCTGTGGTGGTTCTTTTTGTTTTATATCTTGGTGTTTAAATTTTTGTGCTGTTTGCGTCTTATGTATGTTTGCATATTTTTAGTTAAGTTGAGGTAACTGAGTGGTCACCTATTGGGAAAATAGCTGCTCATTTTCGGCTTACGAAATGTTGTCATGGTATAAGTGCCTGAATGTTAGTTTGTTTTTTTTTCCTACCTCGGTTTTTGGAGTGGGAATCTTTTTCTGATTGCGCCTTTTCCTGATCTTTGCCTACGTGTACCTTTCTGCAATACCTATCGTATCATGACATGATCTCGCATTCGCGAAACCTGAGACTCTCAACTACCCTCGCAAACATCCTGTCTTCCTATGAAGAGAGAAAAAAGCAGCAGCAGGCTGAGACGGCGGTACAAATTGAAGCCTACCGTGTTCCTGCTGCTGCCCGCGTTTCATATCTCGAATCAGACTATGTAAGAGGGATAGTTGAGAGTCTGATGACTACCAGGTCCAATCCCTGAGATTTTGATGCCATGAGTGATTATCTTATGACATCAATTACATTTCTTAATGGGCATCGACATTCCGTGTTGCGGATCCTGACCATTCAGGAATTCCGCAATGCTAGACTTTATGTGGTCGAGGGGCCAGAGCCACAGGCTGACCGGACATACATGTCCATCCTTGTGGCAAAACATAAAACCTCAAGGTCACATGGGGCAGCCATTATATCGGTGCCCATGCTTCTTTACAGGCAAATGGTGGGATTCCTTAGGTTGAGGAATGAGTTGTTTGGGTTGCCGTCTCGAATGGGAGTCTCATCGATCATCCTCAGTAAATGAGATTATCAAGAGGTCGTATAAAATGTATGGGACGCAACATAAATACCCCCAAAACTTCACAATGACGTAAACGCGTAAAATGCTTACAAGTGCTTCAAGGGACTCGCGCGGTTCATCATTTGAACCAAGCGGTGGCTGCCAGCCATGCCGCAGAACAGGAAACGCCACGTCTGGCGCTAGACTTTGTTCAAAACTTAGAAAGAGAGGAAGAACAAAAAGAAAGACTGAGAATGCAAGAGGGAGAAAGGGAAGAGAGTGTGAGAGAGGCTCTGGATGGGAGCGGGAGAGTTAATAAGTGAAAAGCAGAAGAGAGAGAAGAAGAGACAATTGATGAGAGAGAAAGGGAAGAGATTGTGAAAGAGTGTCCGGGTGGGAGGGGGAGAGAAAACGAGAGAGAGAGGCAGAAGATTATATATAGAAGAATATACAATTGATGAGGGAGAGAGGGAATAGAGTGAGAAAGTGGGTCTGTGTGAGACTAGGAGAGAAGTGGAAAGAGAGACAGAAGAAGGAGTGAGAGATTCAATTTATGAGGGGGAAAGAGGAGATGGTAGGAAAAAGAGTACGGGTGAAAAAGGGAATGACAGAGGAAGAGGTTGTACCTACGACCTCATATGAAAGGTTGAGCGTTTTAGAAAGGGCAAGGGGTAGCAAGAGGGGGAGGAGTTTGAGAGAGAGTGAGAGTGATAGTGAGAGAGGAAGTAAGAGAACACTGATAACATTACGTTCAAATGTGTCTGTAAGAATAGTCAGTGTAGAATCTTCAGAAGCTCAAGAATATTCCGAAGAAGAACAGCTAGGTTACGATCCTAGCAAATATTAGAGTGATTGGGAGGAGAGAGAGTCGGATGTAAGGAAGTGGGTGGGCCATAGTGAGAATCCGGTGTTCATTACGCAAATTCTGCACGGCAGGGAAACAGTTATTCATTTGCTAATTAACTTCGTGCGCGTCATTGACTTCGACTCAGTGGAAGAAGAGGCTCTCTATTGAGTCCACCATTCCTCTGTGTCGGAGCTGACGCGCACGACATCTTACTATATAGCTGCCACAGCTCTTTCGGATGAGCTTAGTGAAAGGTTTCAAATCCGACTGACACAAGTTGTACAGCGCCCCACGATACAGGAGGGAGGTTGCCAGCCATCGTTCGGCTACGTCTATCAGATTGTTGCTGCAGCGAGGCTGGCGGTACTGTTGGGCATTAACATTGACATCAGAGATGTACCCTATCCGACCAGGCCTGTAACTCTATCAGCACACAAACCTGCTAAACCCACAGCCAGGCCCGCTGCAGCCACAGCCGAGGATGGAGCAGCACCGACTAGTAAACAGGTAGAAAAAATGCCGAAGCCACAGAAGGCAAGAGCAAGGATCCGACCAGGTCCGACACTCTCCGTGTGGAAAAACCTTCTGAGCCCGCAACCAATCGCCGTGCAGCTCCGACCAGGCCCGACACCAGTCCTGCTGCTGATACTGCCCCAAATTGTCCCGGGGCCACGTCATTACTGCGTGAATTATATTCTGACGCGATAAAAGAAAGTGCCAAGTCTGGCATAAAGCCAACTCGCTTCACTGTCAGACAGCAGTTGGTCAAGTTTCATAAGTAGTTTCCGAGTCTCACGGAGCTGCAAATTAGGGACAGGCTTTGGACCTTGTTCAGACAATTAAAAAGGCAGAGAGACCCATAAAGAACAGCAAAGGGGAACAAAGCGCAAGAGGCATCCCGAGGAAGTAGAAGAAGGCCTGCGTGATTTTTTTCCGGGACCAATTAAATGTGTCTCTTAATTTAAATAGACACATACCTCTGGCAGCTGTGTACGATAGAATGGACCGGGTCGTAGAACGCTTCGGGTCCATTCTAACTACACAGATAAACTGTACACCATGTTTAAGCAGGCAAGGAATGAATCAGGTCTTCCAGAATGAATTTTGGCCAGATCAGACCTCTGACTTTTGGTCTTCTTCTTGTATGAGTTTGAATTTCGGCCACATCTGATTTCTATCTGCAAAGTTAGCTGCCCTTGCCTTTTGAGTGCCAGACGTGAATTTCAGTATTCAATTTCTTCAGTATCGCTAACCCAAAACTTTTTTATACTTCATTGGGACAACTGCAAAGCTGTGGGACATCGTTTGGCTGCTACAGTTATGCAGTGGGTTTACTTACAAATTTAGCGTTGCAGATGTGTAATTTTGTATTTAACTTATTAAGTGTCTCTCATTCCCATTTTACATCGAATAGAGACATCTGTAAAGCTGTGGGCCAGCGGTTGGCTGCCACAGCTATGCAGATTGTATCCTTTACAAGTTTAGCGTGCGAGACGTGTGTTTGTGTATTGAACTTTTTCAGGGTCGATAAACCCAAAAATATACTGAAAATCAAAAATCTTGCACAACCCTGTATTTGTTATTTTTATGAGTAAGTGGAGCTGTTTATATTCCTTACATAAGTTTTTGTTAAATCCAATATCAAATCTTTGACTTTGCAGCAAATTCAATATTGTGAATGATAATGCAAAGCAAAAAGTGTAAAATTGCAACTTTTTGGAGAATTTGATTATCACTGAAAAAATTTAATGAATTTTAAGCTAAAGACAATAATTGTAATTTTGCAACTTTCAACAGTGATTCGATACAAAGACTAGTATTATCAAAATTGGAACCAAATACTGTATATTAAAGGTTCGTTATAAAATAAATCTAAACCGATAATAATTTTCTGATTTTTCAGAATACCCTCGCTGATCTCAAAGGACCGAAATGAAGATATAATCTAATCTGAACTATGAATGGTGTACAGGGGACTTTTTCTGCTGTGCCGGGGTTTTGGCCTGTAGGATAAGAGGCTTTGTAGGCCCATTTGCCTTACCCTTCCTATGGCTTGGTCGATGCTTATGATATTTTCGTTTGCTGAATTGGTCAGAGAGGTATTTCACTCTCATCTCAAAAGCCTCGTCGTCTGAGCAGTTACGACTGATGCGTAGCGCCAGACTGTAAGTGACAGCTTTATGGCAAGAGGTACTTGTCTGAATATGTGTGCTAAGTGTAGAGGTCCACGACAACTCTGTCTCCTTCTAGGTGAGAAGTGGTGTCTAAAAAGCATGTTTGTCGTTGGATACCTCTGCAGTAAACTTGATTGTTGGGCGGAACTTGTTTGCTTCCGTAAGGAATTCTTCCAGTGTCTCTCTGTCATGTATCCATGTATTCTTGTCTATATAGGTTGTCCATATGCATACCCTATGGGACGGCCATGGTTTTCAGCTTTGTATATCTTGGGTAGGAGATAAAAAAAAACGTCCTGCTTCTGGTTCATCTACAGTGAGATGACATTTTTTCACTAATGTAGTTACCCGTTCTCAGTTCACAAATTACAGCAGGAACTTTTAGATGACCCTTTGTCTGCAGAATGTATTATTACATCGTCTCTCTTTTGGAGATTGTACAGTGTACTGCGTTCACAAGGTTTGAGGTAGTCATGTTTGGGTCTAGGAGGTTAATGTTTGTTAATGTCAGATTCCAAACTCTTTATGAAAGTCTCTGCTTTCTCATTAATACGTTCGCTGCTCTTAAAGGATCTTGATTATTTTTTTATTATTATTATCTAGATCACGACCTTGCTCCGATTGTTGCCAGTCGCTCCTCTAGACAAATTCAGGGTATTTATCTGGTGCGCTGGTATCAGGAATACCATTAGAGTGGGATTTTAGAGTTCTCAATCACTTCGCCCCTGTCATAGCGTTTGAGGCGGGGGCAGAAGCCAAGCCCTTTCTAGAGTAAGGACGCCTAAGACTCTGACATTTGAAGTCTCTACTTAGCACTATCGATCCTGTTCCACAAACAAGCTTTGCTATCATAAGATTTAGATGCAAGTCTTGTGCTACACGAAGATGTAAATACTGACAGGAGATGGTCTGGGGTTGGTAACTCAAAGCCAACTCAAGCTTAAGATCAACTTACGACCAACTTAAAAGGGTACAAGTAGAAAACGATCAGGAAAGGGTGGCACGGACTAGCTTCACATATAATATAAAGCCAAAGGATATTATGGTTTATCATGCATGACAAGCCATATATCGAATGACCAAGGGTATGCGCATCCTGCATTTAGATAAGCAATAACCTGTTAGAGGGTTCTATTTACTACGACTTTAAATTTTGATGAATTTATTCAGTTATTTACAATGAGTGATAAAAGTCAGAAGTATAGAAAGAAGAAAAGATAGAATAAATTAGAAAACAAAAGAAGAAAGTCACTTCCATGATTGATTGTTCCCAAAAGTCCGCCAAAATCTTGATTTACTTCAGTCTTTCCTCGTTACTTTCCCTAGTTCAATTTTTACGTCATTTCCACTGCATGAAAAAGCGCGTTTAATTTGCCATAATATCCGAACAAAACGTAATTAAATTTCAAATTTAATTGGATTTTTGTGAGTTTATGTTGATATCATATTTCAAATATACTTCTCGTTTTCTTTCAGTTTATTGCAACTTAAACTGTTACAGTTTACTGCGTTTATGTGTAAATTATATTCAAAACGTAAAATCTAAAGAAACTAAATTCAAATTATATTATTATAAACGTGGAATTGTGTCAGCTCAAATTCATACAAAACTTGAGAGTTCGACGTAAACTTGACTTAAATTTGACAATAATACACGCAGAATCGTAATTGGCGAATAATGTTTTATACAACACAGACAGAAAAAAATAAATTGTGTCAGCAAAAGAAGAAAAAAGGAGAAAATGAAAAAGTAAAACAAAAGAAAAAAAAGAATGGCATTCACAGTGGGATTCGAACCCACCGGTTTTGCTGATTTCCGTTTTACGCCCTACCCTGTCCCACCCTGCACCCCTAGTCTTCCCATACCCAGGTTCCAAGTCCGTTTTTGCACCGGCCTAAGCAAGAAATCATACCAGCGGATTTTCGACTGAAAGAAACAAGACGTGTTGGTGATTGGAGGGTGAGATACAACACATTTAACATTATACCCTAAAAGCGTACTAGCACATTCCGCAATATCAACAGTTGGAAGAATAACTTAAATTTAAGTTAATAAGCTTTCTCTAGTTTGGGTCGAAGTTTGATGAAATTTACGAAGATCAAAAACTCCAAGTTTTATATCATTTAAATTTTTTTACTTCACACATGAAATTTTCAAGCCGTTTACTTGGAGTTTAAGAGGTATAACAACTTCACATTTTTTTTATATTTTAAATTTGAATTTTATTTTACAAACGAATTGTTGGACATATAATTGTGCATTATATTCCTCTATATCAGGAGTATACTTTAAGTTTAAGTGTCCCAACAATTTCATATTTTCTTTTTCTTAAATCTTTATTAAATCTTAGACGTCAAATTATTTCTGATTTAACGCATTGTTATAAGCAGGTAAACGCGGAATAGAAAGCATAACAAAATCTTTAAACAACGTCAAGTTTTGTGTCACCTAAAATATGAATTAAATCTAAAACTCCGAGTTGTATGGAATCTTACGAAATTGTTAACTTGCTTAAAGGCGTTTTTTCATGCAGTGTTCCTAGTAGGCATTGTCCCATACTTCCGGTCACGAGTGATTTCCCGAAATAACCATAGAAACGTTCCCCTTGTCACATCTTTCCCATTTCCGTGCCTAAATGGCCGCTCCATGGAATCACGGGTGTCAATCATTAGTTCCAAGGACTAGCCGGTTACTTTTGGCATGTTCCAAATATCCCGACAGTGCATTACCAATATCCCGACAGGGTATATCCCGACATGGCCTACAACGAAAGCATCTGTGTCTTAACAACTGAATAACTGATAACGTCGCAATTTATCATTATGAAATCTCCTGCAGACATGCACGTCACCACATTAAATTTCAAATAATCTCCCACAATTCCGTCACCCAGGAACAATGCAAGTTTATTCGCCAAATTGCTTGTATAACACGCAAAATTATAATACTCTATATTTACATTGAAACATTTGTTCACATGTAAAATACCGTTAAACCTTATGTGCCGCAAACTAGCCATAGTTCAACACCCAACGACATCACAAGCAAACTCCCGCCATGAACTGCCAATCTATGACCAATTTCTCATAGAAAGCCATTTCGCAACAAGAATGATAAAGCTTGCAATGTTATCATGTAACATTATCAAATATTCTCAAATGACATCAAAAATCTCGGCAATATTCAATACTATTGATGACGTCATTAACGTCAAATCCAAGCGTTACGTCGCCATGATGTAAAACTTAAAATTTGAAAATTTCATTTTTACAGCATTGCTTAGAAACCAACCCTAACTTCATTCACGCTGCAATTATTGAATAACTTATTTTAACGCGAAATTAACTGTACGTCACCGTAAAATTAACATTACACTTACCAGCAACGTTATACCTACATGTAGAAATTTCCATTCTTACAACTCAACGACGTACATGCTGTATAGCACATTTGAATTCTTAAAATATTGCAAATGAAATACAACGATTGGACATATATATGAAAACAATATGTAGCCAAATTTCACCAAATACTTTCAATTCGATGTATATTTATAAATGAAATTTCACTTACCGACAACTGCGTCAATGTCTGTCACGAACCAAGAACAGTCACAGCCACAAACCACCTTAATCGGCAATTTTTTTCATACACGTATTCTTATAACATTTTTAATTATGCACCCACTTAAATAACACCCAGATCAGCCTGTACCAAGTGCCACTGGTGGTAAAAATATCCTCTAATCTAAGTTTTCGTCTGACATTCCTTATACATGTACATATAAATCGTATGATGTATATCTCAACGTATTCACGCGTTAAAAAAAAAACAAAAAAAAAAACGTCCGACCTATCATAAATATACTTATAACAACCTAAACAAATTCATATCAAAGTTCGGTATGGAATCAGATCAGACTGCAAATTACACCAAGTTACATTACACATACACACAAATCTACAAAAAGTGTCATAAGACCTCTCAAATTCAGCATCACCTGTACATGTATCTGCAAATATCGAGGTTGCCACTAGTGCAAAAACATGAAAAAGCCTTAATTTATTTCATCTATACAATGATGTATAACAAAGCTGACAGCCATCTTGTATCCTGTCATGAATACCCTGTGATTGAATGTACATACTTATACACAACTGATACTTATTCATCATTTTGCAATGAAATAACGACAGTTTTGCCAGATAAAAACAATCAGAGACCCGTATTAAAGATTACTTTATAATCTGGCCGCCATTTTAAACGCTATCTTGAAAATACAAAATTGCTCAATGATCACTCAGATTCTTCAAAGGAAAGGGCTGGGGTCGATAGACACGGTTTTTGGCCTCATCTTCAAAATGGCTGATGTTACACGTTTTTGATAGTACTAAATTTATAAATTACAAAAATGATATTTTTAATTCGTTGCATGGCTGGTTACCATGGCAACGCGCATTTTTCGAAGATTACTGTTTTGAAGTGATATGACCTGTCTTGATCAGGTGCTAGGACAGAAACAAAACATATTTTGCCCTAAAACGTTCTGAAGTAAATAAAGAGTACATTAAGAATGAAAATGATCTCCATGTGTGTCACTGTTCCAAAACAATAGTGTCATAGCAACACGTAACATCCCTTAGAAACATGAAAAATAACCATAATTATGTCGAAAATAAGTGATGAATTATTTTATGAATTATTTTATTTATGGACCCGTTTTTGAAATGACTCATTATCAATCCTTTTTATAGTAATGGTTATGCCATTTGTCAAAACATGGTGTTTTTAATTCCTTTCATAGCAGGTTACCATAGCAACGCGTTTTACAATGATTCCTATTTTTGGTAGGTTGATGCGTCGTTCCTAATGTTTTAGATCCAATGGGAAACATAAATTGTCATTGCATGTTATAAAGCAGAAGTTTGCATTTAGATTCAGGATGACCCTCGCTCATTTTTTTCATAAATAGTCACATAGCAACGCGTGACATGCCTTAGCAACGATGAATGTTTTCAATATACATGCCAAAATAAGCTTGGTGCTAACTTATGTTAACAGTTTAGAAGGAAAAATAACAATGTCATAGTTGCAGAGTCACAAGATTCAGATGAGTGTCATGTATTAATTGTGGTTTCCATGGCAACTGGGTGTTATATTGAAATATTGTAAAACAGGTATCACCAAACATACCGTATAGAAAACTAAAATGATGACTGGTGCTAAAGTCAACAATGACACCTACTTGCAAACTAACTTATTGGAACTGTACATAATATTGCGCATATGACGGGAATGTTTATTGGTCACCTTTTGAAGGAGTGTAGTTTGTTTGATTTATCGTTTTACGTCCTTTTCAACAGCTAACGTCCCGACATGACCATAGCTGTTGTCTGGGACGTATAGCAATAAAGCTAACAAACAAAAACTATTTTTCGTAATTGAACGCACGTCTACGTCGAGAGATTCACGCTTATGTGTGACGAGGCCTGTTACATGTAATAAGTTAAGAAAAACTAAAAACTTCATTTTTATTGTGTTAACCCCAAATTCCATCGATATCAGACATGGTAGATTGGGCCCTGTTCATTTTGGGCATGAAAAATAGATAGGCTGATTCTCTATGCAAAGCATATAACTTACTGACGGACCGCCTGAGTACTGATTAATCGCTTAAAACATTTTAATCTTCTACATGTCATGGCATCCCAATGTCCCCATTAAATGAAAGCAACGTTCCGAGCTGACCGTATCTGTTGACTGGGGCGTTAAGCAACAATTCAAACAAAATGAAGGAAAGATCGCAATCCCTTCGTTCTTCGCCGATTTGTCTTCCTACGTGTACGTTCATTTTTGCGCAGACGGCTTCTGCACTTCGTTACATAACATTTTCACATTAGACAGAAATACATGAACTACTGTTTGCCTTCAACGGTCTAAACTTTCAAGTATTCCCTTCACACATTTACGCCAATGTAAAATCGGTAGGTCAGTCGGTGTTGTCTGCTTCGTTTGCAAGTGGGTCCGAAGCAAGCCTCTATTATGATATCAGTATATGATTTTATTTTATTTATTTTTTCTCACCTTGGTATTTGGAATGGGATTTTTTTTTATATTGCACCATTTCCTGTTCATCGCCGACTTTTATCGTTTTACGCATTAAAGAGGTGAAATTGTGTGTTCAATGCATGTCACATACATGTACATGAGTATGTATAAACCTCTTGTGTCGTGTCTAAACTGTTACCGCTTTATCATAAAAGTGACGTATAGGGGTAGTGTTTAGCGCCGAGGCAAAGTTTCTTCCCTGTTTGTTTGTATGAATTGATGCTTTACTTCCCAGTCAACGGATATGGTCATGTCGGGACACTGCCTCTACTTTATAAGACTTTACCCATCTATTTCTTAAGGCCACAATTGTTGGCGGCCAATATTCCCACTCGATGCAAGGTAAAAATAAATATATCAATGAATATCTAAACTGAAAGAAAGAAAGAAAGAAAGAAAGAAAGAAAGCATCAATTGAAATAAACAAACAAAGGAAAGGAAAACAAATCTGAACGCACATTGTTCACGGGAATTTTTTTATTGGAATACGTACATATTTGACAGGGCATGTGCATAAACAAGTAAGATATAGCTTCCAATCCGCAAGTCCAGAGAATGCACGCAGTCAGCATTCTGATGCCCTATCTAGAAGCACGAATTAAAACAAACTTGTAGGTAAAGATCCCGACAAACCTGTACGTTGATTTTGCCATTTAAAATATTATACGTAGGTTGTTCGGAAAGTTCGTGTAATTGTGTTATATCTCTCATAATTTTCATCCATTGTACTTTAAAGTTGGTGTGCGTGAACTTCAACTTATTCTGAATTGTTGACCAAAAAAGAAAGAATAGTGGGCATAGAAACCAAAAATACAGGTTGCCGTGGCAACGTCATCATTGGTACCCGGAGCAGTCCGAAAAGTATCACCTTTATAAACGAAGTTTTAAAGAAATAAACATAATTTCTGACTGTTTGCTCATCGCCAGAAAAGCATGGAATCGTCTTGCAATATTTCAACATCATGACATTGTTTCCTGAAAATTTAAAATCAATTTGATGTTCCACAAAGAAGTTATGGTCCTTTATTTCGAGGGTTGTATGGAAAAACAATGACGTCAAATTGTGTCGTTATGTTAAAAAAAGATTATAAATTTCTGTATTTTCTTCATAAAACACTCACAGAAACACTTGGGATGGTCAAATAAACTGGAAAACTATAAATAGTGTAGTCCAGCATTTATGTACAAATGTTTCTCATGTTTTCAGAGTGGAACAAAAGCAAATGATGGCGACTTTAGAAGTAACCAAACGGCACTTGGAATTCTGTTCCATTAAGTATTGCGAAAAATTGGATGATTCAGCGGAGAATATTAGCAAAATAGACTCAGGGAGATGTATCACCACATACTGATACTGGTTACGAAAACTTATTACAAAATAATGGTCAGACACATGAAATGCGTAGATAGTGTTGGTGTTTATGCTGAGAAAGTGTGATCATCGCCAACTGGATTAAAATAATGTTTGACGTTTTTGCAACGTCATTTTGACGTTGGCGTGCTCCGGGTACCCATACCTCACCTTTTTGTGATGGACATATTTTTATTATGTCTCAGTGCATTACCTTGATTCTCACAGCCTTTATAGAGGATATATTGAAGTTAAAATATGTATTTTTCTTTTTGTTTTACTATAAATATTATGTGAATGATCAGACAATTATTCGAACATTCCGAACGCCCCTCGTATAACAACTGTGAAAAAGGAAGATATACATGTACATTGGGATAAAGTTTTATGCTTGTAAGCACAAACGGCAAAAACGTTAATTTTGATATTGAGCTGTATACATGTAGGCAAATATGTTATTCTGGGTTTGGGAGCGAGGTGGCGTTTAATTAATAGTCCGGTATTCGGACACCATGACCACCTTAACGCTGAATCAAACGAAATATTTTGGGGAGAAAGTCAGTTGTTGTTGTCTCACTCTGTCCAAGTTTTTCTTGACTTAGAGATCTGCCAAGAATGCGATATTTTGTGGTTGTATTCTTCAGCTTCACCAAACATTTGCCCGCGGAGCAGTTTACCACCAGTGATGAGTTTGTAGGCGATCTATAAGTTGCTTCCCTTGAATATCTAAGTCTTTATTCGTGTTTTTATTTATTTATTTATTTATTTATTTTTATGAAAAGGTACAAGTAGGCAAAGATCAGGAAAAGGCGCAATCAGAAAGAGATTCCCACTCCAAAAACCGAAGTGGGAAAAAACCAAACTAACAATCAGGCACTTATACCATGAAACATATCGTAAGCCGAATGGGCAGCTAATTTCCCAATAGGTGGCCACTCAGTTACCTTAACTTAATTAAAAATATGAAAACATACATAAGGCGCCAACAGCACAAAAAATTTAAAACACCAAGACATAAAACAAAAAGAACCACCACAGAAGTATCGCCTTGGAACGATCAGTAACACAAAGTGTTACTCAGTTTCTTCCGATTATGGATAGCAACAAAATAAATGAACTTCGATGGTAAGTTCAACGAATATTCTTTAATAAAGTCCCTGTACAATTTTATATGCCCGAAAATGGCGACGTTACTATTAGAACTCTTGTTACTAACGTTACACTGGCGTTACGTTGATTACATATATAGCGTAACGTATACAACGTTTATTCATAAAGGAGAAGAACCTCATAACCATTTTTCCCCTCCTCAAATGCATTAATTTTCAAGTGTCAACACTTACACATTTAAACTTAGATAAAACTTGCTTCGTAACTACTTTGACTAATGCATTTGACGGCTAAGTGACATACATGAGTTAGCATGAGTGCCCATGTTTTATTTCATTTATCAAAACTGAGAAATGAGATAAAATGTGAGGCTTCACCGAGCGTTTTATCGCATATTCGCACAGAGTACGATAAATTCATCAATGCATGAGAACGAATACAAACTTGTTGAATCATATGACGATATAATCATTTGGATAACGAGAAACTAAAGCTCTAGGAGCATCAATGATTAAACGTTACGCGGTTAGACAGGCTTATTTATTAAATCGGATTATAGAGTTAATAAACCTACTGCATGAATGTACAACACCTAAAATGATGTGACGTCATATAATAAATTAAATATGTATGCCATATACAGACAATATCTGCCGTGTGCAGAATGTTTAAGTTTCTCTTCGGTATGATTAAAATAAGAGCATTGAACAGTATCTAGTTTTTGATCTCTAAAGGACACAGTTTCGTAACAGCCGTCGTCATGGTTGTCTGGCCGACCTGGATCTTAACTACGCGGACCCATCCATCCGTTCCTGGGTATGTCTCCAGCACCTTCCCGAGCGGCCAGTTTCCCCTTGTAGTGTCGGGAGACACCACGATTACGACATCGTCGACTCTGAGATCTCGTCCTGGGTAAAACCACTTTTTCCGTGCGCTTAGTTCAGGTAGCCATTCCCTGAGCCACCTGTGCCAAAAGTGGCGAACCAGCTCTTGTATTCGTCGCCACCTTTTCCTGGGGTTGAAATCCGTTTCATCGACTGAAGTGGGGGCGAACTGACCACCGACCTGCCCGTGTAAAAAGTGATTCGGCGTCAGTGGTACGTCATCCGAGGGGTTCGCCGTGTGGTACGTCAATGGCCGACTGTTTATTAGACCCTCGGACCCGATAATGGCTGTCGTTAGCTCTTCATCTGTAACATCTGCATTGCCCAGTATTGCGTTGATGGCCCTTTTTGCCGACTTGATCATGCTTTCGTGCACTCCACCGAAATGTGGAGCCATCGGGGGGTTGAAATTCCCTATTATTCCCTTGTTAGCGGTCGACTGTTTGATTTTGTCTTCATCTAATTGGGTTACAAGCGCTTTCAGCTCGTTGTCAGCTCCTTTAAAGTTAGTTCCATTATCAGAGTATATTTCGTTCGGTAGCCCCCGGCGACTGGCCATTCTGTAAAATGCGTTCATAAATGAGTCCGTGTCGAGGCCGTAGGCCAGCTCAAGATGAACCGCTCTTATCGCCATGCAGGTAAACAAGCATAAATAGCGCTTCTCTCTCCGTTTTCCCCTACCCTGCACAGTGACAAATGGTCCCGCGAAGTCCACCGCCGTCTTGGTAAAGGCTCGCATTGACATCTCCAACCTTGGAAGCGGTAACGGAGCCATTATTTGCTGACACGCCTTGGCTTTTCTTCGTCGACACTCCATGCAAGCTCTTTCCCACTCGCAAATCGCCTCGCGTCCAGAGACAATCCAGTACCGTGATGATAATGTGGCCAGTGTATGATTTGTCCCGGATGCATGCTTGCCCTGCTCATGTGCGTCCTTTACGATTAGAGTTGTAACCCAGCCTTTTCTCGGTAAGATAAGTGGGTTTCGTACATCATAGGACAAAAACTTGGCGTTTTTCAGTCGTCCGTCAGATCGAATGACCCCATCATTGTCGAGCGTTGGATTGAGTGATATCAACTTGCTGCTAGATGGCACTGACCGTGCGCTAGTCAATGCCTTCCATTCTTCGCCTTCTGATGGCGTTGTGCTTGTTTGATCAACTGAACTTCTGCACTTTTAAGTTCATCAGCAATCAACTCGCCTATCATCCTAGCCGCTGGTTTCTTCTTGCAGTTTTGCACAAACCGATTAACCCAAGCTTGTATTCGTCGTAGTTTCAATCAGCTTGAGTAGTGGGTTGGATCAAGTGGGCCACAATCTCCGTCCGTCAGTGCTACGAAAGAACACCGCAGACTGCCATCAACCTCTTGGTTCCGATGTGTAGATGCCCTGCCTGGTGATGATGAGCCTTTTACTTCACCGTCTCCTATGGGGTTTTCAAATGTTTTGTTCTCGGGCCATGCGTCTTCCGACTGTCGCAGGAATGTGGGCCCTCTCCACCATGAATTACAGCTTGCAAGGTCGTCCGCGCGCATCCCTCTACTTAACAGGTCCGCCGGGTTAACGCTTGTAGGTACGTACCGCCACTGATTGGGGTCTGTGCTGTTCTGTATTTCTCCAACCCTGTTAGCTACAAAGGGTTTGAAGTTACGACTTCGCCCGCGAACCCACCATAGAACATTGACGCTGTCGCACCAGAAGGTTGACTTTGCTATGCTCAGCCCGAGAACCTCCGATATTCTCGTGGTAAGTCGAACGCCTACAACTGCTCCCATCAGTTCAAGCCTCGGAATGCTTGTTGCGATGCTCGGCAAATTTCGTGTTTTTGCTGCAACGATGTTGGTAGAAACCGAACCGTCTTCATACTGGCACCTAGCATACACGACTGCCCCATAGGCGCTCTCAGACGCGTCCACGAATGTATGTAACGACATGGTGTCAGCTATCATCCCGTCATTCCACAGACGTCTTGGAACCGTTACCCGTCTAAGGTCGCCCAGTTCGCCGAACCACTCGCGTGCCGAGTTGATTAGCGGTGCGGTAAGCTCGTCGTCCCAGTCCAGCCTGCGGTCCACATATCTTGGAGTAACATCTTTGCTCGGATTGTGAATGGAGCTAGAAACCCTTTCGGATCAAACAGGGTTGCAATTTTCTTTAGGAAGTTGCGTTTTGTGTAACACATGCTGCTCTCTGGGGCACTTTCTTTGAATGTGAATACATCTGTTTCAGCGAGCCACCATACTCCAAGTGTCTTTGTACATGGCAGCTGATTGCGGTCTAGATCAACTTCGGCCTTCCGGTCTGTAAGCGGGATTTCTGACAGTACGCTAGGTTTGTTTGAAAGCCATTTCCGAGCATGCATTCCTGCTTTTGACAGAAGATCAGATAACTGATGATATAAAATCCTACCTTGTTCTTCAGTATGAACGGAATCCATTGAGTCGTCCATGTAGGTAGACTTTTCAATCGTTTCTGCGGCCAAGGGGAAGTCTGTTTCGTATGTCTTTGCGTGTTGTTGTAGCACATACTGTGCCTGGAATGGTGATGCATTTACGCCGAACACCACCCGGTCAAACTCGTAAACATCTGGAGTACGACTCTGGTCTGTTCCCCTCCATAGAAACCTGTGATATGGCTTATCTTCTGGTAAAAGTCCTATTCTGAGGTACATTTCTGCAATGTCACAAACAATGGCTACAGGAAAACGTCTAAACCGCAAGAGCACGTCGAAAAGGTCTCGTTGCAGTTTAGGGCCTTGGTAAATTCTGTCATTCAGTGATACCCCTTCATGCCTTGCCGAGGCGTCGAACTCAATCCTCGTCTTTGTTGTGTCCTTATCCGGTCTAAGAACTGGAAAGTGTGGTAAGTACCAACGCGATGCGGAGTGCTCTGTGTCTTGAACCTTTCTCACGTAGCCCTTAGCAACGTATTTGTCTATAATGTCACTGTATGCCATGGCAACATCTGGTGACTTTTGAAGCCGCTTCTCGGTATTCTGAAGTCTTTGCAATGCCATACAGTAGTTATCTGGGAGAATTTGCTTACTGTCTATCCATGGAACTCCTGTACATGCTGTTGTCATATTCAAGTGAGTTTTTAACCTTTTTAAATGCGCACTGCTCATGAATTTGAACAATGGGTGCTGAGTGCACCGATGGCGTTTCCTCAATTTCCCAGAACCGCTTTAGATTGACATTTAGCTGCTGCATTTCTGATTGATCCCGCATAAAGTATGTGTATGCGAAATGGGTTTGCAGAATGGGGGTATCTGAGTTGTATGGGTTACCTACGCACGTCCATCCTAACGGTGTAAGTCTCGCTACTGGCTCACCCGGTCTGCCTCGGACTTCTTCAGTTGAACAGTGCAGATCAAGGCAGTCTAGACCTATCAGAATATCGATAATGGGCTTCTTAGCGGGAACAGGAAAGTTTATTTTCGAAAGATATGGCCACTTAGAGCTGTATTCATTCCAGTTTACGACAGGCATGTCACCGGTTACCCTATTTGTCGTATATGCGGTTACGTTCATGTTTACTTTTTGGTCGACGCTCAGCAGTTCAAAACTCACTGGTTTTGTCTCGAATGTCTCGATCTTTCCATTAAGCACATTAACCGTTAACTTTTCTGTCCTACCCTGTAACCCAAGTTCTGCGGCGACGTCTGCATTCAGGTAGGTTTTAGTGCTGGCCTCATCCAATAAAGCGTTCACTTTCAAGAACCGGTCACCATTCTTCAAAACTACCGGTACAGTTCGAAGAGCTATGAAGTCAGTTTTTTGGAATGCTCTGTGTAACCATAGTAGTTTGCTGTATGCGTGGCTGCTCCTTCCCCTCCGTGAGAGGATCAGTCTTATCTTCCGACGAGGTATCTCGTTCAGTTTGGTCTCCGATAATATGCTTCGGTTCGGTATTGCTCGGCGTGCTACTCGGCGACACTTCATCCTTACGACCGCGCTGATGCAGTAACCTGTGATGATTTTCCTGACATCCGTTTTTCCCGCACATTCTGCTACTTGGGCACAGCTTGCCATAATGTCCCTCTCCAAGCCAACGGAAGCATAACTGTAACCGCTTCGCAATGTTCCAGCGGTCTGCAGGAGTCTTCTGTGAGAATTTCCGGCATCTCCAGACCGCGTGCTGTCCTCCACAAACTTGGCATGAACTTTTTTCTGTGTTAGTGTCTGTCTTTGATTCTCCAAAGAATGTTCTTGGATTTCTTTTTATGGGAAACGACGATGTTGGCTGCTGGCTATCCGGTTTGCCTTTAAGTCCATGCATGGTTTCAGATGCTATTATTTGAAATTCTGCCTCCTGTATGACCCATTTTCGTAACGATGCCACCGATTCAGTAATGCTATTTTCAAAAACCCATCTGTGATATTGCGCAAGCATTGACTCCGACAATTTTCTTTGCAGTTTATTAGATAGTGATCCATCTCCGAGTTCTTGATTTTGACCAGCTTCTTTTAAATTAATAATCGCTACATCTAACAAGTCCGCAAACTTTTCAAGATCTTTTGCATTACCAGGTCTAATTTGTTTGAAATTTTCTAAGTCTTCAAGATGTACAGCAATTTGCCGTCTTTTACCACCGAATTTCCGATCCAACCGTTCCTTTGCTGCGTCGTATTCTACTGCCGAGTGTCCAAGATTCTCGATGGATTG
Source organism: Rugalucina vietnamica (assembly GCA_964017185.1). NCBI lineage: Eukaryota > Metazoa > Mollusca > Bivalvia > Lucinida > Lucinidae > Rugalucina > Rugalucina vietnamica. The sequence goes on from OZ024869.1 coordinate 44,495, forward strand.
AAGCGCCTCGCCCGAAAGATATTGCCTCAGTTGCAGCAGCTTGTATTCTTGTGTAGCGGGTGCACTATCTACGCATGCCTGAAAAGCCGCCCTCCAGTCCGGGTATGTCCTTTTATCACCGGAAAATATAGGACTTTGGACCCGTTTCAGTTCTCGCCAAAGGTCTTGTCCTAGTGATGGAGCATCCTGGGTTGGGGTTGGTTCAAACGAGTTTGCACGCGCATTTAGACCGGAAATACCAAGCGACTTCATGGAATTGTCCTGGAAGCTGATTTTCATGCTCAGTAGTAGACAAATGAACTTGATCATTACTCGCGACCCGAAGACTACTATTGTCAACCTTGTTTTCTGCATGCAAAAGTCCCGGATGTGCTGCGGATGCAATTGCCACAGTGTCATTGTTTGAGATAAAAGCCCCTACCTCTTTAACAAGTGTCTGATTTTCAGGAGCCGGTGTGTCTGTGTCAACTTGTCTTGTGTCCGAAATATTCACTCTTCCAGTTTGCAGCATATCAATCGATAAAATGTCCGAAGATGCAGTAGATCGGTAATCCTGTCGTGATTCCAGATATTCCCTGGCTGTCTCGTATGCTGCACTGTATTCTTCATCCATCTTTTCGATCTCGTTTGAAACACGCATGCTTTTTTGGACCTCACCTATTCTGATATAGAACTCCGCAAAGTTCGTAAGCACGTCTGTTGCTATCTCCGAACACGAGTCCATTTTTCGGCACGCGTCCAGTACATCTCTGCGGCTCGGCAACGCTTGGTCCTCCAGTAGAGATGTTATTTTTCCTCGAGCACGACTAAAATTTGACTTTACTCGAGCCTTGTCCTTCTTATATTCAGCTTCAAGTCGTGTAACGTCGACCGTTGTAGTGTCCGATGACGCCATTCCGAATTGTTTTCTGTTTTTCTCTAGTATGTCGATTTATAACCTCGCTCTGCTACCAGTTTTGTTCCTCAGTTTCTCCCGATTATGGATAGCAACAAAATAAATGAACTTCGATGGTAAGTTCAACGAATATTCTTTAATAAAGTCCCTGTACAATTTTATATGCCCGAAAATGGCGACGTTACTATTAGAACTCTTGTTACTAACGTTACACTGGCGTTACGTTGATTACATATATAGCGTAACGTATACAACGTTTATTCATAAAGGAGAAGAACCTCATAACCACAGAGTTACTGGCGGGCTTAAACCGGTTTTACAGGACCCTAACCTCACCCTCAGCTATTGAAGTATTGATTGAAGTATTTCAATCAATGTTCTACGTTAATTAATATAACAATATGCATAAATAATTCGAAAAGATTAAAATATTCAAATTCTGTAACCATGTTAACGAAAACTTTTTCTGCTTTTAAAACACAGACGTACATTTTTACAAGCGTAATTTTTCCGGATAAGTCATCCTTTCATTATAACATTTCTTTGAAGTGTTTCAAAGTTTCGAAAGAGGAGCATAATATACTATGAAGAAAAGAAACAAAATTAACAAAGTAATATATGAGCATGTACCTCTGGCTAAAGCTGCATGATAGGGCCGTAGTTAATACATGTATGCATATTAAAGTGATGACTTCTATACTGATCAATACCAAGCAAAAATGATTACATTTGAGACACATCACGAGAAAACAGGACATTTGCCTACGCCATTTGTAATTTCTTACCCGCCTGGTGTCTGTGTGCCGTGTCTGGTTTGGGATAATAACTTTCATTGTATAATCTCTGTGTCGTCTGTTCTTACGTTTCAATGTAGACAAAACTAGGCGCTATCAGCATATCAAAACCAACGGAAAGCTTTGTTTGTTTGAGGTGATGCTTTACGTCTCAGCCAACAGCAATGGTCATGTCGGGACGTTGCCTCCATTTTATGGGTTCACCCAATATTAGGATACCATGACACTCAAAAATGCTTCATAAATACCCAGTCAGCCAATAAGGCTTATATGTATGGATGGGTTTGACTAAACCATTTTCCTGGGCAGTCTCATACATGAGCGGTTAACCAGTAATCAGATGGTCTGTCAGGAGATTCAAGTAGAAGCTTTGCCTGGAAGCACAATCTATTGTCCATCTATTTCTCCTAGGCCCAAATGGACGGGGGCTCATATTCCCACCCGACCACCCAACTGAAAGCGTTACATAGAAAGATCAAATGGAGTGCATCACCAATTTTGTTTATTTGCTTTGTTTTATTCAGTTTGATGACCCTTTCATTTTTCAATCGTATGAGATGAGGCGGCTTTTAATACTAGTGTGAAAACTGAAGAACCCTTTGAAACAAAATACCGGCACACCCGCAAGTAGAGCCTTTGCTTGTTTCACGTATGTCCCCACTCCCACTGAGCTCGAACCCATACTGGACATAGAGATGAGATGGTCGACAAGAAAACGTCTTTCACCACTCTGACGGCAATAGGAACCGCCTTACGATCTATTGATCGTGTGGTAAACGACACAGGGCTGCAGAAGAGACTCAGTAATCATTAGTTTCCGATATAATTTAATTGATTCGAGCAAGTGCGACGTGACGTCAATCTCAGCGTGCGCTTTTTTCTCCGTGACGTCATTTTTTGGAAACGCCGTGATAGACGCTCAATCAAAAGAACGTGTAGCCCTTTTATAGAAAATTTAATTATTGATATATACGTTTCCCTTTCTATAACCGACTAAGATATTTGCGTTTGGTCAAATATCTGCGACCGCTGAGGTTTGAACTAAGCGCATGGGTATAGGCTATGTTACGATGTAAATATAGGCATAGATTTGATCTTCATTAGATTAAAAAAAGAACAATTAGGAAATGAAAGATTAGTATAAATAGAAAATCACTCATACAAAGAAGTAACAGTAAGTTACAAGCAAATTTTATCACGTTGTACAATTGTTTTCTTACGTTTCAGCGGCGTTGTCAAGGGCGCTCTTTGTCTGTTTGCATGAAAACCTTATTTACTAATTTTAGATACCGCACCACCCCTCGACCAAAACAAAACTTCGGTGATAAGAAGTTCAGAAGTTATTATTTTATTATGCGAAATCTCATTTTGGTCGAGGGGTGGTGCGGCACTTAATTTTCGACATGAACATTTGAAAATAGATGAAAATTGAGGAAAATGGCGCGACTATCTTGCTTAGTGACGTCGCCATAGCGTGGTCACGTGCTTTTTCGGACGTTCTGACGTCATTTCTAGAAACATGGTACGTTGTACTATATGTGTGAGTATTACTTACAGAAATATGATTCAATATTTTTTTCACGAATTTTGAGGCCAAAATACCGTCTTATCGACTCCAGACCTTTGTCAACTAAACATAATACAGTAAAGAAAAAAAACACTTTAGAACTCAATTCCAGGTCTTTTATTGCCGGACTAAAATGCCAATACTTTAGGACCGACGAACTAACAAAATGTTAAGAACCACTGCAGAAGCTGAGGGTGAGGTTATGGCCATTTAAAAATGATTTAAGCCCGCCAATACTTTTATATTACTGTACGTTCTAAGGCAATATTTCTTTTCTTTTTTTTTCTTTTTTTTTTTGTCTTGATGTTGAATTTTTGCGCTGTCAGCACCTTATGTGCATTTTCATATTATTAATTAAGTTTGGGTGGCTGAGTGGCCACCTATTGGGAAAATGGCTGCTCAGTCGGCTTACAATATGTTTTATTAGTAAAAAAGACCTGATTGTTACTTTAGTTTTTTCCCACCTCGGGTTTTGGAGTGGGAATTTCTTTCTGATTGCGCCAATTCCGAATCGAATCGTTGCCTACTTTGACTTTTAAGGTGGTGGTGCTGCAAGTTGCACAAGCAGATTGATGAATGAACTATACCGAGGGTAAGTGGTCAGATAGATGTCATCGGTTATGCATTGGTTTAGCTTTGACCATGAAAAGTGTATGAGTATATAGTTCTTTTACTCAGAGCAAAAGTTTTATTCCATACCTGGAATTTTCGGAGATATCACATCTCCTTCATCTGCAGGTAAACTGACAGGTCACGTGACCGGTGAAGGGTCACATGACGTGAGGAGACTGTCGTACATCCGGGGTAGCTCCAGTCCCTCATCCCTGTTGAGTGATGGTCTGCGCTGTCTGATCTCGATAGCTTCCTTCACCTTCCGTTTCCAGAAGTTGTCCTCGGACATTAGAACTTTGGTATTCTCTGGCCTGATCTTATGCCCTTCCCTTTCACAATGTTCATATATTGCCGATGATGACCTTGACATGTGTTCTTTCAATCTGATGTCCAATTGTCTCGCTGTTTTGCCAACATAGTCCCCTTCACAATTGTCACACTTAATATGATAAATAACACCACATTTTTTCATCTTGTCGGTGCGATCCTTCACTCTGGTTACTTGTTGTCTGATTGTGTTGTAGGGTTTATGGTAGATGTTAGCACCATATTTCCGAAAGTTTCGTTGCAACACCTCAAATGTCCCCCGAATGTAAGGCATACCCGCACTCGGCTTCTTTGCTGTTGTTGACCTGTCCTTTGCTTTAGCACTAGAGTTTTTCCTTGGTATTCTGAAAATCCACTCCGGGTAACCGTTTGTCCTTAAAGCACTTTTCACATGTTCGATCTCTCTTTGTTTGTCTGCCTCTTCCGTGACTATAGTTTCCGCCCTATGTAAGAGGGTGCGAACCACTGATCTTTTGTGTTCCAGGTGGTGGTTAGAGTCAAAATAGGTACTGATCCGTATGTGTGGGTTTCCTGTAGACTGTGACCCTGGTTGTCACATCATCCTCCACGTGTACACATGTGTCCAAAAAGGGAATAGAATCATCCTCCTCTTCTTCTGACGTGAACTTAATGTGCTCATCGATGGAATTGATGTGATCAGTGAAGCTTTGGATCTTATTCATGGTATCATCCACGTACCTCAGCCAAAGTGACGGAGGGTTCTTGGCGGACTCCAGGGCTATTTTTTCAAAGTATTCCATGTATAAAGTTCGCCACTATTGGAGACACAGGGGACCCGATGGCCGCTCCTTGCTTTTGTTGAAAGTATTGTCCTCTGTAAATAAAATATGTGCTATTAAGACACAATTCTAATAAAGTCATGACCTGGTTAACCTCCAATTCACAGCTATCCAAAACACTAGGATTCTGTTCCAACTTGGCCCTTATAACTGTCAATGCTTTGTCTACCGGTATGGAAGTGAACAAGGCTGAAACATCATATGAAACAAGCTTCGTGCCAGGGGGAACTTCAAGGTCCTTGATTTTTTTGCACAAAGTCTACACTGTTCACTATGTGGTGTTCAGTCTTTCCTGCTAGAGGGCCTATAACCGAGGCAACATATTTGGCAGTCGCGTAAAGTACACTACCCGAACTTGACACAATGGGTCTAAGGGGGGGGGCATCTTTTTTGTGTTATGGTTTATAACGCTAAATTCTATAGGAAATAATGGAGTTCTAATTTGCAACATTTAATGTGGGTTTAACCACTATTAAGGTGTTATTATTCATATGTATGGCCAAACGATAGGTTTGCGACATAGTTTCCAAAAAATGTTGAGTTAATTTCTTGTCGTAGACAGCTGAAATTATGCATAAAAATCCAGCTTTTCTTGTTGTCGCGGGAGTCGGTGCTGTCGGTGTTGACTATGCTGTTGGTACTGTTAATGCTGTTGGTGCAATTTATGTTGCCGCCACTGTCAGTGCTGTCGGTATTGTCTATGCTGTCGGTGTGTATGTTGTCGATGTTTTTGCGGCTGTCGGTGATGTCGTTGTGGTTTATGCTATCTTCTGTTGGTGCTGTCTATGCCATCGACGCAATCGATGTTGTCGCCCCTGTAGGTGTTGTCGCCGCCGTCTGTGCTATCGCTGTTGTCGATGTTGTCGATGATGTCGCCGCTGTCGTTGCTGTCGGTACTGTCGCTATTCTCGGTGCTATCGGTGTATTCGTCGCTGTCTACGCTGTCGGCGCTGTCGTTGTTGTCGGTGCTGTAGTCATTGTTGGTGTTGTCTATGTTGGCGGTGTTATCGATGTTGTCTATGCATCGCTGTTGTCAGAAGGGTTTTGATAGGGTCTACGCTGTCGGTGTTGTCGCCACTGTCTACGCTGTCGGTGTTGTCGCCACTGTCTACGCTGTCGGTGTTGTCGCCACTGTCGGTGATGTCGGTGTTGTCGTCACTGTCGGTATTGTCGCCACTGTCGGTGATGTCGGTGTTGTCGCCACTGTCGGTATGGTCGCCACTGTCTATGCTGTCGGTGTTGTCGCCACTTTCGATGATGTCGGTGTTGTCGTCACTGTCAATATTGTCGCCATTGTCGGTGATGTCGTCATTGTCGGTGTTGTCGCCACTGTCTATGATGTCGGTGTTGAAGCCACTGTCTACGCAGTCGATGTTGTCGCCATTGTCTATGCTATCGGTGTTGTCGCCACTGTCAATGATGTCGGTGTTGTCGCCAATGTCTATGCTGTCGGAGTTGTCGCCATTGCCGGTGATGTCGGTGTTGTTGTCACTGTCGGTGTTGTCGCCATTGTCGGTGATGTCGGTGGTGTCGCCACTGTCAACGCTGTCGGTGTTGTCGCCACTGTCTACGCTGTCGGTGTTGTCGCCACTGTCTACGATGTCGGTGCTGTCGCCACTGTCGGTGATGTCGGTGTTGTCGTCACTGTCGGTGTTGTCGCCACTGTCGGTGCTGTCGGTTTTGTCGTCACTGTCGGAGTTGTCGACACTGTCTACGCTGTCGGTGTTGTCGCCACTGTCTTTGCTGTTGGTGTTGTCGCCACTGTCTAGGCTGTCGGTGTTGTCGCCACTGTCTAGGCTGTTGGTGTTGTCGCCACTGTCTAGGCTGTCGGTGTTGTCGCCACTGTCTTTGCTGTTGGTGTTGTCGCCACTGTCTAGGCTGTCGGTGTTGTCGCCACTGTCTTTGCTGTAGGTGCTGTCACCACTGTCCTTGCTGTCGGTGTTTTCGCCACTGTCTACGCTGTCGGTGCTGTCACCACTGTCCTTGCTGTCGGTGCTGTCGCCGCTGTCCGTGTTGTCGGTGCTGTCGTCACTGTCTTTGCTGTCGGTGTTGTCGCCACTGTCTTTGCTGTCGGTGTAGTCGCCACTGTCTATGCTGTCGGTGTTGTCGCCACTGTCTACGTCGGTGTTGTCGCCGCTGTCCGTGCTGTCGGTGCTGTCGCCACTGTCGTTGCTTAAGGTGTTGTTGCCAATGTCGATGATCTCGGTCTTGTCAGTGTCAACATGATGACAGCACCTGTCATCCTGTCGGTGCTGTCGCCACTGTCTATGCTGTCGGTGTTGTCGCCACTGTCTACGTCGGTGTTGTCGCCACTGTCTTTGCTGTCGGTGCTGTCGCCACTGTCCTTGCTGTCGGTGTTGTCCCCAATGTCTACGCTGTCGGTGTTGTCCCCACTGTCTACGCTGTCGTTGTTGTCCCCACTGTCTACGCTGTCGGTGCTGTCGCCACTGTCTTTGCTGTCGGTGCTGTCACCACTGTCCTTGCTGTCGGTGCTGTCGCCACTGTCTGTGCTGTCGGTGTTGTCGCCACTGTCTTTGCTGTCGGTGCTGTCACCACTGTCCTTGCTGTCGGTGCTGTCGCCACTGTCGTTGCTTAAGGTGTTGTTGCTAATGTCGATGATCTCGGTCTTGTCGGTGCCGACATGATGACAGCACCTGTCATCCTGTCGGTGCTGTCGCCGCTGTCGATGCTGTAGGCGTTATAGCCACTGTCGGTGTTGTCGCTGCTGTCGGCTTAGTCAGTGTTGTAGGTGTTATCGCCACTGTCGGTGGCGTCGGTGCTGTCGCCGCTGTCCATACTGTCGCGGATGTCGGTGATGTCGGTGCAGTACTTGTTGTCGTCAATGTCTATTCTGTCGGTGCTGTTGACGCTGTCGGTGCTGTCTGTGCTGTCGATGTTTGTCGCCGCTGTCGGTGCTGTCGGTGTTGTCGCCGCTGTCGGTGCTGCCCGTGTTGTCGCCGCTGTCGGTGCTGCCCGTGTTGTCGCCGCTGTCGGTGCTGCCCGTGTTGTCGCCGCTGTCGGTGCTGCCCGTGTTGTCGCCGCTGTTGGTGCTGTCCGCGTTGTTGCCACCGTCTATACTGTCGCCACTGTGTATGCTGTTGCCGCTGTAAGTGCTGTAAGTGCCACTGACGGTGCTGTCCGTGTCGTCACCGTTGTCGCTCCAAAAACCGAGATAGGCAAAACCTAACAAAACTAATCTTAAGCAGTACCGGTCAGTCATACATAACCGGGGTCTTATACCGGTTTTACAGACGCCTTATCCCACCCTTCGCTTCTGTAGTGGTTCACAACATTTAGTTACTTGCAAATCCGTAATCCGTTCGAAATTAGTTTGAAGGAAACTTTTACTAAGTCGTCTCGTAGAGGTGGCCCGGGGCGGAGTCAAGGTTAGCTAGCTGATCTTAGTGAAATGATTACAGCGTCCGCTTTGGGAGCTGGATGTTGTGGATTCGATCACGGACCGCGTCATAACAAAGACGTTAACAATGATACCAGTGGCTACATTACTTGGCGTCCAGCATTACAAAGCAAGCACTGGCTGCTCTTCTGCAAAAATATAGCATCACTAACATCGCATGTCTAATCAATGGCTGGGGAAGATTGGCCATTGTGCTAAATACATTATTCTCCTGCATTATTATTATTATTATTATTATTATTATTATTATTATTATTTCTCGGTTGTCGCCACTGTCGGTCCTGTCGGTGTTGTAACCGCTGTCGGTGCTGTCGGTTCTATCGTATTCAAGAGTAGTACTATATAAAAAGCTCGTTCAATGTGTGATCTTACTTCAGTTAGGCCATAAAACGTCGTCGCGGTAAGATGTGTATCAGTGTTTATAAGGCTTTACACTTATTCTTAGTAGACAGATAAGCAGCTTTTCTTTTTAGTTTTACAAAAATACAAGGTTTGTCAGAAAAGATCATAGAAACATTGGCTAACAGAAAAAGTAACGCGTTATTGTTGAAGATTATTGTATAAATACAAGCATCCATATTTTATGAAGGTGAAAGAAGGCAATGATCAGGAATATTGTTGAAGAATTTAGTTAAATTTGAAACAATAACAACCTTGATTTGATAAGTGATCTTCTTTAAAGTAGGGCTGCGCGGGGCAGTCGTCAAAATGAGATAGAAATGACGATTTCGCGTTGCGCATTTGCTTGTGAAAAGGCTCTTAGATGTGCTTCTACGTTCAACTCTTTTTTGTTGAAATCACGTAACATCGACATCATTTTTGAAAGTTTGAGCCTTGGCGAGAATAATTTGATTTCTGTGAATAAAATTTCAGAAGCAGTCCTAAAGCATCTGTATAATTTAGAATTGAAGGCATTTGGGCAAGAACATGTCTTAAGTCCAATTCGCATTCGCCAAAAATACACACATGTAAATATACTCCGGTGTGCAAATTTTACTCGGGATAAGCAAATGGCGCATGCGAACGCAACTACACAGCGTAGTATATTTACATATGGGTAAATTTAGTCCTGGGTCTGACCAGATGCATATTTTGGTTTTACAAATACACACGACCGGTCGTGTAAATTTACTATTTTATTGTGAACGCAAAGTAAATTTACCCATGGGTATTTTTATTTCAAGTCAAAATTCTGCTTTTAGATATCAACTTTTCACATTTTTGTTTATATCTGATTATATGACAATTGCTGAAACTGTGGACATTTGTTGCTAAATAAGAGTTTATTGCCATTTATCACATTTTAGCAAACAGCCACACTATTTCTTCATCATTCTTGGTGAGGATTTTTGGGGCATTTTAGCAGTAATTCCTTGTGAAACGATGATAAAAGGGAACTTTATAACTGATAAGGTTATGCCTGACCATTACATGATTCTTCTCTGCTACCAAATTCTACAAGTACATCTTGAAGCAGCCTCTTCTTGTTTTGCAAATACAGAAAACTTAAATAAACAGGTTTTAATCCAGAAATGATTAATTTACATACAAATATACTCCTGGTGATAAAACTCATATGAACGCAATTTAAATTTACTCACAGGTTGATTTGCACACCGGAGTATCAATACACACCGGAGTATATTTACACGTTTGTATTTTAGCGCATGCGAATTGGACTTAAGTCCACTTTTGCCACAAATTGAGTTTTTAGCATCACTGCGTTTCACATATACTGAAGAAAAAAAAAGAAATGCAACAATAGGTCACCAAGGATTTTCGAGTTCAAGGGTAAAACGATGATAATTTCAAGTTTGTTTCTGTATGGTTCCTTTTCATGTGATATTAAGATAAAAAATGCGAAAGATTATTTTCATTTCGATTAAAATTGAATGAAAAAATATCGTCTTAAATAATGCAAATCGGGAAAGATTTGCTCTGCGCATGCGCTCCGAGGCCGAGCGGTTAAGACACTGTTTCTTAATCGCTCGATCATCACATCTTTGTGTCTAGTGTGGGTTCGAGTCCCGCACTGGCAACATGCGAGCATGAGTAGACCAGGTTCTGCTTGAGAGTGTGCCAGATAGTTTTGTCTCGGGGTTCATCCGTTTTCGACCCATTTACTGATTGGCCTGTCTTATATTTGCTGAAATAATCTTGAAAGGAACGTATAACTGATTTAAATATAATAAATGACGGTTTCTTTTTTTTAAAAACATGAAATCCGTTTTTATGGTTTAGTTCTAAATGAGGCCTTGTGGTCACCATGCAAAACGTACAAATCATTATAATAATAATCAGCTCTGTTCGCGACTTTTTTGCGAAATTAGCGTTGTTTTGTCTTTGTCTTTTATTTCTTTTTCTATGCAAACATATACATATCGGTTAAACATGTGTATTTTGACTAGCCAGAAATCTCCAGGCCTCTGAGAAGAGTTTGTCTTCGTTTCTTTGGTAGTAAGATTATTATGAGCTGTAATGACTCGTACACATATGTAAGGATTATCTCTTAAAGGAACGTGATTTTTGTGTTGTATGAACCTTATGTACATTTTCATATTTTAGTTAAGTTTAGGAAACTGAGTGGCCACCTAGTGGGGAAATAGCTGCTCAATCGTCTTGAGTGTGGCTACCTGAGTGTTGGTCAAGATTTTTCCTACCTCGGTTTCATTACGAGAACATGCCCATGCAATATATAGAGATTTTTAAAATGAAAATTTTCAGTAGAAAAACTGATCTTTTTCTTAGTTTTGCTCAAAACTTAGAATCTAACGAGTACCCACAATCTATTTTTGTAGCAAAAATAAGAAAAATAGGTAAATCCCTGTATATCCCGGTTTTACTATATAAAAGTGGGGTTCAAAGGGGTATACATTACACGGACATGTTTTCGTGATGTTTGGAGTGGGTGCTCCTTTTCCTGTTCGTTGCCTACTTTTACCTTTAGTTGGCAGTTTAACCTTAGATACTGCCATAGTGCTGATGTGTCTTTAGCCAGTTGGAGCATCGATATTTTTCCCCAGTTTTGTTGAATATAGAAATTTATTGTGTGTTTAACTTTCTATGACGTGATATTTGTTCTTTGATTTCAGATTTGATCCTTTCCAGTATCCTTTCTTTTCAGACTTTTAATGAAAGTAATTATTGAGTATGTTCTGTTTATTTCTAGGCATTTAATACAAGAATAGCTTCGAATCATAGAAAAACTCGGTTAAATAGTATATATCGTCATATACTACACAAAGAAGTTAATTCACTGATTCAAATAAGACGGAAATATAAGCAATATTCCATCAGCTCCTGATCACTCCTTGCATTTTGCTAGAAAAAGGAAAGAGGGGATATTCATGTAGCACGCATGTTGTAATGCATAGTAAGATTGTAAATTATTATACAATTTTATTCCTTAACTATGGAAAGACATGCCGTTTGTGTGTGAAACATGCGGGAAAACTTACAAGCATTCCGGTGCCTTGAGCAAACATAATGATGCTCAACACAGAGGGATCCGTCACAAGTGCACCAAATGTGGTGCACTATATGTCAGAAAAGAAGACATGGTCAAACATATGAAGGTAATCGAGTTTTGTTTGTCATTTACAAGGTCCTTCGAAGAGTCAGTGTCATGCAGATGGTGTTAACAGCTTGTATTTTTGTCTTTTGAAAGTAAAGCAGACAAACTAAACACGCGGCAAAAACGTAAAACAAAAGAGAAAGGAAGCGAAATAAAATATGAAAAAAGGCGAAGATCAGTTTCTCATCTGATTTTGGGCCAGTACTTTTTTGAATTTATAAAACAGAAATTCTTATTATATGAATATACTAAATATTTAAGTTAAAATGGCTACAAAAGTGTTGTTTTTAGTCGCGAGTTGTTTGAAAAGCGTAAATCTGTGAATATGCGTTTCACCATTTAATATTTACTCTTTCAGAAATGCGCGGAAAAGGTAGCCGAAAAAGCGACCGACACCAGTGACCTGGTTCAGGTAAGTTGTATTGGCATTCAGTTTATACATATACACATATCATTATAACGAAACTAACGAGCGAGTTACGCATGTTTTGAGGTAAAACAAGGTATGATCAGGAAATGGCGCAATCAGAAAGAAACACCCACTCCAAAAATCGAGGTGGGAATATCTCACATTGCACTGGGTATTTTTTCAAAAGACGAATATGAAAAACTTTTTTAGCTCGTTTTGTCATTAACATTTCCTCTCATTTTCTAGACCAAAGACCAGGCCACCGATACCGACGACCTTGACACAACTGTCCGCGCCACAACTGTCCAGGTCCCGGAGGACATTTTGCAACTGAGGGTAATTTGTTTCTATGCTATGCATTTTGATTGTTAGGAGAAAGAATCCAAACCATTTCAAGAATGCCAATGGTTATTCAGGAATGCGATAATAAGCGAGTAACCGGTTAGAAATTTTGACTACTATAAATGTTAGTTAGGACAAGGCACCAGCACAAAAAAAAAAAAAAAAAAAAAAAAAAAAAAAAAAAAAAAAAAAACCATCAGATATTAAAATCAAAACGGGAAATGACTGAAACATCTCAAATCCAATACAATTTATAGAAGTGCATGATTTTAAACGTCAATTCCAATGTCTGTTATGGCTCTTAAAACAATATAATATTTTTAATTTTTATTATAAGACACTAACAATAATATCATGATCCTCTTTTTACTTCAACCAGAGATCAGCAACACCCGACGAGCCCTTAAACAGGATGGATCCTAATGGCATTGTTATTTATGTAAGTTAATAGTTTGCTTTTTTTTTTCAAATATTTAAAAGAAGGGGCGCGATGGCGTATTGGTAAATCGTCGGACTTCGAATCGAGAGGTCCTGGGTTCGATACCCACAGGCGGCACCGTGTTGTGTCCTTGAGCAAGACACATTCACTCCTTACAATACTGGTCAAACCCAGGCAGCGTTGGCTTCGTCCCGACATGACTGAAAAATTGTTGACTGCGACGTTAGTCCTCAATCCAAACAAACAAACAAACGAATATTTTAAAAATCTTTGACATTAAACTGCAAAGACGACCAAGATTAGAGACCACTGGTTGTCTCAGAAACAAACGCACACTGACCGGATCAACTTTCCATGGCGTAACCTTATTTGAGTATCCATAACATGTCATAACATCTCAAAATACAATAAATAAATAAATAAATAAATAAATAAATAAATAAATAGCCGCGGTATCAATTTTTTGTCGAAATAAAATTGCTTACATGTACCTCAACACATATTAATTCCCATATGTAGCTCATTCTGAATAGTAATATTTGAATATTCCTTTACACTTTCAGATTATCAGCGCAATCCAGACTCACAATTAAAATTCAACGAGACAATTATCCAGATCAAAGATGACACGTTGATGAACTTTCATCTCGTTGAATCCAGGACCACGTACTCTAATTAAGCCGTTTATAACTGCCCATTAAACATTACCGTCTTGGCCTGCAGACAGATCGAACCATGTTAGGATTTTATTAATAAAGTTGTTTAATCATGTAAAGGAGAGGGAACGAACTGTTTTCTTCATTGATGGGCTTGAGGCAGCTCCAGCTTCTTCTATTGATTACGGCTGTTGGGCGAATGTGTCCGACCCGAACACGTAGGTTCATTATAAAGTGTTTGGAATTGCCACAACTCCATCGACGAGAATGTTCGTTTAATCATCATAATTTTAAGATATTTGCTTTTTAGCTCACATCAGCCGAAGGCTCACAAGGTGAGCTTATAGTATGGTAGTCGAGCCGTCGTCCGTCCGTCCGTCCTTGCGTCCGTGCGTGCGTTCACACTTTCAATCTTGAATATCTCTGAGACAAGCTGGCCGATTGCAGTCAGATTTTACATGAAGCAGCGTTGGGGTGGAAGATTGCCTGCCATAGGTAGCCACGCTTGCGCCTTCAATTTTGATCAGATCTTCTTCATACTTGGAAGTAACAAGGATAGCTATAACATCTTGGATGAGTTCGAATTTCAGCCAGATCCGACCCTTGACAGCAGAGTTATCTGCCCTTGACTGTGTGAAAAATCAATATTTAGTTTTGTAGCCACCCTAGCGCGTTCACTTTTATTCGGATCTTCTTTATTCTTGGAAGTAACAAGGACATTTGTAACATCTTATATGAGTTCGAATTTCGACCAGATCCGACCTCTGGCCGCCGAGTTACAGCCCCTTTCATTCGAATATGCCGTTTGAGCATTAAGATCAATCAAGTTTGTTCACTCGAGTTTGCCGTTTGTTTGTAAATCAGGTAACTTTTTATCCTAATTTAGAACTGAAACAGTGTCCCAGGTGTGAGGTGTCAGCATTTTTCTTAAGGTAATGGTGTCACCTCTTCTGATAAATCATAGTAAATGTTTGGTTTAAGCACAATTTTATTTCAAAATCCATTGCACAACATATACACTGCATATTAAGAACACACATTAGAAACGGGATAGAGAAATTTAAGTAGTTACCTGATCGGTATCTACATGGCCAAATTCTAAATAGAAATGTAACGAGAGGACCAATGGTCCTGTAAACGCTCACCTGAGACCTGAGATATATACCAATAAACTTGTTTAACTAGAATGGTAATATACATGTATATAACCCCAGGGCAGGGTCAGAGCAACCTCTGGAGTCAATTTCTGTTTTGAATCATAAAGATTCAGCCCATTTGCCAATTTACTGCAAGGTTTGCCCTTCAAATGACATTGTAACAATTTTCCCAATTCAAAAGCGTGGACAACCTAAGATGACCTTGCCTTAAAAAAGGTCAAGGTCATTCCAGGGTCATGATTTATACACATTTTGTAGAGCTCCACTGCCTGATGCTTCATGCCAAGTTTCAAAATCATAGGCCTTCTGGTTCTGGAGAAGAAAATTTTTAAAGGTTTATGCTATTTATAGCCATGTCGGCCATCTTGGTCACGTGACCTTGACCATTTATACAAACTTTCATTTACTTTTCCTAAGAATGCTCCACATAAAGTTTGGCTTTGATTGGCCAAGCGGTTTCAGAGAAGAAGATCTTTGAATATTATGGTCATACACATGTATATAGCCCCAGGGCAAGAGCAGACAACCCTCTGGGCACAAAATATTTTCATAAACATGAATATTCTGTCCATTTGCTCATTCCTAGCAAGTTCTTTGCCATTAAATAACATTTTCCTATTTTTCCCATTCAAATGCATGGACGGCCTAAGTTGACCTTGCTGTAAAAAAGGTCAAGGTCATCCAAAGGTCATGTATTATATAAACTTTGTAGAGCTCTATTGCCTGATGCTGCATGCCAAGTTTCAAAATCATAGGCCTTCTAGTTCTGGAGAAGAAGATTTTTAAATGTTTTTGCTATTTATAGCCATGGCGGCCATCTTGGTCATGTGACCTTGACCATTTATACAAACTTTCATTCACTCTTCCTAAGAATGCTCCAAATAAAGTTTGGCTTTGATTGGCCAAGCAGTTTCAGAGAAGAAGATGTTTGAATATTATGGTCATACACATGTATATAGCCCTGGGGCAGGGGCAGACAACCCTCTGGGCCCAAAATATTTTCATAAACATGAATATTCTGTCCTTTTGCTCATTCCTAGTAAGTTTTTTTTTGGCCACTAATTGACATTTTCCTATTTTTCACATTCAAATGCATGGACGTCCTAAGTTGACCTTGCCATAAAAAGGTCAAGGTCATCCCAGGGTCATGATTTATACAAACTTTGTAGAGCTCCATTGCTTGATGCTTCATGCCAAGTTTCAAAATCATAGGCCTTCTGGTTCTGGAGAAGAAGATTTTTAAAGGTTTTTGCTATTTATAGCCATGGCGGCCATCTTGGTCATGTGACCTGGACCATAAATATAAACTTTCATTCCCCTTTCGTAAGAATGCTCCATATGAAGTTTGGCTTTGATTGGCCTAGCGGTTTCAGAGGAGAATATCTTTGGAATTGTGAACGGACGACGGACGACAGACGACGGACGACGGACGCCGGAGCATGGGTATATACTATAAGCTCACCTGTGAGCCTTCGGCTCAGGTGAGCTAAAAATTTCGAATTTGAGCCATATTCGACCCTGGACCGCGGAGTTAGCTGCCCTTTAGTGTTTGAAAAATCAATTTTTAGTGTTGTGGCAACTCCAGCGCGTCTTCAATTTTGATCAGAACTTCTTCATATTTGGTAGTAACAAGGAAAAGTGTTAACATGGACCATTGATCCTATGAAAGCTATTGCAGCCATAGACCTGATACATGATCAAATGGCCGTTTTACCCATATATGGTAAAAAAAAATCTGTCCAGTGACTGTACTTGTTGACTCTCAGGTGAGCGATCGTTGCCCTTGGGCTACATGTAGCATAAATGCAACATTTTTCGGTAGCTACATTTAATTTGACTTTCTTTTTAATCGTGAATTATACAAATCATTTGAACATCTCTGTACTCATGTAGAGAATAATTTATGATTTTATGTACCATAATATAATGTCCGGAATATCCTTGTTATTGTGTATATCTAAAGAAGACAGTCAACCGAATATAAACACTTTCTTCCTCCTTTCCCACTTAGGCTCTACGTGAAATTTGGCTTCAATTATTCAAGCGGTTTCAGAGGAGAAGATCAATGAAAATGATGGACGGACAGACAAACGATAAACAGACGGACGCCGGACAGACGCCAGACGGACACCAGACCATTAGTTTACTATATGCTCACATTGTGGACATTCAGCTCAGGTGGGCTTATAACCAGCGCTCTATTTGGGGTATGTTAAACAATTCTTTGTTCAAGTTTCGGTACATGTCGCTGAAGAGAGCACCGACCCGTGTGTCAAAAATAACAAAATCGTTTTAGACATTGGCCTGCATAGCAACCTAAGTAAGTTTATAGCATTGAACTTCTATTGCTAACCAATTAGAAATATGGCATTGAAAGCGTTTAAAAATGGGCATGATTGTGCAATAGGTCAATCGAGATCGCATCTCACATCCAGCACATTTTTTATTATTATTGTCATGAAGATCTGGTCATGAAAATATTTCAATGGCTGCTCCGCCTCAGCCGTTAATTAATGAAGAGCGTCCGCCATTTAATGCTGAAAGCAATATGTACTAACACGCGTAACATATGAGGTTTGCCCAGGAATAATGTGATAAGGATGACTGACCATGCCGGCATGTTGACTGGACTGACAACAAAGACAAATGAAGAAATGAAGGAGAATGAAAACATGTGAGGGTTTAGTTTTCTTCCTAGCATGTAGAATTCCGAATTTCTTCAAGTGATGTCGTACACACATATTTTTGTTTTGTTCTTTTTTTTACGAAGATCGGGTCATAAAAATATTTCAACGGCTGCTCCGCCTCTTCCTTTGATCCAAGAAGAGTATCTATAATCTAGTGTGTAAGCAACTTGTAGTAACTCTTGTAACCTGTGAGGCTTGTCCAGGAAAACAATGTAGTTGGGATAACTGGCCGAGCCTGTTGACTGGAAGTAAACACCATGCGCGGATCCAGAAAATTTTCTCGGGGGGGGGGGTCCAAAATTCCCAGAAGGCGTCTGACGGAAATTTTCAACATGGCAAAAAATAATAATCTGGCAATTCCAGGGGGGGGGGGGGTCCGGACCCCCTTATCCCCCCTCTGGATCCGCCCATGAACACCAAAGATGACCGCCCATGAACACCAAAGATGAGAAAATTCCTAGCATGTAGCATTCCGGATTTCCTCGGGTGATTTCGTACACTCAATCAATAATAACTTCTAAAATCAGTAAAATTAGAAAATCTATTTTTAAAACAATTATAGATATCTTTTATGATAATAAAAATAATTTATTTTTTCAAATAAAAGTAACCTGTAACAATCATAACTGTCGGTCATATCTCCGTTTATTTCCGTAATGTATTACGGGGAATGGTTTTCTGTCAGGCTAAATTTTACTTTAACAGGAAACCCAACCTGAGCCGACGTATTTCTGAGATGTGCCCAACACTTCGGCCAGCTCCGTAAGATTCCGTAATAATATTGAGAATTGTTGTTGTCCCCCTTAGAAATCAAGCCACCAAATAATTATGTTCTTGATGATACGATACTTATTTAGTTTACTTTAATTAACAGCATCGTTTATTTGTCACAATTATTTATCAAAGATAATGTATCAACGTTCAAAACTAAACAATTTGACTAATATTAGAGTATGCATAGTTTTTTGTCCACTCCTTGGCACAGAAAGATTTTGAAAATTACATATAATATAAACGTTTATATCTTGTGTAATAAGATATCTTGTGTAATAATCTCAGTTTCGTTTTCGCATTATAAACTTAGCTGATGGCGCGATATTAAACCCCAAACATGCTAAACTAAGCTTACAAATATTTATATTTCTGTAACCCATTTCTTACGAACGACATGTTCTTCAAACAGTGAAAAATAATAACAGCAGACATGTATAAAGATGTAATAAATACCTGACTTTATCTTAAGAATATGCATCCTGTTAAACATGTATTATTATGCACATGAAAATTCAGAGATAAAATCACATTGACAAACACAAACATATCAGTTGTTTGCCATATGCGAAATATAAGCAGATCAGTCTTGGTCTAGCTTATTTTTCAACGTCCCAGTCAACAATTGTGTCAGTTGTTGTTCCTGTACTAAGAGGATATCATGTGTTAACCGAGTAATATGGGGAGTTAATCATCGTGCAAGGGCCTTGGTGTTAGCATTAGAAGGCGTTTTAGGCCGTGAACAGTCTCTGAATCGAGAAGTCATTGGTTCGAATTGTACCTCTGTCAGCGAAGTTGTCCTTTTGCTAGCCAATTTTCCCGTCATAATACTGGTACTTACTGGCTCCGTCTCGAAATGATTTAAAATTGTTGATTCAATCAACCATGCTGTCTTCGAGGAAAACAGGCACACAGTAAATCTCGTGTTCTACGTATTATCCTTGATCGATTTGGGAAGTTGTTTAAAAAAATATTTTCTCTGCTATTTGTATCGAATGTGTCATTCTTTTTCACGCACTTTATCAAATTCTATGGACGCTATTATAGAGATTATTATTATGACAAGTACCTCGTATCAACCCGAGAATCCCGTGTTGGCCCTCGGGCTGATACGAGAGTCTCGGGCTGATTCGAGAGTCTCGGGCTGATTCGAGAGTCTCGGGCTGATACGAGAGTCTCGGGCTGATACGAGAGTCTCGGGCTGATACGAGAGTCTCGGGCTGATACGAGAGTCTCGGGCTGATAGAACATTCGAGAGTTGCTACGTGGGTACGATATGAAAATTGTCATATCGTAATATTTTTATCATATAATTTTAAATCATGACATTTTTTCCCTTTCTTTGTTATATTTATTTTATATTATTTTATTTTACTTTATTTTATTTATTCATTTTAACATACCGCCAAAGCGTGCAGTAGAGCGCATATTATATCCGCATTAGCACAAATCGAAAATTCGTCTCGACATGACAAAATACTGTTGCTTGTGACATAAAACCACAATCCATGCAAAGGTACACTACCTAATGAACTCAATACAATAGGTACGAGTGATATGGCTTTTTCTCCAAAGGGAATGATATGGGTTTTATCAATTTTTGATCGGAAATGCGCTTAAGTAGGAAATAGTTACGACTATCTAGGAAAACGTCCGTCAGGCGCTTAAGTGGGAAATGCGACTAAGTGGGAAAACAACTAACCAGCTTGGAAAAGTTAATACGAGTCAGACTTATAATTGCAACTTGTTAATTGCATTAATATAGGATATCAATACACCGTGTCGTGAGAAAACCTGTCCTAAAGATTTTTCGACCCTATCCAACACAAACCTGCATCAATAGCTAGATAGATAAACCCTGAGTGTACAGACAGCTTAAGCTAGTGTCTCACTGGCATGCACATTTCTCGAGACTGTTTTTCGAATTGAGTCGCACGTGTGTCGTGAGAATTTTCATGTGTTGCGAACTAGTCGCGAACTGGTCGCGAAGGTTTTAAACATGTTTAAAAACTTTATGCGTTTTTTTTTCGACAAAACATGTCGCAAGACTGTCGCGTGACTGTCGCGCGACAGCCGTACGACGTTCATGCGAGTGTCGCGAACATGTCGCCGCGAAATTTTGGCGAATTTACAATGCGAAAATTTCGCAACTCTCGTACGATTGTCGTACGAATGCCGTACGATAGTCGCGCGACAGTCCTCGCGACTATCTCGCGAGAAAATAAAACCAAGCGACATTCGTACGAATGTCGTGAGGCACTCTAACGAATGTCTCGCGACTGTCGTACGAATGAAAATGAAACTAAAACTACGTTCGTGGGAACGTCGTGAGACAATCTCACGAATAATTGGCGACTGTCAAACGACAGTCGCGCGACTATCGCGCGACAATCCCGAGATATATTTTCAAAATTAGACCGCAAATCGCGAATTTGTCTCATAAACTCTATTCAAGGAGACTGCGATGTGAAAGTTTTGTTAATATCGTTGATCTTTGTCACGAAATAGTCTCGAACTAGTCTCCAGTTGTCGCATTCCATTGAAATAGGGGCTTTACCAACATGCTTTATGATTAACGCACTGTCGATGTTATTATAAAGGTTGTAACGTCGCTAAGCTGCGTGCAGTACTTCTGATATAGGAGAGGTAGGACAAGACCAGTAATTGTGATATAGGAGAGGTAACTGTAGGACAAAGACCAGTAATTGTGATATAGGGGATATACCGGTAGTACAGTGTCCAGTTCTTGTGATATAGGGGTGGTTTCTGTAAGACAGGGACCAGTACTTGTGATAAAGGGGATGTACCGGTAGGTAGGGATATAGTGGGCTTAGCGGTAGGAAAGTGACCAGTACTTGTGATTTATGGGAGGTAACTGTAGGACAGGGACCATTACTTGCGATATAGGGGATGTAGCGGTAGGATAGGGACCAGTACTTGTGATATAGGGGAGGTTACTGTGGGACAGAGTCTAGCATTTGTGATTTAGGGGATGTATCGGTAGGGCAGGGTCCAGTACTTGCGATACAGGGGATGTACCGGTAGTTCAGGGTCCAGTACTTGTGACATAGGGATGTAACGGTAGGACAGGGTCCAGTACTTCTGATATGGGGGATGTATCGGTAGGAAATCGTCCAGTACTTGAGATATAGGGGAAGTATCGGAGTGGCAGGGTCCAGTACTTATGATATAGTGGATATACCGGTAGGACTGGGGCCAGTAGTACTTGTGATATAGGGTATGCTACTGTAGGACAGGGTCCATTACTTGGATATTGGGATTATACCGGTAGGGCATGGCCCAGTACTTGTGATATAGGGGATGTACCGGTAAGTCATGGTCCTGATCTTTTGATATAGGGGTTGTAACGGTAGGACAGGGTCCAATACTTGCGATATGGGAGATGTACCTTTACGGCAGGGTTCAGTATTTGCGATACAGGGGAGGTACCGGTAAAACAGGGTCCAGTGTTTGTGATGTAAGGGATGTACCGGTAGGATAGGGACCGGTGCTGGTGATATAGGGGTGTGTTACTGTGGGACAGAGTCCAGCACTTGTGATTTAGGGAATCTATCGGTAGGGCAGGGTCCGTAACGGTAAGACAGGGTCCAGTACTTCTGATATGGGGGATGTACTGGTAGGACATTGTCCAGTACTTGTGATATAGGGGAATTAACGGTGTGACAGGGTCCAGTACTTGTGATATAGGGAATATACTGGTAGGACAGGGACCAGAGCTTGTGATATAGGGGATGTTACTGTAGGACAGGGTCCATTACTTATGATATGGGGATTATACCGGTATGGCATGGTCCAGTATTTGTGATATTAGGGATGTACCGGTACGTCATGGGCCTGGTCTTTTGATATAGTGGTTGTTACGGTAGGACAGGATCCAGTACTTGTGATATGGGGGATATACATGTACTTTTACGGCAGGGTCTAGTATTTGTGATACAGGAGAGGAACCGGTAAAACAGGGTCCAGTACTTGTGATATGTACCGGTAGGATAGGGACCAGTGATATAGGGGAGGTTACTGTGGGACAGAGTCCAGTACTTGTGATTTAGGGGATATACCGGTAGGACAGGGTCCAGTACTTGTGATATAGGGGATGTACCGACAGGACAGGTTACAGTACACGTGATTTACGATGAATAGCGGTAGAGCAGTACCCAGTACTTGTGATATGGGGGAGGAAACTGTAGAGGAGAATCCAGTGCTTGTGATATAGGTGAGGTAACTATAGGACAGGGAGCAGTACTTGTGATATAGAGGATGTACCTGTAGGATTGGGGCCAGTAACTGTACTTGTGATAAAGGGGAGGTAACTGTATGACAGGTTCCAGTATTTATTTATTTGTGATATATGGGATGAACCGGTCCACAAGGGACAAGTACTTGTGATATAGGGAAGGTAACTGTAGGAAAGGGTCCAGTTCTTGTGATATAGTGGAGGCAACTGTTGGATATAGGGGGTATATCGGTAGGGCAGGGTTCAGTACTTGTGATATAGAGGATGTGATATAGGAGAGGTAACTGTAGGACAGGGTCCACTTCTTGTGATATAGTGGAAGTAACTGTTGGGCAGAGACCAGTACATGTGATATATGGGAGGTAGCTGTAGGACAGGGACCAGTACATGTGATATATGGGAGGTAGCTGTAGGACAGGGACCAGTACTCATGATATAGGGGAGGTAACTGTAGGACAGGGTCCAGTACTTGTGATATAGGGGAGGTAACTCTAGGACAGGGACCACTACTTGTGATATAGTGGAGGTAACTCTAGGACAGGGACCACTACATGTGATATAGTGGAGGTAACTGTTGGACAGTACTTGTGATATAGGGGAGGTAACTCTAGGACAGGGACCACTACTTGTGATATAGTGGAGGTAACTGTTGGACAGTACTTGTGATATAGGGGAGGTAACTCTAGGACAGGGACCACTACTTGTGATATAGTGGAGGTAACTGTTGGACAGGGACCACTACTTGTGATAAAGGGGAGGTAACTGTAGGACAGGGACAAGTACTTGTGATATAGTGGAGGTAACTGTTGGACAGGGACTAGTACTTGTGATAAAGGGGAGGTAACTGTAGGACAGGGACAAGTACTTGTGATATAGGGGAGGTAACTGTAGGACAGGGACCAGAACTCGTGATATAGGGGATGTAACTGTAGGACAGGGTCCAATACTTGTACTACACCTTCATTACTTTCTCCCATACACAAAACTTGAACTGTATAAACGCAAAACAACCATGCGCCATGTTGTATCTTTGGGCAGAGAACAGAAAGGGAAAGTCAAAATGGATGGTGGCGGGATTTATGTGACATTATACATGATAAGCAGTTCTGCTTTTCCGATTGCTATCAGTTTCAATAGTGCATCTAATAATTAAAACACCGATTATCTGCTAACCACTGGTTTATCGCCTATGAATTGTGTGTAACCAGCAAAAACCTGTATTCGGGGTTAATTTTAAAGGAATTTTCGCTGTTGCAATGGCTTTCGAAATTTCGACGATTGCTTTTTGCCATGGTACCACACGAGCGAAATGCGCAACCTGCACAGTTACCACGCTACTCTAGCAGCAAACACATCTGATGCTGCACAAGCTGATCTTTTTTTACTTTTCATCATGAAAACGTCCGTGTAAAGCGTACCCCCAAATACCTTACCTTTATATAGCAAAACTGGGGTATGCAGGAGTATACTTACTTTTCTTACTTTTACTCCAAGACATAGGTGGCGGGTACTCGTTAGAGCCGCCTCGCTGTTCAGATGATTTTATTAAATATGAACCATTTGTTACCACGGGCCAGGACGGACGATGAAAATAATATTGATTCTCGTGTTTCATCCCCCATGCTAGGTGTTTATTTAGGCATTTCATGGTAATAAACTGTTGGGTGTATGTGTGAGGTAGTTCGCGCTACTATCCATGAAGCTTAGGTTCCGGCCAAAAATGTTGAGTGGGATATTAATCAGTCGTTGAACACGAACAAACGAAACTGACTGCGGCTTCTGGGGTCATAATTTAGTCATCAAACCACATCTTTAGCGTTATGTTTAAAAACATGCGGTTTGTCGACGACTATGCACAGACTGCATTGGTAGATGAACAGACATTCTATATGATAGATGTTTGTGTGTGTGTGCGTGTTTTTTTTTACATATGTATCTAGTTTTGGTATAATCTAAAACTTCGACGAAACAGTTGCTAGCATTTTATACTATATGCAACCAAGAACGGGACCATTAAGAGACGAAATATGATAGAGGCCTGAGTATAGGTTTTGATCGAACTTTAAACTAGCAAAGCAGGCATAGATGATCAGCAAGATTATGTGGTTCTGTCTGTAACTGAAAACATACAAACAATCACCCATGACATGAATGAAGCCGCGAGCGTTAAAAGATGCCTTGGTGGTATCAGGTCAGGTAAGACACACAAAATGTTGCACAGCCACAGAAATCTACCGAGCACTCTTGATACTCTGGGTTCATTTTTGTATTGTAACACAAGCACTGCTCAGCTGCTCAGCTGATCTATGCTAATATTATCGCATATACAAATGTCGGTTTTCCCATGATGCGGCTGACAGGAATTGCCTTCAGTTTGCTAACGTTTCCTACTTATAGTTAAGACAGAAAATGAGAAAAGACGCTTCGTTATGAAGGTACAGGCATTTTGTGAGGAAAAGGGTTTGTGATCATTTTTAGGGGTATTCGGGTATGCTGAATCCAAAAACCAATGTTGGCAAGCTGAGAAATGTCTCCTTCACCATCTAATTTGCATATTTCCAAGATGGCCGCCAAAATTAAGAAAAACATCAATTGCTGCAAATTGGTATATGTTTAGGATTCCAAACTGCTACAAAATAATAAAAAAATAACATTTTATAATGATTAGAAGGTCTTCAATGAATAAAAAAATCTTTAAAGTTAAAAGGCTGAGGTGGGGTGGGGAGAGGGCAGGGGTGTGGGCTTTTCTACTTGTACCTACCAAAGTGATCATATTTCCACTGTAACAAGTCCTAGACCACTGCATCTGGTTTCACTGTAAAGCATAGATATAGCCTTTAGATCCTTTGGTAAGGAATGCAAATTTTGTAATTTGCATATTCATGAATTTTTATGAAAACATTAGAAATGGCTGAAAAACGGTTTTAAAATCCATAAATAAACAAATTGCTGACCAAAGCTATCATTATGACAACTTGCTTTTGCACCAGTAATACAATATATGACAAATAAATTGATGTCATGGGTCAATATGAAACGCATCTCATTAGCATATTCATGAATATTAATTGAAATGTCAAAATAAGGGCGAAAACCAGGGGGGAAAAACTTTTGCCATTCAAAGGTTTTTGGTGCGTTATATGGTCATTCTTGCATTTTAGGACAAATTTTCATGGCTGCCAGTTTGGTCAGATGGGCCAATTAAATGCCATAAAAAGTCTTCAACAATGAATACATTCAGGTGATGTAAACATCACATTGTTTCCACAACCACCCCTAGTGTGATTCTATAGAATGGGATGAACTTACAAAAATACCCATGTCCCACCAAAAGCATACTTTAGAATACCATGATTGGTATGATAGTATTGCATTGACATAGCAATTTAATCTTAATAACTAATATTGAATCATTGAATTTACATATATTCATGAATATTAATAAAAAATCATAATGGGAGAAAAATCATGGAAAAAATAGGGGGCATACGTACATGTACATAAACACCTGTACCAAGGCTGTTAATAAACCTAGGATGCAGAACCAGATATCAAATGAGTGCTGTTGCAATTTACTATCACTCTTAAATATGATAGCACTGTGACCACCTAATACCTTCAATAGTTGCTCGCTCTGCTTTCCGTTATTCATGTTAAACGTTGGTATCAATGTTTAGTATTTTCTTAATATGATTTCTTATTTCTTGTTTATCACTGAACCACTGCGGAAGCTGAGGGTGAGGTTAGGATCCTGTAAAACCGGTTTAAGCCCGCCAGTAACTTTGTGTTACTGATCGTTCCAAGGCGATACTTCTGTGGTGGTTCTTTTTGTTTTATGTCTTGGTGTTTAAATTTTCTTTTGTGCTGTTGGCGCCTTATGTATGTTTTCATATTTTTAATTACGTTAAGGTAACTGAGTGGCCACCTATTGGGAAAATAGCTGCTCATTCGGCTTACGATATGTTTCATGGTATAAGTGCCTGATTGTTAGTTTGGTTTTTTCCCACCTCGGTTTTTGGAGTGGGAATCTCTTTCTGATTGTGCCTTTTCCTGATCTTTGCCTACTTGTACCTTATGATATATGAATAATTGGATTTGTAATTTCATGTATATTAATGAAATCTTTAAAAACAGGACAGAAAACTGGAAAAACTAAAAGAGTAAATGTAAGAAATGGCTTGTATCTTGGCAACAAAAAGCCCTTAAATGCTGAATAATGTATCGAATGGTTGTTAAGCTAATATTATGCCATCCTATATTACACTTTATAAGTCATTTGATTTTTATTTTCATGAACATTAATAACATCTTTAGGAATTGGGGTAAAATGCGGAAAGCATAAGGTGGTATACACGTTAAAAATGCACATATCATGGTTACAGATAGACCTAGAAGGCTTAAACTGAAATCAAATGATTGCTTAGACATTGTTCTAGAATCATACAATCTGCTATTTGCTTTATTTGTTGTATGAATGTTAATAAGATCTTTATAAATAAGAGGAAAATGACCGGAAAATGAAGGGGGGTGGTCCAATAATATTGCTTATATCTGGACTGCAAACAGACTAAGAGAGTTCAAAGTGGCATCAAATTATTGCTAGTACACGTACAATCTTTTATTGCCATTTGCACGACATTTCTTCGAAAAATGTGTTTTGTCGAAATTGTTGTAACTTGAAAAATATTCACCGCAAAATTTTGAGATTTATTCCGTAGAAGACAAGCCTATAGGTCCACATTTTGAGCCACCAACCACTAGGGTTAGGGTAAAAGTCTGAGCATGTGAACATTCATGGCTTTTAATAAGATGTTTTATCTATCAGACGACATGTTTTTTCATCAGATACTGTTTACCGATCACACTATAGTGTCCTAACATTTTACGGGTACCATTTTCATCCATCTAAGATGCAATTTTGCTGGTATACCGCCTTTACTTTTTGGTGATATTTTTCTAACTTAAAAAATCTCATTAATATCCATACAATAAAAATATCTAGATGCCTTATATATCAGATCATATGGTTATAGAACATTGTAATATCAATCATTTGATTTCAGCTTCGGCTCTTTAGGTCCTTCAGTGGCTAGGATACATGTGTTTAAATGTGTACCTCCTATTTTTTGCATTTTACCCCAATTCCTAAAGATTTTATCAGTATTCATGAAAATGAAACTCAAATAATTTATCTATTACAGTATGGATGGTATAATATTGCCCTAGCAACCATTTGATTCAATTTTCAGCACTTTGGGGCTTTTGGTTGCCAAGATACGAATGTATATGAAGGTGTATCTATTTAATCTTTTCCATTTTTTTCTCTCAATTTCAAAAGTTTTCATTAATATACATGAAATTGAAAATCAAATTGTTCTTATATCACACATCAAAGGTATAATACGATACCTTAGCATTTATTTGATGTTATTTTCATCGTCCTAGGCTTATTTACAGCCCAGGTACAAATATTTTTGTATGTACACCCCATATTTTTCCATGACTTTCCTCCCATTTCTTACAATTTTCATTAATATTCATAAATTCAATGATTTTAATATTAGGATAACCATTAAGTACTTGTGTCCAAGCACTTCTATCAGATCAATCATAATATTCTAGAGCATGCTATTGGTAGGATATGGGTATTTTTGTAAGTCCATCCAATTCATAAGAATCACACAATGGATTGATGTGGAAACAATATGATTTTACATCAAGTAAATATGTTCATTGTCGAGGACGTTATTTCACAGCATTTAAGTGGTCTCTGCGACCAAATTGGCAGCCATGAAAATTTGTCCTAAAATGCAAGAAAGGTCTTATAATCCTTATAAAACCTTTCAATGGCAACAATTTTCCCCTGGTTTTCGCCCTAGTTTTCAACATTATAATTAATATTCATGAATATGCAAATGAGATAAAATTTTCAAAAAGGTCCATGACATCAATATATTTGTCACATGATATATAACTAGTGCAATTACATTGTCATATTAATGGTCTGGGCCTGAAAATTGTTTATTTATGGATTTTAAACCATTTTAATGTTTTAATTAAAATTCATGAATATGCAAATTAGATAATTCACATTACTTACCACCAGGCTCAGTGGTTTAGGACCAGCAACAGTGCCGATATGATCAATTTTGTAGGTACACCCATCGTCGAGAATCACGTTAACAGTTGCCATGGAAACCATGCAATTTTTCAAAGTGCAATTGAGGTTTTCTTTGCGGGCAAAAATTCTTTGCATTTAAATTTATGTAATTTAGTCAACCAATCGTCTTACAATATAATTTAAGTGATCTAAGGCTCAACTCATGACAAACAAATGAAACGTTTCTTCAATATAACAGATTGTATATATTTTGGCGGCCATTTTGAAAATATGCAAATTAGGACATGAAGACGTCATTTCTCAGCTTGCCAACATTGGTTTTTGGATTCAGCACACCAAATTACCTCTAGTTCAAGTGTCAAACCCTTTTCCTCACAAACTGCCTGTACTTGTTAACTTTTCTCAATTCCTGTCTTGACTATTAAGCGCAGCGAACGAATTTCCGAGATAAGCGCAATTTTCTTTCTTCACCTGGACGGGTTTTCCCTATTTAAGCGCATTTCCTACTTAGTCGCCTCACATACGTGAACGTAACTCTTGTCTGTATCGCATATGCAAAAATAACATATTTTGTAGTAAATATATGATTAACAACAATATTCAGTAAAAAAGTACAAGTAGGCAAAGATCAGTAAGAGGCGCAGTCAGAAAAAGATTCCCACTCCGAAAACCGAGGTGGGAAAACACTAAATTAATAATCAGGTACTTATACCATTAAAACATATCGTAAGCCGAGCGAGCAGCTATTTTCCCAATAGGTGGCCACTCATTTACCTAAACTTAACTAAAAATATAAAAACATACATAAAGCGCCAACAGCACAAACATTTTAAATACTAAGACAGAAATAAAAAAAAGAACCACATCAAAAATATCGCATTGGAACGAGTTCAGTCGTTTTGCATCAATCGTCCATTCCAAAGTACGAAGCTATAGATATTTAGATCGCATTAGATCGCAGAGAAAGTTTGTCAAGAAATCGGTATAAGTCTTTTAAGGTACCATCTGTGTTTGATGAATTTGTCTGCTAAATACAAGACGGAGATACCATATTCGACTTTTATTGACCTGGAAAGAGAACAATATAATACGATGTCAGAAGATAAACGTTATTGCAAAACGACTGTAACACTTGTTTTTGGAAAATATTAATTATGCTATGTAATTACAAAATAAATGTACATTGATGTTGTGTTTTCTTCTTATTTTGTAGTTCATGAGTTAAATTCGCTCTCTTTGTAGTAGTGCCTATACGCTATGCGGTAAACGGAATATTTCCATCGGTGTTCCGTACGACCTCTCCACGCGGAAGAAAAGCGAGGTCACGAAGTATATCGGATTGCAGGTTAGCCAGCTGATCTAGGTATGGTGCAAATAGACTGCGTCATTTGAATAGAACGTATGATTATTTAATTTGTTGTTGCTTCTATTTTGCATCTTAATTAATCAATTAGATAATTTACATGTAGGTAGCCTGAGAAAGACAATATTCGAGTGATTTTCTGATACTGACAACATTTTGTGATTGCTATTTTGCATTCGTGCCTTGAAGTACTTAATGCTTTTAACGCTTTAAAGTGACGCATTTTAGCAGTAAGATTTTGAGACATAAATAAATAGTATTTCAACCACTGAAGGCCCTTCAATATTTAAATGCATTACCTGTTCTGTCGAGAGAATTTTATGCCTTGCTCTCAAATTTAGACATCTTGATAATACAATTACAGTCACCGGTTTTCCTGTTACATTTTCCACGAAGCTGACCGTCAAATTTGCCGCCATACTGTTGACACACGGCGTCACAATTCAGTCGGAAGGCATAGCAGTGGCGTGAGTATCGTCGTTTTGTCCGTAGTTTACAGATACACTCCATAGCTGACGTCTTACAGATGCTGCTCCAGTATCCTGCTGACCTGCAGCCCAACTCGCAGTACAATGAAGGACCGCTGCAGTCTTTGTCGCCTTCTCTTGTCAGACCTTGAAATTGTTTAAACAAAATTTTCTATTAGATGAGACAATAACGCACATTGACGAATCTACAAACAGGCAGTGCGACAGACTGACGGTTTGCCTAACTACACATTAAATAATAGTGCCAGCTACCTCGCAAAAACGAAGATTTATGCGACACTTTTCCCCGTCAAAACCATACGTTCACCGTAACCAACCATATATGGACAATAATTAACTTGCCTTCGATCAAACAAGAAGTATATACTTTTCAAAATTGCTAACCGAACATTTTCAAAGTTTATTTTTCTACTATTTCTGAACTTTTGTTTGAGATAAATCAATTGTCAAGGGTCTTTCGCTTGAAGTAGGGGAATCACGGAATCGATCCTGTTGCAGTGGACTGTGACCAAAAGTGTTTTTTTTTTTTTTTTTTTTTTTTTTTTTTTTTTTTTTTTTTTTTGCGTTTTTGCGTTTTTGCTCGTGCACTGTTAACGACATTGAATATCGAAAACAAATTTAAATGCATTTTATTTCTCTCTGATACACCTACCCGAAGAAGTAGAATCTTTATAAAAATGCAATACATGTCACGTTGGAACGTGTCTGTCCTAATTCGCAATTTGATCAACATTATTTCTGAAATTTTTACTTCATAAGGTTTACTTTGACTCTAATAATATAAAGAAGAGGGGAGGAAAGACCCCCGTTATGGTTTTGGTGGTTTGTATTTGCCAGAGTATGCAAATTAAATTCGTATTTAATTCGTATTTCCAGCCCTGAACCGGAAGTTCCAGACCGAGCCCAAACGTATGCCAGACCTCTAACAACTCCTTGAGTCAGCAGTGACATGCTGCAATTAACGCTTGGGTGAACAGATATGGTCCAAAACTCATTAATCATACGCTTCTGCAGAATTCTGTGACATTTGGGTTTGGGGGAAGTATGTTAATCAATTCTTGACGTCGCCAAAACCAAACAAAGTGAATTATATTTTGAGGCAAACCAATGGCTTGTGAATAACTAATATTCCAATTTCAATCTCATATCTCAGCTGCCTTGGTTTAAATTTTATCCAAGAAAATTCAGGTCTTCGGCTAGGAATGTTGTTAATTATACCAACTGGACAAGATGTTGTTGCATAAATTGAATACATTTGAGATGCGTGAATTTATATATACTCATCAAAAGAAGTTTTGCACCAGTTAATATTTTTCTCATTTTAAAATAATGTTAAGTATACATCTTTTTAAAATAAACTTTTAAAACTTAATACCATGTTTAAGGCCTGGACTTCGTGAATAAAAATCAATATTTTTTCTTAAAAAGATTAAGGAAAAATGTGCAAAAACGCATGTTTTTGAAAACACCAAAATTTGGGATGCAGCAAGTGCCCGCATCTTTTTATCTGAGCTTCCAAACCTGAATTAGTTTTACATCCTCACTCAAGATACTGAAAGAAATCATTTAAAGCAAAAAACTAAGAACTGATTTTTTTCACAATTATTGACCAAAAATAACTATTTTTGAGATTTTGTTTAAATTATCAGATAAAGCTTAGTAACTCATCTCTCCAATGAAATGGGTTGTTTTTCCTTCAAACACAGCATGCAACACCCCTTAATGTTTAACTGGAGGTACTGCTTTTCAACCCATCCAAATTCCGACTTTTTAAAAAGCTGCATATCAAAAACATACCCATGCAGCATCTTTGACATGAGATCGCCTTTAACAGAAAGAAAACAAGCGGCAGGTTTTGGTGGCAAAACTTCTCATAGTGATCAAAAATTGAAATGAATTTTGATTTTACTATATTCTCCAATATTTATGTTTTTTTTTTTTTCTCAAAAATTGGATTTTTGTCAAAAAATGCATTTTTACCAAAATTTTGAATTTTTTAAAATTGTTTTTAGGCTTAATCATTAGCTTTGGGGCTCTTGTGTGTAAATTGGGAAACAAAAATGTATTCTTAACTCCGTGTCATTTTTGGTGGAATTTTTTCGATTTTCCAATTTTCTGTATAAAAGAAAATGGGAATTTTCAATTTTTCCTAAAATCGTTTCCGCAACTTGTTTTGGTCTTATCACACACATTATCAAACTCTTTCAGACTGTGCAAATTCAAAAAGCTAGGTTGAAAATTTGTTAGTCAAAATGTCTCTTAAAAATATGAAAAAATCTAAATGGTGCAAAACTTATTTTGAAGGGTATATTACACTTAAATAACTTTGAGAACTTGAAGAATGTTTTGAATAAACATCGCAATTAAAGCAATAACCAAGAAATGTTCCCTCCAAAAACCGACATGGGTAAAACCAAATAGACAATCAGGTACTAATACAAAGAAAACATATCGTAAACACAACTACATTCTATTTCCGGATATGTTCAATCGTAAATGAATGGCTAAAGCAAAACTCGGTGTTAACTTCGATTACACGATGCGGAAATATACTTTATAGGCAAAAACACACTGTATTATATACTTAAAACCATTAAAAAGCAACTGATATAATTAGTGTTATTTCTACCTTTCAGGACTACCTGGTACACGTTGTATATTAATACATGCATATTCATCCAAGAATGTTTTCGCAAAACAATCGAGCTCCATTTGGCCCTTCCGGTTGATTTGGGGTGAAAAATGCCAAATCATCAAATTTGAATTTGAAACTCATCTGGATTTATACCACAACCCGATTTCAATGTGGAAATATGTGGTCGATTATAAGCAACAAGAAAACAGTGTAAAACAGAAAATTTCATCTTTTACAATGACATAAATTAATCTTCAAATGTTCGAATTTTCGAAACATTACTACTGATTCTGAGAAATTTCTAATATGCTAATAAAACAGTCATATATTCAGTCTATTTTAGGTCACAGGAATTGTTACCGTCTAATACATAGGCCTGATTTATGACAGTTTTTACGGTCGAAAATGACGTTCTTGAATGCCTTTCCGGTTTTCATTTCTGACTTTGACGACCACTTTAAGATCAAAACTTGACAGAACGAATATGGGTATGGGATGCAATACTGAAAATGGCAGAAAGTTTGATTAATAAGATGCATTCGATTTTGATGTGTCAAAGTTTGAGTTGTGTCCCTCTATACACAAATGCAGATCGGTTTTCTCAAACTGCTTTATTAACAACAGAAACGTATGGTCTTCATATCGTGACGGGAGTTTCATAATTTTATTTGATTGTGAAAATATCTAAAGATCTAGGGAACGGTTATATGCTGAAAGTTGTACTAGCTTCAATACAAGCTGAAATACGTCAATTTACTTTTTAAATTCTTTGACTTTGAGAAATACAATTTAGAATACTTGTTAAGTGTTAAATCATTGTTTCCTCTCTCAAGCTTTCTCTGTTAATAATGGAGACGCCTACACATAGCTGCTTGATTGTTATTTCTTCTCAGAAATCCATCAAATATAGGCCGTACAGTTCACAATTTTTGCACAAACGATAGTACTGGACATCAGGGTCAACCCCACAGTTTACGTTACACATATTCTGCATAAAAGCTCCTCTGTCGAAACATTTTCGACAGATACAATTCAGGTATTCATAGTTACGTTTGTTAACATTTGTGTTCTCACAGGCAAATTCACACATAGCATACTCTATGGGCGGATCCTCAGAACAATTCTTGCAAATGGTGTCGAAGTTAAGAAAGGTGATGTATTGGCAAGCCCTCTTGCACTTGGTTGTAGCTAAACTGTGAGTATAAGCCCAGGAGTCCGTGCAGCGCCATACCAACTGGAGGAGAGCAAGAACCTTGACGAGCAATAACGTACCTGAAAAGATCAACTATAATGTGAAAATAACCCAGAAAATGTAGTGGGGGATTCACCAGTCGTGTTAACCGAGATTACTAAACTCTTAGCATATCGCTGACTCAAACATTTGTGTAGTGTCAAGTGGTCGTTCGCTGCCTCGAAGGCAACTCAAAAACTGCACAGGAACAATAGCCATGTTTTTTCACATGCGTACAACGAAACAAAAACACACTCCCATTTGTTTGACTAAGTAACATGGGCCAGCCTTCAAAATTAAAATGATAGATGTTGAAATATCACCAAAGTATTGTCTGGTATGTTAGACCAATTATCATGTACCATTAACAGCACGTAAGAGCAATAAGACCAAATACTTACAGATCATTTTGTCCCATAGATTGTCGGCCCAATGTAAATTATTCAGTTTCTGTAGTTGTCCTCCATGAAGCTTTCGGTAAATGTAATGAGATACAATCAGCTTGGTCATGAAGCGTATTGAATGACAAGTCACGATAGATGGATCAAATATCGCAAACCTTAACGCACTTGAAAACATAATCAGACTACAACATACATAACATGCATAATATGTTGTAACAAAACGGCTGAAAATATATGATCAAAAAGACCGTCGTGTGGGTCATATAAGCACCAAAGGCTCTGTACTATGCCTATAGGATAGGTTTAATAAACTAAAACGTATTATATTTGTTAATGTTTTTAAATTGATCAAAGACATCTAAACAACGTATTTCTGTACATTTATAATCGTTAGATATTGTATTTCCTTACATGTATAGAACTTCTTCCATTATTTCTTATTGTTGTTTTTGTTGTTTGTTTTCTTTTTTGTTTGCTTTGTTTTGTTTTACTTGTTGCATTGGATTGAAAACGAAGCTTTTTATAAGTTTTCCTAATACTAGTATGGAATATTGCACGTCCTCTCTGATCAAGTTACGGTTAAGGAATTGGTCCTTGATGATTCAGTGAACCATTGCCAAGAAAGGTGACTGCATTGATCTTTGCGTCAACCATCCTGCCCTTAATAAAATTGTAACATGGTGTTTTTTGAAGCGGAAATAAGAGTTGCGATCGAGAACATATACATAAATATGCGATTCTGTTTCTTTGTTGAAATCACCTCCATTCCTTCTGTCGAAATGACGATTGTTGAAAGTAACATGCAACTGTTTCAATCCTGAAGAAAATCATGACTCCAGATTGGCACATACAGTCCTAACAAACCTCTAGGGTTTCTTGATCAAACTAGTCCTAACTGATGAAAACTGATGAAAACCTAATCAAATTATTTCCTGGAGGTTAATTTATTTAACAGGTGCCTAATGCTAACCTCTAGACTTTCAATTTACCCTGCAGACAGTCAAAACATCATAACGAAACTAGCATGGGTTGCATGAAAATGTCATGTTTTGAGGAATCTACATTCAACTAGTTTTAGCAACCGTTTTA
Organism: Rugalucina vietnamica; assembly: GCA_964017185.1. Classification (NCBI taxonomy): domain Eukaryota; kingdom Metazoa; phylum Mollusca; class Bivalvia; order Lucinida; family Lucinidae; genus Rugalucina; species Rugalucina vietnamica. The sequence goes on from OZ024869.1 coordinate 80,529, forward strand.
TTTTATTTGTATTGATTCGCTTTGGCAGAATTAGCATATTTAAAAGTGTTGCATGTTTATCTTTTTCTTGTACATACATTGCATGTCATATACACAACATAAATTATTTAAGAAGACAAAAATAAATGTAAGATCTTTTGGAAGCAGTGAAATCGTTCAAAGGGGGATATCACGGGCCATATTGCGTAACTTCGGCTACTGACCCTTTATAAACCGACGAAGAAAGCCAGTTAAATACATTGCATTTTCAAAGGTTGTTAAAACCTTTGAGAAGCACCTGAAGTTAGACATAACGTCTGCAATGTAATCCTGGCTAAGTGAAAGTAGAGATTTTGAATTTATAGTAAAATCATACACCAAAAGAAATTCTTTCGGCAGGCATAAGGGTTTTTCTTACCATATATAATCTCGAGCTATTAGATGACGCCGTAACACGGTTCTGTTTTCTTCAAAATGATATTAGCATACTTATCTTGTTTGTATTATTTAATTTACCTAAATTGTGGACAGACGACATGCATGCACTTACGGATTACTACAAAGGATTAGATAGAAACTTACCTGACGTGCTGACGACTACCACTAAGTACATTACAATGTTTTTAAGCACCATGTTTGCTTTAAATTATTCGCACTAGAGACCAGTAGGCGTTTAATATTATATCATTTATTGGCGTTAGATATAAACGTAATTAACACCTCTGATTTTCACCTTGGACCTGTTTGTGTGTATCATTTTCAAGGATATTAACATGATCAAAGGCATGATTATAAACATATGTTTTACGGTGACCTTATCTTATGCGATAGTATCAGTATCATTTGATAAACGTTTGGGTCCACAGCCAAAGCAACTCAATACATTTATCTCTTATACTTTAAAGTAAAGTTTGTAAAAACCTTTGTGCCCAGTTGCCATCAAAATGACCCGAAAATGTTTAGTGCCATCAAATCAAACATGTTGGTGCGCATTCGCATTAGTCACGGCCACCAATTAATCTAGCTCTTTCATAGCAAAATGTAATGATTATAAATTCATTTGCGGTACTTCCCACTATGCAGCTGCGGGATTCGAAACGTGTAAGCGACTTCGTCTTCTCTTGTTTTATTATTAATTACTCCTATTTTAAGACATCTTTCAAAAATCGGAGAATGTTATGATGTGGGTACTTTATCTAGCGTCTTTCACCTCCAGCCGATCTGCTGAAAACATAGCACGTGGTTTGGAATCACTTTTGAAGTGAGTGCAACACATGCGATTAAGGTTGTATGCTAGATTTTCAACACAAACACACTGCATAACTTCACCGGCCTCGGTAGAGTTCGGGAGGTACCGCGTTCGATCCCGGGCCGCGACATACCAAAGTCGTTTACAATGGTACTAGTTGCTCCCCGCTTGGCACTCGGATTTTCGGGGTAGGGCTAGGACTGGTCGCTCCGGTGTCAGTATAATGTGACTGGAGGTGGTATCAGGTAAAAGTGTCTGGGATCTGATACCACAGTGAGGCAGCACTATAAAAGTGAGCATTGAGCTCCCTGTTACAACCAGACACCGTCGTGATACGACAGAATATGCTGAAAGCGACGTTAAATCCGAACAAACAAACAAACAAACTGCATAACTTCGTTTCCCAACTTATGCAACGCGTCCATTTTATTTGAAAGATTTTATTTTGACTTATAATGAAGATTTGTGAACAAAAGTGTCATTTTTATGCCTGCGATTGGAAAATAATTGATATGCTATAAAGTAGATTGACAAGCGATGAAGACAGGAGACTAGCTATGAAGAAAACTTGTTATACTATGAGCTAGAGCAGTCCAGTTGATTGTACTATAATGAAACGCGCTGATCAGCCTTGTATTGTCAAGAGGCGTATTTAACAGTCTCCTCAGCTATTAAATAAAGAAGTTACTTACTTACTTAGCTTATTCGGCTGCTAAGCAAAGCTGATAAATGTCTTTCTTGTTTTGAAAAAGTAAGGAAAAAATAGTATTCATTGCACATAGTTAGACCGCTGCACTTTTTCTTGCTCATTATCAAACACTATAATTGCGCTTACATCGGGTCATTCAATCAGTTGTTGGATTTTAAAACTGAGACCGGCGCACTGTTTTTATAATGTAGCGATTCCGGTTACTGTATGAAATTAACCCTGATAGTACCGTGTACAAGAAGAAGTACACTGATCATTTTCTGTAATCAGTCAGAGCACTTACTTAAACAGGTGATTATGAAAATCACCTTGTGCAGTACATTTTTTTATAATTCAGTCACAAGATATAAGATTTGTTTCCCTTTGTTTGAAATAATTATCTTAAATATCACTTCCTCAGGTGATTATTTTGATCTATCAAATCACTTGCATAGATGATTTAAGTAAATACGAAAAAGGGACGGTGCGGTCTGTTCATTTTGCCAGGCACAAATGCCAACATGTTAAGGGAGATGACCAGCATTGTCAGCTAAGATGAAACCAAGAAACATAGAAGCCATGTCGAGTTTTGTCCCCTCACATTTTATGAGAAAGTGTTACTTGAAACAGTGATCGGCCAATCCGGTCAATGGCCGATCACGATGCGGAGTGATTTTTTGGGGTTACCCTACAACTTTTAACACACTGCGCGCAGTACTTATTTGAACGCGCGCACCACACTTTCTTTTCACTATTCAACGAATAAGACTCCAAACTTTTCAGAAAAAATAGGCGCTGTCTTCACAAAAAATAGGAAATCCTTCAAAACTGAACTTGAAAATCACGAAAATTTCACATAAAATCCGCAGTTTTTCTCGATTTTCTCTGCGATGCTTACACTTTGGCTGCCTCTGACCATGTTACTGAATGGCGCGTCTTTGAATTGACCCCTGGGATAGCTTAGAATTAGGTAAAACAGTGCGAAATTCAAAATAAAACAAAAACAGTAGGCATTTATTCATGCTATTGCAGTCTTCTCTTGGACCCAAACAATCACCCGAGAACGTGATTTTACGATCACTTGTTTAAGTAAGTGCTCTGACTGGTAATGCATATAGCCCTTTTTGTTCCTCAAATAAGAAGCGAAGTACGTATATACAGTATAAAAATATAAGAATGCATACATATCAAAAAAAAAAAAAAAAAAAAAAAAAAAAAAAAAATACCTATAACACATAAATACATACTGTAAGACAAAACATGTTCTTGTAAACGAAGAATCATATTTTTTTTTCAAAACAAGAAAGACATTTACCAGTTTTGCTTAGTTGCTGTCGAAGCTGAGGAACCTATTAAATACGCCTCTTGATGATACAGTGCTGATCAGCGTTGTTCAACATAGTAAAAAACAACTGGACTGCTAATCCTCAAAGCATTGAAAATTTTCTTCATAGCTAGACCACTTTCTTCATCGCTTATCTCGCCACTTCACTTCCGGTTTAAGCCCGCCAGTAATTTTATATTACTGATCGTTCCAAGGCGATACTTCTGTGGTGGTTCTTATTGCTTTATGTCTTGGTGTTTAAATTTTTGTGCTGTTGGCGCCTTATGTATGTTATCATATTTTTAGTTAAGTTTAGGTATCTGAGTGGCCACCTATTGAGAAAATAGCTGCTCATTCGGCTTACTAAATGTTTTCATGGTATAAGTACCTTATTGTTAGTTTAGTTTTGTTCCGCCTCGGTTTTTGGAGTGGGAATCTTTTTCTGATTGCGCCTTTTCCTGATCGATGCCTACTTGTACCTTTTCATAGCGTATCGTTTATTTTCCAATTACAGTTAATAAAATGTATGATCACAAACCTTTATCATAAGTCATAATAAAATCGTCGGAAGAAAACGGATATATTGCATAAGTTGGAAAACGAAGTTATGCAGTAAATTAAAATGAAAAATTTAATATGCAGTAAGTTTGTGTTGAAAATCTAGCATACTACCTAAAAACGCATGTGTTGCACTCACCTCAAAAGTCATTCCAAACCACGTGCTGTGTTTTAAGCAGATCGGCTGGAGGTAAAAGACGCTACATAAATTACCCACATAATGTCATTCTCCGATATTTTTAAAGATGACTTAAAATGGAGTAATTGAAAATAAAACAATAGAACACGGAGTCACTTACATGTTTCGAACCCCGCAGCTGTATAGTGGGAAGTACCGCAAATCAATTTATTATCATTGCATTTTGCTATGAAAGAGCTGGATTGGTGGCCGTGATGAGTTGATAGTTGCATTTGAGCAGAAAAGTGCATTTTCCGTGCCTTGCGCGATCTCAGGAAATGCATACGTTTCAAATCTTGGAAGTTTTGCAAAGAAATCGTCAAAAGGCTTATTTCTTTATGTTTCAAAATGGGCCATTAGTCGGTTTATAAGCATTTGCATTCGATCGAGAAAAAGTTTAACAGATGATTTTGTGCAGATCTTCTCTAAAAATAGCTAGACTACAACCGTACCGAATTTCAGATGAAATGAAACCACAAAATATTCAAGTTAAACTAACGAATTGTGTTGGCTGTGGAACTATAAGATTATAATCATAAAATACATGTATTTGCCAACTATTCATTATATGTTACTTAGTAGCGGCAATAAGTATCATAACGAGCACTTCTTATCCAATGATTTAGCAACCAATGCAAACCTCTACAGTCCCTCTGAACTGACTGTCTCGTTGATGATAATGAACACAAAAAACAAGAACACGACTTTCTTTCAGTATGAATCCTAGGCCGCACTTAGGCGGTTTATGTTAAACAAAAGTTTGTGAGTATCTCAACCCTAACAAGCGAAAAGCCCCGTTGCGCATTGGTAATGTCACTGTCCTTGTAAACCAGGGGTCGAAGGTTCGAGGCCGGTCTTCAACAGTCTGTCGGATGAGCCTATAAACCGAGAATCGGGCTTCATATGACCTTAGCTGTTGTTGGGGCGTTAGTCACAACCTGAGAAAACATTATTGCACAAACGCACAGGTAAGTATACATTAGCCGAGGACAGAATGCTACCGAAGATAACATTAAAAAGCGCAACTGTCTGTTTGTTGCACCACGAGGTGAGAAATGTGAAAGATACCAAAGAAATTTACCCCCATATAAGGTTTAATTTTATTGTACCAATGATAATAAGCATGTTACATTGACGATCGGACAAAGACAATGTACACATACACATCTGAGAAACACGTGGTACGAATGGGTGATGCAAAATGCAATTCTGGCCGAAGTTGAGGTGAGAAATTCAAGTTTTCTCTTATAGCGTTCACTGATAGATTGGTGCAGGCAGTGCAAAAATTGAACATTTATTGAATGAAAGTAACAGGCTGTTTCGAATTCGTTTGAACAAAAATGAACATATATTACTTCCGTCACAATTACATTTAAGTGTTTGCGAAAACGAGATAACCGGGATTTCTTATATTACTTTCTTTCAATAAATGTTCAATTTCTGCATTTCCTACACCTATTTATCAGTCGGTAGTGTAAACGATATAGAAGAAAACTCGAAAATCTAACCTCAACTTTGGTCTCAATTGTAGTATCACTGATCATTTATCACTTTATATACTCAGTACATAAAGAAACGCAAACGGAGAAACTGTTTTCAATGAACCGGGAGTTCTGAAATACGACCAGAAATTGTAACTGAGGGTAAGCTTTAAGAGAGTCACATTTATGTTAACTAACATTATTCAATCAAAATAGGGACATCAACTACCGAAAAGGAGACCAAAATGCCGAATTTCGAAAGTGCTTGTTATTTTTCATAAAACGCATTTTTAAAAATCCCAGCAAACTTTGTCTTTCAATGAAATTCAATTTGTTTTGTGTTTTTATGATTTGCTGGACCACAATGATCATACTCGAAGTAAAATTTTATTTAATTATTCTCTCAATTGTTTTTTTTGGAGAAAAGTGTTGATTTCACAAGTTTTCACGTAAAAATTACACCCGCTTTTAAATCGCAACGAAACTCACTTGTGAAACTCTCATATGAATGGCAAATCCTTAGAATCACTTTAGAATATATTATACTTACCCGAAAAAATAAAAAAAACAAAATTTTGCGTTTCATTTTGTACTGAGTATATGTATACAATACCACTTGATTCTTAGTATAGGTAAAATACTTTGACCGTACCGGTTAAACTAAGACGATGAAAAAAGTACAAGTAGGCAAAGATCAGGAAAAGGCGCAATCAGAAAAAGACTCCCACTCCAAAAACCAAGGTGGGAAAAAACCAAACTAACAATCAGGTACTTATACCATGAAAACATTTCGTAAGCCGAATGAGCAGCTATTTTCCCAGTAGGTGGCCACTCAGTTACCTTAACTTAACTAAAAAATATGTAAACATACATAAGGCACCAACAGCACAAAATATTTTAAACACCAAGACATAAAACAAAAAGAACCACCACAGAAGTATCGACTTTGAACGATCAGTAACACAAAGTTACTGGCGGGTTTAAATGGATTTTATACGGCCGTAACCTCACCCTCAGCTTCTGCAGTGGTTCATAACATTTAGTTAGTTCTTCGGTCCTCGTGGTGAATCTCTAACTAGTAAATGAATCATCAATAACAAACAAATAAATCATGATAAACATCCTGATGAATCAAAAACCAGGACTCACAGATTTGTAAACACGGTAAAAGGGGCACCTATTTGTTTTAAACATTGTTTCCAGTGTCATGTGAAGCATGCTTTCCGTCATAGAGTCACATTATTGAGAACACAATTATTTAAGCAGTTCGATCAAAAATGCATATCTATTTCAAAGGTTAAACGGCACGATCAAAGTATTTTACCTATAGTGACATATGTTTATACACAAACGTTGACCCCATGGCCAATAAGCATAGAATTCGGTCACTGTCTTTATACATGCACATGAATAGTGTAATGCTTGTAGTCATTTTGATATGTTTGCGAAAGTATATCTAAAGAAGTTTTTATATCCGTGGTATACACGAGTGCTCTCGTGTGATCACACGATTGTAACAAGGATTTCGTCTATATACATGTATTTATACATTAGACTGGGTGTTAGTCATTGTTGCATTATTTTGACATCGGCGAAGAACCATATTTTATCTCGGGCTTACATATACTCTGGGCTACAAGTCATCGTATTGGGCTAATTCGTTGACTATCCAATTACACATACGTAATTGGTGCGTCCAATTACACATACGTAATTGGTGCATGTGAAAATGCACCAATGTTGAAATATTTGCCATTGAACCAGAACAAAATAGTTGAAATAAATCTCAGCACGGTCACTCAGTTGTGTTTAGAGCACTGGCACCATTCTGTGTGTGACTAGGATGGCACCATGTTACAGCTAGACATCCGTATTGGGTTCCATTTGAAACGATATCTTTGGTGGACTATGGAATGATGAATCATATGTAAACTGAAACATACAGAGAGACGTATTACAATATTATATCTAGATTATATGACCCAGTGTATTGTGGACTCCTTCAGCATAGAACCAATATTCTTTGTAAAATTATTCCTATTTGATTATTTGCACAAATGAAAATCTAAGTTTCTGTAGGACTTCAACGTTTCATGACAGAAATTCCATTTGAAGGACAATCAAAGAAGAAAACGACCACTTTGTACCTGAATGTATAAAATAAAAACAATACTACAGACGTCACTTAATTTTAAAATGACTATTTCAGACGATGGGCACGTACTTACATGACTATGTTTGGTACTCCCATTGACTGTAGGTGTGATATGGGAAGGGTTACTGTCGTCTGCACCGTCCTTCTCGTTGATATGACTGCCGTCTGCTAGAGATACAGTTGTCTCTGTTGGCAGCATGTAAACTCCCTAGAAATTTGAGCAGCAATCAGGAAATCATTACTTGAAAACAATAACCACTGAGGGAGCGTAGTGGCGTAGTGGTAGAGCGTCGGACTCCGAATCAAGAGGCACTGGGTTCGATCCCCACAGGCGTCATCGTGTTGTGTCCTTGAACAAGACACATTAACTCACTACAGTACTGGTTAAACCCAGGAAGCGGTGGCTCCGTACCGACATGACAGAAAAAATGTTGACTGGGACGTTAAGCATCAACACACACACACACACACACACACACACACACACACACACACACACACACACACACACACACACACACACACAAATTAATCACTGAAATATCCATAATCCCATCAGGAAAACATGTCCATGAAAGCATACCGTTAAACTCCGCTATAAATATATATATTACATGGGCAAGTTTTCGTAATAAACGGATGTTATACACGTATTTACACATAAGGTACATGTACCTTGATACACATTTACGCAGTTCAAATTTGCGTTGTAAACGGCCAATATTCTAAAATGACTATTTAATTTTATCAGAGGCAGTTGTCTAGAATTTGAAACTGCAATGGTGAAGTGCATTTTGGATAGCTGATTTTTATATGTGGGTTGCTCTTTACTAATATCATTTCAATAAAGTTTGAAGAAAAAAAAAAGCCTAAGGGAGCTGAATGCCTCCTCATGGGAATAATGAGATGCTGCCTTGATAACAGGTTCCAACTTTGTCAGGTCAGATTCAATTCAAAGAGCTTCTCACCTCTGGTAATGCACTTTCTGGTTTATTTTTAGTATAAACAAACTCTATAACTCCCACAATGATGGCCAGAACCAGACCGGCTATCAATATAAAGTAGGCCCCAGCTACGTTGCTCAGGGATAAACTCTTCTTCTTGGATTCCTGGAAGTGAAAAAGGAATACAATAACGCTAACGTCATATTAACATCCGTTAGAAGAGATCCATACGATCATACTAATTTCAAATCAGGTTGAGCGATGTCCGTTTCTGAACTATCAGAATACAACATGATACAAATGACCTGGAATAAGCGAGAACAATTACGTATGTAATAACAATATCTCTTATCATATATTCAAAGAAAAGCCATGCATTATTCGCATGTGAAATGTTTGGGATATGATTAATCATTTATTTCTTAAAATACTCACTCTGTTTCCAGTATCAAACCCACACTCTCCTTTCTCCACCCACCAAGCTTTCTTCATCATCTGTAAGGTACCATCTTCTTTCAAACTTAGCACCGCTAATGTTACATCGTCACTGAAACCATGATATAAATGATATGAAGACATTCAAACATGTACAAAAAATATTCTGGTCATAAGGCAGCAAAGGCAACACATTTGGTCACTAGCATTTAGACTCGTTTCTAGTGAGCAATACTGTCCACTGTAGTCGATCAAACATTTCCTACCTCATTGATTTCAATTTAACATTTGTTTAATCGAAAATTAGTTTATTAGGACACAAACAAAGCCAGTTATCTGTATTTGTTCATGGGATTATATACCTTATATGTGAGTATTTTCTCGTTGCTATGCCATAATGATTATGGTTCAAGTGTGGTCCAACCTTCATGGTATCACAAGGTTTTCTGTTATTTGCATATTCGTTGTACACAGATTCCAGAAGAAAGGCATATTTTCCATTATTTTCTCTGACACGTGCTATGCCATCATCGATATCTTTTTCAAACACCGGGGGATCTGCCGTCGACATATAGTTCCACATCAGCTTATATGTCGGTACTTTGGAGTTCTGGTGGTGATATGAAGCATGAATGATGTGATTAGCGATTTCTCAAGAATGAAAATAATAAAACCAATTGAACAAGATTAAAGACCAACACTATATCCAAGCCGATAAGCATTTTGCTACATGCTATTTCTACACATATTTGTTGCGAAAATCGAAATTGCTTTTGACGATTAACTTGCTCATTTGCGAAAATGTCAGTATACATGTACATGTTGTCAGATTATTGATTCAACAATAAATTGTTTTTCTATTTTCTTAATTGTATAGTTAAACATTTGAAAGTCTCTCAGGTCTTTATGTAAAATGATTAGAATCATATTAACCCTGAAGAAGGCCTGAGTGGACCCCGAATCTAGCGTTCCATATGATATTTCACTCTGTGATACCAGGTCATCTGCTGATTCTATAGGAGTCAACATTTTCTCTATGGTGAGGAAGGCAGCAAGATTGGCCGTATAGGAAGAGATCATCATTAGAACAACGAACCACCAAGCACCACCTATGATTCGTCCCGGAATAGACCTGAAAGTACGGAATAAATTAGTAAGTCTTCGGTCCTCGTGGTATTTTAACGTTTTCAAAGAAATACATTATTGAAATATATAGCATTTGCATGAGAATACTGATTCTTAAATGAATGCACTCATCAGGATATCCAACGTATTCGTCATCTCTTAGGATTTTAATATATTTTGTCTCCCTTATAACTTACAATTTTATACAGCTGAAACGTCTGGTGCTCTAAAACCCAAACTACAATACATGGTTTTGACATAATCTTCCGTAATAGTGACCACTGGCTATCCATTAAGACATATTTGGACAGTTTATGCCAAAAGCATTCACCTAAATGTTGTCGTTGATAATAGCAAAGTCAACCATGCTTAACTGACAAATTAAATTATTAGGAAATTTCAATATTACCTCGGGCATGCGTCATCGCTGCCTTGTAACATAAGGGAACCCATAGAAAACCAGAATGAATTGGCAAGGTTGAATTTGTTTATTGTCCTTCCAGGAATCGCAGTCTTCCTCCATTCTGCTGAACTAAATCTACTCACAAAGAATATACCTGAAAACGAAAAATGGGTTTCCTGATTACGTTTACTACTAATTTAATAAGAAATTGTTCTAATCCCACAAGAATATCCTTGACCAACGACAACAATTGAAATGAACATAGCACCATTTAATTCATTTTCTGACTATTTTATATTTGATCTTTTTGACTTTACTTCATCGGAGCCGTTGTCACGTGGTGGTTTGATGTGGCAAAGCTCATATGGAGGTGTTTTCATGATGTCTGTATACAACGTGTACGTCAGTTATATGGTTTGTCAGTGATGGCACATACCTAGTCCTACAAAGATATACCCCAAAACAATACACGTCCAGAGGTTGATTGTGAACGGTTGTAGGAATGAGAAGACTCCAGGTTTCTTTTTCTCAGGTTTCTTAATCATAATGCTGATTCCCAAGTTCATGAATGGCTTGGAGAAATCCACTACATACTCTCTATCACTGGTAATAGATAGCGGGGCCACTGCTAAGTCGGCTTCCTGAAAAGTAAAGTTAGAGAAAAATGTTTGATGCTATTTTGTTCATTTGGATTGTGTTGTAGTAAAGGTTAACAACCTTATAATTGTGATGTGCACGAGGTTGTAACATTAAATTATGAATATATGCGATTTATTACTTAAAAATGGACTCGTCAGTTTTAAAGCTACATGAATGTCACTTGTCTGGAAAATAAGAAATTACTAGCATCTTTGCCAGTGGAGTAGATAACCGCATCTCGTTTACCGCTCTGAAGCCAAATCGAATGGTTGTTCCACGTCACCTTTATTTAGTCAGCCCCATCCGCCCAAATTGACTGCCTGTTTGTAGATCTACAATTGTTTCATGTTAAATCTTTTTTTGCGCTGAGACCTTCCCGTGAACAAGGCATGCTGTTGTACATGCATAAACTGACTCACCCCTCTTACAAGCTCCCCTATCATTCCATTCCAAGTTCCGTTTGGAAACCTTTTGCCATAGGTATTATCCTTGACCAGCTGTATTTTGTAATCAATGTTGACGTATTCAGCCACATGCTTTGTCAGGTCTACACAGTAACCTGGGAAATAGAGGCAATACATCAGATATGATTTAAATTCATGGAACGAATACCGCGAAGGAAGCTCCTTCACTTAGGAATCACACAAGAAAAACGTTTGGTGGCATTTTTGTATGAAAATATAACAAAATATGAAAATGACATTATATTCTGACATCAATACATTGTATCCTTGCAATATCCAATAGTATTAAAAACTTAAACATAAGCTGAAAAGACATTTTGGGTATGCATAACCGTCTATGACAGAAATTCCAATTCCCCATGTATGCGAGAATGATGCTTTTATAACTTGAATGTTATGCGACAGTCTGCATCCTTAGTTTTTAACCCAATCACGGTTGATAACTATGCTGCCGGTGGGTCGGGCGTCAGACTCTATGATGGCCCCGACTTAAAGCTATTTATTTTAGTTGGTTGGGGCCGGAGCTTCTTGTCTGTTGCTTGGCCCACCGGGGTCCAACTGGTGTTTTTCTTTTGCTCCGGAGTTAGTAGGTTATTCGGTGCCCAGGGGTCTCCATCGTCGGGCAGCTTACTCAATCTGTGAGTCCTTGTTTTTGATTCATCAGGATGTTTATCATGATTTATCATGATTTATTTGTTTGTCCTTGATGATTCATTGACTAGTTAGAGATTCACCACGAGGACCGAAGAACTTACTAAATGTTATGAACCACTGCAGAAGCTGAGGGTGAGGTTAGGATCCTGTAAAACCGGTTTAAGCTCGCCAGTAATTTTATGTTACTGATCGTTCCAAGGCGATACTTCTGTGGTGGTTCTTTTTGTTTTATGTCTTGGTGTTTAATTTCTTGTTGTGCTGTTGGCGCCTTATGTATGTTTTCATATTTTTAATTAAGTTAAGGTAACTGAGTGGCCACCTATTGGGAAAATAGCTGCTCATTCGGCTTACGATATGTTTCATGGTATAAGTGCCTGATTGTTAGTTTGGTTTTTTCCCACCTCGGTTTTTGGAGTGGGAATCTCTTTCTGATTGCGCCTTTTCCTGATCTTTGCCTACTTGTACCTTTTTTTCGATGTTTTCTCGTTTTTACTTTAACATTGAATTTTGGTTTTAGGAAGCACGAAATAACGATAATTCTATGGTATTATAAATGAATGGAAAAAATCACTAAGTGAAATCATACCTTCGTACCTGTCATTATCCAGCAGAGGTCTTCCATCTTTACCGGGACTTTGTCTTTTCATCAGAAATGGCTCATCCTTAAAGAAAATAAAATGCGAAGATTGGGTCACGCTTGTATGTAGAAAAAACTGAGGTTTACAGGGGTATACCTATTTTTTCTTATTTTGTTCTCCAAAACATAGATTGTGGTACTCGTTGGAACCTCGTCAGCGAGGCGGTATTAACGTGTACCCACGATTTATGTTTTGAGCAAAAATATGAAAAAAAATATCTAAAATTTCCAACTGAAACTTTTTTTACATCTTCTAAAATCTGTGTATGTTGCATTGGCATGTTTTCGTAATATCCCAGTGAAATTGTTGGACAATATAACACATTTTTACCATTTGCTGTAGAATGGTGTGTTAGAATATCCATTTTTTTCGGTGGCAATATTTGTCACGGTTTGATAAAATGTTATTCTCCATTACCTCTATACTAGTGACTATGTAAACTTTCCCAGTGGCCGTACCATTCTCTTGAAGCGTATCGTTGTTATCATCTGGCTTAAAACCAAGTTCGGATGACCAACGACCCATCTAAAATTTAATCAATTCGCATTACAGCATGTGAGCAATGGGTTAAAAGAATATATTATACTACTCAAAGTTTGATAAGCATCAAAACTTTATTTTTTGTTTACAGGACATACTTGTAATCTAACACCCAAAGTTTGGTATAGATAAGTAGCAGAACCACATTTGCGCGTTGCCTGCGAGCGCTTCTCGTAGACTTGCAGAAACGATGGAAACCCCCTGAAATTGAAGTTGTCACTTTTGCATACTTCTTCCCACCCTATCAGATTCTGTCATTCATCCCTTCTTACTGGTTCATTCAACTGCAAAACTGTTTTTATAATCGAAATATCGATAATTCAGTGTCTAAAATGCACATCTGGAAAATTTCAGAAACCTGTGATTTTTGGTTAAAAACACGATTTTTTACCAAAACAATTCTTTTCGCTTAAAATGTTGCCCTTTAAGCTGAGAGTTCGGAACAGAAAACCGATTTGAGCTACGGGCATTTGTTTAGATTTTACAGCGTTTTAAAGCATTTGTCATTAGACTGAACATTTTCTTAATGGAAATTTGCATTACGTGATTAAACCATTCGACAACGCATTTAAAAAAAAACAAAAAAAAAAAAACGCTGGTTTCAGCCAACCAGAGTGTGTATTTAAAAGCGGTTTTCAGTTATGGCCATGTAAAATCGATTTAAGCCCTCCAGTAATTTTATATTATTAATCGTTGGAAGGCGACAAGACTTCTTTGGTGGTTCTTTTTGTTTTATGTCTTGGTGTTACAATTTTTTGTGCTGTTGGTGCCTTATGTATGTTTTCATATTTTCAGTTAGTTAACTGAGTGGCCACTTATTGGGAAAATAGCTGCTCATTCGGCATACGATATGTTTTCAAGGTATAAGTACCTGATTGTTAATTTAGTTTTTTCCGAACTGGGTTTTTGAGGTGGGAATCGTTTTCTGATTGCGCCTTTTCCTGATCTTTGCCTTCTTGTACCTTTTTATCTGTTGACGTTAGCCTATTGTTTTCAAATTGTCGTTATTGTTCACTACAGACACATTATTGGCCTTTCATATCAAGATTCTTTAGATGTCAGTTCGTTGCATCAACAGCTATCTTATGGCAATAAGAAGACTTCGACTACGTGTATTCACTTTATAGAAAACGGCAATTTATGTCACAAATAAAAAAACGTCACCTACAAGAAATAAGCGTCGAAGAAGGCATAGTTTTTCTGATTAGATTTTGTCTCTCCCATGACTTTCGAACAACGCTGTCAGTTTGGAAACCTTTTGCAAGATAGTTATAGGTATCATAACCCTTTAGCTATGAAAATTTGGGATGTATTTTCGCGGTAACGCGACAAGCGTTAAGTCTTAACGTCATGTTTTTCAAATTTTGTGGCAGAGAATTAGCGGGACTATCAAAATTTATATCACTAAAGTAAATTTTGGTGTTATAGAAAGAAAATAAAAACAAGCGCATTAATTTTTTCGCGTTTCTTTTGCGAGTAAGTATACTATTATTGTTGAGAAATTCTGCTGTTTGAAATGTATTTATGAATGCAGCTGTGTACCTTTTCAGGTCCGGTCTGTAAACCAACATTGAAAACATCTAGATCATAGTTTCTACGGAAACCCTGCTCGTCAAATTCCACGTGACCTGTCACACCTCGGAAACGCATCTACAAAACAAGTCACATACTATATTAGACAAAGAATTAATGTTGAATAAAAATAGCACATAAATGAGAAAGGGGATGGGCCATACCGCGGTTTCGGCTACTTAAGCATCTTCAGTGACCCTGTAGATTTGGCAACATGGAGCCAAAGAAAATTGCTTTAATTTTGCAGCATTCACTAGGGTAGTCGTTACAAAGACTACATGTAGTAAATACCAAATGAGGCCAAAACTTTTAAATGTTGTTTAGAAAATGAATCTAAACCGTTCATAAATTTCTGATTTCTCAGAATACCCCCACTGATCTCAAAGGCCAAAAGGAAAATATAATCTGCACTATGGATGATGTACGGGGAGACTTTTAAGAGCCGCCACACGGCACTACACCAGCTGCAGTAATAACAAATAAAAATAAAACTGAGATCCTTTAAGAGCAGTGAGCACATAAATGAGAAAGGGGATGGGCCATACCGCGATTTCGGCTACTTAAGCCTCAAATGATAACTAACATGTAACAACAGTTTGGCTTTTCAGTGATTCTTATTTTACGAATTCAATGTCAATGCTGTTAAACCTTTTGGAGAAAAAAAATAATTCTGGCTTGGTTACAGCACCTAAATGCTGACCTTCTAGGTCCTAAAATATTTGTACATTTCAACTTAATATGTGTGCAAATCTTGGTGTAACTAGTCGTACTATAAGGAACGAAATACAGCTGTAACTATTGACTCGGTTGACCATCTTCTTGAATTCTCTTTGTAACTTTGTTTGTTTCTATCTTCCATTTGGTATAGAACGTTGGTTCTGAGAGTACCAATTTAAGATGTACACATTCATTATTATCGATAATACTGGATAAACATGATATAGATAGGTGTTCTCGCCTTATTTCTACTCACCGTTTTCATGCCCCAAATGAGGCGAACACCATGCATCCACGGCTCTGGTGGCTCAGTGTTACATGGTACGCCGACTGTTTTGTTGTTGTTGTATATATCCCTACGTCGGAATGTCTGTTTAAACTCTTTTGGCCAGGTCTTGATCAACCAGTCCAGTGTTTTGTGTATGACGGTAATAGAGTCATACGATAACGCCGCATCAATCTGAAACACATCATACGCGTTCCATCTTAATAGCTATGCAAATATACAGAGGGTTCCCATTGTCGTGGTTGCGGCTGCCACTTACTATTTTTGATACTCGACTCCCATAGATGCATATAGTCATAATAAAACTGACAAAGGCAAAAAAATACCTAAATAATTTCTTTCTGGTCTGAGAGCTAAATAACAACACCACCAGGAAACCAACTACAAGGCAGACACGAGCTTTAAAATGAACGTCTTACATTAATAGAATCTGTTCCTGCACCCGGCCATATATTCTTGTCAAGTGTCCGCCAAACTTTGAGAAAGTTTTTCACATAATTTGTTGTGTGGTTGACGAGTTGAAAGCCAGTGATGTTGACACCTCCATATTGATACCGCTCCATGTCGAGGTTCAGAAAATCCTGGAACAAACAGAAATAAGACGGTTTTCATCTTTTCAGTCAAAATGAAGGCGGAGAGCAATGATGTACTTTACATATTTGATTTTAGCCATGATGCACCTTATCGATCAGAATAATTGGCACATCTGATTGTAATGAGTCATTGTGTCGTCAGTTTACCGTTGCTGCTTTATGCTTGTAAATAAAATATAAAAGTAAGCATTCAGAACATGTTCTGTCAGAGAGATCAAGACCGAAAAAAAGAAATTCACTACTTGACAAAGGGCAAACAGAAGCTGTCTTACCAGAGTTCCAAGAATATAATGGTACTTTTCTTTGTTCATGCCAACCTCTCTTATCTAAATAGAAAATACAAAACATTTTTACAATGCAGGCATATTACAACTGGACAAAGATATGATTTTATAAGGTTTAAGGAATGTGTTTGATATTTTACCTGATGATAAATGTTTAAAAATGGATGAAATACATGTACATGTTTTCCCAAACATCTTACCTAAGGTTAATTCACAAGTGGTTGGGCATAGTCTTCGAGAATGGCTGCTTGTTGCTTTGTCTATGAGGTTAATTAGCAATGTTTTGGACAAACTCTTCGAAAATCGATTGATTATTTATTAGTAGGCTTGTGGTTCTTTTTGTTTTATGTCTTGGTGTTTAAAATTTTTGTGCTGTTGGCACCTTATGTATGTTTTCATATTTTTTGTTAAGTTTAAGTAACTGAGTGGCCACCTATTGGGAAAATAGCTGCTCATTCGGCTTACGATATGTTTTCATGGTATAAGTACCTGACTGTTAGTTTGGTTTTTTTTCCAACTCGGTTTTTAGAGTGGGAATCTTTTTCTGATTGCGCATTTTCCTGATCTTTGCCTACTTGTACCTTTTTGCTTTGTCTATTGGTCATTCTCAAAGACAATGTCCAACCTTAGGTTAGAATTTATGGAAAACAGTATAATCCAAAAAAATATCTGTAAGCGACCCTCGTGGCTGAGCGGCTAAGAGCGCTGCTTCTTGATCACTCGATCATCTCACCGCTTTGTCTGGTATGGGGTTGAGCCCCGCTCTTGTAGCAATGATCCAAATTTATTTGGAAACACTAGATGCCATTGCAGTGACCAACACAATGCAAAAAGCTATAAGGAAAATATTACCTTTCAGTTTCCCGGGTTCCGGCACCATAACAATGTAGCAATGATCCAAATTTATTATTCGTTTTATTTCACTGTTACATTGGACACAAAAAAACATAAAATTAATTCAACATTCTCATTTTATTCTCTAATCCAAAAATCAACTACAATGAAAATACCACGGCTTTTTATATGAATGTGATGCTCCGCCTGGAGGCACGTGGAGTTCAAGCTGCTCCGACTGGAGGCACGTGGAATTCGAGCTGCTCCGCCTGGAGGCACGTGGAACTCAAGCATCTTAGTACCACGTGGAGTTCATGTACGTGGCGGAGCAAGTCCAGCGGAGTTAGTTACCAATAGAAAAGTTCATGACGTTCACTCTAGAGTTCACTGTGTACAACATCTCGCAACTTGCAAATTGCGACACTCCCCGCCGAATAATCGTTATTCTTTGTCCCGGTAGTACTCCTTTTCGCACGAAACACTTATGTCTGTAACACCGCCATTTATGAATCTGGTACGCTTTCTCACAGTTACAACAAACGTTTCAAGAAGGACTGTTTTATTTGGGATCGCCACGGTACCTTCATCGTCATCACTATCGATAATGACGTCATCGTTCTCACTAACATTGTCTGGTATATCACCACACAAACTAATTTCCTCCATGTCATAATCACTGAAGCCACTATTATCTCCAAATTTCTCAGAATTATCACTAACACTACTTTTATCAGAATCATATTCACTTTCATGAACACTTTCATGGCTATCACCTGCCGTACCATTTGTATCAACTGGATCCACACTATCTAGATCAACTGGATCCACGCTATCTATATCAACTGGATAATTCTCAGCATTCTCTGAATAAATCTCCTCTGAATAATCACACTTATCAGCTGCTTCCGTTTCGCCTTCAAATACACTGTTAGCCGCATCCACTTTTCCACCACTTATTACTTCATCTGAAACTTCCTCCTCACTTGAAAACTCCTGTAACTCTAC
Source organism: Rugalucina vietnamica (assembly GCA_964017185.1). NCBI lineage: Eukaryota > Metazoa > Mollusca > Bivalvia > Lucinida > Lucinidae > Rugalucina > Rugalucina vietnamica. Next base: position 99,274 of record OZ024869.1, read on the forward strand.
GTTTGAAATGAAATCTTCCACACTTTCCTGACTCTCCATTACATCTGCTTCCGCCAGTAAATCTAGAATGGAATCGTCCTCACTTATGTCCTCATAGTATTGTGATTCTACTCTAACGTCGCCTCTCGTCGCATTAATAGCACATTCCCTTGACGTCACTCTATCATAATTGTGGAATATATTAAGGTGTTTAGCTAAATAACTCCTTCTTATGAATTTGGAAGTGCAGCCATTAATCACACAATTCCAATATTCAGACTGACAGTGTTTCTCTTTAACATGTCTTTTTAAGTTCCGGTTATACAGATATTCCTTTCCACACGTACACTTAAATGGCATTTTTATTTAGCTAAAAAATTCCAAATTAATCTCAATATAATATTAATGTATGTACAGTACACAACTGGTATAACTTCGAAACGAGCGTTTGATAATGAAGTATTCAATTCGTTCGTAAATAACAAGGACAACACAAGCACGTGCAATTGGATAATACTTATGTGTAAATGTCTATCTATATCTTTTTGCTCCGCCAATACCTGTAATAATAAAGATTGGCACGTGCGCAAATAAACTATGTACACAAACAAGTCAATGTCGTTTTACACAGTGTATATGTATGTCAATGGTATATTCTGTTGCTCCGCCAAGGTATATACATGTATCTATTATGATTTTGGAAAACAATATCTACAAGTAATATAAAATAAAGCACTATATACATTAACTGAGAACAACAAATATTCAGTGACAGCTTTTTTCTTTAAGTTTTGCATTTGCCCTTATTGCGGCCTGACGTATGGGACGCCGTTTGTCACAAGTTGGATTTGATTGAGGTAAAAATTCCTTGCCTTCAGAATCTTCGTTAGACACTTCTATAGGAAACAGCATATTCAATGGACGCCCAATTACTCGGCCACTGCGTAATTTCACTTTCACCGATCGAATGTTACCATCAGCACTTATGATTGGATCAACAATTTTCCCCATATTCCAACACCCTCTTGGCAGATTGTCTTTGATGAGCACTACGTCGCCGATCTTGGGCATGGATGACGAAAATATTCTACCACACTTTATGCTAGCTTGCTCACGTTCACGGAGGCTAAGTAAATAGTCATCCCGCCACAATTTCCAAAATCCATTCAAAAACTTCTGTCCCTTTTTCCAATTTTGTAATAACCTGTCCGCAGTGGATTCGTAAGGATTAAAATCTTCATCGGTTTCACAGTTTTCTAATTCTGGGACTCCCATATATGGGTTTAATGACAAAAAATGCCTAGGTGTCAAAGTGATACTAGAATTAATATCATCGCCAACGTATACAAGAGGTCTGTTGTTTACGACTGCTTCGACTTCTTTAAGCAAAGTTTGTAGTTGGGTCTCAGTTACTAAGTTTCTGCCGAGGGACTTACGTAATGCCCGTTTTACCAGACCAACGAGCCGTTCATAGAACCCGCCCATCCATGGGGCTAATTCAACAATAAATGACCATTTTATCCGTGAATTTGATATGTAGTTTTGCACCTCTGCACATCTCACAATGTCTCTCCATACAATATCAAACACTTTATTGGCTGTTTTAAACTGTAAGGCATTGTCACTGATTATTTCAACAGGTGTTCCTCTAACAGAAATAAATCTTCGAAACCCACACAAAAACTCTTCTGTTGTCATGTCTTTCATATGCTCCAGGTGTATACCACGGGTTACCAAGCATACCCATGTCTTTTTATGTTCGCCATTAGATTTGATGTATAATGGTCCTAAATAATCAAGACCAGTCCTTGAAAAGGGGTAAGCTTCAGTAACCCTAGTCTTAGGTAAAGGGGGCATAGGTGGTACTTTGTATGGACCACCCTCTTGTCTTCTACAGATTTGACACTTATTTATTACTGATCGCACAGTTGCCCTGCCATGAGGAATCCAGTACTTGTGCCTTACTTGACTCAAAGTCTGAGACACACCACTGTGTAAAATGTGTCTGTGTGTGTTTTCTATCATCAGATGAGTGACTCTGTCATCTTTTGGTAATAGGATTGGATGTTTTGCACTTTCACTTAAGTCAGAATTGTCCAGTCTACCTTTACATCTCATGAGACCACTTGCATCCAAATAAACGCCAAGTTGTTTTTGTAAATTGCACCGTTTCTTATTTTCAATTGCTTCATAACAGTCTTGAAAATGCTTTCTCTGTATGTGGCATATCCATAATTTTTCTGCTTCTTTAAGTTCAGCAGTCGACAGGAATTCTGGATAGATGTTTGAATTTCCTTGTTTTTCTTTCATTTTTGAACTTCGTAGTTGTCGAATAAAACGTAGAATATACGTTGTGACTCTAATGAGTTTAGTGAACGAGGAATATTTCTCACTTTTGATTTCAAAGGGAGAGCACTCTCTTGTGAACTCTATATCTTCTACACAATCTTCTGGTGGTTGTATCAAACTGATTTCTTTCATTTCCTTTTTACCTATCAGTTCTGATTCAAAACTTTGGTCATTCAAAACATCTGCATTGCAATCTGTACACTGCCATTCTTGTTCTGATTTTTTCAACCAATGTGGACCAGTCCACCATAGTTTGTTTTTCATTAAACTTACGGAAGTGGATCCTCTTGAAGCCACGTCAGCAGGATTATCCTTTGAAACGATATGTCTAAACACGATATCGTCGTGTTCTCGGATTTCCCTTACTCTATTTCTAACAAAAACAGACAGATCTTTCTTTGATTTGATCCACTGTAAAACGCATTGAGAATCCGTCATTAGATATATGTCATCTATTTGGTAGTTTAATTGAGATTTAACAAATTTCACACATCTCACACCAATCAACACAGCCAGGAGTTCCAATCTCGGAATTGATATGTCTTTCAATGGCGCTAGTCTGGTCTTCGAAAATAGCAAATCAACCTTTGGTTCGTTTTTCCTATCTGTTTGAAGAAGGTAAACTGCTGCTGCATAAGCTCTTGATGACGCATCACAAAAGCACAACAATGTATGTTTCACCTCCACATCACTACTCTCCATAACTATAGCTCTTTCTATCTTAGTTTCAGTAATGTTCTTCAGATCATGCCTCACTGACTCCCATAATTTCACCAATTCTTCGTCATGCACAGTTTCATCCCAATCTACCTGCTTTTTCCACAATGTTTGAAGAAATAGTTTTCCTCTCAGTAGAATTGGAGAAAATATCCCACATGGATCAAATATTGAAGCTAACTCCTTCAGGCACGTGCGTTTAGTTGACACATTTGATTCACATATACCTTTAGGCTGTTTCAAAGAAAAACAGTCAGTTTTACTGTTCCATGTGTAACCCAATACATTCATGATTTCTTCACTTGCTTTGTCATTGGGTTCAATTATTTTGTTCACATCTTCACTGCTTGAAACCCACTCTCGTAGATTCATTGAAGCTTGTTTAAAGATTGATTTTGCTCTATCATATAGATCGACTGCTTCTTGGGCAGTGTCTGTTCCTGTTATAAGGTTATCTACATAAATATCTTTACGCAGCTTCTCTGTAACAGTATCATGCCCGTATTTGTCTAAATGAGCTTCTATTGTTGCTCCAAGCAGAAACGGGCTAGATATAACTCCAAATGGAACGCGACAAAATCTGTATTCTTGAAGATTATTTTTGTCAGTAACCGGGTGTTTACAATCTCTGAGCCAAAAGAATCTGGTTACATCTCGCTGACTTGTTTGTAATCCCAACTGATGGAATGCCTTTTCAATATCAGCAACTAAAGCTATTTTGTGCAATCGAAATCTGATTAAAATACCACAGAGGAGTTCATGTACGTGGCGGAGCAAGTCCAGCGGAGTTAGTTACCAATAGAAAAGTTCATGACGTTCACTCTAGAGTTCACTGTGTACAACATCTCGCAACTTGCAAATTGCGATAGCTCTGGCCATATGTGAGACAACCCAAGTTCTGCTTGCGGATGTGCCAGGTGGTTTTTCTCGGGGTTTTCCCGTTTTCGCCCACCTACTGGTGGGCCTGTCCCTGAAATAATCTTGAACGGGATGTAAAACTGAATTAAAATAAAGAAATATCTGTAAGTTCGAAAATTTTTGCGTGACTTTTATTTCGCGATTTTTCTATTTCCGAATTATTAGCGACATTATTTTGAATTCACCAAGAACACTCTTGCAGATTATAATGCCTTTATGAACGCTCTATGATCAGGACCGAAGAATTGTTTAGACAACGAATTCGCGAATACGCATCAGCAAAAATTAATTTCTCGCAAACCTTTTTGAAATTCACAGTATTAGTTAATATACAGAATTTCAATTAACTTACTTGTCTCATTACATTAAGGTATGCCGACTCGTGTGAGAGATTTATGACGATATATTTATCAGTGTGGTTCTCTTGTTCCTCTAGCCTGTCTAGAGCCCTCAGGTCCTCGTGTGTGTTTGTTATATCCTCTAGTTGGCGTATCTTTACCGTGGCTGTGTAACCATCCGACTTGAATATGCGAAGCATTTCTTGGAGACTGAACAAACCTGAAAGTAAAAAATGTTTGTCGACAACACTTTTTAAATGATGATCTTAGAGGTTTCACGGAACTTGTAGCATTCGATATGTCATCAAATTATACATCCGTAGATTAAATGCTCTAGCAATTCGAGGAACATGAGGTAAAGTACGCAGATCTTGAAATAGTTTAAACAACTAGAGAACACGAGGGTAAGGTACACTATCAGTATAGCCAGTATAATTTCCGTGTATCTACAGTATGTTCTTACTAGTCGTTATAACTGTTTAACTTTACGTTTATATATTTTTAGTTAAGTTCGGGTAACTGAGTTGCCGCCTATTGGGAAATATTTGCTTGCTCGGCTTACGATATGTGTTCTTAGTATAAGTACCTAAGTGTCAACCGAGCCCCCCCCCCCTCAGTTTTTGAAATGGGATTTTCTGTCTGATTGCCCCTTTTCCTGATCATTGCCTACATTGTACCTTATCAAATTGCAATTAACACTGCGAACAAATAATTGTTGCAGTGTTTCAGAGTTATTTTTCATTTACCGTATTCGTTCTAATTAGCGCACATGCTCCAATAAGCGCACACCCTGGTAATTTTCCGAAAAGCAGGTTCGTAAGCGCACTACCATACTCGACTACCATACTGGTATTTCAAACCAGTTGTGTACATAAATACCTTATTACCTACATTAAAACTTAACATTAGACATCAAGTAATATTTTGCAATGATTGGAACACTTACATAACATCATCATTGGTGTTTTTGACATTGCAGTTTCAAAAGGTACAAGTAGGCAAAGATCAGGAAAAGGCGCAATCAGAAAGAGATTCCCACTCCAAAAACCGAGGTAAGAAAAACCAAACTAACAATCAGGCACTTATACCATGAAACATATCGTAAGCCGAATGAGCAGCTATTTTCCCAATAGGTGGCCACTCAGTTACCTTAACTTAATTAAAAATATGAAAACATACATAAGGCGCCAACAGCACAAAAAATTTTAAACACCAAGACATAAAACAAAAAGAACCACCACAGAAGTATTGCCTTGGAACGATCAGTAACACAAAGTTACATGCGGGCTTAAACCGGTTTTACAGGAGACTAACCTCACCCTCAGCTTCTGCAGTGGTTCATAACATTTAGTAAGTTCTTCGGTCCTCGTGGTGAATCTCTAACTAGTCAATGAATCATCAAGAACAAACAAATAAATCATGATAAACATCCTGATGAATCAAAAACAAGGACTCACAGATAGAGTAAGCTGCCCGACGATGGAGATCCCTGGGCGCCGAATAACTTACTAACTCCGGAGCAAAAGAAAATCACCAGTTGGACCCCGTTGGGCCAAGCAACAGACAAGAAGCTCCAGCCCCAACCAACTAAAATGATTAAATGAATAGCTTTAAGTCGGGGCCATCATAGAGTCTGACGCCCGACCCACCAACGTGCAATTAAAGAAGGCAGCATAGTTATCAACCATGATTGGGTTAAAAACTAAGCATGCAGACTGTCGCATAACATTCAAGTTATAACCTATACGTCTTTAACGTGTTATGATTTTTCTGAACTGAAAAGAAAAATCATAAATTCCTATAAGTTTCTTAAATTTGTAAACTAAGTCACCATAAAATTCAGGTTCCGAAAGGCCCTCACTTAAAAGCGTCTTTAACCCAACATTATATTTGGAAATCAATTCATAGTGTCTACGATAAAATTTAGAAAAGGTTTTTCGAAGTTTATGATACCGATAGCCTTGTTGGAGAAGTTTTGCCGTTAAACATTTATTTCGAGCGTTGAAGTCTGTAACATGATTGCAGACTCTAGCAAACCTAATAAGTTGCGAAATGTAAACACCATAAGAAGCACGACGAGGAACGTCACCATCCAAAAAAGGAAAATTTACTATATCAAAATCAAAGTCATCGCGCTTATCATAAATTTTAGAAGAAACAAATCCATTTGCAACAAAAAGATGTAGATCTAAAAAGGGGGCTTCGGTATCTGAGCTATTGGCTTTGTTCAACTGAAGTTCAGGTGGATAAATTTGATTGACCATACCTTCAAAATAAGGGTTGTCAATGTTCAAAAGGTCATCGAGGTACCTAGATGTGGAATTAAAAGCCTCGATAACATCAGATTTCAGATTGACAAGGCGTCGCACACATTCTGACATGACCAAAGTGTATACCGACGTTGGTCAGAGGAAGTGAAAAAAGCCTTTCTGTCATTACATACCAAATAAAGTGAACCATAGTTTATGTGTTGTTTATGTGTTGTTTTCGTTCCCAGTGTGCGCTTATTAGAATGATATTTTGTTACCTTAACTTTAGGTTTTTCTGACAAGTTAAGCGCACTGTGCGCTAATTAGAACGAATACGGTATATGTACACGCATGTGCCCTCTTTTAGTACAATGTATCTTGATATAGGCCCAAGAAAATGTTCGTTGTCTTTAGCATCTATTTTTATGAACAAAGCCTCTCAAATCACTTATCTTGGTCTAGCCTTTTAATTTTGTCATTATAGTTGTCAATTATGCTTATTTTATCGTTAAAAACAAACGATTTGTCTGGGAAAAAGTGTGGTAGACTAGTCATTAATATGACATTAATTGTATAAAAGCATGAAGTGTGATTATAGGTCTACAGCGTAAGTCAGGGGACACCAAACGTGCGATCATTCACGTCTAAATGACAAATGGGTGTAGTTTCCTTCATGAAGTTGTTAATGCTAAGGAAGTATCGATCGGCACTCAGGCTGGTATTTCTCATACTATATACATATAAACCTTTGCCTCGCCAACAACGGCGGTAGCTCGCTTCAGGAAAAAGATGATAGGACACACACCCTCCAAAAGTATGACTTAACTTATCTATATTGATATTTTATCGTCTTATTCGTTTCGTGTGATTTTGATTTTGTTGATCGAAGTCATTTGTCAGCTGATAAAATCCTTTCAACTTCGAGACGAATATTTGGCAACATGCGGATTTAGTGTAAATCGCAATTCCTGGATGATGACATAATGCCTAAGGAACTTGTGAATATTCAAACATTTGTGTGCAGCGTGACAAATGACAAACCCTCATTTTACTGGTTGATGGCATGCTAGTTTGCAAGCAGGAAATAAAATGGCATAAAATACTACCAAGAAAAATCCCGAATGTCTGGCCTCGAGTGGTATAATGAACTGGCATCAGAGCTAATATAACCGTAATCAGATTTATGGCTGGCTGGATCTTCCATTTATATAATCCTAAATTCATTATTCCACTTCATTGTTTGCTTGAAACCAGATTTACGAGAAAATTAGATTTTCCATCTAACAAAACATGTTTATTCTGCTGCACAAATATACAATGACTATAACTCAAGGGCTACGATGATGGTTCTGATAATAATCCGTGATTGAAGTAGGACAAGAATGTCTGTGCCACGATGGCAGAAAGTATATTCAGCGTTTGTGGTTCTGTTGTTATTGAACAATACGTTTCAGTGTTGTAGATAATGAATTTTCACAACGAGTACTATACACGTCAAAATGAATGTTCAGTGTGTACCGACTATATAACTTCAAGTGTGTACACGGTTTCGGAGGAACCTTACTCGAACGTCTCATTCAGAATTGAACTTATAGATACGAGTTTGTGTGTAAGGTTAAGACAATTTTCAAGTATGAAACAAAGCTAACTGGGTGATAATCCTGTAATAACTTGTTATTCAATCATCTAGAAATGTTAAACCAAATGTTTGTCCCTTGCATAAAGAGCGAACTTGGGGAAAATGATAAACTGGACTGCTATAGAACAAGGAATGCAACATGATTTCAACTGAAAATAATGGTTAGAAACTGAAACAAAACATCATGCAAAACGTTTTATCACAATTTTAAAAATATCTTTATCTGAGTGGGTATACAGTTTGTTACTGCATACACGGTACAAACAGTTCTGAAATTTACAGAGCAAAACATCGTGCGTACATACGTAGTACACACGTTTATCTGTTTCGCTGCGGTTTATTGTTGTTTGTGTGCTTCACTCTCATGTGCTTCACAAGGTGGGGTAATACGCCGTGGTGGGGTAAGACCAGATCAGAATCAGAATCAGAATAGTTTATGCCCAACCCCTTTAAATAAATAAATATGGTTGTTTAGACAGCGACGCATTCTTCCATGCTGTGTGTTGCTTCTCAAAGTAAATAAGTTATAGATAATTAAATGATTTTTGTTTCAAGGGCAGTTTTTTGTAAATTAAACCACACTTTCACTGACATTCATCACGTCCTCACGTTTGAGATATATTGTAGCGAAACATTCCAGTGATGCAGCCCCTATTGTACAGAATTTTTCCAGTGATGCATTATGCTTACCTTCTTCTGAATCGTAGACATAATGAAAGTTTCTCCAACCAAATTCTCTGATGATGGTAACCAGCGCCTTTGTGATCGGGGGTTTCATATGGAGCTGGTACCCTGACCGTAGATGTTGGGAGTATTCGGAAAGACTTGGAGAGATGTAGGGCATGTGGAAGCGGTCGCTGTAAGCCCGGATGATATTGAGACTCTTGAACTGTTCCGTGCCGACCAGAACGAACACCCCCTTGGACATTCGAGCACAAACTGGAATGAAAATGGACAATAAATTAGCATATATTTTGTATACTCTCAGACATTAAAACCACCCTGTCATTTATACCCAGGAAGGGAGTATCTGTGAATAATAAACTAAGTTGGAATGGCAGATTGTAGTAAAACAGCAAGCTTTTCGGTTGCATATAGAATGTACTTTAATTCTACACTTAATAAACATATATTTCGTTACGCGAAGACAGACCGGGCAAAAAATTTGATCAGTGGCCGTTCCATTGAGGTATTTCTGTTGTCGTTTGTATGTTAGATATATTTATATTGTATACTTTGTTAATATAGATGGAATGCCACATTCTGGGTAGGTAGTATCAGTTTCGTTTTTTTTTCTAGTTTAAGAAGGAAAACAAATTATTAAAGTCACGATGCAAAGTAGTGTATAGACAATAGTGATGAATTTTGCATGTTTGACTTGATGTTTCACGTCTAAATCAACAGCTATGGACAAGCCGGCACGATGCTTTTATTTAATCGGACATGTACCAAACCTTGGGATAAATATAATTCAAATATAGCCAAGTTATTTATATGAATGATTTGACTTAACCACATTTCCTGAGCCGGATCAGACTTTCTTAGCGGGTTGCAAGTAATCAAATGATCAAACAGTCGACGATTTGTTATAATGTTTGACTGTAGGCACAAGCAACCCATCTATATCCACGGCCCCAAAGACTTGTTGTGTATACATACTTAAGATAAAATGTATCATTTGTGTCTCATAAAGGAAATACGCGTTGAGAACAATCAAATATATGTACAATAGAGAGTAAAAGCTATTTAAATTAGTGTTGTTAGCATCACAATTGTATCGAAAAGTGGTAATTTGGTTTCAACTGTTTCCCCAAGACGCGTAACATATGTATCGAATATTACACACTTGCTGCTAACGTACTCTCAAGAGTGCGTGACAGGGGCATAAGGATTCGAACGAAAGATAATAAAAATAAATTTCTAAAAAAGTACAAGTAGGCAAAGATCAGGAAAAGGCGCAATCAGAAAAAGACTTCCACTCCAAAAACCAAGATGGGAAAAAAACCAAACTAACAATCAGGTACTTATACCATGAAAACATTTCGTAAGCCGAATGAGCAGCTATTTTCCCAATAGGTGGCCACTCAGTTACCTTAACTTAACTAAAAATATGCAAACATACATAAGGCGCCAACAGCACAAAAATATTTTAGAACACCAAGACATAAAACAAAAAGAACCACCACAAGATTCTTCTGAAAATACTTTGATACAAGCTGTGTCTTACCATAATATAACTCTATTGAGTTTAGACCAAGGTCAGTGCCAGTGACAAAGAATGCTTACAATCATGTTTTGTTTAACATTATCATTTATGATTGGATCAGCCAATATGGACAACTGTTTAAGATATAAATTGTCCAAGATATAACTTCCATGTGATTGTCATCGGCTTACAACGTATTGCTTATTTTGATACGTGGCAAACGCTCTAATACTTTGAAGACCTCGTATTTGTTTTGAACACTCATGTAGCCAGTAAAAGTCTGCTTATTCTTGGTGGATTTATAAAACACCCCACCCAAACCCCACCAACTCGATAAACCGAGGGGTGGGAGAAAACTAAAATGACACTTAGGTACTTATACCAGGAAAAGATATAGTAAGCCGAGTGAGCAGTTATTTTTACATCGTTACAATTACCAAATGAAACCATGGCGCATGTGTAATTAGGTACTGGATTAAATTTAACATTCAAATTAAATTGAATTTTGGAAATCAAATCAAGACATTTCCATATTAATTTAATTTCACGAACATGCAAATTTGAGAAATATTCAATAAACTTTAATTTTGTATTGTAGCACTTAAAATAAAATAAAGTTTATGTATGCAGTGCACATTGGAATGCTGCATTAACGACTAGGATGTATTGCTTATGGATATCGCACATGTTACTCATCAGCTATAATGAAACAAATCATCTGTTGTCAATATAACACAAAATTCATCACACATACGATTTAATGTTTAAAGACTGGCCTCTTATAACGGTGTTTGGAAGGGTTTTTTTTCGGTCGGAGGACGATAGGAAAGTTATTTTCATGTCAAAATCTTGATCTAATATTATTCTTATAAGACCTGCAAAAAAATGAAAATGGGTCAGCAGATTAAGTTTAAGTGATCAAAATGAATTTCAAAGGGGGGTAATCCATGATCATAAAAATATGTACTTTTCAAACCATTGCAAAATATCTGCAAAATATTATTATCTTATATCTGGCACTACGAAACACACTTTAGTTGATTTCTTTTGAAATTCTAAGTAGACCAATTTCCCGTCCGAAACTCAGTCGTTAAGAAGAAACCCGTATATGATTTTGTTTGATGAACCTCTAACACAAAAAGACAAGTCTGATGAAGATTTGTCTGTCTTGTTTTCTGCGGTACAAGGATTAAAGCAATTACCTAAACCAATACCAATTAAAAGAGACAGAAAGATTGGTTTTGAATGCTTTTGATTTGATCTGCCGAGTATAGAAAATGGATTTATGCAAAAATGACTCCTATTTTACTGTCAACTTTTTATAGTTTTTTATCAGTCTGTTATCTGCTCATAACAGAATAATTGACTTTATACTTATCACTATTTGATATTCTAAGGCATTTGCATTTGATTTTTAGGGTGTGTACACTCTCTTTCGAGATGGGTGATTTCATATAAATATGAAAAAAAAAGAAATAAACTATGTATTTGCACCTTTGATCGTAGAGTTTATTTTTGTTCTGCAGACATAATTGACAGTGACAGTTGGTATAATTATCGGGGCTTTATTGAGCCGACTGCATGTTATGAATAATTTAGATTAACCCGGGGAACAGCGAATTAATTCGAAACCTATGGGCTTAAAAAGAACAAATTTGTACTGTGTTAAGGCGAGTTATTTATAATTTTTTCAAGCCACCCACATTAAATCTGGTTGCAACGGTTCCTGGTAATCTTGATAAAAGTTTTATGAAATTGACATCCTTATTATAATAATATTCATATTGTTGACAATGAATTGTTTTCAATAATGAAATAAAATCATCTTGATAGTGCCATAGCTCGATTAAAACTGAATTTACGAAGTCAGATTTAAAAAATTGCATAATCCTTATTAAATTCCTGTTTTGAACTTGCACATTTGAATTAATAGTGCTTCGATTTAATTTTGTACCCTGAAAAAATCTCAACGTGTAGAAATAAGAATTAGAAATCAAGCCTATCCATGCAGCCCACCAAACTGCTACATTAAAGACTTGAACATTTTGCACCCTTTTAAAAAATTCCTGCTGTTTTGATACGATCACTCTAAAACAGGTGACACACGGAAACCTGTGTAGTATTTGCATATTCTAATAGCAAATGCCCTACACTGGAGACAAATACATGATTAAATCTGAGTTGTTAGCATCACATTATATTGAGAAGTGGCAATTAGGTATTATCTATATCCTAAGGTGTGTAACATATTGTATAGAGAATAAAATACAAAAGTTTGATCCTTTGGAAGCAGTGAAAACGTTCAAAGGGAGGTAGTATGGACCATAATGCGCAATTTCGGGTACTGAACCCTCACCAGTGGCTCTTTATAAACCGGAGACGATAGTCAGATACATGTAAATATACAGCAATTTCATAACTTTACACAAGGGATATCTAACTCAAAGACACATGCCTAAACGAGGTCAAATAATTAAAGCATTGTTTGGAATATGGCTCTAAACATAAAAAAAAAAATACACTCTGAATATTCTCACAGATCTCGAAGGACCGAAAAATTAATATAATGTGCACTGTTGATGATGTACGAGGAGACGTTTTAGGGCCGCTACATGGCACAATGGCAGCTGCAGTCATAGCAAATAAAATACAAAAAATGATCCTTTGGAAGCAGTGAAAACGGTCAAAGGGACGTAGACCATATTGCAGTTTCAAAACTTTACACAAGGGATCTCTAAATCAAAGACACATGCCTAAACGGGGTCAAATAATTGAAACATTGTTGAGAATATGGCTGTAAACGTACAATTTTTGATACTCTGAATATTCTCACTGATATCAAAGCACCGAAATAAATAATATGATTTTCACTATAGATGAACGGGGAGACTTTTTAGGTTTGCCACACGGCACAACACAAGCTGCAGCAATAGCAAATAAAATGCAAACGTTTGGTCATGTTGATCCTTTGGAAGCAGTGAAAACGTTCAAAAGAGGGATTGGGGACCATATTGCGCAATTTCGGGTACTGTACCCTCATAAGTGGGCCTATATAAACCGGCGACATTAGCCAGCAAGGAAAGCATGATCTAAGTGGAAGAAAAGTTATTCGACTCTACAGACATTCTATGTATTTGGTTGATGAATTTCTAACTCAAATATACATGCATTAAGAATGATTATATTTTACATTTGGTTTCACTGGTATAACTGGGTAGACTGATGTAACTGGGTAGACTGACGTTATTACTTAAACCAGTGCCAGTTCAAAGAGAAAAGTAGACTGTTTAAGAACGCTGGGGATTTGATAAGGTGACGTCTACCGACTACCTGAAGTATTTTTTACTAGCATCATCATTGTACAAACACGTATATTAACTAAGGGAGATTCTAAACATGTATAGCTTGGGGTGCGTAGGGCTCTTGTTCCTTTGCTGGAAAATTATTCAAGTTGAAATATGGAATTGTCTTCTGACTTCGTACTAATTATACGACTTTAAAGCCTAACAACATTTTTGAATGTTATATACTAAAGTTAAGATTTTAGTTGTAGACCTCTGTGCCTACTTTCCTTACTTTACAACAAATGAATTTTCTAAGAAATTGAAATAATGTTAATTTTGAATGGATCGCTATGTCCTCTCCTACCATATGATATACATCAATTCACTGTGATAGTTGCTTAATCGTGGAGGCCTTGCTGAGACGACCGCAAGTTATGAATAATTCAGTCCTACAAAGTTAATTTTTAAGGGGAACAAAGATCATCTAGGCATGCAGTGAGTAATATTATGATTTAAGACGCTGGGTGTTTAGAGAATTTTCTATTGGGTTTGTTTGGAAATCATTGACACTTTGAAGTTTGAAAATCAAATTATATTGAAAATTTGGAAATCGATTTAAGAAATTTCCATCATAATTCCATTTCATGTACATCTGTGCATCTGCATCTTCAAATCCAATAAACATTAATTAAGTACTTAAATAAATCCCATCGTGCAGAAATTAGAATTGAAAGTGAAGATTTTGTATGCAATGCACTGACAAATTGTGCAATTGTCTCTTGAATTCAATTAAGTCATCGCACAAAGTGGCATAAGCCAGAAAACAGGCTCTTTTAAACTTTGGAGCTTAGAAAGTACATGTATAAACTGCTGGCTACAACAAAACTAAATACTAAAGCCTAGGTTACATTTGCCCTACGATTAACTTGCGATGATCGTACGATGCCATTTTTTTGCATTTTCGTGCGGTCTCCACAGGGTGATCCTACGATGCCCCTACGATTCTACGGCTTCCTACGCCTTCCTGCGGCTTCCTACGATCTCCGTAGCCTCTACGATTTTGTAGTAGTCTGCACTTTTACAAATTTTAAAAATCGTAAGACCGTAGCCCGTAGACACGTCGTAGGTAGCATCATCGTACGGGTGCCTTACGGAAACCCTGCGATGATCGTGCGGTCATCGCACGGTTTTATGATAATTTGGGGACTAAAATAATAAGATAATCGTAGACCTTTAGGGTGATCGTGCGGCATCCGTACGGTTATATCACAAGTTTATTAAAATCGTATGGACACCTAACATCGAACGGCTATCGTAGGGAGACCGCAAGCAATCGTAAGGACTCCTCACGGCCATCGCACGGGCTCCGTACGATTTCAACTTAAAGTGTGCGGAATCCCTTAAATTTCCCTACGATTTCCAAACAGTTCCGACTCAGGACATCGAAGAAAGCTAGAACAAGAAATCGAACGATGCCAGTATGAATTGTAAACACCTACGCCGTAGCCCATGATCACATTCGATTGTTAAAAAATCGTAGGGAAATCGCAGACCGAAAAATCGTACAATGATCGGGGCAAATGTAACCTACTAGGCATGACCCCTTGCGGCTTCCCTACGATCACTGTACGATTTTTGTTCCCAAATTATCATAAAAAAATCGTGCGGCGACCGCTCGATTATCGCAGGGTATCCGTACGGTGCCCGTATGATGCCCTACGACGTGTCTACGGTCTACGGTCTTACGATTTTAAAATTTGTAATAGTGCAGACTATTACAAGATCGTAGAGGCTACGGAGATCGTATGAAGTCGTAGAATCGTAGGAACATCGTAAGGTCACCCTGCGGAGGCCGCACGAAAATGCAAAAAAATGGCATCGTACGATCATCGGAAGCTAATCGTAGGCAAAATGTAACCAAGGCATCAGTCAGAAGTCCAAGGGACTCCGTACGATATCCACTAACAGTCTGCGGAGACCCTACGATTACCGTGCGGCCTCCTTGCGTTTTGTATCAAAACGTATAGGGACTCCGTACGGACAACGCACGGGATCCGTACGATATCTACGTACTATCTGCGGAGACATACGACTGCCGTACGATCGCCTTGCGTTTTTGTATGAGAACGTCGACAAATGGCAGATCAAAAAATCGCACGATGCCCATTTGAATTGTTAACACATACGTCGTAGCCCACGATCTCCTACGATGTCTAAAAATCGTAGAGAAAATCGCAGACCGAAAAATCGTACGATGATCGTGGCAAATGTAACCTAGGCTTAGCCAGTTGCTCAATTTAACCGGTGCAGTGTTAAACTGTACCTGTTCACTGTTAACCATTTAAATTTCGGAGACTGCTGTCTACAACAAGGTTTTGCTCTTGTCTCTTGAAACGTTCTTTGGCTAAACAGACATTTACCGGTTCGATGCTAAACTGTACCAGCCCACTGCTACATTGTTAATATAAATCATAACTGAGATCCTTTACGAATGAGATAGCAGTCATTTCTATACCTGAAATACACACAAACATTGCATTCAAATCTTACTGATAATAGTTGTAGTTTAATGCACTTTCTCTGGTTTAGGTTTAGCCTTATTGCATAACCGCGTGCAACTGTTGACGTTTGCCGGTTTATTGCATTTGAGAATTTCCATTTAGGTTCCAACTAAATGTTATGAACCACTGCAGAAGCTGAAGGTGAGGTTAGGTTCCCGTAAAACCGGTTTAAGCCCACCAGTTACTTTGTGTTACTGATCGTTCCAAGTCGATACTTCTGTGGTGGTTCTTTTTGTTTTATGTCTTGGTGTTTAAATTTTTTGTGCTGTTGGCGCCTTATGTATGTTTTCATAATTTTAGTAAGTTAAGGTAACTGAGTGCCCACCTATTGGGAAATAGTTGCTCATTCGGCTTACGATATGTTTCATGGTATAAGTACCAGGGCCCAGTTGTTCAAAACTAACGACGTCGTTAGTTAACGTTTCGTTAAAATTTCAAACATGAATATTACAAATACACTGCTATTTTTTGTTGAAAAAATGTGAGAATCCTTTGCACTGCAAAGGATTCTCACATTTTTTCAACAAAAAATAACAGTGTATTTGTTACTTTAGCTGATATTTGCTTAACAAATTTATGTCTTAACGATATCGTTAAGCTAACGATGCTTTGAACAACTGGGTCCTGATTGTTAGTTTGGTTTTTTCCCACCTCGGTTTTTGGAGTGGGAATCTTTTTCTGATTGCGCCTTTTCCTGATCTTTGCCTACTTGTACCTTTTTCCAGAAATATGTTATATCACCTAAACCTTTGATTTGCACAAGGAAAACAGTCAATCTCTCAGTATAGCAAACGCAGTTTAAATGAGTGTTTATAACATCACAAATTTATAAAGATAAGTGATAATTTGGTTTCCACTGTACCCCAAAACCCATAAATACAAGCAATTATAACATGATAGCTGTCAACTTTCTATCAAACGGATGAGAAACATACGATTTAAACGAAAGCAACAAAAATTCTATGATTCTACAGATATTTCTACAACAAACTCTATGGTTTTGTTTGATGAATCTATAAGCCAAGGAGACAAGTCCGAGAATGATTTTACATTCTTGTTTCTGTGGTATAACACGATAGACTGAGACCATTATCTAGATCAATCCAAGTTCACAAAACGAAATAAAACTGTTTAAAGAATATGGATACTTGTGATCTGATCAGTCAGTCATAGGAAAATAGATTGGTGTTATATATACGTGGGGGTGATCAAAAAGAGTGTACGCTACTTCCATAACTGTAAAATGGATTATCAATTAATAAAACTAAAACTGAGATCCTTTAAGGCGTCTTAATAATGATATACAATTATCCTTTTACACACTTTAGAGTTCAAATAAGTTTTTTTTTTCTGTTTTGAATTATTTTCTTTAAATGCTTCATAAACTAAATAGACAAACCATTATTTGTGATCAAGTTTCCATATAAAGTCGGTCCGATGAAATTTTGTGCAATGTGTACAGAGTGTTTTGAAATAAAACCTTGCCGCACAATATATAGAGGTTATAATTGTGTTGAATTTCTACTTATCGCTTAAGTTAACATCGGCCTATTCTATTTTCGATTATCTAGACTCTGTCTTTGTCAAGAAAATTAGAGCCTTAAGGGTGAGGTTATGGCCATGTAAAATCGATTTAAACCCGCCAGTATCTTTTGTGTTACAGATCGTTCCAAGTCGATACTTCTGTGGTGGTTCTTTTTGTTTTATGTCTTGGTGTTCTAAATATTTTTGTGCTGTTGGCGCCTTATGTATGTTTGCATATTTTTAGTTAAGTTAAAGTAACTGAGTGGCCACCTATTGGGAAAATAGCTCCTTATTCGGCTTAAGAAATGTTTTCATGGTATAAGTACCTGATTGTTAGTTTGGTTTTTCCCACCTCGGTTTTCGGAGTGGGAATCTTTTTCTGAATGCGCCTTTTCCTGATCTTTGCCTACTTGTACCTTTTTAAATGTATTGTGTATCGCTCAAATATGACGTTTCTGGGATGATCGAAGGATTTACAGGAAGCGATGTTAAAATGTTAAAAAAGGTCGTAATTTTATGTAGCACTTGCTTATTTCAATCAAATAATCATATCACATTGCCTTGTATCCAATTAATATTCCACAAAAATTTTGATGTCTGCCACCATAAACACCTTACTGTTGAATTTTTCGATCGCCCCTCGTATGCTGACGGTCTTTTCCAGTTTTTATTGTAGTTATGTCTACACAATGGACAAACTTCTGTTTCTAGATGCTCGACTATATATAAAACGTGAAGACACATATCCAGCAATGGATTTTCTTGTAAAAAAAGGTACATGTGATGCAGGGCCGCTTGTATTTTTTTTCTCCTGCCGTATGATAGATATCAGTTCACTGTGGCAGTTTTTTAATCATGTGGGCCTTACTAAGACGACCGCACGTTATAAATAATTCACTCCTACAAAATTAACTTTAAAGAGAACAACGCGATCAGCTAAGACGGTTTTTAGAGTCATCAGGATGTTTATCATGATTTATTTGTTTGTTCTTTATGATTCATTGACTAGTTAGAGATTCACCACAAGGACCGAAAGACTAACTAGATGTTATGAACCACTGCAGAAGCTGAGGGTGAGGTTAGGTACCTGTAAAACCGGTTTAAGCCCGCCAGTAACTGTGTTACTGATCGTTCCAAGTCGATATTTCTGTGGTGTTTTTTTTTTATGTCTTGGTGTTTAAATGTTTTTGTGCTGTTGGCGCCTTAAGTATGTTTTCATATTTTTAGTTAAGTTAAGGTAACTGAGTGGCCACCTATTGGGAAAATAGCTGCTCATTCAGCTTACGATTTGTTTCATGGTATAAGTATCTGATTGTTAGTTTGGTTTTTTCCCACCTCGGTTTTTGGAGTGGGAAACTTTTTCTGATTGTGCCTTTTCCTGATCTTTGCCTACTTGTACCTTTTTAGAGGCTTTGATGTAAGAAACGGGAAGTTCTTTCATTACAGTTGTTAAGAGACTTTTCTATTGTTGGTTTGCAATTATCTGCCACATCGACGTTTTAAAATCAAATTATATTGAACAGTTGCAAATCGATTTCAGAGATTTCCATCATAATTAAATTTCATGTGCAGCTTTGAATCTGTGCGGTTGAGATCAATGCGCTCAAATTAAATAAGCCTTAATTTGTAATATCAATAAACCTAATTTATATCAATAAATCTCATTATGCCGAATTAAGAATTGGAAAAATATGATTGTGCATGCACTGCACATGCAAATGTTGAATAAGCATCTCTTATAATCACAATTATTGGTTAAGATATTACTTCAGTGTTTAGAAAGGCCGACATTAACGATTTGTATTTGATTGTGAATTATTTTGTTGTTGAATAAACCAATGATACCTCTAAACATTTGGTTCCAAGTAAATCACTTCTGAGAATCACATCGCAGAAGCTGAGGGTGAGGTTAGGATCCTGTAAAACCGGTTTAAGCCCGCCAGTAATTTTATATTACTGATCGTTCCAAGGCGATACTTCTGTTGTGGTTCTTATTGTTCTATGTCTTGGTGTTTATTTTTTGTGCTGTTGGCGCCTTATGTATGATCTTATCTTAGTTAAGTTTAGGTAACTGAGTGGCCACCTATTGGGAAAGATCTGCTCATTCGGCTTACTAAATGTATTCATGGTCTTAGTACCTTATTGTTAGTTTGTTTTTTCCTGCCGCCTCGGTTTTTTGAGTGGGAATCTTTTTCTGATTGCGTCTTTTCCTGATCGTTGCCTACTTGTACCTTTGTATACATACAAACTGATAAATGATAGATGGCACACTGCAATTGAGAACGAATTTGAGGTTAGATTTTCGAGTTTTTACCTACAGTTTTTCTTCTACTGGCTGACAGATTAGGTGCAGTCAATGCAGAAACTGAACATTTATTGAAAGAAAGTAACATAAGAAATCCCGGTTATTTCGTTTTCGCAAACACTTCAATGTTATTGTGTTGGAAGTACTATATGTTCGTGGGGCGGAAGTGTTTGCGAAAACGAAACAATCTGGAGTCCTTATGTTACTTTCATTCAATAAATGTTAAATTTCTTCATTGACTGCACCTATCTATCAGTCAACAGAGTAAGCGCTATAGGAGAAAACTCGAATCTCTCATCTCAATTTCGGACAGAAATTCATTGTGCGTCACCTATTCCGTACCACGTGTTTCTCATCTGTGTAAATGACCGCCTAATAGACATTTCTTGCCTAACCCTAGATGTATTTTGAGATGTAAATACACCATACATTGACAAAAAGTCAGGGATTATCTCAAGATATTTCATTACATCGACAGAACAATTTCATCCATTGAAAATAAAATGTTTGGTCGTGCGTTCTTTCGTTCATTTGTTTGTTTAGAATCAGAGAAAGGGGAAGGACGCCTATACAAATATATATACTGACGGAATTATTAAACGCTGCAACAAAACATTCCATTCTGTAGACGGCTATTTAAAACACACAAAAATGATCGAACATTTTACATACAAGACTCAATCCAATGCTTCCTTACCAAAAGCCTTGTGCATCCCTTGCACCCATCCACACATCACTGAAGGGGTTTAAGTATTTTGATACATTTGCCAGTTGAAAACGAATCATTTACAACAGCTTGTCTAACAAAGCGTTACGCTGACAGTTAAGTTTGCTGCCGTACGCCATGCCCCGGCGCGTCACTTGTACATGTACATGTAACTACCTTGTGTCAATTGTTGGAGCCGTTTACCTTCATTTTTAGTTATACCTGCCCGTATTTGTGTCTCTGACATTTTGTTTGTTAAACTCCGACAAATCAATGAAACAAAATCCATAAGAAAGGTAGTAGGTGATATTGCATATTTTTGTGAAGGGGATTCAGTAACTCAGTGGTAGAGCTGGGGTTTCGAACCCTTGCTTTAGCAAGACAACAACTTAAATAAAACTAAATTCATTAATCACGGAGGTGGGTTTCTCTCCCGACATTACTGAAAAATGTTAACTAAGAGGATAAACATCAATTTAAACTAGCACCGACAAACGGATGATGGGGTATAGATGTAAACCTAATAAATGGCTAAATGTTGGTTGATTGAGATTTAACGTCTCACCAACTGCTAATGGCTAAATGGACGGCCAAGGGAGTGCTAAAATTAAAAAAAAACACCGTGGCCTTCCCACCGTGAACGTATTTAAAATACTCGACAAAGAGCTCATCTCGACAATAAACCGCGTCAAGGGTAACAATTTTCTACGGTTAATGCCTAGGTTACATTTGCCCCGATCATCGTGCGAAATTTCGGTCTGCGATTTTCCCTACGATTTTTAGACATCGTAGGTGATCGTGAGCTACGACGTATGTGTATTCAATTGATACGGACATCGTACGATGTGTTACCCTGGCTTGCGTCGACGTTCTAAGTGTAAATCATACGGAGCCCATGCGATGTCCGTGAGGAGTCCCTACGATTTCTGACTGAGCCCTTGCGGTCTTCATACAATCGACATACGATTGTTTGTCCCCAAATTATCATAAAAATCGTGCGGTGACCGCACGATCATCGCAGGGTCTCCGTACAGCGCCCGCACGGCGTGTCTACGGACTACGATCTTACGATTTTTAAACAATTGTAAAAGTGCAGACTATTGCAAAATCGTCCAGGCTATGGAGATCGTAGGAAGCCGTAGAATAGTAGGGACATCGTATTGTCAACATGTGGAGACCGCACGAAAATGCAAAAATTGACATCGTACGATCATCGCAAGACAATCGTAGGCCAAATGTAACCTAGACATAAGCAACTAATTATTTAACTCGAAATTGATATCAATAGCTTGGTCAGTCGAACATCGGGTTCGTATTGAAACAGGCCCAAGAGTGATGACAACGTTCAGAGGTATGAGTCCATACACCGTATTTCGTTGATTCAAATTTATTTCTTTCAGTCAGCGGGTTATGTTTTGGTTTAATTTCCCTGTCAACAATTTTAGTCAAGTCGGGACAGAACCGCCGTTTCCTGTGAATTAAACCTACGGAGAAAGAAATGTGCATAGAGCACCGATAGTAAGGTTTTGGCAGGCTTGCCCGGGAACAGTGCGGTTATCTTACATGTACATAGGTTGTACGGATATCATGTGCAAAAGAAATGTCATGAGAAAACCTGCTTTCATTAATGCACAGATCAGCATTGGCGTGATCGCTTAGCCGACTGGCGTACATGTACATGTACATTGTATAAGATACAAAATATTTAACCATAATCAACCTGACTGATCGACAACTCAACACATATACACATGTACGGAAGATTGGTATTTTATTTTGAGAAAGCTCCATTAAAAAGACGTTTGTATTTCAGTGTATGGTGTACAACTCTATCTCGGGTTAGGCAAGAGATGTCTAATGGTAGTTATTTCATGACCGCCAATACCGAACATTTTATCCTATATTTTATCTTAGAACTGCACAGACATTTGGAATGATATTGACTTGCATTTTCTAATAATCAGGATAACACCAGACTAATTAGCGCCGTAAACTTGTCACAGAAGGAAAGCTGCTGAGTTCATTATATGGCTAGAAACCAAAATCGAAGACCTGAAGAGAAACAAAAGTCTGTATTTGCTTCCGGAAGAGAGACCTATCCGCTTCATCTGCATAATACACGGCCCTAAGCGTTTGTTCAAAACAACTGTAAAATAATGTCATTGTAAAATGGAAACAAACTTTAAAATTCAATATTATATACTGGTCAAATCAAGTTTATTCTGTCTTCAATGTTTAGAGGTATTGGGACTTTTCAACGTTAAATAATGCCACTGTCAAAATTATTCATTTTTATCCAATTGACGTTCAACGAAATTTTACACGAAGAATGAAGCATGATTGGACGATCCTGATATAGAAAACATATTATCGAAAATCTCTAAAAAGCTCAAATGTTTCCTGTTTAAAGCACAACTTAATCATACGCAAATCAACATCCAATGAAGTAGCCGTTCAAAGCACAAATCTTTAAGTGGGAAACTAATGTGATTAGACCCAAAATATTATTTAAACTAATTTCGATCGAATGGTAGTGAATACTTCTGGACGAGCATTAGAGGTAAAAAGAATAAAATTTATACTTTGTCTTTAATGTGTTCCTTATGAACAAAAACAATAACGTATTCATGGTTATCTCCCATCCAACTATCACAAACTGACATTAGCCAAGTAGACTTAACCCCGTCGAACCTCGCACTGACATAGTAAAAGGGAGGTTTAAAGGGATTAGGAAAAATCAATGATAGAGCAAATATTTTCATTTCAAGTGTACTTTTATCAACATTGATATGAAAAACATTTATTCTGATGAAAAATTAAAAAACATATAATATATGTCAATTTTATTTCAAATTGGTGTATTACATCCCCTTTCACTCGAGTTTGTCGATTAAGCATTTGCATTACACATAGAATACCATGTGTTCTTTCTAAAGATCTAAGGGTTTTTTATGTTGCTCATAAAGACATCTGGATTGATTGATCTGCTGATTTGAGTAACAGTTTCAAACTAAATGACCTCTAAAACGGCAAACCAAAGTGGAATGTTTATCTTACTGTGTGGAATTTTGGCCATGTAGATACCGATTTGTAATTGCTTAAAATGATACAAATCTGCTTTTGTCTTTATCCCAGTTCAAATGTGTGTTCTTAATATGCACTGTGTATGTTGTGCAAAGAATTCTGAAATATAAATGTGTTCTAACCCAAAAAATACAACGTTTTATCATAAGAGGTGACATCATTACCTAAAGATAAATGCTGAATAGATTTTAAGAACACCTGGCACCTGGGGCACAGTTTTAGTTCAAAAATACAATAAAATGTTACCTGATTTACACACCAACTTGTTGATCCAAATGTTCAAACGACAAACTCGATTGAAAGGGGCTGTATATCAGTTTTAATTGCACATATTTCCAAATGCTCACGGAGATTTCCGTAATGATCTCTATGAAAAGTTCGCCCGGTTTGCAACAGTCTGAATATTTTGGTTAAAAGACTTTGTTTTTTTTTAACTTAATTTTTTCATGCTAATCAACTTGGAGTAACATGCTTTTTGATATTTAACAAACGATTGTTTGTTTTATAACAGTTTTCTAAAATTGTAACCTATATGCACAGATAGGTCGTAGACACAGTTCTCATAACGAAAACTCTCTTGGAAGGCTCATCTTAAAGCTTTAAAAAATTGAAAATTGTCACGTAAAACTTTTTCTTCTCACTTTAGTCAAAACATACGCTATGCGTGCACACTAGAACTGGGCGGTTTCCCAAACAGTAACAACAAAGGTACAAGTAGGCAATGATCAGGAAAAGATGCAATCAAAAAGAAACTCCAACTCCAAAAACCGAGATGGGGAAAAAAACTAAACCGACAACTAGGTTCTTACACTAAGAAAACATATCGCAAACCGAATGAGCAGCTACTTCCCAACAGGCGGCCACTCAGTTACCCGAAGTTAAAGGGAAAGACAATAGTGAAGTGCAATGCCTCTTAAATGACAGTACTCACCTCCCTAAACAATATGGTACACGTTTTATCAAAATTGGATGAAAATTAAGAAATTTATGTTGGTTTGAATATTCTTTGATTACTGTTAAAGGAAGCGGCCATCTTGGATAATCATTAGGCTTTATGACGTCATAAGTCCTAATTAAATATGCATAATCAAGGTTTATGTAACAATGTTAATATTTATGTACCATTCATTTGTAGAGCCGGGGATAGCGGGGACTCTGCAGGGCTAAAGTGCCAGCTTTTAACCTCTGATGAGTCGGGGATGTGCCGGGGTTATAATTTCCCGCCAATACACGGTCACATGATTTCAAATTAGATATTAATTGTATTTTTAACATTTCGTTACTTTTATGGTCCTTATCTAATTTGCAAATGTACCTGTACTTTTACACGCATAAATTCATGCCCCTCTCTCATATTTCAGTTTTATAAGAACAACTACCTGCTGTTGTTCCACATTATGGTCAGCTTCCGGGAAGCCAGGGCTTTTAGCTGGGATTTTACCACAGTTCTGATCCCGCAGTGCCGGGCTTTAAGCCGGGTTTTAAAAATTGAAAAGTTAAAAGCCCCGCTATTTCCCGGCCTTGGGGGAGCCGAGGATATAAATGACTGGTGCATTATCTGTTGTCTTAATACTTACTTACAATCAGTTCTGGTCATTTTTTGCCATATAAGTATTAAATGTAAGATTTATACAATGTTTTGATTTTTACGGTTTCCAGGGATCTCTATCGTCGGGCAGCTTACTCAATCTGTGAGTCCTTGTTTTTGATTCATCAGGATGTTTATCATGATTTATTTGTTTGTTCTTGATGATTCATTGACTAGTTAGAGATTCACCACGAGGACCGAAGAACTTACTAAATGTTTTGAACCACTGTAGAGCTGAGGGTGAGGTTAGGATCCTGTAAGACAGGTTTAAGCCCGCCAGTAACTTTGTGTTACTGATCGTTCCAAGGCGATACTTCTGTGGTGGTTCTTTTTGTTTTATGTCTTGGTGTTTAAATTTTTTTTGTGCTGTTGGCGCCTTATGTATGTTTTCATATTTTTAATTAAGTTAAGGTAACTGAGTGGCCACCTATTGGGAAAATAGCTGCTCATTCGGCTTACGATATGTTTCATGGTATAAGTGCCTGATTGTTAGTTTGGTTTTTTCCCACCTCGGTTTTTGGAGTGGGAATCTCTTTCTGATTGCGCCTTTTCCTGATCTTTGCCTACTTGTACCTTTTTCTAATTAAATCTTCAAAATGGCGGCAAAAGTCACTTCTTTCCAAAAAAATCAAATGCCAGTATCTCACTTATTTCTTGACCGACTTGAACATAATTTGCACCAAAATGTTTGTTTGGAGTATATATTTACTTTTAAAGGCATGCGTTCCCCTTTAACTAAAAATATGAAAATGTACATAAGGTTCAAACAGCACAAAAAATCGACTCCAAAACATGAAACAAATAGAACCGCAACAGAAGCATCGCCCTGGAACGAAACTAGTTTTCACTTGTTTTAAAGCAAAGCTAAGAAAAAAGGGAATATTCATGGATCCCCAGTAATGATGTGTCATGGTTTATACGGCTTTCCTGATACAAGGATCCGTCATTGATTCTAAGCAAGATCGTTTTCAATTCACAAATAAATGGGAAGATATCATGCTTATGAAATATTTCATCCGGTAATAAGAAATACATTTCCCAGTAATGTTTGCTTGCCTCTAATAACTCACTAGCATGCTACATCTAAATCTATTCTCGAGATTGGTTTTACAAGATAAATGTTGTTTCTGCATGACCCTTCACATCGAGATATTTCTCCGTCTGCCATATAGATAGTTCGTTGAAATGACTTTTCATAAATATCATCAAATAATATAA
Organism: Rugalucina vietnamica; assembly: GCA_964017185.1. Lineage (NCBI taxonomy): Eukaryota > Metazoa > Mollusca > Bivalvia > Lucinida > Lucinidae > Rugalucina > Rugalucina vietnamica. The sequence continues at coordinate 125,939 of OZ024869.1, forward strand.
CGACTAGAATAGGATTCAGTCAAAGCAAGAAAAATAAAGAAAATAGACTTACATGACGGTTTTAGACTTGCAGATGATGATAAAGACTTGTAATTAAACCATGATAAATAAAAGAATGTATAAATTAATTGCCTTACATTCAGTTCTTCACTGAAGAGATTTGAGGCTGTATAACATTTTTAGTTCTACCATGTTTTCTCTTTCAGTGATTCTCTTATATATGTTTTGTTTGTTCGACTGGGCCTTCTATGTTTTAGTCGGATTAGCTTGTTGTCTGTCTGTGTTTGATACCAAACAATAGGGTGTTCGCAGTCTCTATACTGGCTTACTTTGCTAAATTCTGAATCAGACACTATTATTAGCAATACAATGATGTAAATTAAAAACTTATGTGATTCGGTAACGGGAGCAAGGGCTAGAATGCCTTGCATAAGTCCATCTGTCACGATGACCTGAATTGTGAATCTGTGAGTTCTCGTTTTTTATTCATCTTGGTGGTTATCATGCTTTATTTGTTTGGCCTTGATGTTTCATTGACTAGTTAGAGATTCACCACGAGAACCGAACAAATAACTAAATGTTGTGAACCACTTCAGAAGATGACGGCGAGGCTAGGCGCCTGTAAAATCGATTGAAGCCCCCCTGTAATTTTATATTACTGGTCATTCCAAGGCGATACTTCTGTGGTGGTTCTTATTGTTTTATGTTTTGGTGTTTAAATTTTTGTGCTATTTGCGCCTTATGTGTGTTTTCATATTTAAGTTAAGTTTTGGTAACTGCGTGGTCGCCACCTATTGGGAAAATAGCTGCTCATTCGGCTTAAGATGTTATGTTTATAAGTACCTGATTGTTAATTTAGTTTGTCACACCTAGGTTTTCTTTCTAATTGCGCCTGTTTCTGACTTTGCCTACTTGTACCTTTGTGTTGTGGTTATATTTGTTTTATGTTTTGGAGTCGAATTGTGCTGTTTAGGCCTTATGTGCGCTTTCATATTTTTATTTAAGTTCGGGTAACTGAGTGGCCGCCTATTGGGAAATAGCTGCTCACTCGGTTTACGATATGTTTTCTTGGTACCTAATCGACATTTAGTTTTTCCCACCTCGGTTTTTGATTGTTAATTTTGTTTTTATCCCACTTCGGTTTTTGGAGTGAGAATTTCTTTCTGATTGCGTCTTTTCCTGGTCATTGCCTACTTGTACCTTTTCCTAGATATTCCTCAGCTGATATTGCACTTGGATCGCAGCACTCGGCCCTTTTCTACAATGAGGGAATGCTAAAAGATCTCCTGGATTTCATGCCTTTATCCTGTTTTTTTTTTCCCTTTCATCTCATAATGTTAACCCTAAAGTAATTCCATGGCGTGGCACTCGTACATCGTAAGAAAATGTGAATATCTAGTACTGTTAAAAACCACAACACTATAGGCAATTGTGAGTTTTTGATTCCACAAGACCAAAAGGTTCTGAGTCGAAAAAGTCCCACCGTTATGGTAGTTCAGACACTGGTCTAAGTTTAACTCGCACAATCAGTGATCCCTGAAGCGTTAAAAGGTGGCATGTGTATTAACAAGGTACAAGTAGGCAAAGATCAGGAAAAGACGCAATCAGAAAAAGATTCCCACTCCAAAAACCGAGGTGGGAAAAAACCAAAGTAACAATCAGGTACATTATACGATAAAACATATCGTAAGCCGAATGAGCAGCTATTTTCCCAATAGGTGGCCACTCAGTTACCTTAACTTAACTAAAATATTAAAACATACATAAGGCGCCAACAGCACAAAAGAAATTAAACACCAAGACATAAAACAAAAAGAACCACTACAGAAGTATCGACTTGGAACGATCAGTAACACAAAGTTACTGGCGGGCTTAAACCGGTTAAACCAAATGGTTTCCTGTAAATAAATAAACTGCCTGCTTAAAAAGTTAAAGTAGGCATCGATCAGGAAATGGCGCAAACAAGAAATTCCCACTCTTAAAACCGATCAGGTACTTGTACTAAGAAAACATATTTTAAGACGAATGGGCAGCCATTTTCTCAATAGGTGGCCACTCAGCCACCCAAACTTAACTAAAATAGGAAAACACATATAAGGTGGTAACAGCATAGAAATCCAACAACAAGACATAAAACAATAAGAACCACCACAGAAGTATCGACTTGGAACGATCAGTAATATAAAAATACTGGCGTGATTGTACGACTCATTTAATTCACCTGAAATCACCTGTATGTTAATTATTGAACCCCCTTCAGATAATCCGCCATCCTTGTCCTGATATTTGTCTTTAACTCATGTATGTATGTCGTCCTTTTTATGGGACGAAAACAAACATTATAGCCCCAGATGTGTACCGCAGACGCGATGTCACATCTGCAGCTATTCTGTTTGCTTGAAGGAATTTCTTTGAAAAAAAAAAGAATACAAATGCACAATCAATTCTTAATACTGCGTTTACAGTATGTTCCCGGCGGCCCCGGCAGTCACGTTTGCTAGAAACTAGCGTGCTGTGGAATTCTGGTAATATGTTTCTCTGTTTTCAAGATCTGTTACGCCATGTTAAGTTTTCTTACGTTGTATTACGATATCCGTAACAAGCCGTGGTAGTGATAAGCCGGAGTGTCACGGAGGGGCTAAGGTACTTTATGGTTATCCACGATCTATTACGATTATCAGCACGTTCTATTACGACCTGTTACGCTCTCGTGTGGTCAGTTGCGTTTTGACCAAGTCATAACACATACGTAGTAGAACGGGGTAAACACCGTAAAAGACCGTAACGCACCGTAAATTAACGCAACAAAACATGTTGAGTATTCCGTAACCCCCTCAAATGAAAGTGGACTCGTCCAAATGGTAATGTTTGGCAAGCCCATTCGTCTTATAAGGGTTATACGTTACATAAGCGCTCTCTAGTACTGAGTCGTCTTTTAGATATTGACGCAAGAATACTTCGACGGCATTTGTGAGAAACAGAGATACATAACGTCGATCAGTCGTGTTTTCTGTGAATGTTCAGCACCGTTTTTCATTTACTGCTGCTTATACAAGTTTATGGTTTGTCTGATCGAAGCCACTGTTAACAGATTTCCTGCGACATACTTTTGTAGGCCCCGCTTTTTTCAATTTGGCGCATTTTCAGATTGGTGGGCTATACGCGCTTCTTTTTATGGGATTTAGCTGTAAATTATTAAATTCTGACACAGCTGGGATGCGCGTAATTAGTTAAATAATCATTCTTAATTAATAATTTTCTTGTTGAAATATTAGCTGTCAAACTATGAACCCATTTTCTGAGAGAGAATCAATGAGTGAGGAGAATAAAGACTTTTTTTTTTTTCAATAAAATATGAATAAATTTCATATTTCTGTAATATGAATTGTGGAAGGCGATTTTGATAGCGTCGCTCTTATGGTAGGAAGGTGGTAAAAATGTGTGTGTTTTTCTATTCTGTCCTTCCTTTCATTGATAGAATTTTTTCTTCGTCAACCGGAACCGGAATTCGACAGGTTTTATTTGCATAAATCGTCAGGAAACGTAATTAATTGGTCAGTATGTCTTTCGTAGAGACCATTCGCATACTAAGGTGTTCCGGAACTGGCGGTAGAGACTAGCAACAGCAGTCTACGTTGAAATATTCGAAATATTATGTTGACAAAATTTCTCCGAGTGTGGATTCCCTAAATGAACAAATAAGACAAAGACACTTACTCTAGAACATCTAATTTCAATTCGCATCATTTCTTTTTTGTAAAACGATGCCTATGCAGGAGAAAAACATCTAAAATACACTGTTGTTTTTGTTCCTTACAGGTCAAGACAGCATGACGTCACCCTTTTCTTTGGTATTACGTCACAGGGTTGCGTTCGGTTAACTACACATACATTACCGTCAACGCACCGAGTGGCGAATGTTCTTTTTATGAAACAATTTCTCTTCCTTATATCGGAAATGGTCTATCCTTAAATTGTCTGTGTATTTATTATGACACTTCCCGGACATCCGTGTATATATTAGTATATACATGCAATATGAATAAGGCGCCCCCTTTGTGCGTTGCTCTGCTCCTATTGCGCCAATGATTTTAAAAGCTGACAGCTTCCTCACCCCGTGGCTATGCCACCTGCTGAGGGTTTTGAGGATATGATATTGGGAGAAGGCCCCATTTATTTTCAGGGATCTCGGGAGCAAGCATTAACATGGGGATTTAGGGAGCAGGGATATTAGCAAAACCATTTAGGGAGGTTGGAAGAAAAGTCATTTTTCTGTCAGAGAGCCGCAGAGAGTTAAGACCTCCGCCCCCTGGTATATGACCTCATCCAAATGATCAGGGACACACAAGGAAAATGAGCCATAATATCCTTTATTCATGCACATTTTTCAATGATTTCCGTACAACGTAGATCACCACCACCAAACAAAAGAGACATCTCAGACTACAATTAGGAACAGAAAATAGAGACGAAGAAATCAACGCCTTATAAGACACAGTCGTAGCTGAAGTAGACAAATTGCACCCTTGAGGCTTAGATTTGAAAAATCACTTCTTTGGTGGCAACCTATTGGGAAAATAGCTGCTCATTCGGCTTACAATATGTGTTCATGGTATAAGTACCTGTTTGTTACTTTTTTTACCTACCTCGGTTTTTGGAGTGGGAATCTTTTTTTCTGATTGCGCCTTTTCCTGATCGTTGCCTACTCATATTTGTTTTGGTCCGTGACAGAAACATGTAATCAACTACAAGCTTTTATAATGAATACTGCGCTGCGGAAAAGAGCCACCAGATAGCCTCGCGGTTTTAATATAATTCTAAAGCGTATTCTGTTTCGTCGAGGAACAGAAACGAGTAGTGTTCTTATTGCATAGAGGCTGCTTTTATACGAACATAATTTCAGCTTACTTTTCTGTGTCTGTATTATTATTTACACGCTTAAAACAATCTTTACTAAATAATTAAGGGAATTATTACGACGAACACGAACGCACTTAAAAGAACTGCTCGTATAAGAAATTTACGAACTCAAAAGGTGACAGAGATCGAAGTTCGGATAAAATACCAGGTTGTCTCAAAAGAATGACTTACAAATTCATTTGGAGCGTAGAGCTCGTGATCAAAAGGTCAGGGGTTCGAATCACACTAGTCTGGCAAAATTTGGAACTTTCTTTTATTTTCCATCAATTTAACGATAATTTACTTTAAAAAAATCTAGTGTTTTTGTTTAACGATTTTCTTGGAAAATATACTTGTTTTTTTTTCTCGGTAAATAATGAAATCCGTTGCTTACCATTTCACAACACGAACACAAATGCATAATTGAAAGGTACAAGTAGGCAAAGATCAGGAAAAGGCGCAATCAGAAAAAGATTCCCACTCCAAAAACCGAGGTGGGAAAAAACCAAACTAACAATCAGGTACTTATACCATGAAACATATCGTAAGCCGAATGAGCAGCTATTTTCCCAATAGGTGGCCACTCAGTTACCTTAACTTAACTAAAAATATGAAAACATACATAAGGCGCCAACAGCACAAAAAATTTTAAACACCAAGACATAAAACAAAAAGAACCACTACAGAAGTATCGACTTGGAACGATCAGTAACACAAAGTTACTGGCGGGCCTAAACCGGTTTTACAGGTACCTAACCTCACCCTCAGCTTCTGCAGTGGTTCACAACATTTAGTTAGTTCTTCTGTCCTCGTGGTGAATCTCTAACTAGTCAATGAATCATCAAGAACAAACAAATAAATCATGATAAACATCCTGATGAATCCAAAACCCAGGACTCACAGATTGAGTAAGCTGCCCGACGATGGAGATCCCTGGGCGCCGAATAACCTACTAACTCCGGAGCAAAAGAAAAACACCAGTTGGACCCCGGTGGGCCAAGCAACAGACAAGAAGCTCCGGCCCCAACCAACTAAAATGAATAGCTTTAAGTCGGGGCCATCATAGAGTCTGACGCCCGACCCACCGGCGTGCAATTAAAGAAGGCAGCATAGTTATCAACCATGATTGGGTTAAAAACTAAGCATGCAGACTGTCGCATAACATTCAAGTTATAACCTATACGTCTGTAACGTGATATGATTTTTCCGAACTGAAGAGAAAAATCATTTATTCCTTTAAGTTTCTTTAATTTGTAAACCAAGTCACCATAAAATTCAGGTTCCGAAAGGCCCTCACTTAAAAGTGTCTTTAACCCAACATTATATTTGGAAATCAATTCATAGTGTCTACGATAAAATTTAGAAAAGGTTTTTCGAAGTTTATGATACCGATAGCCCTGTTGGAGAAGTTTTGCCGTTAAACATTTATTTCGAGCGTTGAAGTCTGTAACATGATTGCAGACTCTAGCAAACCTAATAAGTTGCGAAATGTATACACCATAAGAAGCACGACGAGGAACGTCACCATCCAAAAAAGGAAAATTTACTATATCAAAATCAAAGTCATCGCGCTTATCATAAATTTTAGAAGAAACAAATCCATTTGCAACAGAAAGATGTAGATCTAAAAAGGGGGCTTCGGTATCTGAGATATTAGCTTTGTTCAACTGAAGTTCAGGTGGATAAATTTGATTGACCATACCTTCAAAATAAGGGTTGTCAATGTTCATAAGGTCATCGAGGTACCTAGATGTGGAATTAAAAGCCTCGATAACATCAGCTTGATTATCATGGTTAAGAGAATCCATGAAATCTCTTTCGTAGCAGTATAAAAATAAATCAGCTACGAGAGGTGCACAATTTGTACCCATCGGAATTCCAACAATTTGTCTGTATAACTTGGTCCCAAATCTAATATAAATATTATCAAGGAGATAGGATAAGGCGTCGCACACATTCTGACATGACCAAAGGGTATACCGACTTTGGTCAGATGAAGTGAAAAAAGCCTTTCTGTCATTACATGCCAAATAAAGTGAACCATAGTTTTTTAATGCCCTTTTGAAGGTCCACTCTATCAAATCCAGAAGTTTTTCTTTAATTAGATTATGTGGTAATGTTGTATACAGAGTAGAAAAATCATATGTGGACAAGCTTGTCGCACGGAACCCTCTACACTTCAATTTACTGAGCACCTCACCAGAATTTTTTATTGACCAAAACCAATTTTTATTTGAAGTTTCATACACTGTCTCACAGTATTTTATAACATGAGATTTGATAGCAGTAAGACAAGAAGTTAATAATTTAGAAAGTTCAGTGGTAGTACAAGAGCTAGAATTTGCAATAAATCTAGCTTTGTATGGTCTTTTGTGAAGCTTAGGTAACCAATACATCGTAGGAAGTTTGTCTTGGCCTTCATTGACACAAACAGAAAACTTAACAGGTAAATCGTTTAAGTGGGCATTGAACCTCTTTTGACATTTTTCAACATGTCTTATTTGCAAATGGATGACATGACCATTCTGTTCCCGTCGATACGTCAATTCTTGCCTTTCAAAATGGACATACAGGGAACCCTCGAACGACCACAGAAATAATTGTACACTACACTGTACATATTATGTTCTGACTGACAAAAGAAACGCTTCAAGTGTAAAGGTTCCAAAGCACATTATATATTTTACACATTTGAAACTAATTTAATTTTAATGACGAAATCATTTTAAATGATTAGATTGAATATGAAACTGATGCCACCTAAAATGGTACAAGTAGACAATGATTATTTGTTTATTAGTTTTCGTTTTGAGACGGCCCAGAATTTTAGCGTGATTTTTGAACCGAAATTCGATGTCCGTATCCGAAACACCCAACATGAACATGTGAAATACTATGAACATGTGAAATACTTAAACGTGAAAACAAGTAGCCACGGCGGTAACGTGCCTACTGCTGTGACCTGTAGCCGTATGAACATTAAATAGATAGCAGCAGATACATAGCTAGCTAGCTAGCTAGCTAGCTAGCTAGATAGATAGATAGATAGATAGATAGATAGAGATAGATAGATAGATAGATAGATAGATAGATAGATAGATAGATAGATAGATAGATAAGATAGATAGATAGATAGATAGATAGATAGATAGATAGATAGATAGATAGATAGATAGATAGATAGATAGATAGATTAGTGACTGGGTCTGAGATTCGACATCGGTAAGAACAAATCCAAAGGCTATAAAAGAACAAATTCTACGATCATCATATTCCTCCCTGTACTTCTTAATCACCCTGTATACCGTTGATGCAACTAACTGAATATGTTACGGCACAGATTGATGCAACATTTCACGAGGGTAGGGAAAAACGGAGAACCGTAAGTTGACGATTATTTCATTTTTACAGGCATAAATATGAGGATGTCTGGGTCGTGAGTTGTAGGGAGAACAAAGTACGGATGCTTTCAGTTTTTGCCATAAGAAGTTTGTTAGAAAACCTTACCTTGTGCTAGAAATTATACATTTTATTGGAGGAATATGCCACCAGAGACACGAAAATTGATTACGTTTGCTAATTGCTCAAATCCTTCATCATCGTTTTTCGGTATATACCGGAATCATTCCTTGTTTCATACCACCAAACGTCTATGCTAACGGTGTCTCTGGTGGCATATTGCTCCAATAAAATGTATATTTTCTGTCACAAGGTAAGGATTTTTAACGAACTACTTATGGCAAAAAATGAAGGCATCCTTACTGTGGTTTCCCTAAAACTCACGACTCGACATCGTCACTTTAATTGAAATAATCGTCAACTTACCGTTTTACATTCCTCACTAACCTCGTGAAATGTTGCATCAATATGTGCCATACTATATTCAGTTGCATCAACGGTATACAGGGTGTTAATCAACTTTACAGATCATATCGACAAACCGTACAAGGATACTTCAAGTGTTAAATCATTCATTACGACCAATTTTAACTGCTCTGACAAGATAGTTCTTGAAATTACTTGTTTGCCCAAAAACGAAAATGTACCAGTTACTTTAATAATTGGTTGAAAACTGGTGTCACTGTTTTCTGTTAAATAAATGTTGGCACGCTACATTTGAATCAGAATCAAAACAGACAGACAAAAACATAGTCCATTAACTGTCATTAATGTTACAGGTCGCGGACCTCAACATGACAGTGTCGTCAGAAATTTACCGTTAGAAATATGAATGAAATAAATACATTTGACCAATAGGAACAGACATATCATTCAGATTGCTAACGGTAAATTTCTGACGTCACTGTCATGTTGATGTCCGCGACCTGTAGCTCAGGAAAGTTTCATCGTTGAAGAATGGAATATGACCATTATATTCAAATAATCAGCTCAATGGAGCATTTTACAAATTATTTGTTGACATATGACATATCAAATTTTAAAAATTTCAAGTCTCATATTGGTACATGGAGCGGAGGGGTCTGTTCATGCTCGTTCTGTTCAAACTGTTAATTTTTGTTCATTGTTCTGTTTGTTAAATGTTTTTTAGAACCTCATTTTGTCATAAATTTACAGCTCATATGATGTTTTACCGATTTATGGATTATTTAACTTAATTTGTCTTAGTCAATGCAATTTTGTAATAGCTAAAGAGAAACTTTAACTACTATATATATGTATTTATCTATCTAGTTATTTATATAAAGATATAAAACAAATTACAAATGATGCAATAAAACATAGATAAGTCATTTTAATATACTTACTATGCTGCTTGCAACGATCACGAATTTTTAAGGTTTGTATTTTGATGTGCATTTTTCTCATGATTCAAATGTGCTTTCTATTTATACTTTATTACATGTATTGTATGGATTGATATATATGTTAAGTCGGCTAATAGCTATACATAGCTAATGATTATTTGTTTAAATGTCCGACTATAAATAAAATTTGTATTCTGTATTCTGTATTCTGTATTCTGTTCTAGTTCAACAGATCACCATAACAGCAAATACAAAAAGTAAGAATAGAGGGACCAGGAATCGATGCAATTAAATTTAAAAGTCCCAACATAGACACCAGGTGGGAAAGAAAATGAAAAAAAATACAAAACATTTTCCGACAACACACACGAAGAGCAGAATGATTAGCTCTTTACCAACAAAGAAGCCATCCGCCTAAGTTTCAACAGGAACGAAAAGCAACGAGCACGACAGAGAGGCAGGCACAATAAACAGTAGTTTAATGAAGATAAACAACTTTTCCTGGGACACCGACTATCGTTTTAAGTGGGGACAAGTATATTGAAGATGAACCACTTTTCCTGGGACACCGCTTATCGATTTTACTGGGGACAACGCCGAAAACTATTTTTCCTGGGGACATCACCCTTGATTTCATAAAGAAAGAAAATTAAATAAAACCAAACAAAGTGTTCAACTGGCGAACACATGTAACAAATTTTTTGATGTAATAAAGTTAAAATTCCAACCAAAGACACCAAAAATACAGCGATTATCATTATCATTAATAAAACCATTTTTACTAGGATAGCGAAATTACCATTTCTATCAGTACAGCGAAAATGTATTAGTGATTATGAAAAACGGATTAGAATAAAATTAAACCAAGACCTCAACCGGCTAACACATGTATTACAAAATGTAGCTGCAAAATAAAGCCAAAACCTCAACCAAAGGTACTAGGCAGGAAGGAGACCATTTCCACTGGTTCATCATGATGTTAATTCACACAAAATAAACAAGAACTCAACAAGAAAAGCAGCAACTCGACCATAATAAATCAAAAACACCCCGACGAGCACAACATACAGACAAACGGACAAAACACGCAAGATGAATATAAATAACAACAGAGCCTCCAAACCTGTTCCGAATATTAGATTCATATGAAAAATGCTAAAAAGACTTGTTGGTTCGATGAGACCTCTCACTGCAAAGGAATTATTACAGACAACAAGATGAAGATAAAACGAGTATGTAGGAAGTAAATCATCTTTAAATATTCAACTGATATGAAATAAAATCCAGATACTAGACAGGAAAGAAAGTGGCGCGACTTGTTGTCACAATAAATGTAATTATATATGCTGTATGAGAACAAGATACAAATACAAGTTCTTTCCAGATAGTATCGCTGAAGTCAATCGGCAGATTCAGCAGTCCTGGAGAACACATGTAGATAATAACAGTAGAAGTAACGCATTTGGGCGGTCAGTAAAGGATTTACCGGATGGTTTCAATAGACTTTCGGGATCATACTCATCGCCATACGGTACTCTGTCATTCAAAGACAGGATAGCCTTAGTTTAAAAACAAATCTTAACTTGGGTTCTCCAATACTTATGGGGAAACTGATATGGGTTTTTACTTCTTTTAAAAAGAAACGTGTTTTACGGCTACTTTTCGCAGATGTTATTTTCAAGAGAAATATTTAAGTAACAACCTAGCATAATAAAGCACGAACCGAGCAAATGAATTACCAATAGACATAATTTTGACAGTAAGTTATGAAAATTGATTGTAGTGCTGTCTTTTGTTATTTAATAAATGTTAGATTAGTCTGGAATTGCAAGACACCGTGTCGAGACGACATTGTTGTTCGCAAACGATGAACTACAGCCAGACTCTATCAAACAAAGGAATAAAGCTCAGTCCCTTCAATCTCCAAATGCAATAACATCAGTCAAGAGGAAGCGCTGTAGGTTAATGATTCAGGAATGCATATATATTTGGCGTATAATCAGGACTGTCCAACGACATGATTTAACACACACACACACACACACACACACACACACACACACACACACAAGACACACTGGAACTTTCTTTTCAAAAAAGACACACTATGTCTGGAACTTTCTTTTCATTTATTTCTACCGGTTTCATCCATCTTGGAATTTTTAAGCTATGTTGTTTACGTTACGACGTCAGTTATACTATTTCCGGCGTCAACGAGCGAAAATTAATATCAAAGAAGCGTAACGTTTTTCTTTTGAGTATTTTATAATTGTTTATAGAAATATTTTATATCAGGAAACATTCATATAGATACGCATCAAGCATAACAGCTATATAGTGTACCTTGTTTCCACTGTATAGTAGTTTTACTTCATTAGTCAACTACTGAGTCAGAAGATATTGATTTGTGTCGTAATCTGACCCGAAAGAAAATAAGTAATCTCATGTTCATCTGGCACTAAACAACAAAGAGATGTTAACGTAATATTAGCGGAACCGGGTGGTACCGGGATTTGGCATTTTTTTTTAAATATTATCTCCCTTGTATAAAAAGTTACACCGTAAACGTTAATGTATCATTTAAATCTGTTTAAAGATAGTTTGGATTAATCTAAACAGATTTAAATGATACATTAACGTTGACGGTGTAACTTTTTATACTTTTTATACAAGGGAGATAATATATTTTTCATAAATATTTATTACTGTACCTGAACTACAGTTGAACAAAGCCAATACCTCAGATACCGAAGCCCCCTTTTTAGATTTACATCTTTCTGTTGCAAATGGATTTGTTTCTTCTAACATTCATGATAAGCGCGATGACTTTGATTTTGACATAGTAAAATTTCCGTTTTTGGATGGTGACGTTCCTCGTCGTGCTTCTTATGGTGCATACTTATTAGGTTTGCTAGAGTCTGCAATCATGTTACGGACTTCAACGCTCGAAATAAATGTTTAACGGCGAAACTTCTCCAACAAGGTTATCGGTATCATAAACTTCGAAAAACATTTTCTAAATTTTATAGTAGACACTATGAATTGATTTCCAGATATAATGTTGGGTTAAAGACGCTTTTAAGTGAGGGCCTTTCGGAACCAGAATTTTATGGTGACTTGGTTTACAAATCATTACACGTTACATACGTATAGGTTATAAGTTGAATGTGATGCGACAGTCTGCATTCTTAGTTTTTAACCCAATCATGGTTGATAACTATGCTGCCTTCTTTAATTGCACGCCGGTGGGTCGGGCGTCAGACTCTATGATGGCCCCGACTTAAAGCTATTCATTTTAGTTGGTTGGGGCCGGAGCTTCTTGTCTCTTGCTTCGCCCACCGGGGTTTAACTGGTGTTTTTCTTTTGCTCTGGAGTTAGTAAGTTATCCGGCGCCCAGGAATCTCCATCGTCGGGCAGTTTACTGTATTTGTTGAGTCCTGTTTTTTTTTTATTCATCAGGATGTTTATCATGGTGTATCTGTTTGTTCTTAATGATTCATTGACTGGTTAGAGATTCACCACGAGGACCGAAGAACTAACTATATGTTTTGAACCACTGCAGAAGCTGAGGGCGAGGTTAGGTACCTGTAAAATTGATTTAAGCCCGCCAATAATTTTATATTACTGATCGTTCCAAGGCGATACTTCTGTTCTTTCGTTTTATGTCTTGGTATTTAAATCTTTTTGTGCTGTTGCGACCTTTTTCAGCCAGAAGTCTATAGTGTAACTTCTGAACATTCATGAGAAAAAGTGCCAAACTTCAAACTCCGGAACAATTCATAATAATTTGACGAGATTGTCTACAATCTGTTCATTTCAGCAATGTATACTTCAGTTGTACAAAGTCAAAACCTATAATCTGATACATCCCAAGAACTATATTCCTTTGTGTATTCTGAGACTAATCATTTCTGTCCTACATCGAGAAACCTTACAAGAATAATTAGAGTCTTAAATCATTCATTACGACCAATTTCGAAGTTAAACTGCTCTGACAAGATTGTTTTATTGAAAGAATTACATGTTTGCCTCAAGCACAACTATGCCAATGAATTCCAGTTAGGACTGAACGCCTTTGTCGTAATTTTCTTTAAATGATGAAAGCAGCAAACGAATCGGAAGAAAAGACAAAGTAGACAAACCAGTGCACCTATGCATTCTCGAATTTAAAAGTGCCAGTCTCTTAATCATCATTTAGTGAACGGCACCTTGGCTGTATCGGTGAATTTGTTTGTCCGTTTATCTTTCTGTTGAAGAGGTTTTATTATGGTCACTGTCTCTTGGTGATTTTCGTGTTGCCTAAGTGTAAGCTTACATTGCTGCAGCTTAATTCAGAATGTGCAAAATTTGCACAAATAATCAGGTAATGAAAAAGTAGGAATAGAAGAACTAGGACTCGATGCAATAAAATTTAAAGCCCCAGCATAAGCACCAGGCGGCAAAGAAAAAAAAAACATAATAAAAAACATTTCCGACAATATACTTGAAGAGAAAGATGACTTGCCCTTTTCTAACAAGGTGGCCATCCGGCTAGTCTCAACCAAAGCCAAACGTGACAAGCACAACAGAGATGCAGACAGAATTTAATTAAAAAGGCCACTTGAACGGCGATCATGCTAACTTGATTTGAGATTTTTGTTACATTTAAATAGATCAACGGAAAGATAATTATTTTTGTGCTGTTGGCGCCTTATGTATGTTTTCATATTTTTAGTTAAGTTAAGGTAACTGAGTGGCCACCTGTTGGGAAAATAGCTGCTCATTCGGCTTACGAAATGTTTCATGGTATAAGTACCTGATTGTTAGTTTGGTTTTTTCCCACCTCGGTTTTTGGAGTGGGAATCTTTTTCTGATTGCGCCTTTTCCTGATCTTTGCCTACTTGTACCTTTTGACAAATATGTCCCGAATATGGTATCATTTCCATATGATAAATGCTATCTGATTCAGCCTTTTGTTAGATTGAGACCTGAATGACGAAATCAATTACCATGGTAACATTCTTAATCTTTGATTTCTTTAAAGAAACGTCTAAAATTAAATCAGACACAATAAAGCATAAACAAAGCAAATGATTTATCGACAGTCATGATTTTGACTGTAAGTTATGAAAATGGATTGCAGTACTGTCTTTTATTTTCAAATAAAAGTTATATTAGTCTGGAATTGTAAAACGCTATGTCGAGACGACATTTTCGTTCACAAACAATAAACCTCAGCCTGATTATTTCAAATAAGAAGATACAAGTAGGAAATAGCGCAATCAGAAAAAAATTCCCACTCCACAAACCTAAAATGACACTAAGGTACTTATACCAAGAAAACATATCTGAAGCCGAGTGAGCAGCTATTCCCCAATAGGCAGCCACTCGGTTACCCGAACTGAGCTAAAATATAAAAAATACATAAAGCTCAAACAGCACAAAACACAAAACAATTAGAAACGCAACATAATAATCTCATTGGAACGATCAGTAATATAAAATTACTGGGGGGGGGGGGGGGCTTATAAACCGGATTTACAGACGCCTTATATCACCCTCATCTTCTGTAGTGGTTTCGGTCCTCGTGGTAAATCTCTAAGTAGTCAATGAATCATCGAGAACAAACGAATAAATAATGATGACCACCCTAATGAATCAAAAACGAGGACTCCAAAAATCAGTTCAGCCTCCAAAAGCAACAAAACAGGCTATAAGCAAAGTCCCATAGATTTCCAAAAAAGGACCATTTCGGGCATCAAACAAAACATACACATATTTTATTACATTTGAAACATCATTAACACAAAAACACACTTGTAACATACATGTGTGCATCATGATGGGTGAAAATGATACGACAGTCGATGTTTTATAATGACTTGTAACGTTGCGGCCTCAGTATAAGCACACATTAATACCGTATTTTATTTCTTATTTCTTTTTTAAAACAATTATGTAAATACATATCAAGCGCAAATAAAACGAATATTTACCTTAAAACTAAACATAGGATTCATGTGGATCTAAATAACTTCTTGTTGATGGCTGATTTATGTTATCACTGCCTGATAAAACATTTTACTTTGCACATGATTCATGATGTTTACATAGTACATATATCTTGTGCTTTGGTACATTAAGGAATTACCCCGAAATCAAATAAAATGCCAATGGAATCGGTACACATAGCAAAAGGTTTTAAATTATTAAAGTTCAAAACTTGCATCAATTAAAGGTTATGTCAATTGCATATACTACGTACATGTGTATACGCGGTTCGGGCTGCAACACATTTATTGCCCTTGGGTTTGGCAAAGAATGTTGTATCCTCTTATTACAAATTCTCACACATTTAGACATAATAAGACTACTTTACGATTTATCACTAAATTCCAAGAACTCTGACAAGTTCTGTTGATTGAAGTTTTATGCAGCTGATTTGAAAATCAATTTACAATCTCAGCACTTTGTAGCAGTGTTGTTATGTAGCAGAGTCTTTAGAGTTTGTAGGCTCATCAGGTGAGTTTAAATTGAAAGACACTTTTGGATTCCGTTGTTGTCGTCTATTTAACATTCTTTATGTCGTTTCTATGGAGAATTACAGGAGGGGAAGCGCTCCGAAGGCGACCATAAAACTCTTCATGCTAAGTTTTTAACCCAATTGATTGATAACTATGCTACCTTCTTTAATTGCACGCCGGTGGGTCGGCGTTTAGCTCTATGATGGCCTCGACTTATACCTATTCATTTTAGTTTGGTGGGGCTAGGCTTCTTGTCTGCAGCTTTCCCACCGGGGCTCAACTGGTGTTTTTGTTTTTCTCAGAATTTCAGTAAGGTATTCGGCGCCCAGAGATCTTCATCTTCGGGCAGATATCTGAATCTGCTAGTCCTCGTCTTTAATTTATCATGGCGGTTATCATGATTTAGTTGTTTGTCCTTGATGATTCATTGACTAGTTCATCACGAGGACCGAACATTTACCTAAATGTTGTGAACCAAAGCAGAAAACTGTAAGGTTAAGGCCCTGTAAAACCTTATGTACGTTTTCATCTTTTTATAAAAGTTCGGGTAACTGAGTGGCCGCCTATTGGGAAATAGCTGCTCACTCGGCTTACGATGCGTTTTTTTAAGTATAAGTACCTAATTGTCAATTTAGCTTTCCGTGATACATGTTGGTATCTGTGTCTGATAAACAGTTTTCCTTATTTATTGACTATAATGTGTGTATAAGTGAACCACTTTAGAAGCTGAGGGCGAGGTTTAGGTCCTGTCAAACTGGTTTAAGCCCCCAGTAATTTTATACTACTTGTCGTTCTAAGGCAACGCTTCGGTTTTGGTTATATTTATTTGATGCTTTGTACTGTTTTAAATTTGTATACGTTTTCATAGTTTAAGTTGAGTGACTAAATGGCGGCCTATTGCGAAATAGCTGCTCAATCGGCTTACGGTATGTTTTCTAAGTGTAAGTACCTAATTGTCAATAATTGTCAATTAATGTTTTTCCGAACTCGGTTTTTGGAGTGGGAATTTCTCTCTGATTGCGCCTTTTCCTTATCATTGCCTCCTTGTACCTTTTTAAGCCTGCTTGTAATTTTACATTACTGAGCGTTCCAATGTGATACTTCTGTGGTGGTGCTTACTGTTTTATGCCGTGGTGTTGAATTTTGCGCTGTTTGCACCTTGTGTGCAGCTTCATATTTAAGTCAACTTTGGGTAACTGAGTGGCAAACTACTGGGAAAGTAGCTGCTCACTTATGATATGTTTTCTTAGAATAAGTACCTGATTGTTAATTAAGTTTTTTCCACGCTAGTTTATTGGAGTGGGATATTCTTTCTGATGGCACCATTTCCTGATCATTGCCTACTTCTTGTCTGTTGCTTGGCCCACCGGGGTTCATCTGGTGATTTTCTTTTGCTCCGGAGTAAGTTATTGAGCGCCCAGGGATCTCCATCGTCGGGCAGCTTACTCATTCTGTGAGTCCTCATTTTTGGTTCATCATGAAATTTATCATGATTTATTTGTTTGTCCATGATGATTCATTGACTAGTTAGAAATTCACTACGAGGAACGAACCACTAACTAAATATTATGAACCAATGCAGAAGCTGAGGGTGAGGTTAGGATCATGTAAACCGGTTTAAGCCCGCCAGTAATTTTATATTACTGGTCGTTCCAAGGCGACACTTCTGTGGTGGTTCTTATTGTTTTATGTCTTGGTGTTTCAAATTTTGTGCTGTTGGCACCGTATGTACGTTATCTAATTTTAGTTAAGTTTAGGTTACTGAGTGACCACCTATTGGGAAAATAGCTGCGCATTCGGCTTACTAAATGTTTTCATGGTAATAGTGCCTTAGTGTTAGTTTGGTTTTTTCCCGCCTCGGTTTTTGGAGTGGGAGTCTTTTTTCTGATTGCGCCTTTTCCTGATCGTTGCCTACTTGTACCTTTTTACCTTTTTATCCATTGTTATGCTCATATATGTCATTGCCTCGTTGTAACCGTCATTACCCATTTTTAACCATCGCTAAGTTAAAACAACATTACTCAGAGAGTTATTGAATCTTTACTTGCAAAGAAAGTTTTCCTGTGCTCTATCATAAAGCAAACACAAACGCAATGATATGTTTCCCATATACTTGTACATTTCGTGCCATATATAGCTAATTTGAAATCCTACGTATGTTTTATAAAGTGTTGGATTGCAATGATTCAAAACATGAAGTGCAGCAACCCTTGCATGTATTTGACTTCTGCAAAATAAACTCATATTTGCATAGGTGTCAATGACTCAAATGGTTTGTTAGAATTCTCGTATAAGCTCTTTTTAGGTATACAAAATGTATATACTCAATATAATGACACAAATCAGATTCTGGAATCAGACGACCAGAGGATATACCATACTGATAACTGATGATCTGGTAAAATAATGCAATAATAACGCCGTCGAAATATTCCACCCACGTAGACATATTTAGATTAATTTTAAATTCATTACAAAATTCCAGGAGCTCTGACAAGTTCTTCTGATTGAAGTTTTATGAATCTGCTTTGAAAATCAATACACGCACTTAGCACTTCGTCACTTAGCAGAATCTCTAGATGCGGTAGGCCTACCAGGCAAGTTAAATATTGAGAAAAAAAAACTTGGATTTTAATGGCGTTGCCTATGCAATATTATGAAAAACATACCGCAAAATTTGTTGCTTATGAGAGCGAGAGCAATGAAAATAAAAGTTCATATGGAGAATCCTCTAGGTCAGGTGTACATCAATTAAAATATGGAAACAAAATAACATGAACATCGCTAGATTTAAAACATTAAGAAGTCAATGGTATTCTACGTTCGTAAGTATATGTCTTTAAATACACTTAATGGAATTACTGAAAGACCGAAATTTAACAACGGCATTTCCTATATGTGATGCACAAGGGCGTTAATAGTCGTCGCTTCAAAATAAAGCGTCAGGAATAAAAGAGTTATCGAGCTTATCCCTCCACACTTACTCCCATTCATTCAAATATACTTTTATACACAAATTACAGTCAAAGGGGTAGGAGTTACTTTACTTATGGGCTTTATTATAGTATAATTCTAACCATTGTATAGAGTATTAGTATTTGTTCGATATACATTTCTATGATAGTAGTCATTTGGAATTGCAGAACCCTCACAAGAGTATATCAATGATACCGATTTAATTGACTCCTAATAAACAGTTGGCCTTGAAGCCAAAGAGTCCATTAAGTCTTATCCTGACGAAGCATTAGCCGAATTCTATGCAATGACAAGTTCTTTCGATTGAAGTAATTTTGCAAAATCAATATCTGTCAACAACTTTATTATTTTGTTCAAATGTAGAATTAGAATCAGTGTTTCTCGAATAAACTGGTTTAGAAAGCAAATATCAAGTTTGTTCAATACTACATATAGGCAATCTGCAGCACTGTGCGTCTTTATTATCTATTAATAACGAGGTTTAGATGACAGACGACATATAAAAGAAGACAATGATCAGAAAATGGCGCAATTAGAAAGACATTCCCACTAAAAAAAACCGAGGTGGGAGAAGCCTAAATTAACAATCAGGTACATAGTACTTATACTAAAAATCTTACCGTAAGCCAATTAAAGAGCTATTTCTCAATAGACGGACAATCAGTTACCCAAACTTAACTTAAAACATGAAAACACGCATAAGGTGCAAACAGCACAAATTCAATACCAACACATAAAACAATAAGAACCACTACAGAAGTAAAGCCTTGGAACGATCAGTAATATAAAATTTCAGGCGGGCTTAAACTAGCTTTCATAGTTTTCTTGTCATAATATACTGTGAGTCGGTGTACGGAACTTCAAATAAAAATGGTTTTAATGGCTCCTCGATGACCAAACAACTAACTTTAATGTTGTGAACCACTGCAGAAGATGAGAGTGATGTTAGGCGCCTGTAAAATCGATTTAAGCCCCCTATTACTTTTATTACTGATCGATCCAAGGTGATATTATATGGTTTTAAGGACGTTAGGTAAATGGCTTCTTCGTTAACCGAACCTTTCCATAGTTTCTGATAACGTAGTTTCCTAGCTTGACTCGGATTCGGTTTGTCAGCGCTTTTGAGCGTTGTGTTAAGTGCCTATGGTTTGACGATGTTGTAATTTGTACCCAGGAGAATCTATCAGAAATAAATTGGCACATACTACAAACAATAAGAAAAACATTTCTTTTGAAATCCTTTTCTGATAACTTGAGGCTGAGGTGGGAATAAATATCACACATCTGGCCTACCAAGTACATGGCTACCAAACACTTTAATGCGTAACCGCCGGTTAAGAATAGACATCCGATTCACGTCCTTCCGGTTTTGCGGGTGAGGTGCAACAAAATGTAAACAAAACATACACTACTCGGATCGATCGATAATTATTTTGTAGTACAGAACGGTATCAAAAATCTAAGAATTCTATTTTGTCACTTATTTACCATTGTTAGACAGCACCAAAACAGTTTGCAACATTACTTGATGTTTTTGGGGGTTATTTGTTCCCTCCTTCGAAACATGTGTTTCAACACGGCCAAGAACGGCAAAATACAACTAAAAATTGGGCAATTCGCTGTTAAATATGATGTTTTTGCGAATGTTCCGCGACAAATTTGTAGTTATATATTAAATAAATTACAACTGATGTCTGCCACAGTATTCACTTTTCTTAAGGTTCAACATTTATTTTTCGAAAGGAAGAAAAAAATGGTTAAGCATTTAATCATTGAAATAAGAAGGATTTATTTCAAGATATGTTTGAAAATCTCTGCCTGTTTTATGATATTTAACATTTTCTGTACAGCATTTTAGATGAAAGCAAACAAAAAAAAAAAAAGCAAATTACAGTATTCACAATGTTTTAAAGTTTTTTTTATCATAAACAGGAATACCATACATGTGAATTACAGTGTTTTGTATTGCATGTTTGTTGCAAAAATATTTGTATTTTGATATATACCAAGTATTCTCACTGCAAACATCACAAATAAACCAATTTTGGATTTTTTTTTTCATTTTCCTTGAGAGGGGTTGGGTATATGTAATAACTGGGTTAATTATTTTTAACATGATCACTCACTAAAACCATGAGCAAAAGGAAAACCAAGGTATATTTAAGGCTTTTGTATATACAGATTCTCGTTTGTTTGTTTTTTCTTGCACACCACTGTAAGCCAAAAACCCTTCAATAAAACTTGATTTGTAGAGGTAAAAACCATACAAAGATGACGAGACACTGTGATAATTAAATTGTTAAACGTAGAACTCGAGAGAGAAACTAAAATACAGGTGCTCTTAATGTCGATTATTATGCTATCATTCTAATGATTAAATGCGTGACCGAAATTTTGACACAGCTTTTAGCCACATTCATAGAATGCAGCGGTCATGTCAAGAAAAGTGTTCACAGAACTTATACAATGTTAAAATCATCTGTTCGCTGCCTTGCCGTCCGTTTATAAAAACGCAATTATAATAAGCGAGGATTTAAAAATATCCCTATGACTGACCCACATTTTCTTCTTGTAGAATGCAATCTCAACATGCATTTCGGAGGAGGGAATAAAAATCACGATTATAAGGAGACAAATCTGGAAATCCTTTGCGATACGATAAGATCAATTTATAACTAACAAAATTGCATTGAGAAAATTTTAATAACTTTCTCCAGGTGAAAATAAATTACTTGGAAACGCGAGCTGCGAAAGTTTGTTTACCTTTTACTGCACCTCACACGCAAAACCGGAAGGACGTGAATCGGATTTCTTTTCTTAACCGCGGTTACGCATTTGACTGTTTGGTAGCCGTGAAGTAACAATGTTTCAAATCCCTTATGGTTACACTTCAGACTGAATTTCTGCGTTTGATGTAATAATCTCGCTTATTTATTGCTTAGTGCTGGCATTTCCACATACATACGAACAACTAACTAAATGTTGTGAACCACTGAAGAAGATAAGGATGAGGTTATGCGCCTGTAAAACCGGTTTAAGCCCCCAGTAATTTTATATTACTGTTCTTTACAAGGCGATACTTCTGTTGTGGTTCTAATTGTTTTGTGTTTTGGAGTTTAAATTTGTGCTCTTTGGGCCTTTTGACGTTTTCATATTTTTAGTTAAGTTCGGTAACTGAGTGGCCGACTATTGGGCAATAGCTGCTCACTCGGCTTACGATATATTCTCTTGGTATAAGTACCTAACAGACATTTTAGTCTTTTTTCCACCCCTCGGTTTGTGGAGTGGGAATTTCTTTCTGATTGCGCCATTTCCTGATCATTGCCTTTCTGTACCTTTTTTTGATCTAATGGCGCATAAAATACATATTCGAAACCTATCTGTCAGGAAAGCAACCAATCAGTAGTCAGTGATAATCGAAAACGTGCATATCGACAAAACAATCCTATTTTTGATCAGGTAGGAAGGTAAAAGTAGGCAATGATAATGAAATGGCGCAATCAGAAGGGAATTCCTACTCCAAAATCTAAGGTGGAAAAAGAACTTAATTAACATTCGAGTACTTATAGTTAGAAAACTTTCTGAAAGCCTATAGTCGGCCACTCAGTTACCAAAACTTAACTTAAATAAGGTGCAAACAGCACAAAAATCAACGCCAAAAACATAAAACAGTAAGAACCATTACATAAGAGTATCGCATTGAAACGTAATTGAAAAGTAATATAAAATTTCCGAGGGACTTTAAATAAGTTATACAGGCGCTTAACCTCGCCCTCAATTTCTGCACTGGTTCACAACGTTTAGGTAGTTGTTCGATCCTCGTGGTTATCAATGATCAAGAACTTTGGTTATCATTAGCAAAGTCCAAACACAACCAGGCGAAAAATAGACAAAATAAGGAAATGATACAAAGAGAACATATAGCAAGCCAAGTGAAAAGATAAAGTAAACAGTAACAATTAATCAAACCGAGGGTCCCTCTCAATAAAAGCGAGGTTGAAAAATTAAGGCAAAAACACAAAACGAATATACCGTAAGCGGAGTCAGAGGCTATTTTCCTGGAGGTAGCCACTTAGTTACATGAACTAAATTATCTTCACTAATGCGCACAGAAACCAAAACCAGAAATAATGTATCTAAAACAGACTGATAACATTGGAAAGTAAGGTTATATAAAATTACTTTGGGTTTTAAGACGGACTCAACCACGCCACCAGCTTCTGCAGTGCATAAACACATCAAAGCAGGTGTTTTCTTCTGTTGTGGTTCTATTTGTTATATGTTTTGGAGTCGAATTTTTGTGCTGTTTGAACCTTGTATGCGTATTCATAGTTCCCACCTCGGTGTTTGGAGTGGGAATCTTTTTCTGATTGCGCCTTTTCCTGATCTTTGCCTACTTGTATCTCTTTAGATAAGTTCGGATAACTAAATGGCCGCCTATTGGGAAATAGCTGCTCATTCGGCTTTAGATATGTTCTATAAGTATAAGTACCTAATTGTAAATTTGTTGTTTTTCTAACCTTGGTTTTTGAGTGGGAATTTCATTCTGATTGCGCCTTTTCCTGATCGTTGCCCACTTGTACTTTTCCATAGAGAATCTCATATTGGTCAATGAATCGTCACGGTAAAAACGGCATGTTGAATAAAAAAGGGGACTTTAGTTGTGTTCTAAATACCTAGAAGCTGCTTTTACAATTACACTGTTTTCAGTTTACTTCTTGATATTTTCGTTTCTGAATTCGATACCTCAAAACGCTTGTTTTATTTTGTACACGCCCTAATTTTCTAATTAAATAATATTGTGAATTATAACGACGAACAAACACTAAAGTGCTGCTCGTTAGAACATATGGATTTACGATGCTAGAATATTGTCTTCTAATGTCGCAATAACAGAACCAAAGAAATGCCCGGCTCGAAAATTGTAGCATAGAAATAGTTGAAACAAAAATCACCAAACGTCCGAAGCAAGTCAGAGTCACGTTAAAACTTACTTATATGTGCGTTGTGTACACCTGGTGAGCATTGCTATACGTCGGTGCGCTTTTCTGATGCGTTTTGGGCACAACAAAAAATTCAAGCATGCTTATAAAAATTTCGAAAATTTCGGTGTATCTACGTGTGTCTTTGAACTATTGCTTCCCCACTTTAATCAACTTTAATTTTGTATCATGTGACCTTTAAATTTGCAGATATAGGCAATCAAAAATTGAGTTAATGAGGTTATGTGCACATTCAAGGTCAATGTCATTTTGATCATTTTTCAAAGACCAAATCTCAGGTGAGCGTTCTTACTACCAATGGTGCTCTGGTTAGCTTGAAACCCTGAATGCGAAGACATTGTGCCCCTTAGTCGGTATCATGACAAAACTGAACAGTTTGTTTAAGTAACTTTCTGTTCGCTCGATTTCTTCCCTACTAGGAACATTTTAGTAAGAATCAGATACAATAAAGCACAAACCGAGCAAATGGATTATCAATAGACATAATTTTGACAGTAATTTATGAAAATTGATTGCTGTTCTGTCTTTTGTTATTAATTAATGTTAGATTAGATTGGAATTGAAAGACACCGTGTCGAGACGACATTTTCGTCCGCAAACAATGAACTGAAGCTTGCTACTATCAAACATAGAAGTATAAATCAGTCCATTCATTCGTCGAGGGCCTAAGAGTCGAGAGACTATGCAAAGTCTCAACGACAGTAAGTAAGACATTTTCGTCCACAAACAATGAACACCAGCCTGATACTTTTTAATAAGTATCAGACCCTTCAATCTCAAACAGCAAAAAAAAAAAACAGGCAATGAGTAAGATCACACAACAGAGACCCAATGCACCTTAAATATTGATATATATGATTATCATAGATGTTGATGGATGGCTGATTTATTTACTGCTAATCATTTTACTTTGCACAAGTCTTCGTGGTGTTTACATTGTACATGTATCTCGTGCTTTCGTACATTAAGAAAAGAGGGACCAGGGATTTCCCAGAATTCAAACAAAATGTCAATAACAGCAGCGCACATAGCACAGTTACAAAATAATTTCAATCTAATCGTTACTCATACTTTACGACGCATTCGTGCAGAAGTCAGCTTCATCACAATGTCAGAAGTAGCATCTGAATGGTCGCTTTAGGGATCTTATTTTATGTATCATTAAGCTAACGATGTCATTCCAAGGACCCTTTTATCGGCTTTGTTAAGTCATCCGTAAAGGATAAGAAGTATTTTGTCCTTGCGGGTAATGAATAGAGTTCCAGTTTGGCAGAAAATGACAACAACATTCCCATTATAGGCGTATTCTCTATTGAAAGTTTCTTTCGCGTTTGTATTCCATGCAATTCTCATAAATTCATTGCATTGCTGTAACCCAGTCATAAAGCATTTACATGATAAATCATTTCTGTTTTATACTGTGTTGGATTTAAGTTATTCAAATATAAAATAGCGGTAACTACGAAAGCCGGGTAGGGCCATTTCTTATTTCTAACTTCTAACTTCTAACTTCTAACTTCTTACTTCTAACTTCTAACTTCTAACTTCTTACTTCTAACTTCTAACTTCTAACTTCTAACTTCTTACTTCTAACTTCTAACTTCTAACTTCTATGTTTGTATGTTCACATACATGCTTGAGCATGTGTATGTTTGCGCATGCGCAGATACCATACCGTCCGTCCGTACGTCTGTCTGTGCATGGCTCTGTGCATCCGTGCGTGCGTGCGGGTGTGAGAATGTGCATATAAGCATCCCAATCCACTTGTGCCTAAGTCCGAAAGGAGGCGCACGTGCAAGCGTGCACACGTGCGCTTGCATGCATACTCGTTAGTATTCACCTCTGCATGTACGTATGTTCGTGCTAGTGTATGTGTGCGTGTATGCATGCGTACTCGGTCGTGCATGCGCACTGGCACGTGTGTAGGACCTGGTGTTTCCTTATTTCTAACTTCTAACTTCTAACTTCTAACTTCTTACTTCTAACTTCTAACTTCTTACTTCTAACTTCTAACTTCTAACTTCTAACTTCTTACTTCTAACTTCTAACTTCTAACTTCTATGTTTGTATGTTCACATACATGCTTGAGCATGTGTATGTTTGCGCATGCGCAGATACCATACCGTCCGTCCGTACGTCTGTCTGTGCATGGCTCTGTGCATCCGTGCGTGCGTGCGGGTGTGAGAATGTGCATATAAGCATCCCAATCCACTTGTGCCTAAGTCCGAAAGGAGGCGCACGTGCAAGCGTGCACACGTGCGCTTGCATGCATACTCGTTAGTATTCACCTCTGCATGTACGTATGTTCGTGCTAGTGTATGTGTGCGTGTATGCATGCGTACTCGGTCGTGCATGCGCACTGGCACGTGTGTAGGACCTGGTGTTTCCTTATTTCTAACTTCTAACTTCTAACTTCTAACTTCTTACTTCTAACTTCTAACTTCTAACTTCTTACTTCTAACTTCTAACTTCTTACTTCTAACTTTTAACTTCTAACTTCTATGTTTGTATGTTCACATACATGCTTGAGCATGTGTATGTTTGCGCATGCGCAGATACCATACCGTCCGTCCGTACGTCTGTCTGTGCATGGCTCTGTGCATCCGTGCGTGCGTGCGGGTGTGAGAATGTGCATATAAGCATCCCAATCCACTTGTGCCTAAGTCCGAAAGGAGGCGCACGTGCAAGCGTGCACACGTGCGCTTGCATGCATACTCGTTAGTATTCACCTCTGCATGTACGTATGTTCGTGCTAGTGTATGTGTGCGTGTATGCATGCGTACTCGGTCGTGCATGCGCACTGGCACGTGTGTAGGACCTGGTGTTTCCTTATTTCTAACTTCTAACTTCTAACTTCTAACTTCTTACTTCTAACTTCTAACTTCTTACTTCTAACTTCTAACTTCTAACTTCTAACTTCTTACTTCTAACTTCTAACTTCTAACTTCTATGTTTGTATGTTCACATACATGCTTGAGCATGTGTATGTTTGCGCATGCGCAGATACCATACCGTCCGTCCGTACGTCTGTCTGTGCATGGCTCTGTGCATCCGTGCGTGCGTGCGGGTGTGAGAATGTGCATATAAGCATCCCAATCCACTTGTGCCTAAGTCCGAAAGGAGGCGCACGTGCAAGCGTGCACACGTGCGCTTGCATGCATACTCGTTAGTATTCACCTCTGCATGTACGTATGTTCGTGCTAGTGTATGTGTGCGTGTATGCATGCGTACTCGGTCGTGCATGCGCACTGGCACGTGTGTAGGACCTGGTGTTTCCTTATTTCTAACTTCTAACTTCTAACTTCTAACTTCTTACTTCTAACTTCTAACTTCTAACTTCTTACTTCTAACTTCTAACTTCTTACTTCTAACTTCTAACTTCTAACTTCTATGTTTGTATGTTCACATACATGCTTGAGCATGTGTATGTTTGCGCATGCGCAGATACCATACCGTCCGTCCGTACGTCTGTCTGTGCATGGCTCTGTGCATCCGTGCGTGCGTGCGGGTGTGAGAATGTGCATATAAGCATCCCAATCCACTTGTGCCTAAGTCCGAAAGGAGGCGCACGTGCAAGCGTGCACACGTGCGCTTGCATGCATACTCGTTAGTATTCACCTCTGCATGTACGTATGTTCGTGCTAGTGTATGTGTGCGTGTATGCATGCGTACTCGGTCGTGCATGCGCACTGGCACGTGTGTAGGACCTGGTGTTTCCTTATTTCTAACTTCTAACTTCTAACTTCTAACTTCTTACTTCTAACTTCTAACTTCTTACTTCTAACTTCTAACTTCTAACTTCTAACTTCTTACTTCTAACTTCTAACTTCTAACTTCTATGTTTGTATGTTCACATACATGCTTGAGCATGTGTATGTTTGCGCATGCGCAGATACCATACCGTCCGTCCGTACGTCTGTCTGTGCATGGCTCTGTGCATCCGTGCGTGCGTGCGGGTGTGAGAATGTGCATATAAGCATCCCAATCCACTTGTGCCTAAGTCCGAAAGGAGGCGCACGTGCAAGCGTGCACACGTGCGCTTGCATGCATACTCGTTAGTATTCACCTCTGCATGTACGTATGTTCGTGCTAGTGTATGTGTGCGTGTATGCATGCGTACTCGGTCGTGCATGCGCACTGGCACGTGTGTAGGACCTGGTGTTTCCTTATTTCTAACTTCTAACTTCTAACTTCTAACTTCTTACTTCTAACTTCTAACTTCTAACTTCTTACTTCTAACTTCTAACTTCTAACTTCTTACTTCTAACTTCTAACTTCTAACTTCTATGTTTGTATGTTCACATACATGCTTGAGCATGTGTATGTTTGCGCATGCGCAGATACCATACCGTCCGTCCGTACGTCTGTCTGTGCATGGCTCTGTGCATCCGTGCGTGCGTGCGGGTGTGAGAATGTGCATATAAGCATCCCAATCCACTTGTGCCTAAGTCCGAAAGGAGGCGCACGTGCAAGCGTGCACACGTGCGCTTGCATGCATACTCGTTAGTATTCACCTCTGCATGTACGTATGTTCGTGCTAGTGTATGTGTGCGTGTATGCATGCGTACTCGGTCGTGCATGCGCACTGGCACGTGTGTAGGACCTGGTGTTTCCTTATTTCTAACTTCTAACTTCTAACTTCTTACTTCTAACTTCTAACTTCTAACTTCTTACTTCTAACTTCTAACTTCTAACTTCTAACTTCTTACTTCTAACTTCTAACTTCTAACTTCTATGTTTGTATGTTCACATACATGCTTGAGCATGTGTATGTTTGCGCATGCGCAGATACCATACCGTCCGTCCGTACGTCTGTCTGTGCATGGCTCTGTGCATCCGTGCGTGCGTGCGGGTGTGAGAATGTGCATATAAGCATCCCAATCCACTTGTGCCTAAGTCCGAAAGGAGGCGCACGTGCCCCATCCCACCTGTGCAAAGATATTAGGTCAAAAGAGGACGCCCTTCGTCACAGTCTTCACACAAAAATCAGGTGCCCTCTCTCCAAACCCAAACAAGGAAAAGTTTGCCGAAAGCATCACATACATATGTGTACTTTAAGTGTGCTCATACAAAATTAATGTATAATCCAAAGAATAATTGTGCCTCACCCCCGTCAGTCGTGTGTCCCACCCCTCACTACCCACCAGTGTACATTCCCATCTGTGCTATCACAGGAAAAGCTAACAAAAAAGAAAAAGAAAACTGTTTTCGCTGGATGAAAATAGAATTAGGGCACTGCGGTCTGTTTCTTTTTGAGAGAATGATATTTAATGACTAGTTGCATTATAAGTTAACGGCACCTAGTGTGATAGGCTATCAATCATTTTCATTATGTTGTCCAACATCAAACGACGTGGCAAACGAAACCATATTCCTTTTCATAATCTCTTATTTCACCAATTAGTCACAGGGGAATTACCCGTCCAATAAAATTAGTCGTTGTAACTTCCATTGAGCCCAGTGGGGTGCAAATCTGGTTTGTGGTAATGTGCAGTAAGCATGGTATGTGGTTAAGATAACAAATATCATTAACTAGATAAGTACTTCCAGGGGCACAAGAACTACAACAGACACAGTTACAACTTATTAATTTGGGGCACTAGAAAAATATGCTAACTTATTATAAAAATTTGGGCACATAAAAATGCCATTACTTGCAGGACAAATGGGGGTCAGCAAGTACCTCTATCATACCTATACGCACAGGTGGGGTCAATAAGTACTTCTAGAATATCTATAGGGCAGGTGGGGTACACAAGAAATTCTAGTATACCTATTAGGACAGGTGGGGGTCAATAAGTACCCTAGCATACCTCTACGGACATATGGGGGTCAGTAAGTACCTAGCGGTCAGTTGGTGTCAGTAGGTACATCTAGCATAGCTATACGGACAGGTGGGGGAAAGTAAGTAATTCTAGCATACCTATACAGAGAGTTGGTGGTCAGGAGGTACCTCTAGCATACCTTTACGGACAGGTGGGGTCAGTAAGCACCTCTAGCATACCTATACGGACATGGGGGGTCAGAAATTATCTAAAGCATACATGTACTGACAACTGATGGTCAGAATGTACATACACGTTTTGGTCAGTAAGTACCTCTTGCATACAAACGGATAGGTGGGGGTCAGTATGTACCTATAGCATACATATACAGACTGATAGGGGTCAGTAAGTACCTCTAGCATAACTTTACACACAGGTGGGGGACAGTAAGTAGCTCTTGCATACCTCTACGGACAGGTGGTTGCCAGTAAGTACATTTAGCATATTTATACGGTTAGGTGGGGGAAAGTAAGTACCTCTAGCATATCTATACGAACAGGTGGTGGTAAATAAGTACCTATAGAATACCTATACAGACAGGTGGGGGTAATAAAGTTCATCTAGCATACATCTACGGACAAGTGGAGATCAGTACGTAACTCTAACATACCTCTATGGACTAACTCTAGCATACCTCTACGGACAAATGGGGATCAGTAAGTACCACAAGCATACCTATATGGACAAGTTGGGGTCAGTAAGTACATCTAGCATACCTATACGGACGGGGGAAAGTTAGTACCTCTAGTATACATATACGAAAAGGTGGAAGTCAGTACGTACCTTTCGCCTACCTGTACGGACAGGTAGGGGTCATTTAGTACTTAAAACATACCTATACGAACAGGAGGGGTCAGTAAGTACCGCTAGCATACGTTTACAGACAGGTGGGGGCTAATACGTACCTCTAGCATATCTATACGAACAGGTGGGGGTCAGTAAATACCCGTACTCTTACATATCTATACAGACAGGTTGGGGTTGTATATGTTAGAAGTTAGAAGTAAGAAGTTAGAAGTTAGAAGTTAGAAATAAGGAAACACCAGGTCCTACACACGTGCCAGTGCGCATGCACGACCGAGTACGCATGCATACACGCACACATACACTAGCACGAACATACGTGCATGCAGAGGTGAATACTAACGAGTATGCATGCAAGCGCACGTGTGCACGCTTGCACGTGCGCCTCCTTTCGGACTTAGGCACAAGTGGATTGGGATGCTTATATGCACATTCTCACACCCGCACGCACGCACGGATGCACAGAGCCATGCACAGACAGACGTACGGACGGACGGTATGGTATCTGCGCATGCGCAAACATACACATGCTCAAGCATGTATGTGAACATACAAACATAGAAGTTAGAAGTTAGAAGTAAGAAGTTAGAAGTTAGAAGTTAGAAGTAAGAAGTTAGAAGTTAGAAGTTAGAAGTTAGAAATAAGGAAACACCAGGTCCTACACACGTGCCAGTGCGCATGCACGACCGAGTACGCATGCATACACGCACACATACACTAGCACGAACATACGTACATGCAGAGGTGAATACTAACGAGTATGCATGCAAGCGCACGTGTGCACGCTTGCACGTGCGCCTCCTTTCGGACTTAGGCACAAGTGGATTGGGATGCTTATATGCACATTCTCACACCCGCACGCACGCACGGATGCACAGAGCCATGCACAGACAGACGTACGGACGGACGGTATGGTATCTGCGCATGCGCAAACATACACATGCTAAAGCATGTATGTGAACATACAAACATAGAAGTTAGAAGTTAGAAGTTAGAAGTAAGAAGTTAGAAGTTAGAAGTTAGAAGTAAGAAGTTAGAAGTTAGAAGTTAGAAATAAGGAAACACCAGGTCCTACACACGTGCCAGTGCGCATGCACGACCGAGTACGCATGCATACACGCACACATACACTAGCACGAACATACGTACATGCAGAGGTGAATACTAACGAGTATGCATGCAAGCGCACGTGTGCACGCTTGCACGTGCGCCTCCTTTCGGACTTAGGCACAAGTGGATTGGGATGCTTATATGCACATTCTCACACCCGCACGCACGCACGGATGCACAGAGCCATGCACAGACAGACGTACGGACGGACGGTATGGTATCTGCGCATGCGCAAACATACACATGCTCAAGCATGTATGTGAACATACAAACATAGAAGTTAGAAGTTAGAAGTTAGAAGTAAGAAGTTAGAAGTTAGAAGTTAGAAGTAAGAAGTTAGAAGTTAGAAGTTAGAAGTTAGAAATAAGGAAACACCAGGTCCTACACACGTGCCAGTGCGCATGCACGACCGAGTACGCATGCATACACGCACACATACACTAGCACGAACATACGTACATGCAGAGGTGAATACTAACGAGTATGCATGCAAGCGCACGTGTGCACGCTTGCACGTGCGCCTCCTTTCGGACTTAGGCACAAGTGGATTGGGATGCTTATATGCACATTCTCACACCCGCACGCACGCACGGATGCACAGAGCCATGCACAGACAGACGTACGGACGGACGGTATGGTATCTGCGCATGCGCAAACATACACATGCTCAAGCATGTATGTGAACATACAAACATAGAAGTTAGAAGTTAGAAGTTAGAATTAAGAAGTTAGAAGTTAGAAGTTAGAAGTAAGAAGTTAGAAGTTAGAAGTAAGAAGTTAGAAGTTAGAAGTTAGAAGTTAGAAATAAGGAAACACCAGGTCCTACACACGTGCCAGTGCGCATGCACGACCGAGTACGCATGCATACACGCACACATACACTAGCACGAACATACGTACATGCAGAGGTGAATACTAACGAGTATGCATGCAAGCGCACGTGTGCACGCTTGCACGTGCGCCTCCTTTCGGACTTAGGCACAAGTGGATTGGGATGCTTATATGCACATTCTCACACCCGCACGCACGCACGGATGCACAGAGCCATGCACAGACAGACGTACGGACGGACGGTATGGTATCTGCGCATGCGCAAACATACACATGCTCAAGCATGTATGTGAACATACAAACATAGAAGTTAGAAGTTAGAAGTTAGAAGTAAGAAGTTAGAAGTTAGAAGTTAGAAGTAAGAAGTTAGAAGTTAGAAGTTAGAAGTAAGAAGTTAGAAGTTAGAAGTTAGAAGTTAGAAATAAGGAAACACCAGGTCCTACACACGTGCCAGTGCGCATGCACGACCGAGTACGCATGCATACACGCACACATACACTAGCACGAACATACGTACATGCAGAGGTGAATACTAACGAGTATGCATGCAAGCGCACGTGTGCACGCTTGCACGTGCGCCTCCTTTCGGACTTAGGCACAAGTGGATTGGGATGCTTATATGCACATTCTCACACCCGCACGCACGCACGGATGCACAGAGCCATGCACAGACAGACGTACGGACGGACGGTATGGTATCTGCGCATGCGCAAACATACACATGCTCAAGCATGTATGTGAACATACAAACATAGAAGTTAGAAGTTAGAAGTTAGAAGTAAGAAGTTAGAAGTTAGAAGTTAGAAGTTAGAAGTAAGAAGTTAGAAGTTAGAAGTTAGAAGTAAGAAGTTAGAAGTTAGAAGTTAGAAGTAAGAAGTTAGAAGTTAGAAGTTAGAAGTTAGAAATAAGAAATGGCCCTACCCGGCTTTCGTAGGTAACTCTTATAAATACGTAGATCTTATTTCTGTAATCATACTATATATAGTTGCTATCATTTCCACAGCTTATTGTATATAGTGCACATATGTTCTTCAATAGTCGCAATCAAAGCCTTACAGAGCTTATGATGATTGTCGAAATATGAAGCGATTTTAAATAAAGATTAATATGCATCATTATATCATTTTATGACTCAGTGGTGTGTTGGAAATCGCGGAGAAGCTATTTATTATGTAACCAAGGTACTGATATTCAATTACAAAACTTACGAGGACCGAACAACTAACTAAATGTTGTGAACCACTGCAGAAGCTGAGGGTGAGGTTAGGTACTTGTAAAATCGATTTAAGCCCGCCAGAAATTTTATACTACTGATCGTCCCAAGGCGATACTGCTGTGGTGGTTCTTATCGTTTTATGTCTTGGTGTTTAAAATATTTGTGCGGGCTTAAAACGGTTTTACATGGCAATAACCTCACCCTCATCTTCTGCAGTGGCTCTGATATACACACATATAAACAAGCAGTAAGTAAATCATGTTAAGAGATATAAAATATAGGTATCAACGTATAACATGTATAACGGAAAGCAGGGTTTATGCATTTGCATTGAAAATCAATACACACTCTTAGCACTTTGTAGCAATGTCATCATATAGCAGAATTTCTAGAGTCGGTAGGCTCATCAGGTGAGCTTAAATTATCTTTCTACAAAATTCAAAAATATAGTTTTAATGAGAGCGAGCGCAAAGAAAAATAAAAGTGAAGAGAATTGCCCATGTCTCATTTACGAGGTAGTCACAACAGTCATATGTAACCTCAACCATAAATATATAGAGTGTTCAGAATAAGGTAAATTGGCATGGAATATGAGATTTATATTCTGTATCAGACTATGCCATTACTGAACTCATGACATAGTTGAAATGTGGCGGGACTTGTTAGAAGGTTCTTTAATGAGAAAGTAACAGCAATTAACAACGACAGTACAAGAATATCCTTGAAATCAAGTGCAAGGCAGACGACTATAAAAACCTTTCGAATAGAACAAGTAAACGGGGATCGTAAAAAGGTACAAAAGTACAAGTAGGCAAAGATCAGGAAAAGGTGCAATCAGAAAAAGACTCCCACTCCAAAAACCTAGGTGGGAAAAAACCAAACTAACAATCAGGTACTTATACCATGAAAACATTTCGTAAGCCGAATGAGCAGCTATTTTCCCAATAGGTGGCCACTCAGTTACCTTAACTTAACTAAGAATATGTAAACATACATAAGGCGCCAACAAGTAGGCAAAGATCAGGAAAAGGCGCAATCAGAAAGAGATTTCCACTCCAAACACCGAGGTGGGAAAAAACCAAACTAACAATCAGGCACTTATACCATGATACATATCGTAAGCCGAATGAGCAGCTATTTTCCCAATAGGTGGCCACTCAGTTACCTTAACTTAATTAAACATTGAGAACATACATAAGGCGCCAACAGCACAAAAAAAAATTAAACACCAAGACTACAAACATCAGCAAGAAAGCGAAAAGTGGCTGTAGACTGAAATCAACATCGCAAGATGAAAATTAACTATTTTCGTGAGAAGTTAATGGCAATTTTACATGACGCTAAATATCCTTAATGGTGTCCCTGAAAGAACATATTTTAAAAAGGTGCAAGAAGGCAAAGATCAGGAAAAGGCGCAATCAGAAAGAGATTCCCACTCCAAAAACCGAGGTGGGAGAAAAGCAAACTTACAATCAGGCACATATACCATGAAACATATCGTAAGCCGAATGAGCAGCTATTTTCCCAATAGGTGGCCACTCAGTTACCTTAACTTATTAAAAATATGAAAACATACATAAGGCGCCAACAGCACAAAAAAATTTAAAACACCAAGACATAAAACAAAAAGAACCACCACAGTTTAAAAAGGTACAAGTAGGCAAAGATCAGGAAAAGGCGCAATCAGAAAAAGATTCCCACCCCAAAAACCGAGGTGGGAAAAAACCAAACTAACAATCAGGTACTTATACCATGAAAACATTTCGTAAGCCGAATGAGCAGCTATTTTCCCAATAGGTGGCCACTCAGTTACCTTAACTAAAAATATGAAAACATACATAAGGCGCCAACAGCACAAAAATATTTTAAACACCAAGACATAAAACAAAAAGAACCACCACAAAAGTATCGACTTGGAACGATCAGTAATACAAAGTTACTGGCGGGTTTAAATCGATTTTACATGGCCATAACCTCACCCTCAGCTTCTGCAGTGGTTCATAACATTTAGTTAGTTCTTCGGTCCTCGTGGTGAATCTCTAACTAGTCATTGAATCATCAAGAACAAATAAATAAATCATGATAAACATCCTGATGAATCAAAAACCAGGACTCACAGATTGAGTAAGCTACACGACGATGGAGATCCCTGGGCGCCAAATAACTTACTAACTCCGGAGCAAAAGAAAAACATCAGTTGGACCCCGGTGGGCCAAGCAACAGACAAGAAGCTCCGGCCCCAACCATCTAAAATGAATAGCGTTAAGTCGGGGCCATCATAGAGTCTGACGCCCGACCCACCGGCGTGCAATTAAAGAAGGCAGCATAGTTATTAACCGTGATTGGATTAAAAACTAAGCATGCAGACTGTCGCATAACATTCAAGTTATAACCTATACGTCTGTAACGTGTTATGATTTTTCTAAACTGAAAAGAAAAATCATTACTTCCTATAAGTTTCTTAAATTTGTAAACCAAGTCACCATAAAATTCTGGTTCCGAAAGGCCCTCACTTAAAAGCGTCTTTAACCCAACATTATATTTGGAAATCAATTCATAGTGTCTACGATAAAATTTAGAAAAGGTTTTTCGAAGTTTAAAAGCTTCATTTTCTGTTGGCGGTGCAAGTGGGCGTTTACGGGCGTTGCTGTAAAATGTAGCCTTAGGAAGAAAACGGTAATCGAGATTATTCAGTCCCTCCACATTGACTCCCAAACATTACGCTAACTGAGGGGTATGCCTTACTTTATTTATGGGACTTATTACGGTAATCTCTAACGATATATTTTCTTAGTATAAGTACCTAAGTATTAATTTATTTTCCCCCCACTCCTCGGTTTCTGGAGTGCGGATTTCTTTCTGATAGCGCGATGTCTTGATCATTGCATACTTGTATCTTCTTAAACATTGTTTTAAGTGTAAACATTCGTTCGATCTGATGTTTTATTGGAAAAAAAAATTCTTTGATAGTAGTATCTTGGAATTGCAGAACCAGCACAAGCGTTTATCAATGATGCCGATTTTATTGGACTCTAATTTACAGTTGGCCTTCAAGCCACTGAAACCATTAAGGCTTATTTTGACAAAGCATTAGCCGATTTCTATGCAGTGACAAGTTCTTTCGATTAAAACTATTTTGCATTCCTCTAGGAAATCAATAGCTGTCACCAACTTTATTGTTTTGTTTAAGCGTAGGACTCGCGTTACGATTTTGCAAATTAACTGTTTAGTAAAGCGCATATCCCGTTCGTTCAATATTACTTGTAGGCACTTCTGTCGCATTATACATCTAATTATCTACAAAGAGGTTTAGATTGAATGAAAATTAAAAGTGAGATCCTTTAAGAGCAGTGAACACATTAATGAGAAAGGGGATGGGCCATACCGCGGTTTCAACTATTAAAGTCTCGTCAGTGACCCTTTAGATTTGGCCACATGAAGCCAAAGAGATTTACTGAAATTTTGCACTTTTCAACAAGGTAGTCGATACAAAGACTAGTAATATCTAAATGGGACCATATATGTTAAAAATTGGTTAGAAAATGAATCTTAACCGATAATAAATTTCTGATTTCTCCGAATATTCTCGCTGATCTCAAAGGACCAAAAAGAAAATATAACCTGCACTATGGATGATGTACGGGGAGACCTTTTAGGGCCGCCACACGGCACAACACCAGCTGCAGTAATAGCAAATAAAAATTAAAACTGAGATCCTTTAAGAGCAGTGAACACATTAATGAGAAAGGGGATGGGCCATACCGCAGTTTCAACTATTAAAGTCTCGTCAGTGACCCTTTAGATTTTGCAACATGAAGCCAAAGAGATTTACTGAAATTTTGCACTTTTCAACAAGGTTGTCGATACAAAGACTAGTAATATCTAAATGGGACCATATATGTTAAACATTGGTTAGAAAATGAATCTTAACCGATAATGAATTTCTGATTTCTCCGAATATTCTCGCTGATCTCAAAGGACCAAAAAGAAAATATAACCTGCACTATGGATGATGTACGGGGAGACTTTTTAGGGCCGCCACACGGCACAACACCAGCTGCAGTAATAGCAAATAAAAATTAAAACTGAGATCCTTTAAGAGCAGTGAACACATTAATGAGGCATACCGCGGTTTCAACTATTGAAGACTGAACTTTTTGCCATGTGCTTACTCAATTCTCATTGAACCATTACTTGTTTTTCTACCTAGGTTTAGGGTCAGACTTGAGTTCTGATTATGCCAGTCTTGCCCATTCCTTACCCTTTACTTTAAAGATCTAAGCTTTTGGAAAAAATCTTCTTCATCAATAAACAAAACTTTTCGCTGTTTTGATAAGGTGTTTTCATTTCCTAGCTTGAGTTTATTAATAAAGTTCGCGTTTAGTTTGTCAACGCCTATTACCTTAAATGTGTTAAGTGCTAAAAAGTTATGATGGTTTGACGCTTTTGTTATATACAAGACTAATTCACTACCTATTTGTTCCAACAGATTCTATCAGAAATAAATCAGAACACATTACAGAAAATGAGAAAATCGTTTGTCTGCAAATCCCTTTCTGATGACTTGAGACAGAGATGGGAATAAATATCACACATCTGGCTAACCATGTAACAATGTTCTAAATCCCTCATGGTAAGACTTCTGGCCGATATTTGCGTTTGATGTAATAAACTCGCCCATTTATTGCCTAGTGCTGACATTTCCACAGACATACTTGATTTTATGGCGCATCTAAGACATTATCTGAATACAAAACATATTTGATAGGAACGCAACGAATCAGTAGCAACGTCCTTATCAGTAAAATAATGTAAACCGTGGCCCATCCCCTTTCTCATTGATATGCTCACAGCTCTTAAATGATTTCAGTTTTATTTTTATTTAATGGAG
This sequence comes from Rugalucina vietnamica, assembly GCA_964017185.1. Lineage (NCBI taxonomy): Eukaryota > Metazoa > Mollusca > Bivalvia > Lucinida > Lucinidae > Rugalucina > Rugalucina vietnamica. The sequence goes on from OZ024869.1 coordinate 164,763, forward strand.
GTATGTGGGGATTCCGAAGCGCTCAATGAAAACCCATGACTAGGGCTGACATATTGCATTCATTGAAAAATTTAACGACTCCACAATGTATACTATAGCAAAACCATGTGTGTTCAACATCTGTGTGAATACTGATACCATGGCCGACAACTTGAAGTACATATAAGGTAACTAAAAAGTGTGCAAGGATATGGATGCACAAAATATAGCTCCGATTCTTATTTATGCATATTTCTCCGTCTGATGATTATTCGCAGTAACAAAACTGATTATTTTCGAGAATTATAAATTGTCTAGTAATAGATGATTAGTCTGTGTGGCGCTGCTGGTTTGCGATGATAACGCTGAGAATACAAAAGATGAAATGACAAAACGTGTCTTAATTTGAGGCGGGTCATGAAAAGTGTGAAATAAAACGAAACAACTGAGATCCTTTACGATCAGTAAACATATTGATGAGAAACGAAATGGGCCATACAGCGGTTTAAGCTACACACGCCTCTTCATTGACCCTATAGATTTATAAACATGGAGCCAGAAAGTACTGTTGTTTTGCAACTTCCATCGGGGTAGTCGATACAAAGACTAGAATAATCCAAATTGGGCAAAACACATGTAGATTAAACGTTGGTCAGAAAATGAATCTAAAGAAAATGAATCTAAACCGACCATAATTTTCTGAACTCTCAGAATACCCTCGCTGATCTCAAAGGACCAAAAGAATGTGTAAAACATCTAATGAAACAGTTCCCTAATGGGTCAATGTTTGGTTTAAACTTTATTGCATTTGTATAATACACATAAAATATACTGAGAGGAACTAGAAACTTAAGTTTTTAACATTACAATTTCTTTTCTGATTTTAAGATTAATTTTATATAGAACCGTTTGGTATATTTTGATTGTGACAATGTGTAACTTCTGCTTCACAGTTAGCTCTCTAAAAATTGTATTCCGCCAAATGGAATTGAGACGTCATTTTGACGTTTTCATCACAAAGCACGTGAAAGGCTGTGATAAGAGAATTTTTCTCTTATGTAAATAAACGGGTATAAACATCTGTGATCGAGGTTGTTAGAATTTGTTTAAAATATTGTTAATTTGAGGTTTTAAGCGTAAAACGTTAAGATTTATTTTTAACGTCAATCTCGAAAATGCAAGTTCGACGTTTTCTTACGCCGTGAAAGAATTTTTATAATGAATGATTTAAGTTTGTGTTTATGGAAACTCAGAGTAGTCATTTGTCTTCTCGACAGTGAAACCATTGATCCGTTAGCGGTGTTTACGCTTTGTACCGTTGAATTGTTAGCGTTACGTCAACGTTAAAAATGGAGGTCCCATTTTTTGTAAAAAAGACGTTTCATTACATCAAAAATGATATACGCATTAAATTAATGAGTTATTGGATTTTGTTCCTTTCACAAATCATTAGGAGTCACCAATTCTTCAAACGCCAACGTAACGTAACGCACAGTTGAGCGGACTTTGACGTTTATGCAAAAATCTGCTTAGAGTGCAGAAATCGAAACCATATCACCATTTCAAAAACATGATCAAAGAAATATTTTGCAAACACAAAGTTGACGCAACATAATGGCTACGTTTATGACGTTTATTTGAAAACGCCGGTGGAACCTTGTGAGTGGTTGGCGACGCATGAAATGCATCTGTGGACAGCGTTCTTAAAGCCGCATTGATTTGAGACACAAATCATGCAGATTTATTGTTCTAAACCGCTACAAACACTTAAAATTTCGATTTAATAAATGAACTTGAACACCCTGATTTTGACCGTTGCATTAATAAACTGACCCTAGACAGTCCCCTAGGAAAATTTCATCTTTTTCAACGAACCAAAATTGTAAACGAAATGCTACTGCAAGCAAATTTTATAAAATCAGACAAAACTTATGTATCGGCTAAAAGCAGGAACTCTCTAAGTCAAGACTTAAGTTTCTAGTTCCTCTCAGTATATATATAACATAAAATAGAATAAATGCTATACAATACAAGCATTATACAAATGGGGTCAAATTTTAAATTACGTCAGATAAATTCAACGTATGTCGGATAAGCTAAACACCACCCGAGAGTTTTTGTTTTATAATTGTTTTGCATATCGATGCATTTAAGTTGTATTTCCAAGAAAATTATCCAAATCAAGTAGGTTTGAAACATCAACCCATAAGTACATTAAAGCAGCCTAATAAGCTTTTGCAACGAAGAATGCGTACACGATACCTGATATCTACATGTTTGGATATTTTAAAAAAAAGTTGGTGAACGTTTGGTCTAACATGTTACTTTTGATTTAGTCTTTTGGTCTTTTTTAAGGTAAACGTTAACAAAGATCAGGAAATGGCGCAATCATAAAGAAATAAATTCCCACTCCGAAAACCGAGATGGAAAAAAACTTAATTAACAATCAGGTACTTATACTAAGAAAACATAGTGAGCAGCTATTTTCCCAGTAGATGGCCTCTCAGTAACCGAAACTTAACTAAAATATGAAAACGCACATAAAGTGATTACAGCACTCAAATTAAACCACAATACATAACGCAATTAGAACCACCACAGAAGTATCAATGTGCAAACAATCTCATCTTCTTAAAATCTGAATTATTAAATCGTGTGATTCTTTGCAATCTACAAGATTATCGATAATTGGGTACCGATTAATTCAATCATTTTATCCAAGTCGATACTTCTGTGGGGGTTCTTTTAGTTTTATGTCTTGGTGTTTAATATTTTTGTGCTGTTGGCGCCTTATGTATGTTATCATATTTTTAGATAAGTTAAGGTAACTGATTGGCCACCTATTGGGAAAATAGCTGCTCATTCGGCTTACGAAATGTTTTCATGGTATAGGTACCTGATTGTTAGTTTGGTTTTTACCCACCTCGGGTTTTTGGAGTGGGAATCTTTTGCTGGTTGCGCCTTTTCCTGATCTTTGCCTACTTGTACCTTTTCATATGATGATCGACAAAAAATATGTAGAAATGTAGAAACTATAAAATAAAATATTTTCTTATTGCCTAGAAACTGCATTTAAAGGATCTCAGTTATAATTTCTATTTACAATGACATTGTTGTAAGTTTGCTTTTTCGAAATCGATACCTCTTAATGCTTGTATTAGTTTGTACACGCTCTTTCCTAGTTAAATAATCTTGGGAATTATAACGACGGACACGCATTTAAGTTAGATCAAATGAATTCCCAATGCAGAGATATGACAAGTAATTATCCTTTATGTCGCAATGACTCCGTCTTAAGCATAGTATTGCTACGTGTATATGATAAATGCTTATCCTGATCTTTGCCTAATTGTACCTTTTTAGTCCAATCCTTTACTGTTGCTTGGACCATAATTGTGTAAGAAGCTAAAAGTAGGCAATAATCAGAAAGAAATTGGGAAGCATATTTTCGCAATCAGGTACTTGTACTAAGAAAACATATAGTGAGCAGCTATTTCCAAAGAGACGGCCACTCAGTTACCCGAATTAGAATAAAAGTATATCAAAACGAACGAAGAGAGGTGTTCACAGTGCTAGCTTGGACAGAACAGTAAACTGCAGAGGGCTAAGTGAATAGACAAAGTATATTCGGGTGGCCACAAAGTAATTCAACAAGAAACTCATATTTGAAATAACTTGGATAAATGGTAAGCACAACAGCAGTACTGCCTTGTAACGGTCAGTTATAAATAAATGCGACTGGATGGTTAAATCGGTTCTCGTTTGCATTTTTATAATTTGTTATTACTGCACTTGTGGTGTGTTCTTTGGCGGCCTAAAAAGTCTCTCCGCACATCTAGTGCAGACCATATTTTTCTGTTGGTCCTTTAATATCAGCGGCGGTATTCTGAGATATTAGAATTTCATACTTTTCTAACCACCTTTTTACATACTGGACTCTGTTGGGATAGTGCTAGTCTTTTTATCGGATATACCATTAAAAAGGTACAAGTAGGCAAAGATCAGGAAAAGGAGCAATCAGAAAGAGATTCCCACTCCAAAAACCGAGGTGGGAAAAAACCAAACTAACAATCAGGCACTTATACCATGAAACATATCGTAAGCCGAATGAGCAGCTATTTTCCCAATAGGTTGCCACTCAGTTACCTTAACTTAATTAAAAATATGAAAACATACATAAGGCGCCAACAGCACAAAAAAAATTAAACAACAAGACATAAAACAAAAGGAACAAAACAAAAAGCTGCAATATTACAGTAAGTTTATCTGACTTCTTTTTGCCAAATCTAAAGGATCACTGAAGAAGCTTAAGTAGCGAAACCGCGATATATGCTCGCTGCTCTTACATAATCTTAGTTTAATATATTTACATGGCCATAACCTTAGCCTCAACTTCTGCAGTGCTTAACTACATGTAGCTACTTGTTCGATCCTCGTGGTGAATCTCTAACTAGCCAATGAGTCATCAAGGACTAACCAATAAATTATGATAACCACCATGAAAAATAACAAACGAGGACTCACAAATACATTAAGCTGTCCGAGATTACTCGGCGCAAAACAACGCCATAAAAAATATGAAACCAAAATTAAACACCATTTAAACCCCGGTGGACCAAGCAACAAACAAAAAGACCCGGCCCCAACGAACTAAATGATCAGCTTTCAGCGAAGGCCATCAAAGAGTCTGATACCCGACCCACAAGCGTGCAAGTTAAAGAAGACTGTTTCACACACTGAAGAGAGAGAGAGAGAGAGAGAGAGAGAGAGAGAGAGAGAGAGAGAGAGAGAGAGAGAGAGAGAGAGATTAATGACTTGACCTTTCACTTCAGTTGAAACAATTCTAAAGTAAATCAAAGAATGTAGACTCGACATTCATGTCCCACGGTAGGTAACCAAAACGGATCCTTTCAGAGGAAATATGCGTCCCCAGTTCCTTTCGGAGGAAGGGACGGTTCCTTTCAGAGGAAATTGGAAGACGAAGATTTTTAGACCCTAGGAACATAAACAAGCGTTGGGTAATATCCTCAAATAAATAATCCACGTAATGCACAACAGATTGAAATTGGTAGCTGAAGCAAAAATTCGCAATGTGCTTCAGTCTTTGTTTTCGCCGTTTTATATGAAATAAGTACCATTTTTTAAGAATGCGACAGTACAGGCTGCACTGAAAACGGCTTGTTTAATCGCAAATGAAGATATTTGCAACGAAATGACTTCGAAATACAATATAAAATATATTCCTTGTACTAGCACACAGTAAAACTCAATCAAAATACATTAATTTGCTCACAAAAAGTAAAATATTAATCATCACCAGAAAGTGATGTAGAAACGGATCCTTTCGGAGCACGCCTGAAGTTGTGATTTTTGGGCACCGGCTGTAATCAGAGTATCTGGCACCGGATCCTTTAGGAGATATTTTACCACTAAAGCATATCTTAATGGCATATTCACTAGCTCTTATTTTCTATAAGATTTTTTTATAGCCACTGATACTGTCATTCCATTCAAGACGCCGCAAAGTCCTAAATGCGCCAATCAACCAGAAAACAAATTTGTCTCATTGGACTGTAGACACCTACAATCCAGCAATACCGTCGTGTTGCTCCCTAAGACATGCTCCACGAAAGGCTTGAACAAAAACATGAAATGGCAGAATAACTTCCTTATGTACCGAAAAAATAAACATTTAAGGGACTGTGCGTTTCTTATTGCCATATTTTCTATTTGTATTGTCTAGCAAACCTGCACTTCGTGACCTCGCTCCTATTTCCGTGACAACATTAGTTACATTCAAACAAATGTCGAACTGATTGTGGATTTTTTTTAATTTACCTGTACCTGCATTATTTTCGTGTTAATCGTGTTTTTTTTATTTTAGCAGCAGCATAAAGCTTCCAGTAAAAACATAAAATGGCATATAAAAAGGTACAAGTAGGCAAAGTGGCTTATAAATGGCATATAAAACTAGTAAAATCAAACGATTTTCGGCTTTGTCGCTAATTCTACTATTGTTTCCCCTGATCTATTTATAGAAAGGCACAAGCAAGCAAAGATCAGGAAAAGGCGCAATCAGAAAGAGACTCCCACTCAAAAAACCGAGGTGGGAAAAAACCAAACCAACAATCAGGCACCCACACCACAAAACACACCGTAAGCCGAACGAGCAGCTATTTTCCCAATAGGTGGCCACTCAGTTACCTTAATTAAAAATATGAAAACATACATAAGGCGCCAACAGCACATAAAAATTTAAACACCAATACATAAAACAACAAGAACCACCACAGAAGTATCGCCTTGGAACGACCAGCAACACAAAGTCACTGGCGGGCTTAAACCGGTTTTACAGGATCTTAACATCACCCTCAGCTTCTGCGGTGGTTCATAACATTTAGTTAGTTCTTCGGTCCTCGTGGTGAATCTCTAACTAGTCAATGAATCATCAAGAACAAACAAATAGATCACGATAAACATCCTGATGAATCAAAAACAAGGACTCACAGATTGAGTAAGCTGCCCGAGGATGGAGATCCCTTTGCGCCGAATAACCTACTAACTCCGGAGCAAAAGAAAAACACCAGTTGGACCCCGGTGGGCCAAGCAACAGACAAGAAGCTCCGGCCCTAACCAACTAAAATGAATAGCTCTAAGTCGGGGCCATCATAGAGTCTGACGCCCGACCCACCGGCGTGCAATTAAAGAAGGCAGCATAGTTATCAACCATGATTGGGTTAAAAACTAAGCATGCAGACTGTCGCATAACATTCAAGTTATAACCTATACGTCTGTAACGCGTTATGAGTTTTCTGAACTGAAAAGAAAAATCATTAATTCCTATAAGTTTCTTAAATTTGTAAACTTAGTCACCATAAAATTCAGGTTCCGAAAGGCCCTCACTTAAAAGCGTCTTTAACCCAACATTATATTTGGAAATCAATTCATAGTGTCTACAATAAAATTTAGAAAAGGTTTTTCGAAGTTTATGATACCGATAGCCCTGTTGGAGTAGTTTTACCGTTAAACATTTATTTCGAGCGTTGAAGTCTGTAACATGATTGCAGACTCTAGCAAACCTAATTAGTTGCGAAATGTATACACCATAAGAAGCACGACAAGGAACGTCACCATCCAAAAAAAGGAAAATTTACATTATCAAAATCAAAGTCATCGCGCTTATCATAAATTTTAGAAGAAGCAAATCCATTTGCAACAGAAAGATGTAGATCTAAAAAGGGGGCTTCGGTATCTGAGAAATTGGCTTTGTTCAACTGAAGTTCAGGTGGATAAATTTGATTGACCATACCTTCAAAATAAGGGATGTCAATGTTCAAAAGGTCATCGAGGTACCTAGATGTGGAATAAAAAGCCTCGATAACATCAGCTTGATTATCATGGTTAAGAGAATCCATGAAAAAGTACAAGTAGGCAAAGATCAGGAAAAGGCGCAATCAGAAAAAGACTCCCACTCGAAAAACCAAGGTGGGAAAAAACCAAACTAACAATCAGGTACTTAGACCATGAAAACATTTCGTAAGCCGAATGAGCAGCTATTTTCCCAATAGGTGGCCACTCAGTTACCTTAACTTAACTAAAAATATGCAAACATACATAAGGCGCCAACAGCACAAAAATATTTTAAACACCAAGACATACAACAAAAAGAACCACAACAGAAGTATCGACTTGGAACGATCAGTAACACAAAGTTACTGGCGGGTTTAAATCGATTTTACACGGCCGTAACCTCACCCTCAGCTTCTGCAGTGGTTCATAACATTTAGAAGTCTCTTTCGTAGCAGTATAAAAATAAATCAGCTACGAGAGGTGCGCAATTTGTACCCATCGGAACTCCAACAATTTGTCTGTATAACTTGGTCCCAAATCTAATATAAATATTATCAAGGAGATAGGACAAGGCGTCGCACACATTCTGACATGACCAAAGTGTATACCGACTTTGGTCAGAGGAAGTGAAAAAAGCCTTTCTGTCATTACATGCCAAATAAAGTGAACCATAGTTTTTTAATGCCCTTTTGAAGGTCCACTCTATCAAATCCAGAAGTTTTTCTTTTATTAGATTATGGGGTAATGTTGTATACAGAGTAGAAAAATCATACGTGGACAAGCTTGTCGCACGGAACCCTCTACACGTCAATTTACTGAGCACCTCACCAGAATTTTTTATTGACCAAAACTAATTTTTATTTGAAGTTTCATACACTGTCTCACAGTATCGTATAACATGAGATTTAATAGCAGTAAGACAGGAAGTTAATAATTTAGAAAGTTCAGTGGTAGTACAAGAGCTAGAATTTGCAATAAATCTAGCTTTGTATGGTCTTTTGTGAAGCTTGGGTAACCAATACATCGTAGGAAGTTTGTCTTGGCCTTCATTGACACAAACAGAAACTGTATTTCCTGGACCTTCTTTACTTAGTCCTACTTCCTGTCCTTAACGTTTATAAATAAAAACTCGTTTGTTACAATGCGGAATGTCTACGTATTGAAAAGAATTTGGAGTAATGAAAATATCACAAAGTGTTCTCTTTTCCGACCTTATTTTTGACAAACTAGCAGAAACTCTCTTAATTTTTCACGTCTAAGTTATTTACAGTGCATACGTATAGTACCAAACATTTTGTTAGCCGTAATCATTTTCGCTGATTGAAAGAATAACTCGGAAGTGGTATCATCATGTGAAGGTTTATGCCTGTTACAAGCACATTTCCTCCTGAAGGATCCATAGCCTCATCTCCAAAAGGATCCTGTGCCCGTCTACCTGAGGAACCGTTACCGCCAACAGAGGTTGTTTTTTATGTACAAGAATATTACCACTTTATTTATTTAATTTCAGATTGGCAAATGCAATATCTAGTGACAAGAATTGCTAAAAAGTTTTGATCAATGACATTTCCCCAAATATTCAAGGGTTTTCACCTGCCTGTCGTCACAAAATGCAGTTCTCGGACAACATTTTTATCTCGTAAACAATAACGAAATGTTTGTGCACATAAATTAAGCGCTGAGATTGTAACTTGATTACCGCGTCAATACGTGCGCATACGTTTTGTACTTACTGTTCACGATAAAACCTCAAAAAATCGTTTCTCCAAACACAACCACGACGATACTGACGTTTTCCTTCGAAAGGAACCGTCCCTTCATCCGAAAGGAACGGGCAACGCACATTTCCTCTGAAAGGATCCGTTTTGGTTACCTACCGTGTGTCCTCCTTAATCAACATTACATCTATATCAGCAAACCTTACAAAATTGCCATAATTCGTTCATGACGACCAATTTCGAAGTTCAACTGCTCTGACAAGAAAGAATGATCGAAGCAATTACAAGTATACCTCAAGCAAAAAATATGCTAATTATTTCCATTTTGCTTGAACACATGTGTCACAATTCTCTGTGTGATAAATGGTGAACGCTACAAACACAACAGTGCCTATCGGAATTCTCGAATTCAGAAACGAAGCCTGTTACCAACTATTTAGTGAACTTGTAGATGTGATAGCATTTTGTACTTCAGTTGTCGTGTCGGTGACTTATCTTTGTCAATGCGTTGGTTTGTCCGTGGCTTTTTAACTTTCGTCGTGTCATACCGGTCAGCTGTCAGTCGGTGAGTAATACCTTAGTATTAGCTTACATCGCTGCAGCCTAATCTGCGCCACTTGTACAAACGATCAGCCACTAATTTAACAGTTTCTTGATCTTTCTATTTAAATACAGTAGATCAATCATAGGGCGAATACAAGTATGCCCCGCAATTTTTTTCTATATGATAAATGATTCTGCATTTTGTTAGATCGTGAGCTTTGACTGTTAAGACATTGCTTCCTTGCTGACGGAATGATGACGCTGAACTGTTAATTTAGGTGAAATTCTGTATTTTCGATTCTTTAAAAGAAAATCAGACACAATAAGGCACAGACCGAGCAAATGAGTTATCAATAGACATAAATTTGACAGTAAGTTATGAAAATTGATTGCAGTGCTGTCTTTTGTTATTTAATAAATGTTATATTAGTCTGGAATAGCAAGACACCGTGTCGAGACGACATTTTCCATCTATTCTATCAAGCATAGGAACAAAGCAAACAGTTCCTTTAATGTCCAAAATCAATAAAAGTAGTATAGCATTGTGAGTGAGATCATGCGGACTCGGAATAAACAAACATTGAAAAAGCAATTAAAATCAGTCGGACAAAAAAACACGTTTTCTGGTTTGCCAGATAAAAGGTCAAATAATGCATGTAAAATATTTTTGGGTTGATGCTTGAAACTTTGATTATCATCGGATTGGCGCTATGACAGAATTTAATCACATGAAAATGTTTAAAATAAATAGGTTACTCATTTCCTAATATTTTAACACGTATTGCATTGTCTACAATAAAGAATCGTGGCGTCTCATGTTCAAAGTGGAACGCGGGAAGCTGGTAGAGGATTTGGGAATGATTCCTCTTGTGGAACATTTGGGATCAAGGAACGGCGCAATCAGAAAGAAATTCCCACTCCAAAAACCGGGGTGGGAAAACTATATTGACAATAAGGTACTTATACTACGAAATTATACGGTAAGCCGAGGGAGCAGCTATTTTCCAATAGGCGGCCACTCAATTACCAACGAAACGTGCTATTTTACACATTGTGGGTGGGGTAGTAAAATTTTGAAATTGTCTTGATTTCGCAATATCGTTGCTGTAGATGTCAGCCTTACAGTTGGGTAAGTCTATCTTGGGTCTGTTCAACTTCCGATCGGAATCTCTGAATCAACTTCCGGATGCCAACAATAGGAATCATTCCCAAATTCTCAGAATACCCTCGCTGATCTCAAAGGACCAAAAGGATAATCTGCACTATGGATGATGTACGGGGAGACTTTTAAGCGCAAATTGACCTGAGCTTACGTTGTTTTTTTTTTGTTTTTTTTTTTTTTTTTTTTGTTTTGTTTTTTTTTTTTTTGTTTTGTTTTTTTTCTGACAAACATGGGGCGTATGGCTAAGTTTACAATTTAACGGCCATTTAAAAAGGTACAAGTTGGGAAAAACCAAACTAACAATCATGTACTCATACCATGAAAACATATCGTAAGCCTAACGAGCAGCTATTTTCCCAATAGGTGGCCATTCAGTTACCTCAACTTAATTAAAAATATGAAAACATACATAAGCGGTATTTTAAAGTAACGTGCAAGTACGAGGTCGTTTACGGTTATGGCTTGAAAATGCAGCGTGTAATCGAGATTGTCCCATCCATCCACATTTACTCCCACATAACATCTACACTTTTATATAAAACAGAGGGGTGTGATTTAATTAGGACTTTATTATTATACTCTTAAGCATTGTTTTGTGTATAAATATACATGTTGTTTGATCTGAAGTTCCATGATAGTAGTTTTTTTGAATTGCATAACCCTCACAAGAGTATATCATGTATATTCATACGTATTTAATTGGACTCCAATAAACAGCTGGACTTGAAGCCACATAGTCTAATGTTACGTCTACATTGGGCCACGTTCTCATCACGTCCTCAATTCAAGAACGTGGCGAGGACGGGGTCAAAATGAAGTTCCTACTACGTCCTTACCACGCCCTTACTACGTCCTTACTGCGTTCTTATTCCACCCTGTCCTCGCCACGTTTCTTTTGAGCATGTTTAAAATTTGACCAAGACATTCACGTCCATCAAGACCTCGCTACGTCCTTACTACGTTCGCCCCACGTCCTACAAGACCGTATCACGTCCTTACGGCGTCCTTACTAAAGACGTAACATTATTGAGTCTTATTTAGACGATGCATCAGCCAACGGCGATGCAATGACAAAATCTTTTGATTGAAGTTTGCATTCCCTAGGAAATCAATATATTGTTTTGTTTAAGTGTTTAAGTGTAGGAATGGTTTGTTCAATATTACATGAAGACATTTCTGTTGTAGTGTGCGTTTTAATTATCTATGATGAGGTTAAGATCTTGTTTAACAATATGCGTGTGGTTACTTAGTTCCCATTGAATCATAACGTATTATTCTACATGTACCTTCGTTGTAAACAGCAGTCACACATTTTCGTATAACCCAAACGCGCGCCGGGCGTATGAAAGATCTCAACACGCTGAAGATTTTGGACGTATAAAAATTAACTTGTACCTTTAATTCGCTTAAGCAGTCACACAGCGCGTGACTGATGCGTGTGCCGGACGTATAAAAATCTCAAAGTTTTAGAGTACGTTTGTGTTACGTCCAAGACACGCTAAGCAGGCGCTATAGGCGCGCAGCAAACGTTCAACGCACGTCTCACATACGCTTGGTACACGCTACTAAAGCAATATCTCATAAAATCGGAACGCGTACACTGGCGTCCCTAAAACTTGCACCAAACGCGTTCGAAGCGTATTCAACGCGCCTGTAACGCGCCCGGGACACCCGAGCTTATAGAAAATTTTGTAAGCATGTTTAAAATGTTTGATCTCAAACGCGCACGAAACGCACAACAATTTTTAGCGATGTACAGCGACGCGTACCGGACGTACACCAAACGTACCCAATGTACTCGTAACGCGTTTTGAACGTGTCTCCGACGTGCGTCTGGCGTATGTGGAATTTTGCACTTTTTTCAACACGTCCGGTGCGCGTGTCACTTATACGCTAATGTGTGACTGCTTTTTAGGCAGGGACATTTGTTCTATTTATGCCAGTTTCTGGTTATTACTTTGATTAAAAAATAATCGTTTGGAAAATAGTATCTTTATTAAATAAGTGAACCAAACCTTTCCATTGTTTGTGATAATATTGTTACTGAGCTTGACTGTGGGAACAGAATCCGAGTTTTGTTTCCGTTGTGTTAAGTGCTTAAAGTTGCGATGGTGTGATGCTGTTGTAATGCACACATCAACTTAACTAACTATTTGCACCGGAACGCATCTATCAGAAATAAATCTGAACACATTACAGAAAATGAGAAAATCGTTTGTATTTAAATCCTTTTCTGATGACTTGAGACAGAGATGGGAATAAATATCACACATCTGGCGAACCATGTAACAATGTTTCAAATCCCTTATGGTTAACTTAAGGCCGATTTTTGCATTTGATGTAATAAACTCGCCTATTTATTGCCTAGTGCTGACATTTCCACAGACATACTTGATTTTATGTCGCATCTAAGACATTATCTGAATACGGAACATATTTAAAAGGATCGCTATCGAAAATATCATTATAAATTAAAGAATACGAAATATTGCCGTTTGGGCGGCCCACGTGGCCGAGTGGTTAAGAGCGCTGATATTTCATTACCGCACTTAACCATTCGATCATCTCACCGCTGTGTCTGGTGTGTGTTCGAGCCCTGCTCTGGTCACATGTGAGACAAGACAAGTTCTGCTTGCGGGTGTGTCAGGTGTTTTTTCTCGGGGTTCTCCCGTTTTAGCCCCAGCTACTGATTGGCCCGTCTCATATGAGCTGAAATAATCTTGAAAGGGACGTTAAACTGAATAAAAAAAAAAAAAAATATATATATATATATATATATATATATATATATATATATATATATATATATATATATATATATATATATATATATATATATATATATATATATATATATATATATATATATATATATATATATATATATATATATATATATAATATGAGATTTAGGTAATATACATCAAACAATCAAACCCTGTCGGTAGCACTGGATCCAATTTGGATGCTAAAATGATATGCGGTAAGTATATATGGAGATTTTATCATCAACAGTGCAAAATCCTATTTGTGCCTGAGCGCGCTTTCGCCTTTCGGCTTCTTCAGAGGCTTACTAAATACTACATAATAAGAGTGTGATATCTACATCTGCCTGTCATAGGCAGTCCAAAACTAGGAGACAAAATGTAATCTAAAAATTCTACATACTACCCATAACATTGGAAAACCTTATATAACTACATAAGAAATAAACACACCGCTACAAACTTGAAAAATGTAAATACAGCAAAATGGCTACGGAATTTTGAAAATGAAGAAATTTGGAAAATTAAACAGAAATTTAACAAAATTATGATTTTTGTGGGCTAATACATCTTGGAGAGGTTGGAAACAGTGTTAGAACTGTCAAAGTTGAAAATAAAAAGTACTAAGTGGCGTAAAATCGTATAACTGAAATTGAGAGAATTTCGTGACCGTTCACCTGTAGGATTATCGGAAATCTGAAGCGTCACCTGTAAGATTATCGGATTTCTATAGCGTCAGTCGTTAACACACCGCTACAAATGTAAATTATAAGAACAGCTCATAAGTAAGGTACATGTGAAGGCGGAGTCTCTATGTGCAAAATGAAGGAGTAAAGCCTATCAGGATATGGATAGACAATGTGTAAAGGGGGATGAAGTCCAAAACGGGACATCAAATCGGATCAAATATCCATGTTAGGCTAACTATACATGCTGGCCTATTGCACTATGCTGTAACACTACTGTGTTTAATCACCTTTATTGATACCATGTGGCTGGAGTGTGTTCAGACGTCTGATCCAATACGTTTCACGAGCTTTTCTTGCCGAATCAGACCAGTTGATGTCATGGTCAAGACAGCATAGAGCAACGTGGCTGTTAAAGTCATGTCCAGGTAAAGTGAAGTGTTCCGCTACCGGTGCCCTTTGAAACCTCCGGTGTTTCCAATCAGAGCGGTGACCATTGATACGCTTATGGAGGGGTTGTCCAGTCTCACCTATATACTGCTTGTTGCACTTTGTGCAGGTGATCAGATAAACCACATTCTTGGATTTGCAGTTTGTCTGATGTTTGAGTTTCACTGGCGCGCCGTTGGACGACTTGGCAACCTGAGTAGGTGTCATGACCTTGCAACAAGAACATGCCCTTCCCCCACAAGGCTTCGACTCCCCAGGTGGGGTGTTGTCCATAGGGTCTTGTGGTAGTCTAGCTTTGACTAGAAGGTCCCTGAGACTCTTAGGGCGTCTATATGCCATCACGGGCTCCTTCGCCTGAAGAAGGTATTTCCTAAGAAGCCCGTGATGGCATATAGACGCCCTAAGAGTCTCAGGGACCTTCTAGTCAAAGCTAGACTACCACAAGACCCTATGGACAACACCCCACCTGGGGAGTCGAAGCCTTGTGGGGGAAGGGCATGTTCTTGTTGCAAGGTCATGACACCTACTCAGGTTGCCAAGTCGTCCAACGGCGCGCCAGTGAAACTCAAACATCAGACAAACTGCAAATCCAAGAATGTGGTTTATCTGATCACCTGCACAAAGTGCAACAAGCAGTATATAGGTGAGACTGGACAACCCCTCCGTAAGCGTATCAATGGTCACCGCTCTGATTGGAAACACCGGAGGTTTCAAAGGGCACCGGTAGCGGAACACTTCACTTTACCTGGACATGACTTTAACAGCCACGTTGCTCTATGCTGTCTTGACCATGACATCAACTGGTCTGATTCGGCAAGAAAAGCTCGTGAAACGTATTGGATCAGACGTCTGAACACACTCCAGCCACATGGTATCAATAAAGGTGATTAAACACAGTAGTGTTACAGCATAGTGCAATAGGCCAGCATGTATAGTTAGCCTAACATGGATATTTGATCCGATTTGACGTCCCGTTTTGGACTTCATCCCCCTTTACACATTGTCTATCCATATCCTGATAGGCTTTACTCCTTCATTTTGCACATAGAGACTCCGCCTTCACATGTACCTTACTTATGAGCTGTTCTTATAATTTACATTTGTAGCGGTGTGTTAACGACTGACGCTATAGAAATCCGATAATCTTACAGGTGACGCTTCAGATTTCCGATAATCCTACAGGTGAACGGTCACGAAATTCTCTCAATTTCAGTTATACGATTTTACGCCACTTAGTACTTTTTTATTTTCAACTTTGACAGTTCTAACACTGTTTCCAACCTCTCCAAGATGTATTAGCCCACAAAAATCATAATTTTGTTAAATTTCTGTTTAATTTTCCAAATTTCTTCATTTTCAAAATTCCGTAGCCATTTTGCTGTATTTACATTTTTCAAGTTTGTAGCGGTGTGTTTATTTCTTATGTAGTTATATAAGGTTTTACAATGTTATGGGTAGTATGTAGAATTTTTAGATTACATTTTGTCTCCTAGTTTTGGACTGCCTATGACAGGCAGATGTAGATATCACACTCTTATTATGTAGTATTTAGTAAGCCTCTGAAGAAGCCGAAAGGCGAAAGCACGCTCAGGCACAAATAGGATTTTGCACTGTTGATGATAAAATCTCCATATATATATATATATATATATATATATATATATATATATATATATATATATATATATATATATATATATATATATATATATATATATATTGCCGTTTGACAGAATTGAGTGTTTGAGATGCGGACGTTTTCAAATGAAGAAATGTTCAAAATTTGTGTAGCCCCGAAAAGTCGCATGTTTTACATAAGTTGAAATGGTCAAGGTTGTGAAAGTACATGTATAGTTTTAGTTCTAAGTTACGACTCAGGAAAATAAACAATTTCTTCTGGTTATATCTAGAATTTGTTTCATGATTACTTCCGAAAATCGGTAAATTGCCTAGGATTAGAAGATTTCTCTGAATAGCGCTGCTGGTTTGCGGTGATTACGCAGAGACGACTAATGAACAAATGACAACCTGTCACGTTTCTTAATTTGCGGCTGAATAAGAAAATATAAAACAGTTTCATTTAAAACAATCATATACTGGGCAATATTGTACAAGTATGTAATTTGGTCAAAGTCGATGTATACACTGTTTTACACAGAAAGGAAGTGAAAGTACATGATGAGTGGAAGGAGCTCTTACTTAATATGTTGATGCACAGAAGCTTGGTGCACATGTGTATACAATAGAAACTAGACTGAAACAATGCTTATGACTCTTATAGTTGAAGTTAAGTAAAACAATGTAGTCAAAACGGACCTATTGTCGTATAAAGCTTATTGTATTTTGCAATGCGCACATATGCAACATGGTATGCAATTTTAAGGTATATTGCAAAACTAATGAATGTGTGCCCATGGCGTTGAAGTGACATAAGTGCGGCCCTACACCAACGCATTGTTTAGCATGCACCTCATGACACATTACCCACAAGACTCCCAATCATCAACTAACACTTACTTGAAGAAGCCAGTTTGTAGCTGTCTGAGACGTCAGTGACGTTAACGTCAGTTGAGATTTCAAACGATTTATCACGTCGACCATTGAATCGCTGTACTCCAAACAGAAAACCTGTCTTTGTCGCTACATCAGACTCGTCAAAAATGGCTCCTGTAAAATAATTTCTGAACAATAAAACCAAGTTAGAACATCCGCTTGAAACAGTGCGAGATATTTTGTATAAGTATGCATACCAAAACTAGAATTCCTTTGGTAAATGACTGCAGGATCTGTATGCATTAAATGGGGATTCTCCGTAATAAGACGGTATATTTCCATCGGTATTCCGTTAAACTTCTCCATACCGACTGAAATGGGAAATATTCAGACCTTGGTCGAAAATGAAATTTCAGCAAAACTGCAAAACTATGTTATTCTAACTTATTTAGATCTTTGTTTTGCATATATGACATGAATTATAAATATTCTAGTTGTTAAAATACGCAGAATCATAAAATACTTCATTATGTCTATGGAAAATTTCAAAGATGTCTATAAATAGATCAGGGGAGACTGCTGTAGAATTAGCGACTCAAAGTCGAAAATTGTTTGTTTTGCTACATCAATTTTAACATTTTTAGGCAATTTTATGTGCTTACTGGAGATCTTTGGAATTGGTTCACATTCATAATAAAAATGATTCGATTAATAGCAAAATAACATAGCTGTAAGTCGCTTACGAAATCCGCAATCAGTTCGACATTGGTTTAAATGCAACCTATGCTAAGTTGTCAGGGAAGTGGAACGAGGTGCCGAAGTGGAGCGGAGTGACAGTTAGCCAGCTGATCTACTCCGTAATTGATCAAAACTTCACTTTCAAAGACGAAAATGCCTAGCTTTTTAGCTCACCTGAGCCGAAGGCTCACAGGTGAGCTTATAGTATACCCATGATCCGGCGTCCGTCCGTCCGTCGTCCGTCCTTCGTCGTCCGTCGTCGTCCACAATTTCACAGATCTTCTTCTCTGAAACAGCTTGGCCAATCAAGTTGAAATTTTATGTGGAGCCTCCTTGCGTAGTGGCATTGAAATTTTGTTCGCGATATTTTGATCACATGACCAAGATGGCCGCCACGCCCATATATGGTAAAAATCCTTCAAAAATCTTCTTCTCCAGAACCGGTGAGCCGATTTCCACGAAACTTGGTATGTAGCATTCAGGACTCCACCCCATCATAATTTGCTAAAATGGTGACCCTGGGTTGACCTTGACCTATTTTACGGCAAGGTCAATTTTGGAAACATATGCTTTTACATGGGAAAAAGGGAAAACTATGTTTTTTTTTTTGAAAACTATTGCAGCCTGAGGCCTGAAAAGTGGTAGATGAAAACAACTAATGGAGTTGATGAAGGTATGTGATTAATTTAGGTCAAGGTCATCTCTTGACCTTGGCCAGTCTGTAGTCCATACACACTTTTCAAAGATCTTCTCCTCTGAAACCGCTTAGCCAATCAAAGTGAAATTTTATGTGGAGCATCCATGGGTAGGGGAGACGAAAGTTTGATCGCGAAATCTAGGTCACATGACCAAGATGGCCACCACGCTCACACATGGTAAAAACCACTCAAAATCTTCTTCTCCAGAACCGGCAGGCCGATTTTCACGAAACTTGGTATGTAGCATTTGGGACTCCAGCCCATCATAATTTGATCAAATGATGACCCTGGGATGACCTTGACCTCATAGGGAATAATAGTCTTCACTAGCACCATCGGCTATTATCGGATTTACGGAAATACCCGAGCGCTTACCTGTGAAATTACTGTTGAGCGATGTACACAATTGAATAGGAAAACCATATAAAATGTTAAAAATGACACTTTTTCCGTTTTACGACAAAATTTTATAAGTTATGGTCATAATGTTTATAATATGCCATAAAATGTGGTATAAAAATATACAAAATAAGTATTTGCCTTGTTTCTTCCTTTTGCGATTGAAAATCCTTCCATATTCGAAAGTTCGTCCATATTAATCTCATAGACTCCGTAGGAATTTTGCGAAAAGGTGTAAGAAGTCATTTTTAGCCTTAAATTTCATAAATTTGGGATTTTTTGCGAACTTTTTATAAGTTATCACCATTTAGAAAATTTTATAAGCTTTAATCTGATGTGTTTTATAATAAGATAAGTATTTTCAAAATTTCTTCCATTTGACTCAGAAGATGCAAAATTACGCGTTTCGCAACTACCATCCTGACTTACTCTATTAAATGCCTAAGTCCAAACCAAGAGGAGCAGCGTCGCTACCACTGTAACCAGTTGAGTCGGTTATTCAATAAAGAAATAAAGAAAGAATGAAAGATCGTGTTTAATTAAAGAAATCATTTTAATAAAAGGAGCCGAATTCAATGCAGAAATTAAAGGTTTGTACTCGCTATAGTGATTTGTTTTACTCAACAGCAGTTTAGCTGGAAGTGAGAACTTTAAATCATTTAATATACCGCGACATACATGTTGACACCATGATCGACAACTTTTAACAGGTAGAAATCAACTGCATGGCAATTGTACATATATTTAATCAGTGCGTGTTAGAATGCATAGTATAAGAAAGAATGAAAGAAAGAAAGAAAGAAAGAAAGAAAGAAAGAAAGAAAGAAAGAAAGAAAGAAAAAAAGAAAAGATAATAAAATATGAAGTTCAAATTATGTTTAATTAAAGAACTTATTTTAAGAATTGTGGAATTTAAAGATTTTGACTTACTAAATGCATCTTTTTTAATAAAACTATTACCTCACAATGAGAACTTTTAACGCGAAATACATGTTAGATACCTTTTTATAGATGAAAATAAGCTGCATGAGAATTGAACATGTATTTAATCAGCGTGAATGATTTTGCTATGTAGACAGTATACCTGTCCCAAACTCCGAGTTTTGTAAGAGCGTTATCATCTGTAGTCACAAACCGGCCTGGTTTGATGACAGGCTGGTGAAAACATTAAGCAAGATTTTTTTTTCATGTCGCGGCCAAACTGATTGTTCACACATTGAATCAGGTTGTCATTCTCAAATCAACTTGTGGCGCGTGTCTTAAATAAACATTCCCTGCAATAAAAGCTGGGGCCTGCGGCCGTATTGCCTTGGCGATAGGTGATTTTGACAAATTCAGCGTTTGGAATAGAGATTGCATCTTGCCTATTTAGAGCTACATGTAGAAAAAAAAATCGCTGTGGAAGAGGACTAGGCCCAACATTATATATTCTACGCAAGTACAGAAACTAGATGCACCCAAGACTTTGGATATAGATCTGAGTATATGGATAAGAAAACATGTTTCGATCAGCCTGCACACCATATCTGCTCCATAAACACGTACATACATATTGGTGAGTCTCCGAGATTGGCAATGTAACAAAGCATTATTTCTAGGCGCAAAACGAAGGAAGCTAATTTTCACCTACAAAAATAGACTTTTTTTTATTACAAACAGTTTTTAGTCTGAAAAATAATGCGTCTAAATTCCAATTCATTTTAAGACATGAGACTGTGTTTGTGCAAATCAACATATGTGTTAATAACTGCATCGAGGTGATAGACGCTTCAGTTTTGTCAAGTGACAATTCACAACTAAAATTAACGACAATAGGCCATCGGACCGGTCCCTATTCACTCTCTTAACTCTTAAGATTAGCCTGCACACTGAATCCCCGCAGGCAATTTGTACCTCTATTGTGCGATTCGTGCCTGATCATAAAAAATAAATTGCATTATTGCATCATGTTATATTTTCTTTCTTTCTTCCCATGCATACAACGTTACTCTAGGGAATTAATGCGTCGTGCTAAAGGACAAAACACAGTGCCCCATGAGGGTTTCGAACCCAGGAGTCCTGGGTTCGAAACCCTCATGGGGCACTGTGTTTTGTCCTTGAGCACGACGCATTAATTCCCTAGAGACCGCTCGATATGGAGCTCCCTTCTACTGTATTTTAATTACCAAAAAGCACCCAGACCGACAGCAAAGTCCGCTCTTGCAATTCTAAGGAGCATGCACATGCGTGGTAAATTTTATGAAAAATAATTGTTATCTTTTCTAATTTCAAGAATTCAAATATAGTTTACCCATTGCGAAAACTTTCTCGTGCAATATATAGAGATTTTTTCTCGTGCAATATATAGAGATTTTTTTCAGCGGTAATGATAGAAACATTTCACTGGAAATATTTGATATTTTTCATATTTTTGCTCGAAACATGGAATAAGGATACACGTTAGAACCGCTTTGGAGCAAAAATATGAAAAAAAATAGGTTACCCTGTATACCCTAGATTAACTAAATAATTTTGAGATTTAAGGGAGTATTCATTGCATCGACATGTTTTCATGATGCATTTTTGACTGCACAGACGGAATACGTCTAATCTGGTCAGAACCCTTGAAACATCCATTTCTTACTATTACTATGATGGGCTCTTTTTCTTTCAATTTCATATAACTCAAATTGCATAAATCTATCCCAGGCCTTAGCCACAAGTTACCTGTAAAACACAGGTAATTGTCCCTCAGGTGTCAAAATAGGACATCGCGCACATCGCAATCTATGGGAAACAATCGAAATTTGATCTGCACAGGTAATTTTCCAGGTAACGCCTTGGTAACGTCCCTTAGCTGACTGAGGTAAATTGTCCCAGTTGTATTTTACGGCAATGTCAATTTTGGAAATATAGGCTTTTACATGGGAAAAGTGAAAACTATGGATTGTTTTGAAAACTGTTGCAGCCTGAGACCTGAAAATTGGTAGATGCAAACAACTAATGGAGTAGAAGAAGGTATGTAATTAATTTAAGTCAAGGTCATCTCTTGACCTTGGCCAGTCTGTCGTCCATACACACTTTTCAAAAATCTTCTTCTCTGAAACTGCTCGGCCAATCAAAGTGAAATTTTATGTGGAGCGTCCACGGATAGGGGGAACGAAAGTTTGATCGAGAAATTTGTGGCACATGACCAAGATGGCCGCCATGCCCAACTATGGTAAAAAGCACTCAAAAATCTTCTTCTCCAGAACCGTCTGGCCGATTTGCGCGAAACTTGGTATGTAGCATTTGGGGCTCCAGCCCATCGTAGTTTGTTGAAATGATGACCCTAGGATGACCTTGACCTATTTTACGGCAAGGTCAATTTTGGAAACATAGGCTTTTACATGGGAAAAGGCGAAAACAATGGATATTTTGGAAACTGTTGCAGCCTGAGACATGAAAGTTGCTGGATGCAGACAACTAATGGAGTCAATGAAGGTAAGTAATTATGAAGGCCAATGTCTTTTCTTGACCTTGACCCAAGGTCATTTAAATACCAAAATTAAAATTATGGTTTTCTCAGAAATCACTGGGTTTGGAAACTATTGCAGCCTGAGACCTGAAACTTTGCAGATGCAGACAACTAATGAAGTCAATAAAGGTGTGTGAGTATTCAAGGTCAAGGTCATTTCATGATGACTTAATACTCCACGATCAGCTTCAGGTGAGCGTTCTCAGGACCAATGGTCCTCTGGTTATTGTTACTGTATTATGGCATATTTCAAAAGTCAGTAATACTATTTATGTCAATTTTAACAATTGTTTGGGAATTCACAGTACTAAGCACAATGCAATACAGATACGAGATTGAAAGCAAATTTACTTTTGAACATGTACTGTTTATCTGTTCATACATCTACAGAAACTAAATATTTTCACCCTGACACCTGTTTGACAAGAAATAGGGCCATGATTGTTTAGAGTTCAACAGTTGATGTCTTTAAATTGGTAATAATAACTGTGCCCACCGGGGTTCAACTGGTGTTTTTCTTTTGCTCAGGGTTTCAGTAAGTTGTTGGGCGCCGAGGAATATCCATCGTCGAGCAGCTTACTAAATCTGTTGAGTCCTCGTTTCTGATTCATCAGGGTGGTTTTCATGATTTATTTGTTTATCTTTGATGATTCATTGACTAGTTGGAGATTCACCACGAGGACCGAACAACTAATTAAATGTTGTTTACCACTGCAGAAGATTAGGGTGAAATAAGGAGCCTGTAAAACCGCTTTAAGCCCCCCTCCTCCCAGTAATGTTATATATCTGGTCGTTCTAAGGCAATACTTCTGTTGTGGTTCCTTTTGTTTTATGGTTTGGAGTTGAATTTTTGTGCTGTTTGAACCTTATGTACGTTTTCATATTTTTATTTTTAAGTTCGGGTAACTGAGTATAAGTATTTCTAAGTATTTGTCAAGTAATTGTCATTTTAGGTTTTCCCAACTCGGTTTTTTAAGTGGGCGTTTCTTTCTGATTGCGCCTTTTCCTGATCATTGCCTACTTGTATATTTTAAGTTCATGGAAAATTTCAGAAAATCATGCATTCCCCTCGACCCAGGATGCCACTTTGATAAGATGTGTAAATGTCAAAAACACATAATAATAATAATAATAATAATAATAATAATAATAATAATATAATAATCTCTATATTTATAGAGGATTACGTATTTAGCACGACGGCCAGTCTTCCATACGGTCCTCTAGTGAATACAGACATTGATTATTTTCGGACCTTTTTTGTTATTATTCGGACTTTTAATATTATTAGAAATGCGACGTTAGTGATGCTTTATTTTGTTTTGGGAGAAGAGAAGCCAGTGCTTGCCTTATAATGCTGAGCGCCAAGCAAGGTAGACACTGGTACCATTTTTAAAGTCTTTGGTATGACCCGGCCCGGGATCGAACCCACGACCTCCCGCTCCCGAAGCGGACGCTCAACCATTACGCTATCGGAAAGGGCATGTTGGGTCTAGGGGGGAACACACCTAGAAATAAACTGTAAGATTGTTAATCAAAGATCTTACAGTACTAAGCTACCATTCCATTCAAAATAAACTTTAAAATACAAAATAATTAACATTCGATGCGTAGACATTGTTCAGTATGCATATAGCAAACAAACCAATATTTGTTTGCTTGAAAAATGCTGTTGACAAACAACTGCAAATCAGTTCAAAGTCAAATGATTCATTTTGGCCTAAGATAGGGTGGGTTGTGAAATTATTTAGTTGCATTATCGGCATTCTGTTAAATTAGCCAAACTGTTTTATTAACAAAAGCGTATATACGAGGGGGGTTCAAAAAGTTCGAGGAAAAGTGCTGCCAAATTTGTAACTGTCTTCGGAAATTTACGTTCTCTGTGCATTTTGTAAATTAACATATAGTTAACATATGCACAAAATTTGAATAACATCGGATGAAAATAAGGCATTAAATCACGTGCGTTTCTAAGGTAACAACAGTAAAACCGGCCCAACGTCACAACAACGTCATGCTACACGCATTCATGCCGCTGTTGGCTGGCTCTTAAGCATTTTCGGAATCAACCTGGCATACGGGCGTCTAATTGTCAGTTCTGTGTGTGTAATGCGGTAAATGTGCCGAAACTACGATTCGATATGTTGTGTATTTCACTAATTCTACTCTTTTCTATCGCGACGATCATTTTCGACAATATGACGTTATTTGACGTTACGCTGCGCGAGTCGACATGGACGCTTTTCTGGTCGTGTAGAAATCATGCATACTACTTGTTGATTGCCGTTTTCTTAATTTTCTTGTTGCCATATGCGCTTTCTGCTCTTAGCAGTGTTTCTTTCATTTATAGTCCGTTCCTAACACACAATTTATCGAATAACGTTGTTCCCTTCGCATTTTAGGCATACCCACTAAACAGTATGGGCGCTTATCGCCTAAATTACGTCACATTCTTATATGACGTAATGTGCTCATCGCAAACATATTGAACTTTGCTCATACAAAGTTTGGTGAAAAAAAGTATTATTAATTATCAAATGCAACCTCATCATTAAACATCGACTTTTTGGGAAAATGAAAAAAGTGGGCCGGTAATCGTGATGTACGGTTTCCATAGCAACCACTGTTAACATTGTGTTCATGCCAGAGCAGCAAAATTTGCTGTATAAGTACAAATCATGTTGGTCTATATAACTGTATTAGTTTAATTCAGCTGATTTACAAAATAAGAATATGATGGCACTTTTCCGCGAACTTTTTGAAACCCCCTCGTATATACTTTTCCCTATAAATGCTAAATTCAGCCCCATAGTCATAACTTTAAAATCTTGTCCCCCTAAATTTGTGATTAAGGGACTTTTTTTTCTTATCCATAGAGATCATTTGTTGTAGATCATGCTTTAATTTAATTGTTGTTCGTATTAATTAGTTCGTACTTTGGTTTATAAAAAAGAACTGTTTTTCTGTGGTGTTTTTTATGTCTTGGTGTTTTTTGTGCTGTTAGCTCCTTATGTGCGTTTTCAAAATATTTAGTTAAGTTTGAGTGGCTGAGTTGCCACCTATTGGGAAAATGGCTGCACATTCGGCTCACAATGTGTTTTCTTAGTATATGTACCTGATTGTAAATTTATTTTTCCCACCTTGGTTTTTGGAGTGGGAATTTCTTTTTGGTTGCGCCATTTCCTGACCGTTGCCTACGTCTTTTAACAAGTTTGTCTATTTCTGATTTTTGATTTTTATAATTACTTTCGCTGACTATAGACGCTACATATAATACGCATTTCGAAACTTTCAAGTAAAAATTCAGAAAAAAATATAGCATACAAGGCAAATTTAAGAATTGCTGGGTGATACTTTGTTTTGAGTAAATATAGTCAAAACTCACCTATTGGTACTCTAGCATTGAACTGAACGCATACGGAGCACTGCAGGAATAGAGGTACGATCCAAAGAATATAATCCATTGCCTTCTTATCGTTATTTGTCACAGCCCTATAAACGTATAGCTTTAACACTGTTCGAAGAAATGTCAGTTCGTTAGTGACTTAATGTATCAATGATAGGTTCCCAAGACATGAACATCCGCACAAAGACTGCAATGGTAATTTGGAGAACTGCGAAAATCAGGGACTCCAACAATCTTGAAAGGGCACCTAGACTTGCACATTTTCACTAATCAAGAAAAAGAATACACAAAATAATAAAGACAATGTTGCATAACGTTAGACATCCAGACTTAATTATCTCAGAAGCAGATTTGTCAAATACTGCCAAGGAGAGACGGCGTACATGCTATATTGGTTCCTCGATATTACTCCTCAGACCGTAAAAGACTTATTGAATATAAATAGGCCAATATACAGGAGAAAACATTCACAAAGTTATATTTCCAGCATGGGATGAAATCCAAGCTAATATCCGCGAGACATTTTCAGAGTAATCCATATAGTATAATGTCGCCTATTTTATCGAATTACAAAAAACATCGAAGGCGTATCAGTCTGTTATTCGATAGACTGATCTAAATCTCTGCTGGGAGATATGCCAGTTTTTTGCTGTTCAGACTACAATGATACAGCTCTATTCCTAGACTATTGTATTCCGCAGAGCAATTCTTCTTCAGACTCCAACAAATCTTAGACGGAACTGAATTACAGTAGCTAGCCGTCATTAATCAGGGGTCTCGCGCCGTTCAGAGTGTAGAATGATCAATATCAATTGGCTTCACGGAAAGACACTGTCTAATTCGTGTAATTTTAAAACCCTTGTTGATAAAAATTATTCGACTTCTATAACACATGCGTGTCTTTATTCCTGGTAGACACAATGCGCGTACACACGAACGCCATGTACTTCTCAATGAAAGATGTAAAGAAATAACATTTGAAGTTATCGGAATTCTACGACCTTTTATATTGAACGATGCTGATTGGGTCTATTTAATCAGCTGGTGTTTTCCGATGAGTGTCTCAAGATTTTCCTTAAACATAATTGGTGCCGTTGTCATCATGCTAATTTGACACCACTGAGTTCTGTGTAATTTGAGCAGAGGAATAACTATCAGTAGAATAAATAGTTCAAGGGCAGTTCCATACGGATATCTTTGTCACTGCATTAAGTTTACATACATGTACATTGTTCGACACAGAACTACGTTACCCATATACAAAATGTATTTTCAGATTGACGAAATCAGCTCTTTCCAAACGCCGGCCATAGCTTGTCTTACCCCATCAAACAACATGATCATATTCTATAAATTCACATCACCGACATCCAAGCAATATGTAGAACAAGTGACAACAAAGCTACATCGTTCGAACGATCAGTACTTGTACTACGCTAATGACTCATAGCCTATAATGCATCCATAAAAATAGACAGCATCCATAAAAATAGCATCCATAAAAATAGACAGCAGAACGAAACTTCCATTTTGCAACATTTAAGAATCATAACCGTTCTATTTTGTCCATGTAGGTTCATATTATATATAGATTGAGTGTCTACCAGTGTTGCATACTGACAGTGATTCACATATGACAAGTGTGTGTGTGAACCAGTTTTTTCCTGATTTTACATGTCAAGGCGAAACGAAAGGACTAAAAGAAAGACAAGAAAAACATAGCAAATTTAACAAAATACATTTTATTAAAAACACAGGAGTACAAAGGCACCCTTCACTGTCATGATAGTAATACTAAATAACATCCATCATCATCATTTTACATATTATAATTTACTAAAATATAAACCCATTAAGCTGTCACGTGAACTATATATACTATACAGTGATGGTGTCGGGTCGAGGACGTGGTTTGTTTTCATTCTTGTCCGAATTACGTGCTCTATGCAGGAAACATTTAGCTCACAAGAACCGGTTAATTACCTACAAAACAATGCATGGGTTCAGACATAGCTGACGAAAATGTCGACTTAAATGTTACTAATCATTTCAGCAAAACATTTCCATGAGCCAATAAAGAATATATTTATAAGCAATAAATGAGTGATAAAATGTTTCATAACAGTAAAGCAAGAATACTTCAATGAGACCAGCTTCAAACAATAAATGTCAATTATTCGCTATTTTATCTCCTTTAAGGATGCTTTATGCATCTTTATTCACAACCTTTTACCGAAAATGCATAGCAAAACACAATGTTACAACATCATCAAAACTCTGCAACATATCTTGTTAAAAACGCAGTAATGGGTCATTATTTCTTGTCGCACAATTTTCTCAATCACTATTTTCTTCGATGTATTATCTTTGTCTGCTCCAGTCTTATCATTGTAAGACAACACCATACAGACATGTCATTCCAGTTTTTTTATTTTAATGCGCACGAGTTTTTTATCTACTGTTGACGATAGCATTTGAGATGTTCTTATACACAATTCGCTATGAATCCTTTGGTTTAAGTATATACTCTCGATCCACATACTAGTATAATCCTCACATGTATCAAACTCAACAAGCACATGGATCTTCATTCCAAACACGCTTGTACACATCATCAGTGTTCATCTGTCCCATGATTTGATGTTTTATGTGAGAAGCAGCACCAGCCAACAATTACTCCATTCTGCTACACTAGACGTCTGTGTTCGGATCCAGATCAAATGAGATTTTTGGAGGATTATAGTGGGGATATGGAGGTGGAAGCTCTTCGGAAAACTATTGGAAAGAAGAAAATAATGTAAACATACAAAGCAGCATGACTCTATGTTAACAACTAGTTCAAATAAGTGGCAAAATATTGGATCCAGATATATGTTTGGTCAGCGATTATCAAATCACATATTAATCACATCAAATCACAGAGATTATCACATATTTTAGTTAAGTTTAGGTAACTGAGTGGCCACCTATTGGGAAATAGCTGCTCATTCGGCTTACTAAATGTATACATGGTCTTAGTACCTTATTGTTAGTTTGTTTTTTTCCCGCCTCGATTTTGGAGTGGAAATCTTTTTCTGATTGCGCCTTTTCCTGATCGTTGCCTACTTGTACCTCCTTATGGTCGGCCACGGAGTACACTGTTTAACTTCTAAATTGTTGCATATATATATATTTTATTCCTTGTCAAAACTGTGTGTTTGTAGTCCAGATTTGCTTTTGTTTTCAATGTATTCGTTGAGAGTTGTCACTTATCTCAATATTAGCTGTAGAATTTTGGTTCCAATTTTATTATTTTGAGTAACTGCTAATCGTCACGATAACGTTCTAGACAACAGCTTGGTATTGTTCAGATTTTATTCTTTATGACTCTAAATTCCAGCAACACGTAGATGTTAATGTTCCACAAATATATGTCATTGCAATAACCCTTCTCAAAAATATATTACCTTTAATGCGAAATGTTTAGAAAGGGGATAAAATGCTTAAGGCTGACATAGTTCTAAGATATTCTCACTTACTCCTGTGTCTATATGTCTACCATTGACCTTTGCCGGTGACGCTCTGTGTAGTGGTTTATGTGTTGTATTGCTATGATTAGACTCGACTACTGTAACTGTTGTTTCAGAAGGTCTCATATAATTAAACCCCTGAAACAAAAATAAAGATTACATAAAAATAAATAAAAATAATTTTCTGAAAAAAGACAATTTGATAACATACAGGTCCGTTTCATTAATAACATACCCCTGCAATGTCGCAAAATAAATTGACCCCGCACCCTGCATTGCATGGCTCATTGCTGGATGGTTATTAGTCTGGCCTGGATGAAACTTCTACAATCTGTGTATACATTTATGTGTGTTAAACCGGTAGTTTGTTTATATTGATCGTGAGCAGTCCGATTGGACAGGAAGCTGCTTTCGGCGTGTACCAAAATTTTTGTAGATTTAATGTCAAGTTTTTAACTTTCGGCGATTGGTATTATGTAAGTACTGTTAATATTGCCAGTTTCTGACATGAATGTTGTTCATTGGCATCTATTGTAGATACCTTAAAACTTACATCACATTCGCTAAAGTACTGAAGTAGAAATGTAATATCTAACTGTACCTACTACCCTGTATAATGCTACCATGCAAATCCATGTTTTCAGCACATAAATTGTCTGAAAGTTTATCAAATTTAAAAACTGGACATCTGAGAATATCATTAACAGTTCACATGATTATTTAAAGAGAGTTACGATAGCCTTGTATCTAATGCAATGTGTACCTGCCTATGACAATGTTTTAAGCTATGTAATGACATTCTTAAACATATATTTATTAAGGACATTTTATGGTTTTTGAATACAATTGATTGAAATAGTGTGACTGGCGACTTATATTAGTAATCATCCAAGAGAAACTTCAGCGAATCAAATATTAAACGCGCGAGAGCACACTTAGATGGAAGTAGACATTAAGAGCAGTTTTGCTTCCTTGAAATATGTCTGTAATGAAGGAAATAGCGTCTATTTAATCATTATTTCTGAACTTTTTATATCGAGGCTTTTAATTCCACATCTAGGTACCTCGATGACCTTTTGAACATTGACAACCCTTATTTTGAAGGTATGGTCAATCAAATTTATCCACCTGAACTTCAGTTGAACAAAGCTAATATCTCAGATACCGAAGCCCCCTTTTTAGATCTACATCTTTCTGTTGCAAATGGATTTGTTTCTTCTAAAATTTATGATAAGCGCGATGACTTTGATTTTGATATAGTAAATTTTCCTTTTTTGGATGGTGACGTTCCTCGTCGTGCTTCTTATGGTGTATACATTTCGCAACTTATTAGGTTTGCTAGAGTCTGCAATCATGTTACAGACTTCAACGCTCGAAATAAATGTTTAACGGCAAAACTTCTCCAACAGGGCTATCGGTATCATAAACTTCGAAAAACCTTTTCTAAATTTTATCGTAGACACTATGAATTGATTTCCAAATATAATGTTGGGTTAAAGACACTTTTAAGTGAGGGCCTTTCGGAACCTGAATTTTATGGTGACTTGGTTTACAAATTAAAGAAACTTAAAGGAATAAATGATTTTTCTCTTCAGTTCGGAAAAATCATATCACGTTACAGACGTATAGGTTATAACTTGAATGTTATGCGACAGTCTGCATGCTTAGTTTTTAACCCAATCATGGTTGATAACTATGCTGCCTTCTTTAATTGCACGCCGGTGGGTCGGGCGTCAGACTCTATGATGGCCCCGACTTAAAGCTATTCATTTTAGTTGGTTGGGGCCGGAGCTTCTTGTCTGTTGCTTGGCCCACCGGGGTCCAACTGGTGTTTTTCTTTTGCTCCGGAGTTAGTAGGTTATTCGGCGCCCAGGGATCTCCATCGTCGGGCAGCTTACTCAATCTGTGAGTCCTGGTTTTTGATTCATCAGGATGTTTATCATGATTTATTTGTTTGTTCTTGATGATTCATTGACTAGTTAGAGATTCACCACGAGGACCGAAGAACTAACTAAATGTTGTGAACCACTGCAGAAGCTGAGGGTGAGGTTAGGTACCTGTAAAACCGGTTTAAGCCCGCCAGTAACTTTGTGTTACTGATCGTTCCAAGTCGATACTTCTGTAGTGGTTCTTTTTGTTTTATGTCTTGGTGTTTAAAATTTTTTGTGCTGTTGGCGCCTTATGTATGTTTTCATATTTTTAGTTAAGTTAAGGTAACTGAGTGGCCACCTATTGGGAAAATAGCTGCTCATTCGGCTTACGATATGTTTCATGGTATAAGTACCTGATTGTTAGTTTGGTTTTTTCCCACCTCGGTTTTTGGAGTGGGAATCTTTTTCTGATTGCGCCTTTTCCTGATCTTTGCCTACTTGTACCTTTTTATATGTATTGCGAATGCGGTGCAAGTTTTAATGTATATCAAATAGATTTCAATGAATAACACTCAGGTCAGAAAGTGGCAGTATTCACAGTACTTACATAATACCAATCGCCGAAAGCTGAAAACTTGACATTAATTCTGTCGGAATTTTGGTACATGCCGAAAACAGCTTCCTGTCCAATTGGACTGCTCACGATCAATATAAACAAACTACCAGTTTAACACACATAAATGTATACACAAATTGTAGAAGTTTCATCCAGGCCAGACTAATAACCATCCAGCAATGAGCCATGCAATGCAGGGTGCGGGGTCAATTTATTTTGCGACATTGCAGGGGTATGTTATTAATGAAACGGAGCTGTATATCTTTTTATAAATTTGCTTAGTATGTGTATCTTGAAGAAGACTATATGAAAATTCCATTATCCCGAGAATAAACAGCTGGGCCTACATTGTACTTCCATCAACGATTTGCGGATACGTGTTTGTCTAATATAGGTTTGTTGGGAAAGAGCTTGTCATTCTGATCTTTGTGTGTGCTGTCGGACATTGTTTTGTTGTACTATATATATTCCGACCTGGTGTCTATGTTGACACTTTTTTAAAATTTAGTTGCCACGATTCCTGTTCCCTCTTTTCTTACTTTAGATATGACAGAGGAAATTTCTAGAAAGAAATTGGCCTCTTAATTTTTCCTCTGTATTTTCGTGTTGACATACCAACGAAGTTATGTGTGGATATAAAGCTCTATATAATTAAAAATATATTTAATAGGTACATCATATTCCACTTCTAAATCATGTTATAATCAAAAGGTACAAGTAGGCAAAGAAACTGGGTTTAATTCAAGCAAATGGTTGATCGTCATAAGCGTTTGATTTCCATTTAAAAAGAAATGGGCAATGCTTACCACTGGTGGTGACAATGGTTCAGGTTTAGATTTGGTATAAATAAACTCTAGAACTCCAACTATGATAGCCAGCACCAACCCAGATATAAGAATGAAGTACGCTCCAGCTACATTGCTTAGTGACAAACTCTTCTTCTTGGATTCCTAAAACGATAAAAGGAAAGTTTTTTTTGAATAACTGACAAAACGGAAATGGTAATCAATGACTAAGACATAGTTAACCTGAGCCGAAATCTCGTGACTGAGTACAGACTGAAAACTACAAAAATACGATATACACAACTAACGAAACGGAAAGCAAAACGAACCGACTTTATACCGAATCTTTCAGTAATTAATGTATAGATAAAAATAAATAAACATGTCCGGGGTATACCCAAATAAAATTTTTTGTATGGGTTAGATTGACAAGGGGCTAGGTTATCTAGGCATATGCTATAATGGTTACAGTAAACTAGGGCCTACGGCTTAGTTGTGTCTCACATGGCATTCAAGGGCACGTTTTAGTTTAAAGTCATCGCTAACTTTTTCTTTGTATATGCTATAGAAAGACCGAAAAGAAATCTACGTAAATGTTTTGCTGTTTTCAGATATCTGGATCATATATTGCCAGTGAGGCAGCAAATCTTATACATGTAATAAACATGTACATGTATGGTATGAGGTAAGACATACTTTGGTTTATTTCTCCGTTGCCTCTTTAGTTGAATGGATGCTAGGACAAAGAAATAGTTCATGGAAAATCATGTACTTTATCCTTTTCCAATTCTGGAAAACCAGGATTATTTATTTTTCTGATGCCTGCGATGACAGTAATGGAGAGATATGTTACAATGTTATTAACAAACTATCACTTTTTGTACGCAATTAAGAATTTTCATCTGAACATGACAGGTTCTTGCCATTTCTGTCAATAAATGGAAGAATAAATCAGAAATGATATTTGCTGTTTTCGTCGTAGAAATATGGAAAAACCGATAATCATTTTCCATTCCATTCGGACTACAGTCAGTTAGGAGTGTGTCTTTGTTTGTATTGCTAAAGTAGAAGAACGATATTGGGAAGCAAAAAGAAATGAACATATATGCTTTAAAGCTCTCCATGTATTTAGCAATTAAAATATAGGGGTTAGATCCTTTGGAAGCAGTAAAACATTCAGAGGCAGAAGGTTGACCATATTGCACAGTTTCGGGTAATGAACTCTCATCAGCAACCCTTTACTAACTTGCAACGAAAGCCAGACATTTGTCATGCAAATTTAAGAATTTAGCATTAATCAGACTAAAAAAAGGGACCAAATATTACTAAACAGTAATTGCTTCAAAACATGTTATCTATTTTACATACTCCAAATACCCTTATTGTCCTCAAAGGATTAAACGAAAAATTTAATCCACACTATGAATAATGAACCCAGATACATTTTAGGGCCACCACACAGTGTAGTTACGAGATTTTTTAGCGTTTCGAGGTGGGGAAGAATGGTATTCTTAAGCATAAGTGAACCTATTTGCAACTTAACACCTGGCAAGTTCAGTGTAAATATATAGTAATATAAACTTGTATAAAAGCGTATATTTACCCGGTATCCTGTGTCATATCCACATTCTCCTTGATCCCACCAAGTCTTCTTCATTATGTCTAGAGTACCATCTTCAGTTAGACTTAATACAGCAAGCGTGATTTCGTCCCTGGAATAAAATGTTGAAATCTTATTTCTGAAGCAACCCAGCTTCCATAGGTACATGAAACCAATACGTTCTTTAGGTGTACGATTATTACTCAATGTCTACCACTATGTTGAAATGT
Source organism: Rugalucina vietnamica (assembly GCA_964017185.1). Classification (NCBI taxonomy): domain Eukaryota; kingdom Metazoa; phylum Mollusca; class Bivalvia; order Lucinida; family Lucinidae; genus Rugalucina; species Rugalucina vietnamica. The sequence continues at coordinate 199,257 of OZ024869.1, forward strand.
TTCTTTCTGTTTTTCTTTATTTTTCAAAATTCACTTACGTAACCTAGACGAACCACAGACACGACAACAAACGCAAAATTGTAAAGCACCGCATGTACCTAAGTGGGGAGTATTTTCTCGTTGCAATTCCATAATGGTTACGGTTGAGAGGGGTCCCGACCTTCATAGTATCACAGGGCTTTTTATTGTTGTAGTAATCATTGTACACTGATTCTAACAGAAATGCATATTTTCCATTGGATTCCTGAACCCTCTTTACCCCTTCTTCGATGTCTGTCACGAACACAGAGGGTACTTTCGCATTCATGTACTGCCACATCAGCTTGTAGGTGGCTACTTTGGAATTCTGAAATGCAAGAAAAAGGGTTTTTTGCCTAAGAATTTATGACTGACATAAAATATTTTTCGATCGTTCCAAGGTGATCGTTCCGAAGAGATATTTCTGTTGTGGTTCAAATTGTTTTTGTGTTTTGGAGTCGAGTTTTTGTTCTGTTTGAGCCTTATGCACGTTTTCATATTTTTAGTTCAGTTCGGATAACTTAGTGGCCGCCTTTTGTAGAATAGCTGCTCCCTCAGCTTACGATGTGTTTTCTTGGTATACGTACCTAAGTGTTATTTTAGTTTTTCCCACCCCTCGTTTATAGAGTGGGAATATCTTTCTGACTGCGCCTTTTCCTGATCATTGCCTACTTGTACCTTTTTTTTTCGAGAAGTCCTATCAAAAGCACAGTTGGATATCAAAATCAGACCGATCTATCTTACATATCTTTTTGACAGAGATTCAGAACATTTAATTGCAAAGTGTTTGTATCAACATCACCTAGAACATCAAAGATCGCAAAGTCTAATCACTACTTGATAGCGTATAATAAATCACGCGAGCAACTGATTCCAAGATGGAGGACTCAGTAACCTACACAGACTTATAACAAAACATAAGAAGTTACCAGTGACAAGATGAAAGTACATAGCTAAGACAGCATGAATGCTGACCTTCAATGCTGATAATGATTAAATGAATCAATTTAGAACTTTTCATGAAAATGCTAAATTACTTTGAAAAACGCCTGTGTAGAGCCTGAATCCAGTGTCCCGTAAGCAATTTCACTTTGTGCAACGAGATCATCAGCACTGTCAATAGGTGTCAACAGCTTCTCTATCGTAAGAAAGGCGGCAAGATTGGCCGTATAAGACGTTATCATTATCAGGACGACAAACCACCATGCACCACCTATTATACGACCAGGTATAGATCTGAAACAGTCAGGCGAACATAACGCAAATATAAGCGTAAATTATTCAGTCTCATTCATTTATTTCTCAAGTGCTATACAGTTCGAATACATTACAGATCCTAAACAATATTAACATAGTTATGCACGATTAATTTGCAATTCCTGGGTGGAACATATTTAAAATAATTTAACCATACTGTGAATTAAACAGTAGCACGTTGTCAATACACTCGAACGTATGGTAGCCTTTGGACTCAAGGGCAAGATGTTGTCGTGTCGCCGTGTTTTGTTCTTGAGGCATACACTTTACAATGTACTGGTTTAATAAACAGAACACGAACGTAACGTAATGTTATTACTGTTAATTTCATAACGAGGATGTAAAATATCAGCTTAATTAAATAAAACAATAACTCAGCTATATGTTACCTTGGACAGTAGTCATCACATCCTTGTAGCATTAAGGAACCCATTCCAAACCAAAGGGAATTAAACAAGTTGAATTTATTGTAAGATGTCTCTGGGGAGTGTCTTGTTCGTTTCCATTCGATTGAGCTAATCCTACTGACTAGGAAGATACCTGACAAATATATAAATAAAACTTTTCTAACTATTTGAACGATTTATGTTGCCCTGAGTATGTGTGGCGCACATGTATTTACTATAGAACAAAATCTTATGTATGATTTCGTATGAGCCAACTTTGAATTTTTCTTTCTATAAAATGACCAATGTTCACGCTTTGTATTGTACAGGTGACAAAACTGTCACCTCATTTATTATTATAATCTGAAACATAAACGTTCATTTTATGCATCAGGATAACATGTCCGTAAAATGTATAACCCCTAAAATCTCATTTTTACAGTCAAAATGGGTAAAGTTCATATGCCTGTCACACAGAAATAAAAATGATATCATCTGAAAACACATTCTTTTACCTTTCGTATAAGATATTAAGCATAGTTCTTATTATAATAGTTTCGTCACAACAATGAATTGAACACAATGGCCGCTCAACAACCGGGGCACGTCGTGGAAATTTTGACATCAAAGCTACGCCACATTTCAATAAATGTCAGCCTTAAAATGCTTTGTTTGGAACAACACAACACGCCATACCTTTACTTGTTTGTAAGATTTACCTCAGGGGTTTCTTGGTCAATATTGTTGAAATGCTGCTTTCACCAAATATAACAAATTTTAAGAGTATCATGCATATTCGAGCTTGAACTTAAGAATGCTGACCGTAGCAGTTGTAGATTCATTGTAGTATGTGCATTTTTCATCGTGCAAAATTCAAGTACGTCCATCTGGAATCTCGCAAACCATTTAAACACCACTGCGCCATGTTCTACTACTGTACTACAAATCCCGATAATTTTGAATGTTTCTTTGGGAATTTATGCTACTGAAACATAAGATGTGATCATAGCTCTTGTTTAGACATTGTTGTTAACGTCATTTTTCTTTCCCAAGAAACGCGACTGGCTAAAAATACATTTTCTCCATTAACAAAATCAATCTTCGACGTAGTGCTTAAGATTTTATATGGAGATAACAACATAATATTAGAACGCCTCAAATTGATTTAGCTCAAGTTTTGGCCTATTATATAGTTACTAATGGTATGTTCTTCGACGTCATATAACTTCAGAATTATTTAAAATACGACGTGCCCCGGGAAGCGAGACCAAGGTTGCTATGGAGACCATTTTTATGTGCACTGCACATGATTTCGTGAAAAATATTGTAAACGCGAAACAAGAAGACTTTGTTTCTTTATAATAATGCATCAAATATTGGATAAATGCTGTAATAGAAAATCAGTGGCCAAAGTCTACGAACTTAAATCCCAACCCTCGTATATATCTCTTTTCCTTATTTTTGATCCAAAAGAATGATTGTGGGTACTACTTAATAAAAATAAAACTGAGATCCTTTAAGAGCAGTGAGCACATTTTCGAGAAAGGCGATGGGCCATACCGCCTTGACAAGCCGGTTCTAACGTGTATCTACGATCAATTGAATCGACTGATTTCCTTCATTTGCGAGGCCGCGGATATACCTGTATATTACATGGCCATGTTTTTGTAACACGAACTTGGATCATTAGAAGAAACAAACGTTATCCATTCTTTCTTGTAAACAGCTTACCAAAACCAACAAGGAAGAATCCTCCAGCTAGGGACATCCACAGGCCTAGGGTAAAGGGTTGCAGGAATGAAAAGATTCCTGGCTTCTTCTTGTCGGGTTTCTTGATCATAATACTGATCTCGACGTTCATGAAGGGCTTAGAAAACCCAACATCTTGTTCCCGTTCACTGTTGATTGATAGAGGAGCGATGGCAATGTCGGCTTCCTACAGTTCCATAAAATGTGTGAGTAATGATTTCTATTACTCTCTCAAAACATACATAGTACTTTGCATAAAACTTGTATGATAATTATAAAACCTTTTAATTTCTCGATGGTAAGGGTGGATGTAGAAAAACACAAGTGAGGATCAAAATAATAAATTAGTCATGAGGTACAAGAAAATAAATGTTACGACACAAGTTTTGAAAATTACCTCTCGAATGATTTCACCAATCATGCCATTCCAGCTGTTGTTTATAAACTTCTGACCATAGGTGTTGTCTTTTACTAATTGAATCCTGTAGTCAAAGTTGACAAAAGTGGCTATCGCAATGGTGAGATCGACACAATAGCCTGCAAAATAATTTGGATCTAGTGATTAATTTTTACTGAATGGGTTATTGGTACATTGTATGCCTATGCAGCTATTTCATCGAACACTATACAGGCTCTATACCCTCGTGTTTGAATGTTTAAAAGCATGAAACACTTGGGTTGCTTCCGACATTAATAACTCTGATGTAAGAATGATTCGTTCTATTTATTATTATGATTTTGTAAATAAAGAAGAATAAACATAAAGCTAAGGTGACCATACAGGCATAGGTGGGGACGGCCTGAAAAAGTTAAGGTTTCAATAATGTGAAATATGATCAAATTTATTGTTAATGCAAAAAAAGTTAAAATGGCTTCCTTTAAGAGCAGTGAAAATGAGAATTGGGATGGGCCATACCGCTGTTTCGGCTATTCAAGCTTTATCCGTGACCCTATCAATCTACCAGCATGGAGGCATGAAAAATTACTGTCATTGTACAAATTTCAAATAAAACTGATACACATTATAGTTTTAATATCATATGTATTAGTAATTGTAATTCCTACCTTCGTACCTTTCATTTCCTATGAACGGTGTGCCGTCTTTGTTCATTCCTTTCTTTACAAACAGAAATGGTTCATCCTGCAATGTAAATGTTTGTTACTTATATTGAGTACAACAAATAGATTCATAGTACTCATATGTAGGGCCTACCTGTTTTTGTAATCCATACCAAAAAGATATGACATAATTATAAGATTTGAAATCACACTGTATTAATTGATAAAGAATATTTGTTGATTCTCATTTCCATGGCCTCTTGTGTTGAACGTCCACATTTCTTTATATAAATCATCAAACAACTAAGCTCTTTAAATACTCGCGCGTACATCATAACCTTGCATCGCCAGCTTCCCAAAGGTTTTGTGCCGAATTCTTCTGAAATGAGCTTTAGAAAAATGAAAAAGGGTTGCGAATAAAGGTCACTGTAAATTACAATTCATGTTCAAATAACGCTTTTAGCAGCCGAAGAAAGAAAGTTGGTGTTTGGTGTAACATAGTGCATTCAGGTTCATCAATGTGCAATTCATGTTCCTATCAATCTCTAACGAAAAATCACTGCTAATTCAAGAAATAATGTTTCTACTATATAGATGGCCACATCTCTTTCGAATCTTATACATGTACAATCTGTTATTATTCCTAAGCTACTCAGTAGGCCGTATGTGTCGTACCTTAGAAAAAGTTTTTACAAGGTAATGCGATATTTAAAGTCTAAAAACTTGTCTCTGATAATGGTTTCATCAAAGTTTTGTATGGGAGACGACAGAAAAAATATTTAATCGTGAAAATGCATATTTTTAGTGAATTTTAACTTGAACAAGATTTTGTCTCGGGTATGTCTTTTGTGTCATTTTTTAATGATTTTGAGCAGTCATTATTAGATAGTAGAAATTTAACATTTTTTCGGGAAAATACCTCCCTTCCATGAGCTTTTTGTACAAGAAACCCCTATTCAAAAACGTTTTAGACCAGAACTTTTTTTTATTTTTCAACCGATTTTCAAACTTTTTGCGACAAACAAGAAACTCATTTAAAATTTGAAAATATTTATTCTACATTTGAACTGTACTGTACATTTACAGATATAAAATCATAATCAAACACTACGAAACGCACTTTAGGTTAAGAAATGCATGGACGAGACGTTATCAATGAAGCAAAAAAAAAAAAAAAAAAAAAAGAGAATGACATAGAAAAAGAAGACATTTTTTCATACAGTATTATTTTATTACCAGTCTTTTATTATTCCAATGTCTTTATAGCAAGATACAGTTTTCATAAAACTTACATTCCAATGAGTACTTGTTCAGATGTTCATAAGAACAATTTACAGAGACGGTCAAACCTATACTTTATGTAGCGATAATGTAAAGTCACCCCTCTGCAACTTAGAACACTTTTTACATGCGTTCATTGTCAAATTTATCGATTTCGAAGTAAAAAAGTACATGTACAATGACAGTAATAAGAAATTTATGGCATGCAACTATACTGATCAAAATAAGTCTATTCCTACTTTAAAATTGCCAGTTATTCTTATATGTGTGGGGTATTTCTTAATTTATGTTATATAGTAATTTAGAAACACATTCAATAAAAGGTACACGGCAAAAGTTTACTTAAAAACTGTCTTGACGTCATTAAACGTTGTTTTATCCGTGTTTATACCATTCAGGCCCACAGTTTTATGTGCAGTCCCATTCAATCATATTTGCTTTCAAACATCTGTTTAATGTCTAGAAAGCAGAAATCCGCTCAAAGTTTTGCAATTTGTTTCTTCAGACACCCGTAAGAGACTACGTTAAACGGTGCGCTACAATGAAATTGAACACTTCCCTTAATGATTTAGCTGTTAAACTAAGGATTCACGGTCGACATCCAATGCTGTCTTATCTTAGTTCTCTACCTATTGCTGTATTACGTTCTTTGGACACAGAGGCTAATAGATTTTACGATAGAAATCATCAAATGTATGACGCTGCACTGTTAACAAGATGTTATACTCAGCATGCTCTTCGTCCATTTATCGATTCCGAATCTAATCACATTAGAAGTTTTATTAAAATTCCTTTTATTAATAAAGGAATTGACTTTATTGATTTACCAAGCATATTCCGGGATAAATCAGTAATACAGTCTATACCTACGTACTTCCAAAATTCAGAACCTCCTATTATTTGTTACAAATATAATAAACCAATCAGAAATACTATTTTTAATTTCAATAAACTTGTTTCTGATCTTGATATCCATGCAAATACTCCTAAGTCTTGAGATTGTAAAGATTCAAAATTTGTTTATCAACCAGCCGGACATATAGTTACTGGAAATTTAAAAATAATTTCGGATTCTAGAATTCGCAAAATTGTTTCTAAAGGTCCGAAATATAGATTCCCCTCCTACATCAATTTCGATAAATGTAGAGAGGTGATTGCATCTGCATTGAATGATTTCGGTAATCGATGGTGTAAACGAGAGGGTGTTGAGGATAATGCTCTTAAAGAATGGAAAAGAAGTATCTTCACGTATAAACGTATACAGTTTTATTCACAAAATACTAATCTTTTACCTCCTAAACCTAAATCGTCATTTAGGCATTTGAAGCAGGATATCCAAGAATTTCACAGAAAGTATGTCTTGGTTCCGGCAGACAAAGCCGCAAACAATGTTGTTGTTGTTTGTAGGCTTCACTACGTTAACACCTTAAAACAGGAGCTGGATGGTACCAGGGCTTATCTGGAGACAGATACTGATGAGGTGTCTGTAGTAAATGCCCACTTAAACGATTTACCTGTTAAGTTTTCTGTTTGTGCCAATGAAGGCCAAGACAAACTTCCTACGATGTATTAGTTACCTAAGCTTCACAAAAGACCATACAAAGCAAGATTTATTGCAAATTCTAGCTCTTGTACTACTACTGAACTTTCTAAATTATGAACTTCCTGTCTTACTGCTATTAAATCTCATGTTATAAGATACTGTGAGACAGTGTATGAAACTTCAAATAAAAATTGGTTTTGGTCAATAAAAAATTCTGGTGAGGTGCTCAATAAATTGAAGTGTAGAGGGTTCCGTACGACGAGCTTGTCCACATATGATTTTTCTACTCTGTATACAACTTTACCACATAATCTAATTAAAGAAAAACTTCTGGATTTGATAGAGTGGACCTTCAAAAGGGCATTAAGAAACTATGGTTCACTTTATTTGGCATGTAATGACAGAAAGGCTTTTTTCACATCCTCTGACCAAAGTCGGTATACACTTTGGTCATGTCAGAATGTGTGCGACGCCTTATCCTATCTCCTGGATAATATTTATATTAGATTTGGGACCAAGTTATACAGACAAATTGTTGGAATTCCGATGGGTACAAATTGCGCACCTCTCGTAGCTGATTTATTTTTATACTGCTACGAAAGAGATTTCATGGATTCTCTTAACCATGATAATCAAGCTGATGTTATCGAGGCTTTTAAATCCACTTCTAGGTACCTCGATGACCTTTTGAACATTGACAACCCTTATTTTGAAGGTATGGTCAATCAAATTTATCCATCTGAACTACAGTTGAACAAAGCCAATATCTCGGATACCGAAGCCCCCTTTTTAGATCTACATCTTTCTGTTGCAAATGGATTTGTTTCTTCTAAAATTTATGATAAGCGCGATGACTTTGATTTTGATATAGTAAATTTTCCGTTTTTGGATGGTGACGTTCCTCGTCGTGCTTCTTATGGTGTAAACATTTCGCAACTTAATAGGTTTGCTAGAGTCTGCAATCATGTTACAGACTTCAACGCTCGAAATAAATCTTTAACGGCCAAACTTCTCCAACAGGGCTATCGGTACCATAAACTTCGAAAAACCTTTTCTAAATTTTATCGTAGACACTATCTATTGATTTCCAAATATAATGTTGGGTTAAAGACGCTTTTAAGTGAGGGTCTTTCGGAACCAGAATTTTATGGTGACTTGGTTTACAAATTTAAGAAACTTATAGGAAGTAATGATTTTTATTTTCAGTTTAGAAAAATCATAACACGTTACAGACGTATAGGTTATAACTTGAATGTTATGCGACAGTCTGCATGCTTAGTTTTTAACCCAATCACGGTTGATAACTATGCTGCCTTCTTTAATTGCACGCCGGTGGGTCGGGCGTCAGACTCTATGATGGCCCCGACTTAAAGCTATTCATTTTAGTTGGTTGGGGCCGGAGCTTCTTGTCTGTTGCTTGGCCCACCGGGGTCCAACTGATGTTTTTCTTTAGCTCCGGATTTAGTAAGTTATTTGGCGCCCAGGGATGGATCTCCATCGTCGGGCAGCTTACTGAATCTGTGAGTCCTGGTTTTTGATTAACCAGGATGTTTATCATGATTTATTTGTTTGTTCTTGATGATTCATTTACTAGTTATAGATTCACCACGAGGACCGAAGAACTAACTAAATGTTATGAACCACTGCAGAAGCTGAGGGTGAGGTTACGGCCGTGTAAAATCGATTTAAACCCGCCAGTAACTTTGTGTTGCTGATCGTTCCAAGTCGATACCTCTGTGGTGGTTCTTTTTGTTTTATGTCTTGGTGTTTAAAATATTTTTGTGCTGTTGGCGCCTTATATATGTTTGCATATTTTTAGTTAAGTTAAGGTACCTGAGTGGCCACCTATTGGGAAAATAGCTGCTCATTCGGCTTACGAAATGTTTTCATGGTATAAGTACCTGATTGTTAGTTTGTTTTTTTCCCACCTTGGTTTTTGGAGTGGGAGTCTTTTTCTGATTGCGCCTTTTCCTGATCGTTGCCTACTTGTACTTTTTTTGTTAATCTGACGTTAATATGCCTTATTTTTCAATGTGCCGCAAAACATTCAAAATCTCTCAATTTAGACAATTTCTTTCTGAATGACTGTTCTCTGTATCAAGAGCTTCTGATTATGACAAAAATGTCGTCTGTACATTTCTCGATAGTCTACTGAATAAGAAAATTGTGCATAATTTTGCGTGACTGCCGTTCGTTTACGCTAAAATGAGTCACTGCTTTTCAAAAGAGACACAACAGAAATTGTTAAAGAATGATGTGCTTAAACCACAAAATGACGTTCTCAGTAAAGATCACTTGTAATGTCAGCTTTGACGTTTCAGTCACGTAATGCGAAAACCAGTCTTTGGTCGCTAGCTTAATCCAATATTTAGACAGCTTTTAATATTTCAAATGACCAACGAGAATACAAAATGTTTTTATCGGTGACCTAAACCCAAATGACTTCCAGCCTCGATTCTAAAGCGAAATGATGATCTTTTCTGTCACTACCAATTTGACGTCACTTGTAACGCACAAACAAATTCATATGCACCAAATTCCAAGCCGAAATAACACTTTGACATGTACTTATTTGTGCTTAATATAGAGATGAATTTTTTTACATGACAAAATGGTAAAATTATCGCTTGCATTTTGTTATGAATATTCCTAGCAAACATAGCATTGTAAGAACTCGGTAAGAACATCGCACACGTTTTCTGGAATAAAACTTAAAATTGAAACGGTGATACTTATTAGAACGAAAGTAGTCAATACCAGGATTTCGGCTATATAGCCTGGTAAGTATCCCTTTTCGAGCCAGAATTGGTCATTAATGTCTGTCAACTGTTACATTGCCATCATGTTTTGGTTCAAATTGAAACAAATTACATGTGACTTAAATGTAAAAACGAACAACCAATTATGTGAAACATGGCACTGGGATGTTCATATTATTTAATGGCGCAGTACTAGTATATGTTTGTTATACAAAATTCCGTAATATCAGCGATGATAAGGTAAGAAGAAACTGTAGATTAATTTTCGATCCCCTGTTAATAACAGAATATGCAAGAGTTGTGTTCGGTCCAGTATGCATCATGTTCGTTGTAACAATAACAGTTTCTCTGATATAGTCAAGCTTTTCCTTTTGCTTTCGAAGTAACTCGTCCAGGAAAAATATAAAACTGTCTGTCGAAGTTGTCACGCTTCTTCCAAAATTCGATCGTAAAGTCGCTTCCTGATAGACGGATTCTGTTTGTTTTGTAGTTGGTTTGGGACTTTCAAGGGAAGCCATGCTTGAAGCTGATGATGGTGACTGCAATAAAACAATATGGTGAAAGACATAATAGAATGCATGCCTCCACATCATTGTAAAATAACAGAAAAAGAAGATCGCGGTAGCTTATTGGTAGAATGTTGGACTCTACGTTAGAGGACGAACTTCTGTCTTGTTGTGCCCCTCAGACATAAATATGCACTATAAGTATAAGTGGAGCATTGTTATATGAATTCTGATCAATCTGAATTAGTATGTCTTTTAATGACGTTCATCTCCAAAAGTATATATAAAATAATCATACTTACATGTCGCTTGGTGAAGAAGTGAAGCAAGTGTCACAATCCAAAACAAAACATGTTGTAAAATAAATACTGTCTTCTAAAATAACCGTGAGCTGCGTGCAAGAACGGTACTGAAAGTAGCTTCCAAAGAGATGTATGCAATTAAAAATGTAATGATTATTGTAATACTGAAAGTATCAAACGTTATATGCAATGCTATTACTCTTCGACTCTCATATCTTCTGTAGTCGTAGAGAAGATGTATATTGTGACATTGTGGTATTGTTCGTTTTTTGTTTTTATCTTTTTCGTGAAATTAGAACGGCTAAAACGAAAAAAAAAAAAAAAAAAAAAAAAAAAAAAAAAAAAAACATGTATTTTGATTTGATTTTATAAATCATATTTACAACGAAAACAGTATTGCTCGAAATAAATAAATATCAGATAACCTAAGCTTATAGTGTTCTTTTTATTATAAATGTGACTGAATATTTGAATATTTTAAAATTGAGAAGTAAATGTTCTTTGTCTACAAATTTCAGCATAGCTAGTTGAAATAAATTCAATTTGCAATACCAAACCGATGTCATACGATACGTCTCTCCATATTTTCTAATATAGGCATTCATGGTAACCATGGTAATAAAAACATTGTACCTGTGTAAACTGCATGCTTCTTATTAAAATTGAAGACTTATAAGCATTAAGAAGCTAGTGAATTATTATTACTTAATAGGTGGGTGTTATTGCATGAAATAAGCAGAACATAGATGTATGTGCCCCTGTGAATCAAGAAGTGTACACTTGAGTGATAATTTATTTACTTAAGATTTAGAAAGAAAGAATAAAATACCTCTATACTAGTCACTAAGTAGACTTTATCACCAATCGTAACATTGCCTGTTGATTGTTCATCATCTAAATGCGAGTAGACACCACCGGTCGGTGACCATTCACCAATCTGTAACAAAATAGTAATTACACTCATCATCTGAGGAATACGGTACTTATTTCTATTTGGAATGTCCTTCTTTTCTTACATTTTGCATCAAACGTCTGGCTACTATCATATTCAATATCCTGTTATTTAAATACCATTCTGATTGACAATTATTTCCTGCATGTTCATTCTAATGCGTAAAACAATAAAAATGTAGTGTTGTTCCAGAAAATACAAAATATCAAAATATCATTACGTATGAAAAGTAATTTTATTACGAAAACATTTGCTGCATAAAATAAAAAGTAGGCAATGATCAAGAAATGGCACAATCAGGCAGAAATTCCCACTCCAAGAACTGAGGTTGGGAAAAACAAAATCAACAATCAGGTACTTATACTAAGAAAACAGGCTGTAAGCCGAATGGGCAGCCATTTTCCCATAGGTGGCCACTCAATTACCCAAACTTAACTTAAAATATGAAAACATACATAAGGTGCTAACAGTACAAAAATTCAACACCAAAACATAAAACCATAAGAACCACCACAGAAGTATCGCCTTGGAACAATCAGTAATACAACATTACTGGCGGGCATAAGTCGATTTTACATGGCCATAACCTCACCCTCAGCTTCTGCAGTGGTTCACAACATTTAGTTAGTTGTTCGGTCAACGAATCATCAAGGCAAACACATAAATCAGGATAACCACCATGATGAATCAAAACGATGCGTTGTATCTTTATAGAAATACATGTAAATTATGAGCAACAAATACCTTTTCTGGACCAGACTGAAAACCAACGTTGTACACGTCATACTTGTAGTTTTTCCTCAGACCATTCTCATCGAATTCTATATTACCGGTAACACCCTCGAAATGCAGCTTAAAATCAAGACAAATAATTTCTCTGTTGATTTACTTTAACAAAATTGCATAAAAAGTAAGATGGACATTGAATAAATATACTTTTGTTACTTATTAATGAATATTTTTTCTACAACAAGATTTAACTCATTATCTATTTTACACTCAAATATAAAATACATAAAATGCCAACTGTTTAGCTTATAAGTGTATGTCCAATTTCCAGCTGAGCAAGAAGCGTTACTCGAGTAATATCTGAAGTTTTGCATTTCGGTTGGTTAGCTCTCTTTCTGAGAATCTGTTGTAAAAACCGCGCTATCAACAATTTGTATTGTGGAATTTATCAAGCGTCCACAATATTCAAAGTATATATAGCTCTTACCGATTTCATTCCTCGCATCAATCGTTTCCCGTGCATCCAGGGCACCTTAGGATTAGCGTCACAAGGAACTCCAAGTGTTTTGTTGTTATTATAGACATCTCCCCGGCGGAATGTGTGTTTGAATTTCTCAGGTGAATTAGCAATCAGAATGGCTAGTGTCTTTGTTATCACAGAAATAGCGTCGTATGTTAAAGCTGCATCTATCTGAATGAGGAAAACAATAGGCGCATGTCAATCACCTTCATACGCAGTGATGTGTATAAGTGTCATACTACTTACTGAACGTGCAAATGTAGAACAGACAATATGTTTAAGGTAAAACTGGTAAACTTTTGATGGTTCAACGAATAAAACTACTGAAATGACATATTACTGACGACAAACTCCGTGATATTGTTTGGCCTGTTACATGTAATTGCATGTGCTTGCTGTGTAGGCGTTTAATATGAAGTGGCTGTTGGTAGCATCTTAAATATATTTGTAATTCGATTATATAAATCTAAAGATGACAGAAACAGCATATTGTTCTGCTGTGAATAGGTGTTATGTAACATATATAAACAAAGTGGCTACATAACACGACTGTTGTCAAATATTGTCTTACATGTATACTATTATAGCCCGCTCCTGGCCATATATGTTCATCTAACGTGTTCCATTTTCTCAGGAATGTCTTCACAAAAGGCGACGAGTAATTTACGAGTTGGAACCCTGTTATATTAACTCCACCATGCTGGTATCTCTCAAGGTCCAAATTGAGGAAATCCTATAAAATGAAAGACGCATGAATTGTGAGGACAACTGTACTATCCAAATCCGTCATGTTAGTCAAGGAGACACCTAAAAGAAGGGTCTGATAAAATGAATAAATAATGTTTTCAAAACACAAAAAACTATGACATCATAAATTGAGTATCATGTTGTAAAAAGAGAAAAAAAAACAATGTGAAGCCGATTATGCCCAATAAAATACTATAAGGGATTTAAGTACCCAAAACTACTTACGAGCGTCCCAAGTATGTAGTGGTAGCCCTCCTTATTCATACCAACTTCTCGTACCTGTTGAAAAAAAATGAACCTCAACGGTAAAGGCAAACAAGTCAGAAAGTTGGCGTTCAAAAGAACGACTAATAAGGCGATACTGCTAACCCTTCTGAGAAATCAGAAATTTATTATTGGTTAAGTTCATTTTTTAACCAATTTTTAATATATTTGGTCTCGTTTAGATAATTCTGGTCTTTGTATCGACTACCCTGTTGAAAGTTGCAAAATTTTAGTTATTCTCTTTGGCTCCATGTTGCCAAATCTAAAGGGTCACTGACGAGACTTTAATAGTCTAAACCGCGGTATGGCCCATCCCCTTTCTCATTAATATGTTCACTGCTCTTAAAGGATCTCAGTTTTAATTTTATTTGCTATTACTGCAGCTGGTGTTGTGCCGTGTGGCGGCCCTAAAAAGTCTCCCCGTACATCATCCATAGTGCAGGTTATATTTTCCTTTTGGTCCTTTGAGATCAGCGAGGATATTCGAGAAATCAGAAATTTATTATTGGTTAAGTTCATTTTTTAACCAATTTTTAATATATTTGGTCTCGTTTAGATAATTCTGGTCTTTGTATCGACTACCCTGTTGAAAGTTGCAAAATTTCAGTTATTCTCTTTGGCTCCATGTTGCCAAATCTAAAGGGTCACTGACGAGACTTTAATAGTCGAAACCGCGGTATGGCCCATCCCCTTTCTCATTAATATGTTCACTGCTCTTAAAGGATCTCAGTTTTAATTTTAACTGTAAAATGTTTTAGTGTTATAAATTTGTGTGCTGTTTGCACCTTATATACGTTTTCATATATAGCTAGTTTTGTTCAGGTAACTGAATGACCGCCTACTGGGAAAAAGCTGCTCACACGGCTTAAAACATGTTTCCTTAGTATAAGTACCTTATTGTCAATTTAGTTTTTTCCGCCTCGGTTTCTGAACTGGGAATTTCTTTCTGATTGTGCAGTTTTCTGACAATTGCCTACTTGAACCTTTTTATTCCGGAAAATATAATATAAGCCGACCTGCTCTAACCGAGGGAGACTTAGTTTTTCCCACCTCGGTTTCTGAACTGGGAATTTCTCTCTGATTGCGCAATTTTCTGACCATTGCCTACTGTTACCTTTTCAGACAATCATTTGGTACTAAGCCATGCAATATAAAGTACCTTATTATTTTGACTAAAGTTACAAAATGGTTCATTCATTACTTTAAGCTCGTTTGGCCACTCAATAGCAAGGTACACTTTTTTAACTAAGGGAAACGCTTAATATACTATTATGTGATTACTGCGTAACACATTTAATGCTACCGACCTGCTTTATTATTTTCTGATATGCAGGCTCTGTAGACAGGTCTAACAGTATATATTTCTGTGTTGAATTCTTTGGTTCGTCCTGTTTGTCTAATGATCTTAGGTCTTCGTGAGCGTTAGTAATGTCCTGGATCCGTCTCATTTTCACAGTCAAGAAATATTTCTTGGCGTTACATAGCCGAATTATTTCTTGAATGCTGAACAAGCCTGAAATACAGAGAGATGTAGTTATTTTTATTCATTTTTCTTATAACGCAAATACCTAGAATCAGGGTATGCCCGGTGAAATATCACTAGCGACCCGTTTAGAAACGATGTGTGTTTGTTTGTATAGGTCGTCAAGGACGAACCTTTGTATTTGCCTTCATTGAATGATGCAACAGCATATATCTATCTCAATATGAAGAATCGTTACCCTAATCTACAGATCAGTGCCCGGAATGCTTTCTTAAAGTTAAGGCCAACATTCACTCGATATTTCACCATTATAATCAATAACTGTCTATACGAAAAAAGACATGAGTGTAAAATTAAACGAAAATGATGTTTGTATTCAGTATGTTTTATATGCATCTTTGGCTACTTCTTTTGGTCACCTTTAAGGTCTTCCTTAATTTTAAGGGAGGGTTGAAATTCTGGGCCCAGATATTTGCTTCTTAAAACTGTTGTCTTGTGAGCCGGGCGTTTAGATTTTTAGAAATGTATACATTTACATATTTGGATAGTTTTTGTACCTATTTACATATTTGGATAGTTTGTCACTTTCTTTGCACTCAGCGATTTCCTTAAATGACGAATGCGTGTATTGGTCACTGAAATATTTGAAACGCTCGTACTAGCACGGATGTGACTATTGTATATGGCAGTCCTTATGCTGTTCCCTATAGCATAGATACAACAAAACACCCCTTTATTCGTTCAAATTGTTATTAAGGAAGCAAAGTACTACCCATTTATTATATAGTTGTAAACTGTTGGCAAAGATTTTGCAATTGATTTGTAGCATGTTTGTACCGTGAGAATATTTTCTAATTGTACTCGAAGAACTGTACTGAGAAAACTGTCAATAATTTACACAATGAACGGAAACGTCTCATCAACCAGTGCATTTCAACAGGCATTAACATTGTTCTTTCTCGGTACACGCTAGTAAACACAATTCCCTAGAGCGTTTCACTTCCAGAAAAATGACCATATTAGCCGAAACACAGAAAGCTCAACAACGTGGCGTATATGTCTATCGATTAATTCTTCACAGGACATGCACGCGTCTAGTTTTTAATAAAGAATATCTATATGAACAGCTTGAAGCCACGGATCAGAACTGACAAATGCTTAGGACTACCTGGTTTTTGCTTGCCACAAACGCTGCCAATAATTAATTTCCTTCCCATGTTTGACTCTCCCAACAAGAGCAAGTAAATTATACACGCTATCAGTGCCTGAACAACGACTCATTTGGGAAAACAAGGGATTATCTGATTAATTCTTTTGACAAGAAAACACAATAAGACGAGTGGCTGGGAAAGCAGTAATCGGACCGCTTTATGAAATAACCAACAAAGTGAAGTGTGCACAGTTTAAACCCTGATTGAGAATCTGACGTCTCTGTACTCTCCTTGCGAAAACAACCTCTGTTTTGAACATATTGCTACTCTGCTTTCGCAAGTCTCTTGCCTAGCCATGATTTTCTGGGCTATGGTTCTTGCGAAAGTCATTTGATTTGTTGGCCTGTGATGCGGTTCAATTATAACTAGTTTTTCGGAGTAAACAAATACATGCAAACATTTCCCCTTTCTAATAACGGGTGCCTAGGGACGGACTGACACTAAAATGTGTCTGACTAATTGACTGAGAAAAATGCTCGTACATTGTAACAGTTACTGAAAAGACTGACTTATTCAGATGAGTTGAGCTTTAGATCTAGGAAAGCATATTAAGGCAAGTCATGTAGAATATTTAAGAGAGATCATTTGTCAGATTAAGATTAGATGATTGTCAGATTTGGTAGTGTAACTCGTAAAACAGCTTACTCACACTTTAGATGTAATCAAGAAAATGACTTCTTATACTGCAAGCGTTTGGAGACCATTTTGTCATACAAGCAAAGTGAAATGGAGTATATACAAGGTAATCGATCAGAATATGCAAATCCATTTGCAACAGACCTTTAATATACTCTGAGTACACGTTATTTATACAACATTAGTTTTTAAACGTAACAAGATAAACAGTGTGTGTAAGTTTTCCGTCAGAGTGATGACAAGAACCAATTTTTGTCTGACATCCCTCAAGGAGGCAAAGACGAATGAATCGCTGAATGTGCCTGACACCTAACGTATTAGTAAAGAAATTTGGTTGTCTTGAATTGAATTTATCTTTCTTTTAAGACTTCTTGCTTCCTTGATTAAACTCGCGGCATACATTCAATGAGATATAAGCCGTTTCCAACAAGAACACCAAATAAGTAAATCAGTTTGAACGTTTGCGATGGTATACACTCAGAGCTCAAAGAATTGATATACCTATTCTGAACGGCGACAGCCTAAATGATATACAGTGTCAGACAAATATGGCCTGTCTGTAGAAATATTTACCCATTTTTACAGTTTTGTTACTGTAAATAACTCGTCAAAATTACTTCGTACATTTTTTTATATAATTCGTAGCCCTTCAAAGCACTACATACATGTGAAATTGAGACCAATCTTTAAACACTTATTTGAAGTCAAAATACAAGTTTATACACTGTGCACATCAATACTTGAACCATGGCAATTTCACTCGTAGTGAATGATCCATCGAAATTGTCAGAAATCATAACGTGTCACTAGCAATATTTAGAAACCGTATTTAGAGGGTGCGCTGTAAGCAAAAAAGCTTTGATATTTATATTACGGTTCTGTGTCCCTTGAATCCGACATGTTTGACATCATTTCTTTTTAATTTTGAAACAAAACTTTACTAGCATGTCTGTACGTAACCCTTGCAATTCGACCTGCATTCATGTCCAGTTATTTATGACATTTGACACGAAAATGAAACTTGATATCACTAAAATAACCTAAACTTCGTATGATAGTCCACATGGGACTGCGTCTGTCACTACCTATTTGCTGTAGTGTCAGACTTGACTATTTTATCTTATCACAAGATTTACATTGCTGTTCTTATCCAGTCTTTTTCTTTGCATTGTCATTCCGACGTTTACTTAAAACAACAACACTATGTAACCAAATATTATCAAACATCATTGTTTTATTGAACGATTCGGTCACACATTGGGGGTTCAGTAGATCTAAATAGGTGTAAGTAAAGACAAATTGTTTAAATTAGGTGTCAATGGTCGGAGAATTGTTGTATTTAAAGTGCTTGTATATTACCAATCGCCGAAGCTTGGAGCGCTGGCTTTAAGTCTGCTAGGGTTTTGATGTGCGTCAAGGGTAGCTTCCTCTCCGATCGGGCTGTTTTTACTCATGATACTTCTGTTGTGGTACTAATTGTTTTATATATCGTTTCTTTACAACGACATTTATATCTTACTAAGTGTTACATTTTAATATGATTTCAATACTTTTTTATCGTTTTACCTTGTTAGACGCTAATGACCCATCAGGGTTGATGCGTCGTTAAACAACAAACAAACAAACAAACAAACTAATTGTTTTATGTGTTGGAGTCGAATAATTGTGTTGTTTAAACCTTATGTGCGTTTTCATATTCAAGTTAAGTTCGGGCAACTGAGTGGCCGCCTATTTGGAAATAGCTGATAACTCGGCTTACGATATGTGTTTTAATATAAGTTCCTATAAGTAGATTTTCCCACCTCGGTTTTTAAGTATAAATACCTGTCAATTTAGTTTTTCCGACCTCGGTTTCTGGGGTGGCAATTTCTTTCTGATTGCGCCTTTTCCTGAACATTGCCTACTTGTACCTTTTCAATAAATACAATAAACGATTTCCCCAAGAAAATGCATTTTTGATCTAATTGTGATGTTTGAATGGACCATACAAAATTATTTCAAGAAGAACTAATGTTCTCGGTAAAATTAACATTTTCCTTTTGACATGGAAACCAAGTGTAAGATTTTGACAATTAATATTTACATTTTTATTGCAATCGCCCCAGATGAAAGTATTTTTCTTGATGTTGAAAAACATTAAGTCACGTGATCCAGAGAAAATGCCTTTGGGTGGGGCGACGTCAAAACCAGCCAGTGACGTTGTTTGTTTACTCTTGTGGGCGTGACGTCGGCCGCGTATCGTTATGACGTTAAGCGCGAAAATTATACGTTTTGGCTGTTCCAAAATTACGTCAAGTCGGATTTGATGTCAAAAAACATGAAAATGAGCAATGATATGTGCAATTTAAAATCTCATACTTGATTGATAATATAAAATGTAAATATAAGTATTGAAATTCATATTTTAGCTGTCACTGGATGATGAAAAAATTAGTTGTTTTAATGCCCTCCAAGAAGCCCTTTGCGTTTCACAGACATTAAAACTGCCTAATGTTTGTCATCATCCAGTGAAAGCTAAAATCTGAATTTCAATCCCCTTAATATCCAACCAGATATAATCGATGCAATTTAGGTGACGGAGTCAATTTATTTTGTGACATTGCAAGGGTGTGTTGTTTTATGAAACGGGCCTGCTGGTGGTTCAGTGGGTGTACTATTCGTCTCCCTTTAAAACAGATAGGTTTTGATTACTTAGCGCTGTTGTGCTATAAATTATTGTTGCAAGATTTGGCACATTTTTATGCATAATACCATAAAAAGCAACGTGTAACAAGCCGTGGTGGAATTATATTTACATCGAATATATTTACATTTTTATTGCAATCGCCCTAGATGAAAGTATCTTTTTTGATGTTCTTCATTTCTCAATATAAAATATTAAGTCATGTGATCTAGAAGCAACGCCTATGGGAGGGGCGATGTCAAAACCAGCCAGTGACGTTGTTTGTTTACTCTTGTTGGCGTGACATCGGTCGCGTATCGCCATGAAATTGAGCGCGAAAACTAGACGTTTTGGCTGTTTCAAAATTACGTTAAGTCGGATTTAATGTCAAATAATATGAAAATGACCGATGACATGTGCATATAAAAATTTGATACTTGATTGATAATTTAAAATAAAAATATAATTATTGAAATTCAGATTTAAGTTTTCACTTGATGATGAAAAACATTAGCTGTTATAATGTCTCCCAGAAGCCCTTCGGGCTTTATAGACATTAAAACAGCCTAATGTTTTTCATCATCCAATGAAAGCTAAAATCTGAATTTCAATCCTTAAGTGAAATCAGACCAATAAGGTGTAAATAAAGTCGCAATGTTACGTACATCTATACATTCAGCTCATTTCTAATTTTCGATACAGTTATAAAATTGAAAAAAGTACAAGTAGGCAAAGATCAGGAAAAGGCGCAATCAGAAAAAGATTCCCACTCCACAAACCAAGGTGGGAAAAAACCACACTAACAATCAGGTACTTATACCATGAAAACATTTCGTAAGCCGAATGAGCAGCTATTTTCCCAATAGGTGGCCACTCAGTTACCTTAACTTAACTAAAAATATGCAAACACACATAAGGTGCCAACAGCACGAAAATATTTTAAACACCAAGACATAAAACAAAAAGAACCACCACAGAAGTATCGACTTGGAACGATCAGTAACACAAAGTTACTGGCGGGTTTAAATCGATTTTACACGGCCGTAACCTCACCCTCAGCTTCTGCTGAAATACATGCAGTAGGCTATTCAAGATTTATATGGATTCATTTAATTATATATACTGGTGTAGAAATGATTTTAAGACAAATAATATTTTAGAGGCGAAGCAGGGATTACTTGCATTAATTAGACAATAAACTGATCCAAAGACTTGCAGCAATAATCGCGGTGGATAGTTTTATCCTCATGGGATGCGAGAAAGATTACATTTCGAATATATTTGACAAGAAACTTATTAAGGAAGAAATTTATTTGTCTAGAATTAGATTTATCTGCATTGTTGTGATCGCGTAACAGTCTAATTACACCCGAGGGGCAACTGCAGGGTATATATTTATGAAATTGCTAGAAATAATACGCTTAGAGTACTTGTCATTTGAAACAATTACCACTACTTTATTGGTAATCTTTACTGTTTATTACGTTTATTACGAAAGGAATGCAGTTTTTGTGGTCTGTACTAAATTGTTGAGTTGGGGAAGAGTTGGGGAAATAACGTTGTACCAATTCGAATGGTCATTAGAAGATGGGAAATCGGTTTAAAGTACTATCTTGGATCGAACCTACAACCCCAATTTTACAATCACTGCATCACGAAGTATTCTCTAACAAGAGCATAGTCTGCGCATGCGTTCAGATCATTTGCCAGTAAGTTCCCCGTTTTCTTCTTGGATTACTGTTTTATTGTTGAACATTCGGTTCTTTCTTTGATACTTTGTATGAAATGCTTATAGTATAAAATAACATTAGATAAAACGATTTACACTCTACACCACAAAAGTAAACTGAGATCAGGATTGCATATGGTGTCCAGTTTTACCTGTTAAATTGAAATACTCATTTCTTACCTTCCTCTGAGTCGTAAACATAGTGAAAGTTTCTCCAGCCGAAGTGAATGATGAGATCCACCAGGGCCCGAGTCTGTGAGGGTTTCATGTGCAGCTGGTACCTCTGACCTGTCTCGGGTTCGATGTCTGAGAGACTGGCAGACACGTAGGGCATGTGGAACGTCTGGGTGTACGACTGGACTATGTAGTTCGAGTCGAACTTTCTGGTACCAACCATCATAAATACACCTTTGGAAAGGAGATCGCATACTGAAGAGAAAAGACAGAAATATTCTAAAGGTGTTTACAGGGAACGTATTTACCTACTGGCTTTGTATTTCAAGGCTTGCATTCGTTTTCTGTGAGGCACTTACAATACAAATGAGAAGCATTCGTAACGTCTTGTCAAGTGGGCAGCAATGCCATTGACTTGGAGATAAAGATGGACGTGATTTCTTTACGCGTCCAGAGATTAGATCGTGATTGCAATATGTATTATATGTTCTGTGACAGGTTCGACTAATGCGGGTTATTCCATCATTTTCTTTCGTCTTCAATTAACTACTGTGGCAAATTAGGAAATTAGGAAAAGTTCCAAAGAATTATTACATATTTTCTTGCACATGCGGAATATACCACTAATTTTATTCGCATTATTCGCATGTAATCGTGTACGACATCGAATTCAATGCAGAGGTAAGCATGTCTGATTGTTTATTTTACTTTTTTCTGTGATTTTCTCTTTTACATGAATAATCGTCATTGTAAATGATACCAATGTATTAAAAGTGAATAAAGCCAGTTCCCTACTGGAGCCAATATTCTGAGATCAGTAGAAGTGCAAAATGACACTGATATACGGCTTTGATTCAATACATGCTGTCACTTTTGACAAATCTCATTATTTCCTAATCAAATTTATCTGTTTGCCATAACCACTGGAGCAGATGACAGCTCGTTTGTTTCCATTGTGCTCTCTGATAACATTGTTTCTCCTTGTTAGTCGGGAGAGGGCATTAATGGCAAGAAACCTTGTTATGTGACATAGTATTCTTGGTAACATTGTTCATTGCTTGAATTAAACAACACTAAGACAAAGGAGAATAACACAAGTCATGTGAATGCGGAAAAATTGCATTATTATACAGTGACACTGCAGTAATGACCTGTTTAACTGACATACTTATCCAAAATCTAAAATAACATTGTATACATACATCTTTTGGTATAAGGAATATCCCAAATTTTGAAATAAAATAAATGCATAGAAGTGTTATTTATACCTCAAATACACTCAGTTCTAAAACAAATAACGAGCTATATTGTATAATAATTAAACAAATCAAACACCCATATTAATTTGTCATTCAATACACTGTACACTAAAATGACATATTAAAGATAAAAGGTGTATATGTATAAATGGAAGTTAAGATTTGGCTTAGCATGGGTACCAATGCGCAACGTCACCGACAATTATCTGCCCGACACACACTTCCCAGCCCTCCATCTAAGCCCTAGGGAAGGTTGTTTTAAATAAAAATCCTGAATATTAACTATTTTCTGTAACTGACCGGAATGAGGCAGACTTCAGTAGGAAAATTGATCCTCCTGGAATGACATAGGAACAATTCGTTGATCCTGATATATGTGTACTGACAAACAAAGTAACATTTGTAGACAGGAATACGATTAAGTTAATTCATCACTTCACAAAACAGATACAATGGCCTGATTTATTTTGCTTAATGTGTCGGTATAGATCCGTTTATAGCCATCACTATCTGTTGTTATATTGGGCTAAAGACAGAAAACAAAGTAAGACTCGGTTACTTCAAATATACTGACAGACTTAAGAAACGCAATGCTTTACATTATTTGCTTAAAACATCTTAGAAGTCAAGCTGGTGCATAAAATAACCACAATATCGTGTATCTTAGCAACATAAACAATTTTTATCCGTAAAGATGTGTTCTCTGACTTGTTTTCAGACACCATCGATACGTAACCTTTTGTAAAGAAACCTTAATAGGGGCTACAATAAAAGTTTTTGTAGAATCAAATATCTCGCTTGGAAGCTCACAACCTGATGCACAAGAAATATTTAGATAAAAATGAGTTCTTTCTTTCATTGTTGTTTAAAGCGCTAGGGTTCTTCAGTCGTAAAGCGTAAAATGCTCATAGCACAGTCATTCAAATAGAGCATCAACCGTTACAGTCTCGTTTACCTTAGTTCCGTGCCTATAAATCAATGCCTATAAATTGATTAATCAATTTATATCAATTTATAGGCACGGAACTAAGGTAAACGAGACTGTAACGGTTGATGCTCTATTTGAATGACTGTGCTATGAGCATTTTACACTTTACGACTGAAGAATCCTAGCGCTTTAAACACAATGAAAGAAAGAACTCATTTTTATCTAACTATTTCTTGTGCATCAGGTTGTGAGCTTCCAAGCGAGATATTTGATTCTACAAAAACTTTTATTGTAGCCCCTATTAAGGTTTCTTTTCTAACCAATATTTAATGTATTTGCCCCCCTTTAAAGGATAATACTAGTCTTTGTTTTGTGTTGACTACCCTCTTGAAAGTTGGAAATAAACAGTAATTCGCTTCGGCTCCATGTTGCCAAATCTAAAGGGTCACTGAGGAGGCTTGGTTTAAACTTTTATATTTTTTGTACAAAGGACATATAATACACAGCAATACAATAAGTGACATACATGGATCATACAAATGGGATTCAGAAAAAAAGTCTAGGACTTATTTTAATCTGTTTCCCAATTAATCTGATGAGGCTTGAGTAGCCGAATCCGAGGTATGACACACCCCTTTCTCATTAATATGTTCACTGCTTGTTGATTTTAATTTTTATTAATATTGTTCAATATAACGCGCACATGATTCCATGGTTAAAATTTGCATGTAGACAACTACCTTCTGTTGCTTAGCATCGGGAGCATGTGAGTCAAAGGTCCTTGACCACGAATTGATTACGCACATTACATGGGTTGCCAAAAAATCCAATTAAGGCATAGTGTTATTTATAACGTGCAATTCTAGCTATTAGCTCTGCAAATATCACTTATATACAGCTGATAATTCAAGTAGGCTTAGCATTTTTGCGAGAAACGTTCCCCACGTTGGGGAAGGGGTAAGCAATATGGTATTACCTGCGTAAACATGACACAATCAAATGTTTTAACTTTGAAATGATCAATTATGGGGTAAATATTGCAAATGAATTACAAAAGTGACGCATGACCTTTAAGTTTTATGTTGCCTAGCAACGATAGAATTTAGAAAATACTAGTTGTCAGAATTCATTGGGTAAAATTGTTGCTAGGCAACCACCGCTCTATCACTACCACTGGACTCGAATTGACGGGAAGCAAAAAATTTTATAGATGAACGTTAACACAGGCAATATTCAATTATGATAAGATACTGTTTTAAAATGTGTGATATACGTTTATACATGTATCTAGATTTCTATAGGCTATGTTTGTTATAAAGACAAATGGTGGGTATGGGTACTGCACGAGTAGTAATTCTTAAATAACCATAGCAACCAAAGCTTTTAGCAAATTTGACAAAATATGATCCGTATATAGATCATATGCATAATTAGAAAACGAATGTACTTTACTTGAGCAAGTTATCAAGGTTTTTAAGATAAAAGAAATGTCTCATTCATTATTGGATCAACCGTTGTAGGAGGTTCCTATTTCCCCGGGTGCCAAGAATGGAATAGAACATTTTATTGTGACGCTCCTCCTCATCGAAATTCCCTTAATCTGTTTAACAACTGTATCAAACGTGTCAAACAAAAAGATTGAACCACATCCTGATTATCTAAACTTGGTTAGTGAACAATTAAAATATATTAGTTTTAGGAGAGAACCAGGAAATAACGTAAAACTAATGTAATTAGAATAAAAACACTAATAAAACAATAATGTAATTTTCTATGAAGTATGTCAAGGCAAACTTTGAAAATTATGTCGTTCATAACAGCTTCTGAACCAGTCATTTGCTAAAGCTTTAAACAACATGTATGTATTATTAAATTAGTATTTGGTGAAAAAAGCAAACACAAATGTTCTCTCTGGGTACACGTAAACTTCAGTACCTAATAACCATTTTGCAACATGTGTCTTGCAAAATAATATACTTAAATAACAACATGTACACAATCTCCACATTTAAAACATTATTCTATTACAAAAATGCATATAGAGAGCTATGCTATACCAGAGGACCACTGATCCTGACATCGCTCACCTGAGATTTTGTCTTTGATGAATGACCTTTGGCTAAGGCCATAGTGGCCAACGTGATATGTAAACTTTACCTCAAATACTCACATAATTAATAACACTATAAACTGTCTGTAGTTACCAACTTTCAAATCTTTCTGGCAATATTTGACTTTTCTGTTTAAATTTACAGTTTAATAGGTCAAGGTCGACCAAAGGTCATGATTTATATAAACTATAAAGGGCCAGAGCCCCCAATGCTACATACTAAGTTTCATTGAAATCGGTCCACCGATTCCAGAGAAGTTGATTTTTAAAGGATGTTACCACATATATGGGCACGGCGCCATCTAGCTTGGTCATGTGACCTGGACCATTTATATAAACTTAAATTCCTCTTTCCTAAGGATACCACATATAACATTTGGCTTTGATTGGTGAAGTGGATTCTGAGAAAATAAAGTTTTAAAAATAATATGTAAATGACGTTTGCCAATGTCTAGAGATCTTGACCTTGAACATTCATAGGACTTTATCTAATTAATAAGTTGTATGTATGTACCAAATTTCAGGTCACAGGCCACAAAACTTCCTGAAAAAATTCATTTTTTCCATTTTTCCATTGAGAAGCCTATGTGACAAATGTTGGCCTTGCCATAAAATGCATCAAGGTCAACCCAAGGTCATGATTTATACAAACTATGATGGGCCAGAATCCCCGATGCTACATACCAAGTTGTATTGAAATCGGTCCAGTAGTTACCGGGGAGAAGATTTTTTAAGGGTTTTACCATAAATTGGCATGGCAGCCATCTTGGTCATGTGACATAGACCATTTATTCAAACTCTAATCCCACCCCGTCCTAAGGATACCACATATATAATTTTGCTTTGATTGGTGAAGTGTTCCTGAGAAAATTAAGTTTTAAATAATTTCTGTAAATAACCTTTGGCCAAGGTCAAGAGATGACCTTGACCTTGAATACTCCTATGACTTCGTTAAATCAATAAGTTATATGTATCTACCAGCTTTCAGGTCACAGGCTACATTTCTGAAAAATCCAATGTTTTCACTTTTTGCCATTGAAAAGCCTATGTGACCAAAGTTGACCTTGCTGTAAAATAGGCCAAGGTCAACCCAAGGTCATGATTTATACAAACTATGATGGGGCAGAGTCCCTGATCTGTGATGCTACATACCAATTTTCATTGAAATCGGTCCACCGATTCCAGAGAAAAAGATTTTTTAAGGTTTTTACTATATATGGGCATGGCGGCCATCTTGGTCATGTGACCTGGACCATTTATACAAACTTCAGTTCCCCCTTCCTAAGGATGCTCCACATGAAGTTTGGCAATGACTGGACCAGGGGTTTCAGAGGAGAAGATCTTTAAAAAATGTAAACGTGTAAACGACGACAACAACGACGACTATGACGGACGACGGAGCATGGCCATCCTATAAGCTCACCTTTTGAGCCTTCGGCTCAGGTGAGCTTAAAAGTGTCATAAAATTCCAGATGTTGATCATTACGCATTCGGGCATGTATTTGTAAGGGTGTGCTGTAAATAGATCCTGCAAACTTGAAACTTTGTGAAGCGAGTTAGTGTGGAGTATATAGCGCAGTAAACCACCCTTTGTGACTGAGCACGCTTTTCCACCAACGGGGTTTAGCTATGGCTTGATTCGGCTCATGTTACACTTTTGAATGGAGATGCTTACATGCTGTTAAGCGTATTGATATTTTCTTGATGTGTAAATGTATCTCTTATGAATTTATCTCGATGCAGACAAGCTAGTACAGACAAGCAAAATCTCTATACAAAGTCGGCGACAATCTGCTAAATCTGTTCATTACAGGCAAATCCATTTTAGATGTGTTGAATATTAAACATTAGCAGTTCAACAAGTTGTTATCTAGCTCTGTCTCGCAACAGGAATGTTTCTCTGTCAATGAATTAGATTTGTACGTATTGGATAATAAGCAACTGTCTAGGGAATACAGATTAAAAGTTGCTTGTCTGCACAGCTGATAGATTTTTATTAGAAAAAAAATATTTGTCATTATTTCACGAGCCTTAATATCAAAACGCAGCGGGAAGAGTTTGATTGGTGTACGAAGGTAAAAGTAGGCAATAATCAGGAAATAGCGTTATCAGAAAGAAATTCCAACTCTAAAACCCGAGGTGGGAAAATCTACTTATAGGAACTTATATTAAAACCACATATCGTAAGCCGAGTGAGCAGCTATTTGCACAATAGGACGGCACTCAGTAACCCGAGGAACCACAAGGAAAATGTGCATGCGTGAATGCTTGATTGAAATGCTTGATTGAAACATATTTTATTTGAATTTTTAACATACAAAACTTTTTTACAAACACACGCAATTAAAAATAGAACTTGAACGGAAGCATGGCTTATTACGTTAATCTCCAGGAATGCTTGATGTCCATTCGATTTTTTGCTTTTACGATGTAATGAAAAATTTGTGTTGGTACATATCAGTCATATCAAAGCAATGGCATCTTGACTTACGTGTAAATATTGTTTTAATAAGTAATGCACCTATAAATATACAGGTCATCAAGAAGATACCCTAGGGAAATTAAACATCCAGGTGAAAATTCTATCAATGGTTTAACGTACTCATTTAGCATATGGAGTATTCAACATTTAGACACATTATAAGTTGTATGAAATATCCGCCCAGATATAAACCTACCCAGGAAAAGAGGTTTATGTCAAAAAATCCATACGTACAAGTCTTATTGGCTTAGTTGGGTGGCACTTTTTGGATGTCATGACGTCCGAATTTTGTGTACAAGTCCTATCAGATGGAGGCAACGTCCCGACATGACCATAGCTGTTGAAGGGAACGCCAAACCGCAACTCAAACAAACAAACACAATCTTTGAAAATGTTGAGCTTCTATTTGTATAAACTCAAACTGTGCATCGAAACCATGCCATACTCCCCAAGCGGTAACATCTCTGAGATTTAATGTTGTTCAATAATGTGCTTTGTAAGACATTACATAACATGTTTTGAAGAATCGTCGACATTATAAGTTTGTACCAAGGCAAAGGAAAACTTAACACGCTTATATCGTGCTGAATCACTCTTACTATACAGATGCATTTGCTTTACTGACAACGTAAAGACAAAGATAAAAACGCATTGTTGGAACATTGTGAGTATTTCTAAATGAATAATCCCTGTATACACTACCTTCGCGTGATATAGGTTTGCATGCATCATGGTTCTTTTCATGCAGTAATCTCATCAGACTTTGTCTGCTCATACACAACACAGCGTGAAAGATCACAATAAGCGATTGTGGCGTTTGTTGTTTTCCTTTTTGTTATTTTTCTGTTATATGTTCTTAACTTGCTACATTTAAAAACCGAGTAGAGTATCTGCTTCCCAATGACCGAGTCATTTGTTTCCCTGGTTTTGAAAAAAACGCTTTTTCCAGTTGTAGCTCAGTTCCCTGTTGATATGCTTTTTTCCGATCGATCCAACAGTTCTTAAAAGCAAAGCAATCATTCCAAATAATATTAGCTTAAATGAAAAGAGTAGAGAGATTGCTAAAGGCACTCAAGACAAATCCCTGCTTTTAAGCTACCTAAATTGCTTCCATTTAAACTTACAATTAAAGAAATGGAGTGTGTAATGAGAGAAAATGAAAGTCAAGGAAAGTTCTTTGAAATAAAATTCGTCTGGAGAAAACTGTTTAAAGGATCTTTCTTCCAGACAAAATGCTCTTTACTAATACAGCCCTTATAACTTAATCACAGACGTGGTGTACATGTACGCACGTATAGTTCAGGCAATGATGACAGAATGTCAATGCTGAAATTACTGAAAGCTTCAGAGACATGTGCCCAAATTCAGATATAGAGACAACCACATCAGGAAAACATCTACGTGCAATGAATACCTCCTTAAACCCTACTTTTATACAGTTAAACTGGGGTTTGCAGGGGTATACCTGTTTTTCTTATTTTTACTCCAAAACATAGATTGAGGGTACTCGTTAGAACCGCATCGCCGAGGCGGTTCTAAAGTGTACCACAATCTATGTTTTGAGCAAAAATAAGAAAAAATATCGAAAATTTTCTACTGAAAAATTCCATCTTTTACAACTTAAGAAATCACTGTATGTTGCATGAGCATGTTTTCGTAATGATATAGCTATCCTTAGAATATTTTCAGGTGTACATTCACGCAATGCCAGAGACTAGTCGCAAAAAATTAAAAATACCTTTATCTTCTACCGTTTACCATGTTCAAACCTTCCCTAGAATCATGTTCGTGCTAAGTAAATAAAGTGAATATAGAAAAGAAAATTAGCCCAGACTCCAGGCGGTGAAGAAAGGGAAACACAAGACATCACATTAATTTCTTATGTATGAAGATCAAGATGGATTGCTCTTTCCAAGCAAGGTGGCCATCCGACTGACATCAACGGAACTGAAGGATGGCAAATACTCAATACAACAGAGAATCTGACAGGATACAATAATAATATTAGAAAGACTCGAGTATTTTCTACTGACTATATTACATAACATGCATATTTAACTTACTTGACTCAGCCAATTTGAAACTATCCGCCAGATCAATGACGTCAAGATGGACAGCGAGCTGGAAAGACTCTTCACGATCTGTGTTGAACCTTGTTATACCGTAGAGGAATCCTGTCTTAGCTGCCTTGTCTTCATGGTCAAATATAGCACCTGGAATATACAGAGGATTGGTTGTTGCTTTATTTCATGGTTTACATCCCATTTAACAGCTAATGTCATACGCAGACAGAACATCGGTTAAAGTCTCATCTGCAAGTATAGAGAAGCTCAATATCGAACCCACGACCCCCGATTTATAGGACATCTCTGGGATGTGTTCTTACTTCTTTTGATTTAAACCCATAAACGAACAGTACTGTCTTGGCGAGTGGCCTAAATGAGCGTCTCAAAAATACGTTGCCCATTAATTTCAGACTTTCAGTAATGTTTTATTTATGTTCGAGAACTAAGATGCAGCTCAGTCTCCTTATAACACGACCAATTATAACACGATTCTCTCTATTACACGGATTGATTGCTAGGCCCAAACTGTTCATATAACGTAAAAAGAGGGACCAAAAAATCAATGCAAATTAATTTAAGGGCTCAACATAGACGCCAGACGGGGAAAATACATAAAAACAACATTTGTTTCGGAAAACACACTTGAAAAGCAACATAACTAGTTTTCCCTACAAGGTAGCCATCCCATCCGGTTAGCCTCAACCGACCCGAAAGGCAACTAGCACAACAAAGAGGCAAACAAAATAAACAAAACATAGATTACCGCACTGCAATGGTGACGGTTTTACTCGGACGGGTCGTTTTTACTGGGTTGGCGAACTGGTCATTTACGAAGTAAACAGAATAAAATAGAAGACTGTTCAGATAGATTTTGCTTTATACCTACATGTATATACGTGGGATTATCAAAAATTACGTGGACTTTTCTTATAACTTATGACTATATGACTCGATTCCAGTCCACATGGACCCATGTAATATGCAGTAGTGTGCAAATTTCATCACAAGCCCTTTATCCGTTACAAAAATATCGTGAAATGAAAACACCTACCTTCGCCACCATGGAGCACTCCGATGACGTCAGTGACGTCGACTCAACAACACTGATTTTAAACCACAAAATTTGCTTTTTAGGGCTACTGATTTTTACAGTTTTACTTCTTAAAGTATGATTAAAAATTGTTTAACTATTGGAGCATGGTTTAAATTACCAATCTGTATAAAAATCTTAATGTATTGCCTTGATTTGAGAATAAATTTGGACTAGGCATAAGGATGCTAACTTTTAGCATTATGATTTAGACGTTTGAACATTTTCAATGACGGATATGAATTTCGATATTTATTTGGGTCCTATTTGTTCAAACGTGCAACGCAATGTTTCATTTGTAATGCTTTATCGAAGGACCTTGCAGTTTTACCGGCAAATAAGAAATTAGGATTAGTTTCAAATGGGAATTGTACAATATTGCCGGTTGATATGTGTTGCATGGAATTCAGTCATCGCTTAAACATTATGATAAAAACGAACATGTATGCTAAAGCAAAACAACGTAGGTGCACAACCGGTCCACCGTAGTTTTTGAGCAAGCATAAATTGTTTTGTTATGGATTCATTAAGACACATGGCACGTTTGGCTGTGATCTGCAAAACCGTTTTGAAGAAAACGCATAAGAAATGCGATACTGCAGTGCCAAACTTAACGTCATTTCTGACGTGCTCCGTGATGGGGAGGGTGGGGTAAGAAAAACCATCACCAAATGCTAATTAAACATTTTAGATTAACAAAACTTTCAGAATCTAGAGGAGTTAAGCTAGTTTATTGTCAGCTGAAATTTGAATATGTTTGCCAGAACCGTTGTTAAGTTATGGGAAAAGTCCACGTAATTTTTGATAATCCCTCGTATATACAAAATACTCTCGTTTTAACACGGTTAAGACTATATGCTATCTCGGAATTTGCTTGGACCGCAACGATACTGTTATAATTAGGTAAGGATTTGGGCAATGGTAAATCAATGGGCCTTTTTCTTCATGCTCATGGTTTTTGTATGTTATTATATTTTTAGTTAAGTTTAGGTAACAGAGTGGCCACCAATTGGGAAACTATTCGGCTTACGAAGTGTTTTCATGGTACCTTATTGTTAGTTTGGTTCTTTCCCGCCTCGGTTTTTGGAGTGGGAATCTTTTTCTGATTGCGCTTTTTCCTGCTCGTCGCCTACTTGAACCTTTTTTTGTAACAAAATCAACATTTTACCAAGCATGCAAACAACATATTAACTAGATAAAATGAGGAATTAAGCTTCCTTCTCTAAACGGCCTTAAGGTTTAATAGACCTCTTAACAGAAAGTCAACTGGTAATTTTCCCTAAAGCTTGCAATAAATTGGCTATTTATTGTTGTTTGTCGTAGAGCGGAAATATTGCCTAGTCAGGTCCATCAGGAGAAACATAAAGATGTGATCTTCGAATCATCTTGATTAATCTGAGGAGACGATTGTCAGAGTTTTCTGCAAAATGAAGAAATCAAATTTCCATGGGTGATTATTACGTGTACTAGTATCTACAGCTGTATATACGAAATCACAGTTGACTGCGAATTAGCGCATATTTAATTTAGGTTAAACATGATAAAATTGTGTTTTTGAGCGCAATGTCCAAGCGAGAAGAAAAAAAGATTTTATTATTTCATGTTGATCATGAATTTGTATCGGAATCAATTAGCCTTGAGCAATAACTAAATATTTTTAGTTCGGACACTTTACCCTTAGATTGTCTATTAAGAAACAACCAATACATTCAAAAACAGCTTTTTATACATTTCACAACTTATTAGGTTTGCTAGAGTCTGCAATCATGTTACAGACTTCAACGCTCGAAATAAATGTTTAACAGCAAAACTTCTCCAACAGGGCTATCGGTATCATAAACTTCGAAAAACCTTTTCTAAATTTTATCGTAGACACTATGAATTGTTTTCCAAATATAATGTTGGGTTAAAGACGCTTTTAAGTCAGGGCCTTTCGGAACCTGAATTTTATGGTGACTTGGTTTACAAATTTAAGAAACTTATAGGAATTAATGATTTTTCTTTTCAGTTCAAAAAAATCATAACACGTTACAGACGTATAGGTTATAACTTGAATGTTATGCGACAGTCTGCATGCTTAGTTTTTAACCCAATCATCGTTGATAACAATGCTGCCTTCTTTAATTGCACGCCGGTGGGTTGGGCGTCAGACTCTATGATGGCCCCGACTTAAAGCTATTCATTTTAGTTGGTTGGGGCCGGAGCTTCTTGTCTGTTGCTTGGCCCACCGGGGTCCAACTGGTGTTTTTCTTTTGCTCCGGAGTTAGTAGGTTATTCGGCGCCCAGGGATCGGGCAGCTTACTCAATCTGTGGGTCCTGGTTTTTGATTCATCAGGATGTTTATCATGATTTATTTGTTTGTTCTTGATGATTCATTGACTAGTTAGAGATTCACCACGAGGACCGAAGAACTAACTAAATGTTATGAACCACTGCAGAAGCTGAGGGTGAGGTTAGGATCCTGTAAAACCGGTTTAAGCCCGCCAGTAACTTTGTGTTACTGATCGTTCCAAGGCGATACTTCTGTGGTAGTTCTTTTTGTTTTATGTCTTGGTGTTTAACATTTTTTGTGCTGTTGGCGCCTTATGTGTGTTTTCATATTTTTAATTAAGTTAAGGTAACTGAGTGGCCACCTATTGGGAAAATAGCTGCTCATTCGGCTTACGATATGTTTCATGGTATAAGTACCTGATTGTTAGTTTGGTTTTTTCCCACCTCGATTTTTGGAGTAGGAATCTTTTTCTGATTGCTCCTTTTCTTGATCTTTGCCTACTTGAACCTTTTTTGTGGTGGTTGTTTCGTTTTATGTCTTGGTGTTAAAATTTTTGTGCTGTTGGCGCCTTATGTATGTTTTCATATTTTTAGTTAAGTTTAGATTACTGAGTGGCCACCTATTGGGAAAATAGCTGCCCAATCAGCTTACGATATGTTTTCATGGTATAAGTACCTGATTGTTAATTAAGTTTTTTTCCCATCTCTGTTTTTTGAGTGGGAATCTTTTTCTGATTGCGCCTTTTCCTGATCTTTGCCTACGTGTACCTTCTTTCTTTTTTCTTTCTTTTTTTCTTCCTTTCGTTCTTTTTTTTCTTTCTTTCTTCGCATTAGTGTAGCCCATATGTTTGATCATGTAAACGCCCTGCTTTGTTTAAAACATTAGAAATAAAACGTTTGCAATTTCAATTACTTCGAAGCAAAACATGCGAAACCCTTTGGCACTTTTTTTTGAAAATGCCAAAACAATTTCAAAAGGTCCTTCAAAGGAGACATGATAGGCAGACTGACAAAGGAAATTCCAGTGAACGCATCAGCCCATATAACATTTTTAGAAAATTCATTTAGTCCTGTCATATCCGCCTGTTAGTTTTCTATAACATTGTCGGGACATTGTGCTCAGATAAAAGGAACCGCGACATGCGTAAAATTGACTTATCTTCACAATGATAACCGATTTGAGAGTGTGCTGTCATTCGGTGAATTCTACGTGATTGCTGTTGGTCTGTCTGGAATTTGTTTCCTTATCTAAGTAATGAAATGCATTTTCTAAAACAAATATTGTGGGAACGATGCTGATGAAGGAAACTATGTGTATGAGAAAACTCAAATGTAAGCTGTATGAGGAGTTGGCGCTACAATAGCCCATGTCACGGTACGACCAAAGGTTTCCATCGGATTATTGGTCTCCTGAGTTTGAAAACAATTAAAATATGTACATACACGTGATGTTGCTTGTTTTGAAATTGTGATTCTACATCAATACACAGCTATCCCATTCTAAAACTATCAGAAGGTACAAGTAGGCAATGATCAGAAAATGGAGCAATCAGAAAGAAAGTCCCACTCCGTAAACCGAGGAGTGGAAAAAATAAATGACACTTAGGTACTTATACCAAGAAAACATATCGTAAGCCGAGTGAGCAGCTTTTCCCATATAGGCGGCCACCCAGTTACCAGAACTGAACTAAAATATGAAAACGTACTTAAGGCCCAAAGCGCACAACAATTCGACCACAAAACACAAAAATTAGAACCACAACAGACGTATCGCTTTGCAACGATCAGTTATATAAAATTACTGTGGGAGGGCTAAAACCGGTTTTACAGGCGCCTAACACCACCCTCATCTTCTGCAGTGGTTCAAAACATTTAGTTAGTTGTTCGGTCCTCGTGATGAATATCTGACTAGTAAATGAATCATCACGGACAAACGTAAAGATCACGATAATAACCATGATGAATCAAAAGCGAGAACTCAGCAGATTCAGTAAGCTGCCCGACGATGGAGATCCCTGGGCGCCGAATAACTTACTGAAATCCGGAGCAAAAGAAAAACACTAGTTGAACCGCGGTAGGCCAAGCAACAGACAAAAAGCTCCGGTCCCAACCAACTAAAATGAATAGCTTTATGTCGAGGCCATCATAAAGTCTGACGCCCGACCCACCGGCGTGCAATTTAAGAAGGCAGCATAGTTATCAACCATGACTGAGTTAAAAACTAAGCATGCAGACTGTCGCATAACATTCAAGTTATAACTTATAAGCCTGTAGCGTGTTATTTTTTTTCTGAACTGAAAAGAAAAATCGACAGTCTGCATGCTTAGTTTTTAACCCAATCATGGCTGATTAGTACGCTGCCTCGTGGTGAATCCCTAGTCCCTTAACTCGTTATGTTGTTGGTACTGTGGTGTATTACTCGTTTCCTAGAAGTATGTGTCTGTAGAGTGCAATAATACCACTGACACTCTCGTGTGTGTGATTGCTTCTATAATCATTATAGGTAACAGTTTCCATATCTGGCACCTTAAAAGGGTCCTTGAATCTTTGAATTCGCTTTCATAAAATAGATTATATACATCAACTGGGCAGGGCTGACGAAGAGAAATAATAAGACAGAAATGCAAAGTACGTTGTCAAAGCACACATGCCCGTAAATACAGTTTGTTTCACAATAAAGAATTATTGGTGACCATCGTTCGTCACTTTATCAGTACTTTACTGTTACACAACTGATTAATTTTTACGGTTATAGGCATGGCGTGACTGTACATATTTCTATAATAATTTCTCTATTTTCCCTAAATAGTTTTCGTCACTTCAAGTATCTTATTTGGTTCAGTATATAGTTTAGCAAATCTTTATTGACATTGCTTATAATGTAACACATTCTTTGATCACGCAAACTTGTAAGGAATAAAATAATGATACTCGTAGTACAGTAACGTCATAGAGCAGTCAATAATTTGCATCTTTATATAAATGCAGCTTTATCTTATGGATTTTCGTTTGAAAAATATTCATATAGGTTTGGCTATAACGGTCTTTGTATAGTTCTATTCTCTAAAAAATACTCGTAAGAGCGGGCTGCTGGAATCGCATTGGCAATACCATGTTTATTGTACCTAAAAGGGCTTTCGCTGCCAGTTTTGTAAAGGGTCACTGATGAAGGTTCATTACCCGAAATTGTACAATATGACCCACCTCTCTTTGAATGTTTTTACTGCTTCCAAAGGATCTAACAATTATATTTTATTTAGTGAAGACATACAATGCAGAATATTGAGGGGTTTTCTCGTATTTCAGTACATTGAAGTCCTGATGAAATGTGTTTAATTTTTGTACTCCTGTGCAGAGAAGGTTTACAAACATCGTATTTCATGCCCCAAAAGCTCATATTGATAACCGTACATGAACGTTGATTTCATTCAAAGGCTCAAATCCATATTTACGCTTATAGCCATTGGTTGAGAAGAATAGGCTGACGAACCACAGAACTGATAGAGATTAGTATCGTTCTGGGGCTAGAACCTTTGCAAAATAACATAATTTACACAAAATGGTTCGAACTGTTCATACCCTATATATGAACATATATCACGGCTTTAAAAACCAAGCTGTTTCTCTTCTCATTTCACATTATAAAAAACTTGCCCATGCAATGAACAAAAGTTTTTTAAGTTGTAAAAGATGAAAATTTTCTGTAGAAAATTTTCGACATTTTTCTTATTTTTGCTCAAAACATATATTGTGGGTACACGTTAGAACCGCCTCGGTGAGGCGGTTCTTACGCGTACCCACAATCCATGTTTTGGAGAAAAAATAAGAAAAAAAAAAGGTCTGCAAACCCCAGTTTTTCTAAATAAAAGTGGGGCTCAACGGGGTATACTTTTCATGGTCATGTTTTCCTGATAAGTATGTAGTCTAAATTTTAAGTATGACTGCATCATGATTGTATTTTGGGTCATACGTATCAACTACCAAAAGTTAAACGTGACATTTTTGGTCAAATCATAATGGATTGATTAATTGGTTCCCTATTTTTTTTTCAAGTATATACAACGCATTTCTAACAAATTTACTCTTAACCAAAGTTCTAAAAAAAAATGATTTGTTTTCAATGCAACTCGTTTTCAAAAAGACAAAGCTCGAGTAAAGGTAAGCATGCCCTTATTTTAAAACATCACACTTCAACAATAACATTAAATGCTCCTGACCACAAGTTTATAGGGAACTGTAGGAAGAATGTGTCTAGGTAGAAAACACCATATTCCCCTCTATAAATACCTACATACAGACGGAGACATACTAATTATAACGACATACCTATTGGAACGTATCCTTGAAACGATGATGCATGTTGAGGTAAGAGCGGTTTCACACAACACACCAGGCAGAATATACTGGACAAGTTTATAAAATTCATCTTTGGGTAAGGTGTTTCTTGTTTTGTTTCAAAGAAACGCTATTGATATATAAAGCACAGCGCTAGTCATCGTTGTATAAGTTCATATATGCTGGTGTCTTTTAGAGAACATATATTGTTTTTTTATAATTTTGTTTATTATTTATGCCCCCTTCTTTTTATTTATATTTTTCATCATGTGTAATCTTTTAATTTTATATTAATAATTAAGGTATAAATATTCCTGTGTCACTTTCAGTATTCTTAATTGTCTTTTTCGTTATTACATTAATAATTCCTAAATCATTGACCAATGTATTGTCCTAACGTTTATCACCGTGAGCGATCTAATAAAAGCACATCTTTCCACATCGAGGAACTATCAAGGATTTATTCTCTAATTCTATAATCACCTTTCATGCTAGTCGTGCCATAGAATAATCGCCTCCTTCATAAAATATTCATATTTTCCGCGCTGTTATGGCCAAAAGACTAGCAAACAGTGCTCTTTCTCTAAAAGATTCCGATATTAAACGTGAAGCTCGTAAACAAGGAAAAGCACCGTCATCAAGGGAGTACTGACTTGACATCGTCAATAGAGCCGTACCATGAGAAAACCGGCTTTTTACATAGTCAAAAACAAAGACACATATCATTTGTGCAGTAACTGCAGAACTGATTTGTACGTTTGTTACTGTTTCAAGGATAGCACAATCTATCTTCATTCTTAATCTGAAATTTTTCGTTCCTTACTTTCTTCTGTGACTGTACTAAACGATTTGTGTCGGGCGTGATCGGGAATCCCGAAGGCAGGTTTTTTCGCAACTCGGCTCATATTTTCACTAGGAAACTGCTCGAGACAAGATTCGTTGACGATAAATTGCATATAAATAACACTTCTACGACTATATTCCATTTAATCTTTGGGAAAAATGTAGCATAAAATGTAGCAAAAAGCTTTCTATTTGCAGATTTTAATCTCTACAAACGTCTAAAAAGGTCTGTAAAACATTAATATAATCGGGAAGGTCTCCTATTAATCTTTGAGGCGAAATCGGCAGTACCATGGAGGATACATGAGTCGACCAGAGTCGACCAAAGACTATATAAGCAGTCACCTTTGATAGTGATTGTCGTAAGATCAACCCTGAGTATGATGCCTCAGATCCTGAACTTCCCTTGATCCTGTATTTGGTACCGCTGTATACGAGGGTTGATCAAAAAGTAATATTTACATTTTTATTGCAATCGCCCCAGATGAAAGTGTCTTTCTTGATGTTCTTCATTTAACAGTGAAAAACATTAAGTCACGTGATCTAGAAACCACGCCTATGGGCGGGGTGACGTCAAAATCAGCCAGAGACGTTGTTTGTTTACTCTTGTTGTGTGACGTCGGTCGCGTATCGCCATGACGTTAAGCGTGAAAAACTGACGTTTTTGCAGTTCCAAAATTACATTAAGTCGGATTTAATGTCAAATAACATGAAAATGAGCGATGATATGTGCAATCCAAAATCTGATACTTGATTGATAGATAATGTAAAATGTCAATATAAGTATTGAAATTCAGATTTTAGCTTTCACTGGATGATGACAAAACATTTAAGTCTAAAAACTTGCTTCTGATAATGGTTTTTCGCAGAAAATATTTGTATGGGAGATGACAGAAAAATTGTTTTCATGCCAAAATCTTGATCTTAGTTTGTCCTAGTATGACCTGCAAAAGTTTTGAAAACCGGTGAACAAATAAAGTTTTATGGCCAAAATGAATTTTGAATAGGGACTTTGCATAGGCAAGGGATATAATCGATGATCGTGAAAATGCATATTTTTCGAGAGTTTTAACTTGATCATGAAGGTTTTGTCTCGGGTATGTCATTTGTGCCATTTTATAATGATTTTGAGCAATCATGATTAAACAGTAGGAATTTAACATTTCCCTATTTACCTACCTAAAAATGTTTTTGGCCAGATTTTCAAAATATTTGCTGTACATTTTGCGACAAACTAGATGCTCAATTGTGCCAAGAAAATTTTTCTTCTACTTTTGAACAGTTGTAAAATATCTGTGAAAAACCATTATTACACACTACGAAACGCACTATAGTTGTTTTAATGTCTCCGAGATGCCCTTCGGGCTTCAAATTAAAATAGCCTAATATTTTTCGTCAACCATTGAAAGCTAAAATCTGAATTTCAATCCTTAAATAAAAAGGTGCAAGAAGGCAATGATCCTGAAATGGCGACCTTTTTGTATCATCACCCTACAGTGCTTGCCGCACGCCGAAATAACGATCGTTCTGATAGGGGGTAGACCAAAATTATCATAATAAAGTGCTCATTAAATATACAGTTTTTTATTAGAATGTACACAAATCTACTAGAATCAGTTCCCTTGTGTAAAACAAACAAAAAAAAAAAATCTTCGGAATCCTCGGAACTCTATTCAAACTATCACAGTTTGCAAAAATACAAATCTCGGCATTCTAAAATCTCGCCTTTACCGATAAAACCACTGTTTACGCTAGCTGATATAGCTCATGCTAACCATATTTATGTAAGCGATAGTAATTTAAAAAGAAATACACACATAATTAAAACCAAACATGTAGTATAAGTCTGGAAAAGGCAGAATCACGACGAAAAGAAACAGGAAAGGAACTTTGCATCATAGGAGGCGAGAGTGGGGATGATATCTATATGTTCAAAGCTGCCGTAGCAAATGGGTATATATCTTTCACAGGTTGCATAATCATTTCAACATGAACCTATTTTACAGCTTACCTGTGCTATCTATATACTACTCAAAATTTGATAAGCATCCAAACTTTATTTTTGTTAACAGTACATACTTGTAATCTTACACCCAAACGTTTGCTATAGATATGTCACTGTCCAAACATTTTTTCGCGTTGCCTGTGAGCGCTTTATTAGCGAAAATAACTGTATATCATATCGTATATCGTATATCATATGACTAAATTACTGTATATCATATAGGCATGTTTTCGTAATGGATCGAACCGTCTTGAAAATAATGTCAAACCCACCACAAAGCATGCGGCGATATATGCATGGTAGTGTTTTGCATTATGTCACTATTTGGTATTCATACACATAAAATACAAAAGTTTGATCCTTTGGAAGCAGTAACAATGTTCAAAGGGAGGTAGTGTGGACCATTTGCATCGCAAATATATTGATTTTCATCGATTGATATTATGGTACATGTAGGACATTTCTGACAGGAGCTATAATGTCAGTTTCTTTGCCTACTTGTACCTCATTACTTTTTTATCAACCCACGTGTTTGTATTCAACATACTAGGTTAATGGAGGGACCAGAGAAAGCAACAATAAAATGCCTTAGCCTCTGAAGCTCTACCTTAATTTCTTAAAACTGTCGTAGGTTTAAATTTGATGGTTGTTTGGTCATTAAAAACTTCAATGTGATTGGATAAAAATGGACGTCTTTACAACTAACCTCAGAACTAAAAGGACTAGGAATTGAGTACAGCTAGTCTAGGATACGGAGGCATCGCGTGCGAGCTACCATTTGATATAATGATACACCATGAAATAACCTTCCTCCGCAATAAACCCCGCTCTCTATTATCTATTATAGTATCATAAATAACGGGGTTAACCAGTCGCTGATGATCTACGTGATGTATTTAGAAGAGACAGTCTGACTAGATATACTGATGAAAAGGGACATAAAATAAAAGGGTATGATTATATGCTGCCAAAGGGTCGGCAAAAGCGGAATTTGTGCATCAATGAAAATATATGTTCCGCTTAATGCTTGGAATATTCAAAATGTTTTAAGAATGAATAAAAATGTGCTTAAATGAGTTAGACAAAATCTATGCCTTGTGACAAGTCATGCTAGAAAAAAAATACATTATGCTTAAACAAATTCAATCTGAAAATAAGCGAGGTCTATTCTCGTGAGTCATATAATACATCTAAACTCTAAACAGTATATGTCCACTGGACAAATACTTATAGACTTTACAGTAATGATATAGAATAGGTACAAGTAGGCAAAGATCAGGAAAAGGCGGAATCAGAAAAAGATTCCCACTCCAAAAACCGAGGTGGTAAAAAACACATTAACAATCAGGTACTTATACCATGAAACATATCGCAAGCCGAATGAGCAGCTATTTTTCCAATAGGTGGCCACTCAGTTACCTTAACTTAACTAAAAATATGAAAACATACATAAGGCGCCAACAGCACAAAAATTTTAAACACCAAGACATAAAACAAAAAGAACCACCACAGAAGTATCGCCTTGGAACGATCAGTAACACAAAGTTACTGGCGGGCTTAAACCGGTTTTACATGGCCATAACCTCACCCTCAGCTTCTGCAGTGGTTCATAACATTTAGTTAGTTCTTCGGACCTCGTGGTGAATCTCTAACTAGTCAATGAATCATCAAGAACAAACAAATAAATCATGATAAACATCCTGATGAATCAAAAACCAGGACTCACAGATTGTGTAAGCTGCCCGACGATGGAGATCCCTGGGCGCCGAATAACCTACTAACTCCGGAGCAAAAGAAAAACACCAGTTGGACCCCGGTGGGCCAAGCAACAGACAAGAAGCTCCGGCCCCAACCAACTAAAATGAATAGCTTTAAGTCGGGGCCATCATAGAGTCTGACGCCCGACCCACCGGCGTGCAATTAAATATCAACCATGATTGGGTTAAAAACTAAGCATGCAGACTGTCGCATAACATTCAAGTTATAACCTATGTAGGCATCTTAGAACAACGTTTACGTTAGTATCTGTTGACTGGTAACACCAGGTCACATAATACCTGGTATTATAACACATAATTCTTGAAACTCTGAGATAACTGAATATGAAAACTTTTTTTCTGTTCTTTACATTGCACCTTACTTTGACGGCCGTTAAATATATCACAAATCATCATAAAACATTTTCCGACGACACACATGAAGAGCAAGTCGACTAGCTCTTTCACAACAAGGTAACCGTCATTCGGCTTGTCTCAACCAAAAAGCAAAGACAACGAGCACAACAAGTAGCTAGACAGAGTAAACAGAAAAGGTATCATGAAGATATTTCACCGCACTGAGATGGTGATGTATTTTACTTAGACGGCGACAACTGCACTGTGATGGTGACGTTTCACTGGGATCGGAATGGCATGGAGAGAAATTCCAGATGTCCTGGTAGTTATTCATTACAGTATCCAGATATTTTCTTTGATATATGCGCAGAATGTTGGTAAAATAATCTGGATATATTTCCGTCTGTCAACTAAAACATGGTTGATGAAACGCTTGACCTCCTCTCTGCGATTCTTACAAAATACAAATCCGTAAAAATGTGTTCAGACAAAAATTAATGTTTAATTTTGTATGTTTCAAGCACATTTTTTTAATGTTTGCATAAAATAGTTGTCTTTCATATTTTGTAAAGTCGCATGGCTGTTTTCGATAGAAATTTGACATTTTGAGATATTTATAAGCATGAAACGGTGTACACACATTCGACAACATATAATCACATGTAGGTATTGACTTTGCCAGTGACCGCACTGAGATGGTGATGTATTTTACTTAGACGGCGACAACTGCACTGTGACGG
The DNA here is from genome assembly GCA_964017185.1 of Rugalucina vietnamica. Taxonomy (NCBI): domain Eukaryota; kingdom Metazoa; phylum Mollusca; class Bivalvia; order Lucinida; family Lucinidae; genus Rugalucina; species Rugalucina vietnamica. The sequence goes on from OZ024869.1 coordinate 243,467, forward strand.
TGACGTTTTTACTGGGATTGGAATGGCATGGAGAGAAATTCCAGATGTCCTGGTAGTCATTCATTACAGCATCCAGATATTTTTGATATATGCGCAGAATGTTGGTGAAAGAATCTGGATATATTTCCGTCTGTCAACTAAAACATGGTTGATGAAACGCTTGACCTCCTCTCTGCGATGCTTACAAAATACAAATCCGTAAAAATGTGTTCAGTCAAAAATAAATGTTGTTTTTGTATGTTTCAAGCACTTAATGTTTGTGTTTGCATAAAATAGTTGTCTTTCATATTTTGTAAAGTGGCATGGCTGTTTTCGATAGAAATTTGACATTTTGAGATATTTATAAGCATGAAACGGTGTACACACATTCGACAACATATAATCACATGTAGGTATTGAATTTCTAAGTGACCTGGATACGCGTGTCAACATCAGCCACTGTACCACTGGGCATTTTTTGTGTGTCCTTATCGAGATCGTCTGTAAGATTGTGTCTCCGTGCTCAAACTTTTGTACCAAGCGTTCAGGTGCGGGCAGAGTGAGGGGAAGCCGGAGTCCTATTGGACGTACTAATAAATTTCTATAAGAATTGAGATTAGCTCTGGTCTGGCGGCTTACCTCTTCGATATGTAAAGTTTTAAAATATCTTAAAAACAGATTTGATGCCAAAACCCAAACCAAACAAAACCCCTCAAAAAGAGGTTACTTTTTTGTATTTTGTTTTATGAATATGATTGGTTTGATTTGAACCACTCCCACCTTCAACCTGACATGGTTAAGATATGTACTACAATTTCGCATAAAGGCAACAGCCCGCTAAGGACTAAGCAAGTATTTTGAGATAAGAGGAGGGTGTGATAAGTCATAATTTTCTGATATTTTGGCATTTTAGGAAATGGGTTCCAAAGGTGTGAAGCGAAACAAAAACCACAAGTGGTATCACAACCTATATCCGGGAAAAAGGGTCTGTGTTAGGACTTTACATGATATTAAGGAGAAATAGTTATCGGTACGCAAAGCAGCGGCTTTCATAGGAATATGGGTAATCTTACATATCCGTTCAAAGGATGTTTTCTGTGGCAGTTGACATTGATAAAGGCATGGCCCGTGATCCTATATTCAGTACAGGAGATGCTGAATAAGACTTAAGACAAATTTTATTTACAGCGGTGGCTTTATGAATTAGTGAAACGACAGAAAGGGGCGTGGGCTTGTGACTACCCAAGTTTCTTGATTTTCGGCAAAGAGATTGTCATTAATGAAAACGCAAAACTTCGTAAACAGACGTCGCCTGGTTCTGGGTGGCACATTGTCTTTAAGAACAGAAGCTCGCGTATAATTGCAACGAAGCCCGAATCCGTCCTTCAGCATATTTTTAGTATGTGACAGATAAATGGTATGCAAATTTCAAAGCATTTCTGATATCTTAAGACTTGGTGGACAAGCCTTCTAGGATTTAGATTACAGATGGATCCGGATCGAATATGGGCAGAGTTATCAATCAAAAGTAATTGGGCCAGCAAAAACTCACATGCCTCTTGTCACTGTTGGGAATAGAGATTAATTTAGAAGTTCTGTGGTAGTGCAAGGAAAAAAGATGATGCCTCCTTCTTCATATATCCTGAACCAAAACCCGAGAGCTACAATCTCCTCACATGGGCACAGGAAGAGAGTGAAGTAAAATGCACTCAAGGGAGTGCAGTACATTTTCCTGGTATTTTGATAAATATTTATCAAAGGAAGTACAAGTTCTCCTGCTGAAATATAAAAATTAAAACTGAGATCCTTTAAGAGCAGTGAACATATAAATGAGAAAAGGGTGGGCCATAACGCGGTTTCAGCGTGATCTAAAGTGACCCTTTTGGCAGTGTAAGCAGCCATGTTGATTCACGGTTCTATGTTTCAAAAGCTGATCCGATGCAGCCGCTCATCAAGGGTGTTTTTGGTTCATTAAATGCTCTGAAAGCTAATAAACAGAGCTACACTGAAGAGCGTGACAAAGGAAAGTCAAAAGAGCTTGATATTGTGGTGAACGCGGAGCAGAATGACACAGAGAACTGGGAAATGCATGGTGTGCTGAATTCAAAGTTTCATGAAAACAGTATGGAGTAGAGTGTACATGAAATATTAGAAGCAGCCAGGATTATAGAAAATTCACAGGAGGTGAATTGTAATAAAATGTAAAAGAAACAATGATCAGGAAACGGCTCAATTCGATAGCGATTCCCACTCCTAAACAAGGTACAATTAGGCAATGATCAGGAAAAGGTGCAATCAGAAATAAATTCTCACACCGGAATTCCCACTCCCCTAACCCTAACCTCAACCCTAAAACCGAGATGAGAAACGACTAGAGTAAAAAACATATTGTAAGCCGAGTGAGTAGCTATTTTCCAATAATCGGCCACTCAGTTAACCAAACGTAACTGAAAATATGAAAACGTACACAAGGTGCAGATAGCACAAAATCCTACACCAAAACAGAAGCTAGATATCGCCTTGGAACGATCAATAATATAAATTACTAGGGTGCTTTTACCGGTTTCACAGGGCCTTGATCACATTCTCTGCTTATGCATTAGTTCACAACATTTAGTTAGTTGTTCCGTCCATAGGCGCCCGATGATCAATCCTTAATCGACCCTCGTCTATTCGCCTATGGGATACAATATAGACAAGGCCGGTAACGCAGTGTCCCAGCGTTATTGGGGTCATGGGATTCCTCGCATCTCAAACTCATACTTCACCCTTTACCGTTATTTCAGTGCTGGATGTCTACTCATGGACGCCTTTATCGTATGAAAGTATCAATCCTATTGGATAATTGTAGTTGCATTGTTGCCATGACACAGGAACACAGATATTAATTCAAACAACCTATGAAAACCAATGAAACATATATCATGCGCTGGCCTAACATGTCGTGTTTTATAATAATGCGACGGCTCGATTGCAGATTTCATTCGGGATGTCCTCCAATTTTGTAGAATGTTGTAATAGTTAGGTTTTACGGGTGTTGATGCTTATTTTGGATGAAGGCAAGGGTGAGACCTTTTACAAAGACGCTCATGTGTTGACAGCCAGTTTTGAAATAACGGTAACTTGAAGGTGAAGTATGAGTTAGAGATGAGGGGAATCCCAAGACCCAAATAAAACTAGGACACCACGTTTCCGGCCTTGTCTATTTAGTAGCCGATGGACGAGGGTTGATTGAGAATTGATAAAAAATGCTTTAAAGGTAAAATAATTGCATGAACATATTGTTAGGGTTTCTAAACGGATGAAAACAAATGATCCAGAGGATCAGTCCCCTTGGTCAATATCTACATAGTCAATAAATCATCAAGGACAAACACTGTTTGCAGTTCGTGAAAGCCCTATCACATGGGTCGCGCTTCTTGTCGAGGGTTGGGCACTATTTGACTAGAACTAATTCTAAATATATTAACGAGCAATATTTATTTTAGATCGTAAAATTTGGCATTGACTTATTAGACTATATTATCTCCTTCAAATAGAAAAGAAAAGTATTACCAAAATTCGTAGAAATATCCTCAACAGTACTACCCTTAACCCACTTCTAAGTATGTATGAATTATTTTACGTTTGTATGTATTATTAGTATCCATTACAGAGTGTCCTTAGCCCCCACTAACTTTCATTTCATATCACAATCAAATTTTCACCGTTGTTTATATACATGCTAGACTCTCCCTGACATGATATTATTGTAAATATGTATACTTGTCTATTTATATGTACATAATCTTAGTCCATAGAGGACCATATGTAGATTAGCTTTTTGCTAAATATGTTTTCCTCTTTAAATAAAGACATTAGTATAATATTATTATTGTTTTAGGTAGTCCAACGGCTGGTAAAAACGTCACGTCTATTATAACCGAGGCATTTGCCATACGGCATCAATGGAGACGGGACCTCGACCGAAAAACAAGTGACACCTCTCTCTCGACAAAATTTTTGTTTTCTATTGCAGCAATCGAACCATTTGGGTAGGTCATTCACTCTATTATGATAGAAATAGTATAATACCAATGTGGTTTACCCTTTGATGCACCAACATGTTTTGTTTTGTTTGACTTGTTTTTTTTTTTTTTTTTTTTGTTTTTTTTTGGTTTAGGTTTAGAGTCATCCGAGGTAACAGCTGTGATCATGTCGGGACGTTGTTTTTTTCTCCAACATTATGTTGTCTTGACAACCAAAATATAATTGAAGCTATACGTATTTACCCGCCCAAGTAAACAACTAAGGTTTATATTGAATTGATGGTTTGACTTGAACAACTTTTCCTGGACAGGCTCAGGCCTTGAGCGGTCAACGAATAATCAGATATTCAATCAGTAATTAAAAAAGCTTTTCCTTTAGGCACAAGCAGATTTACCATTTTCCAAGGCCCCAGTGGGCGGCGCTCATATTCCTACCCGACCACCTTTAACATGTGTTGTGACATACGATATTGAGGCTCTATAAGCGCTTCCTTGATGGAATTAGAAAGGTATACTAGTCCCAGTGGCAGGAATTATGACAAGTGTATTTATATCCCAGACAATGTTAATTGACATAGATGTGAAATATTCTCGCCTCATATTTCCCCTAGGACAGTGTTCACATAGCCATATCGGTCAGTTTGACACGAAAATCAGTTCCATGAAGATTTATGAGGATATATGTTCGACCATAGCCGTGTGCGGCTTAAACACAACCCATCGTTGTGGGAATAATGACACAAGCTCTTTTATTTATAGAACAGTCCGACTTCATTTGAAGATGTCAACAGAAATAAATTTCGATGGCGTAATATGCGACTAACATTGAACTTCACATGCACAGTCTGTACCTAACAGTCCTACCAATTGTCAATGTCATGGAACCAGCTGGTGGCCCATTGGTATTGGCTTTGCGCTCTCTGTGCTTTCTTTCAGCTTCACAGATTCTCTCTCTTTTTCATAGAAAACTGCTCCTTTGTTGATGAGACCTCGCCACTTTGATCGCTCCTGTCAGTCTGTTCCCAAGAACCCATTGGTATGTCTTTGTAGCGTTTATACTGGCCACCTTGAGAGCGCTTTTCCACCTGTAGTTCTCCATAGAAGACTTTCTCTGGAAGTCGCTCATCATGGCCAGTCCACCTTAGCTGTGTGCTAGCTTATAGACAGTATGCATGTTTTGCATCCCTGCTTTCTTCAGGACCTCCGTGTCTGGAATCTTGTCTTGCCATTTGATTTTTAACAGCTTTCTCAAACAGCTTTAGTGGAAATAACCGGTTAAGTTTCTTTGCATGACGCTGGTATACTTTTCCATACCAGCGGATGGGCGCAACAAAAAAGTATCGCCTTGGAACGATCAGTGATATAAAATTACTTGGAGGCTTAAAATCGATTTATTTTACCAGCGCCTAACCTGACTATCATCTGCTGCAGTGGCTCTAATATACACAAATATAAACAAGCAATAAAAAATCATGTTAAGAAATATAAAACATAGGTACCAAGGTATTACATGTATAATGGAATGCAGGGTGAGCAGCTATTGAAGTTAGGTGGTAACAGTGCTAGCTTGGATAGAGCAAATAAATTACAGAGGGCTAAGCGAACAGCCAAATCGTATTAGGGTGACACAAAGTCATACAACATAAAACACGCTATTGCACGTTGCCTTGTAATCACAGATCTGTTGACGACTCGACTCATGACAGACACTAGGAAAACAACGAGAGGAGTCATGTCCATTTCAGCAGCATTAAAGCAGATTTCCTAGAGCCGTGTTTTATAAGGTATACAATTTTAATATACATCAGTAAAGTATTCATTTAATTATTGTAAACCAGTCCGTTGCAATATTTTATGATTTATGTAAATATGGGTATAGGTTTACGAGGGCCACATGGTAGAATAGCTGTATATAGTTAAATGTGTTTCACCCTCTTTAAATAATGTATATAAACAAATAAAAATAAATAAATGATTTTCTGCAATGAAATGCATTCCCATTTTGTCCGTTTGGTGGCAACTCCTAGAACGAATTTCAGTTTTGCTGGAACCAAGACATAATGCATATGCGACTTGAGATTGATAAATAATGGACGTGTCGGCTGTTTACTTTTTGTCGGTTTCTGGTTACCATTCCTGGTCATTGCTGCTTACATTTACCTTACATTTCCTGTATTCCATACAAATACGTCAGGACAAATCCTCTATGCTTTCTCTGATCATCTTCTTGCCACCAAATTTGTCAAAACTTCATGGGAAATCTACATTGACACCTGGAGCAATGAATCTTCTCTTGGGATTTTAAATTAAGTTGTACCAGATTTCGTAACTTCTATCCTATTATATTTAGTTTCTTTTCATTTATATATACATAGAAAGAAAAAAGTAAGGGAACACTTTTAGCTCTTGGGAAAAGTTTAAAAAAATTCCATTTTCTTTTTGTCTGATGATACTGAATTGTTTATCACAAATATTTCATACCTTGGCCTAGTTGCAGGCAAGTTTATGGAAGTTCACAACAGTTTGTCTTTGTGCTACAGCGGATACAATATGCCATATATGTAAAACTCAACTTAAATTGAATATGAGTGTGCCTTTTTGCTTCTGCAATCCGCAAAACTCGATTTTTGAAAGCGAAACAGGAATAAAATATTGAATCTGATTGTTCTCAATGAATAAACGGCTTCGGATCTAAAACTTCATGTTTTATCTTCAATCCAACTAATCACACGAAATCTGCAGTTTGCATTGAATTCTATGGAAAGCAAATTCCGTGGATTTTTTTGCAAATCAAGCCCTAAAAGAATAATTTCGTTATGACGCTATGATCAGAATGCGCATATTTAAATTCCTAAAGGGTCATATCGACTATCTGGCCCAACATTTACAACCTGCAAAATGTATAGCCAAAACACAAAACGTGATCATGAATAATTAAAACTGAGATCCTTTAAGAGCAAACACATAAATGAGAAAGGGGATGGGCCATACCGCGGTTTCGACTATCAAAGTCTCTTCAGTGACACTTTAGATCAGGCAACTTGTACTGAAATTTTGCAACTTACAGCAGGGTAGTCAATACAAAGACTAGTATTATCTAAATGGGACCAAATATATTAAACAGTGGTTAGAATTGTGTTAAACATTGGTAAGAAAATAAATTTTAACCGATAATAAAATCCTAATTTCTCAGATTATCCTCGCTTATCTCAAAGGACCAAAAATAAAATATAACCTGCACTATGGATAATGTACGGGGAGACTTTTTAGCACCGCCACACGGCAAAACACCAGCTGCACTAATAGCAAATAAAAATTAAAACTGAGATGCTTTAAGTGTTCATGTGTAAAAACAATGTTACACATTCAATGTTGTGTGGACAGGGTGGACGGGATGCATAAAACTACTGGTAACAATAATTTTGGTACAGTGACGTTTTGTCTTGTGCTTAAAGTTTTTTTATCACATTTTGTTTATATAGCGCGGCCATTTTTCGGGAAAATCGGATATTAATGCTGTCACGTTTTTTTAATGTTAGTTATTATCTTTTACGGATATGGTAATATTTCTGTTAAATTTTGAATGCAACTCCCATTGATTAAAGCGTTTGTTATCACTTGTTCTCTAATCAATACAAATTATTCCATTACGTTTCTCACAAAACGACATCTTATCATGAGCTTGTATGCAAACTTCTCAAGAATTTTCTGCACCATTAAACCAGGAAACGATCTTATCAACAGCAGAATAGAGCTTAGATTGGAAATCGTAATAGCGATACAATACTTCTTACAAATACAGTTGTGTGCTGTTATTCGATTAAGCACAAAAGCTAAATTAATGATTTTTCATCAGAGGAAGAACATTTAAGAAAATTGCAAAATGTTCGTTCTAAACTCTAACCACATTAAAAGCGAAATGGCAAGGATTTTAAGAGAGAGAAAATATTCCGAGAGAACTCCAGGGGGGTTTAACAAACAACACGTTCAGTTTTCATTTTCTCTCTATTGCATACTGTCAAATGCATCGGTAGTACAGTGTATATTCTTACTCTTCTTTTGTTATGTCCCATAGCACAGCTATTCGATACAATGTATCATATATCTAAAATTTCTGACATACTGTGTCAGGGCATTGGATTTCTACCCCGGCGGTCTAGGTTCGAATCCCATCAGGGACGTAGGATTTTTTTTCAAACTAGGAATCATTTCTTAGTTACGAAGTTGCATATTCGTAAGATTGGGGCTCGTCGGAAATGGACCATTTGAGTCATAAAGTCATAAAAATGACTTTCTCATAATCATAAATGATTACTTTCTCGAAATGGGGGGTATGATTTGTCCCATTGCACCACTCATTCATTCGACATCACCTGATGCGTAGCTTCTATAAATAGCGCAGGTCTTCGCTACAATGTATCATATAAGTACAATCTCTGACATACTGCGTCGACTCTTTGGCTCAGTGGTTAGAGCATTGGATTTTCACTCCGGCGGTCCGGGTTCGAATCCTGTGAATAATATACTGAGACATACCGGGGTTCAACTGGTGTTTTTCGTTTGCTCCGGGTTTCAGTAAGTTATTCGGCGGCCAGGGATCTCCATCATCGGGCCTGTAAAATCGATAAGCTTATGTTTTTAAGTCGAATTCCTGTGCTTTTTGAACCTTATGTACGTTTTTATATTTATATTTAAGTTTGGGTAACTGAGTGGCCACCTATTGGGAAATAGCTGTTCATTCGCTTTTCTAAGTATAAGTACCTAATTGTCAATGTTTGACACCCCGGTGTTTGGAATGGGAAGTTCTTTCTGATCGCGCCTTTTCCTGATCATTGCCTACTTTTACCTTTTTAGAATTGCACAACTAGTGTTAGTTTTTAAATGCTAGATTCTATGACATTTTCTTGATTGTATATCATACCTTAAGCAGCTTAAACTGATTTGCTGAAAGTGTGACTTTCATCGCTCTGCTCGTTTTGACGAAACCGCGACGTTAGTGATTTTTGGTTAAGTACTGAGGTTTGTTTTGATTTGCAAAAAAATCAAAAATAGACATCGGCTTGTAGCCATAGGTCATGACGAAAGGAAAACAAAACAAAATCAGCAGTCGTCGTTTATATATGCTTACGGATGTAGCGTTGAATTGTTTACGTCAGGCTAAAATAAGGTGTAAATGATCAGTCATACGTTACAGGTACGTGTCTTGCTTTAGTGGCGTGATTTGTTATGTTACAATGACATATATTGTAGTCTTTGGGTTGCAATGGTTTATATTGTAGTCTTTCTTCTGACACCAAAAAGGTTTGATTTAATGCATTTTGTTGGCGAGGAACGACAATTTAACGTTTAAAAATAAAGACGCTAGTTTCTACGATAATATCGTACCCTGAGGCAAAGGAATTCCTGATTTAATTTTGCCATTGCTCAAGCATTCCATAACGCATATTCATAGTCACGGCGTTGTAAATTTTGCATTTAATCGAAGCCATATGACTGGACATGTTTTATGTATAACCATTCATTGAAAAAATATTGAGACCTCACAAAGATAAAAACATTTTATTAAGTGGTACGTTTCTAAAGTGTATCAGTAGATGTTCTTTTAAAGAGAAATGTTCAAACATCGCTTCACTTGTTTATTGAAATTTCATTATTACAACACCGACGCTAAGCTGTCACTTTCCTGAAGCTATTTAATTTATAGTCTGATTTCTATGCATGTCTCCATCGATCCAGATTTCACCGAGCCGCTGGAAAGTATCAAAGATGTCAGAATATTGCGAAAATGAGTTTCAATTTTATTACATCGTTTAGAAGTTATACATTATAAATTACGATGTCCAGAATATGTTTCCTTAAAAAAGGTCCACCGTAATAAAGCTGACGAATTTCAGTGCATCAAATCGTGCATTTAGAACATTTACTGATCACAAAAGAAAAACCCAGGAAGCGGTGGCTCCGTCCCGACATGACAGAAAAATTGTTGACTCGAACGTTAAACCTCAATGATAGTTCGTCTCTCACTAATGAGAAAGACCATCATTATTTCTTGAATTGTGCTGATGTGTGTTGGTGAGTTCTTTGATGGCTGACTAGGCCAATTCTGGCTCTAAACTGTCGATTGCAAGTAGAGCAAGTCAATGTCATAGAGTCTGCTGGTGGCACATTTGTTTTGGCTTTGCGCTCTCTTTGCTTTCTTTCAGCTTCACAGATTCTCTTCTTTTCATAGAGAGCTGCTCCTTTGTTGATGAGACCTCGCCACTTTGATCGCTCCTGTGCAGTCTGTTCCCAGGACCCCATTGGTATTTCGAAATCCTTCAGAGAGGCTTTGAGGGTGTCTTTGTAGCGTTTCTTCTGGCCACCTTGAGAGCGCTTTCCCTCCTGTAGTTCTCCATAGAAAACTTTCTTTGGAAGTCGCGCATCAGGCATTCTTATAACATGGCCAGTCCATCTTAGCTGTGCTAGCTTTAAGACTGTATGCATGCTTTGCATCCCTGCTTTCCTCAGGACCTCTGTGTCTGGAATCTTGTCCTGCCACTTGATTTTAACAACTTTCTCAAACAGCTTAAGTGGAAATGGTTAAGTCTCTTTGCATGGCGTTGGTATACTGTCCAGGTCTCACATGCATACAAGAGGGTTGGCAGTACCACAGTCTTGTAGACTTTCAGCTTGGTGTCAATCTTGATTCCATTTCGCTCCCAGACATTTGCACGGAGTCTTCCGAATGCCACACTAGCTTTTGTAATTCTGGCAGTGATCTCATCATCAATATGCACTGCTCTGGAGAGAGTGCTTCCCAGGTAGGTGAACTTGTCAACAACTTTCAGTTTTTGCCCATTCACAGTGATGGTTTGTTCATTATATGGTTTTCCGGGGGCTGGTTGGTGTACAACCTCTGTCTTTTTTGTGCTGATTGTGAGATCATAGTTATCACATGACTGTGAGACTTGATCCATGGCACTTTGCATTTTTGCCTCTGTGTTGGCATTCTTATCCATATCATCTGCATTGAGGAGCTCATCTAGCACATCAGTCTGGACCTTAGTTTTGGCTTGCAACCTTCTGAGGTTGAATATGTTGCCATCAAAACGGTACCTGATTGGAAAACCAGTGTCACTGTCCTGAAAAGCATCCATAATCATGGCAGAAAACACCATGCTGAACAGTGTTGGTGCCAGAACACAACCTTGTTTGACCCCAGTTGTTACTTCAAATGGTTCAGAGAACTCTCCATCATTTTGCACACGTGCCTGCATGCCATCATGAAACTGCCGCACCATAGCTATGAATCTGGGTGGACAGCCAAACTTGGCCATGATTTTCCAGAGTCCATCACGACTAACAGTGTCAAAAGCTTTGGTGAGGTCAACAAACGTCATGTATAGATCTACATTCTGTTCTTGGCATTTCTCCTGAAGCTGTCTTGCTGTGAAGATCATGTCTATTGTCCCTCTGTCTTTTCTGAATCCACATTGACTTTCTGGGATAAGTCCCGTCTGATCAAGATGAGCATTCAGACGATTTAACAGAATTTTTGCAAGTATCTTCCCAGCAATTGATAGGAGGGAGATGCCTCTGTGATTGTCACAGACTTGAGGATTTCCTTTCCGCTTGTATAGGTGGATTATGGATGCATCCTTAAATTCTCCACATACAGTGAAACAACTCTGTCAGTTTCTCTGCCATGGGTAGCCCCCCAGCCTTGTAAACTTCGGCAGGAATTGCATCTGCACCTGGGGCTTTGCCAGATGATAGTTGTTGAACTGTTTTTCTTGTTTCCGTAACGGTAGGAAATTCATCTAACAGAACATTGCACTCTATCTGTGGAAGTCTGTCGATTGCATCCTGATTGATGCTTGATGGTCGATTAAGCACACTATTGAAGTGTTCTGCCCACCTTTCCAAGATAGCTTCTTTATCTGTGAGAAGAGTGTTTCCATCTGCACTGAGCAATGTGGTGGCTCCAGAACTCTTTGGACCATAAATGGTTTTCAATGCATCATGAAATTTCTTCATGTCCTTTCTATCCGCAAAAGACTGAATTTCTTCTGCTTTCTTCCTCAGCCAGGAATCTTGCATGTCCCTAAGCTTGGTGTGGACTGTCTTACAAATGTTGCTGTAGGCTGCTTTCTTTGATACTGAGCTAATATCATCTTGATGTGCCTTGAGCAAACGGTGCTTTTCTTCAAGAAGCCTCTGAATTTCATCATCATTCTCATCAAACCAGTCTTGATGTTTGCGAGATGGATGGCCTAAGGTGCTTGCAGCTGAAGAAAGAACTGTTTTATGGAAAACTGTCCAGTTTTCTTCGGGGTCCTCTGAATTGAGATTCATTGCATCCAGTTGGTTGCAAATGTCTGTTAAGAAATCTTGTCTCATGCTGTCTTTATTCAGCTTTGAGACATCAAGTCTCTTAGGAGCTTTCTTGCCTTGAGGTCGCCTCGCAGGCTGTATTCTTAGGTTGAGTTTGCTGACAACCAGTCTATGATCTGTCCAGCAGTCTGCACCACACATAGTCTTTGTCACTTTAACATCCTGCCTGTCTGTTCTCCGCACTATGACATAGTCTATGAGATGCCAGTGTTTGGAACGGGGATGCATCCAGGATGTTTTGTTCCTATTAGGTAGACGGAAGACTGTGTTGGTGATTAGAAGATCATGTTCAGCACACTTTCTGAGAAGCAAGAGACCATTGCTGTTGCACTTTCCAACCCCTTCTGGACCTATAACTCCTTCCCAGGTCTGGTGGTCTGTACCCACTCTGGCATTAAAGTCGCCAAGAAGGATAAGCTTGTCTGTGCGGGGTGTTGCAGAAATAACATTGTCTAGGTCATCATAGAACTTGTCCTTGACCTCATCTGGATTGGTCATTGTGGGTGCATAAGCACTGACAATAGTTGCATGTTTATTGCCTGACAGAGGAAGTCTCAATGTCATTAGACGGTCATTAATGCCTTTTGGCAATCCTGACAGCTTACCAACAAGTTCTGTTTTGATGGCAAAGCCAACTCCTGCTTCACGCCTCTCTTCACTTTTGCGTCCACTGCAGAAGAAGGTGTATCCAGCACCAACTTCTTTGATCTCCCCAACATCTGCGAACCGAGTCTCACTCAATGCCGCTATCTGTATATCATACCTCCCAAGTTCTCTGCCCACAAGGGCCGTTCTACGCTGTGGTCTATCTGACCCAGCACTATCCATTAAAGTGCGCACATTCCATGCGCCAATCCGTAAGGGGATTACTCTAGCTTTTTTCTTTGTATTTCGACCGCTTAAGGGGATCCCCGCTGATCGCGGTTAACCAGCCAGGGGGTTTGAAGCAGGCAATTGTTTAGGGCACCTTTTCTAGCCCCTTCCCCATGCTACGGGGGTGAGCAGTGCGGTCCTAAATAGGTCTGCTCAGTCACTCAGCCGACTGCCGAATTCTGCTTACTGCTTTTCCTCACAGAAAGCGACCATTAGAACTGAGCCGCCTGTGTGCAGGTCTGCAACTACAGCTCCCAGTGTGTCCTACACCTGCTGCTTCGCCACTCGCCCATCGCCACAGGACTTTGTAGGTATGTGGGTGCAAGTGTGATGAAATTGTTGTGTATGCAAGAGCTTGTGTGTTGAGAAATAAGATGACATGCGCTATGAAATTGGATTATAGTGAGGAAGAGGTGCGCAACGTCAACCTCACTCTCTAGTCCTCGCCCAGCTGCGCCCAGAGGCAAGACACAGGTCAAGACGTCTGGAGTTGGGTTTGGATGCAGTGGATGACCGTAACATCTTTAGTGCCTTGTCACGCTCTGCATGTTCCACAACATGTTGCTGTATGAACCGTTGAATCAGATGATTTCTTCCGCTCCATCTACCGAAACAATCTTTGCATATCTGGACTAGGCATATCCAGACACACAGGTTTGATTTTGGAGTTTCCTTCTCCTAGATGAATTGCTGGCCACAGCTGAAGAGCTCCATCTACCCTTTCTTAGGTTTTGTTTAGAGACCTGTAAACTCCTAGGAGGGCTGTCAACCAAGTCTAATGAGTTCCCCCTGCCCAGCTAGATTTTTGTGTAGAGAACTAGCTTAACTCCTAGATGAGTTGCCTTCCAAGGCTAACGAGCCCCATCTGCACCGCATGACAACAGGTAGTACTGATTACATGTTACAGTAGCAGTTAAACTGACCTGACCTAAAAATTCCTCTTCTTCTTAATTATGAAATGTCAAGCTTCTAGCCATCCTCTATAGTGTCATATGTCGGTTTGTGCCATACATGGTCGGAAACCCCAAAGGCCGGTTTTCTCGCGTCGCAGATCATTTAAAATGTTTTGATGACACACAAGTTCTTCATTGTTAGCAGTTGCATAGATCCAGTGGCATAACGCATGTTTGATTTATATTTTGCTATGCTCTGAAACAGTCTTTCTTTAAACGTCATGCATTTTTCTTTCATCCAGAAATCAATAGACGTTATTCATTTTCGTCATGAATAATTCTGTTATTAAAAACTTTAAACCAAACATGTAAGTTTGGAAATAGAATATTTTGCAGACAGAACACACCGATATTTCTGGTCATGGCGACCTATTTTGAGCAGACAATATGGCTTTGGAAAGAAATGGCCCACAGAAACGGTACGTGATCTATGTGAAGTGTTTATTATTGAAGCAATAAGACTAACCATTCGGTCAGCACCATGAATTGTCTCGATTGTGTTCAATGCAGCGCAATTTATTGAGTCCCAAAGCCACAAGACTGGGCCAATCAGTGCGGGTTATTGAGACTAACAATAGGTTGCCACGAAGATGTATTATTATTCGCTTCTGTCGCCGGAGAAATTGGTCTAACAAAACAGTTTCTCCTGAAATAAATCACTGTAGGTAAACATTTATCAAGGAAGCCGACAGTCTTGAAGAACATTTAGGAAAATAAAGCTGTTTCCAAACTACTTAACTGGAAGTTTTATTGGGTCTGACATTGACCGCTTTATGACAAAACTGACTATGTCACGCGTAAATGTAAACCAATGAAACAGAACTTGGAACAGTCAACTTAGCACATTATCTGGATGAAGGTTCTGTAAGAATGGAAAACAACAATTGGTTCAAATTATTGTTTTAACTTCTATCGATAACTTTGGGGCCATCATTTAGCAAAACAAGAGGTGATACCAAATCACGTAAGAATCAAGTCAGTGAATAAAGATGTATGACATTCTTTATGGTAGTAGAATGGCATACATCTTTAAACGCTGCAAAACGTTGAATGAGTTACTAGTAATAATAAGCATACTGGCCTGCCGCAATTGGTGGTTATCATTTGCAGAGCTCACATATTTAGAGAAACTTGAAATGCATTGATATGTATTGACTTACATGTATTTTTAGATAAGACGCATTAAATTTGAATATTCGTGAAACTAAAAAATAAAGGAAATCTATAGACATTTAGGAAACAGCTTTATTTCATAGTGAAGTTTAGTCTAGACAATTATTGGAATATACCCAGCAAACGATGAATCTAACTGACGTACCAATCCGGAGAAGATCTATATGAAGGCTTGGAGCATTGAAGAGAACCGAACGTTACATTAAAGGCACATTACAGCCCATTTCACTCTAGTCTGCCGTTTCAGCATTTGCATTACACAAGAAGACCAAGTCTTCTGAAGATCTGGGTTTCTTCTTTTCAAGTTGTTCTCAAAGGCATCTGGATTGATTGATCTGCTGATTTGAGTGACAGTTTCAAACTAAATGACCTTTAACACGGCAAACTCAAGTGAAAGGTGGTGTACCTATTAACCAAGTAAAGAATTATTTAGTCACGAAAATTCAAATTTAAGATGCTGCATCATATTAACCTATTTCAAGGTTTACAGAACAATAAGAGCAGAAGGTCCAGGTATTACAAATAAAGGTTAGCGTTTTGCGTTTAGTGGTGTACGTGATAGTGAAATTATCAATATCCTTTGCAAAGTGTCAGCGGTAGAAATCTTGCAAAGGCAACTGCAGAAAAGACTATTATATTCGTGACATTGCAAATGTCCTCATAATTACGTTATGCGGGACAACCTTAGGATCTTCATTAATACATCTCATGTTTTCATTCATTTTACGTCCCTTCCAAAAGTATTTTTGCTTATTTCTGAGACGGACCAATCAGAATTAGGGCCGAAAACTGGAAAACAGCAGAAAAAAATCCGCCTTGCACACCCGCAAGCAGAACTTGTCTTGTCTCACATGTGTCCGGTGTGGGGCTCGATCCCAAACCAGACAAAGTCGTAAAATAGCTTGTTATAGTGAATGATATATACGTTAAACTATACGACGTCAAATAAATTTTGATCTTGACTTTGGCATTGGCTTTGACAGCGGTGAGATGATCGAATAATTCATGAGCCTTTGCATATGAAAACCAACAATTTGGGTTTCCGACCAGGTCTGATAAAAACCTAAATAGTGTCTAAGAAGATTCAGCTAAATATACTTGTCAAATTGCTAACTGACAAGTAGTAGTTGTCAGTCGCCAGAATATTCAACTCATCAATTCCAGTCCTGCACCGGAAGTTCCAGACTGAGCCCAAAGGTAATGGTGAATTGTTTATCATTTTTATGGTTTGGCATAAAACTTTATAACATCCTGGACGACCAAAGTAGACTAACGTCACGGATTACCGTTATACGTATGAATGAAATGAATATATTTGACCAATAGGAACAGTCGTGTGGTTCATATTTATAACGGTTAATCAGTGACGAAAGTCTTTTACAATTGTCTGGGGTATATATTAGAAGGTATACATTCAAAATAAGAAAAATAATGATGCAACCTCACTGGAGACAAAACTTTTATAAAAAAACAAAAAAACAAAAAACACCAAAGTAAGTGTGTACGTAAAACGGACTTAGTGACGAAATGTTTTGATTTTTTTTTATTGTTATTATTTTTTATTTTCCATTTTTTCTGAATAAAGTACATGTACAAAGAAAATGAAAGCTTTGTCACAGCCATAATTATCGTCCACGAAATATAAATGATACTATTTTTAAATATCAATATACAGTTTAATTACCACGGGAAATCTTAGATTTTTATTCAAGGTTAAATATAACTCTGAGTATGAAAGACGCACTATGTCACCCGTGATGGCACCATCAGCTATTGCATAATTCTTCCAACATCTTTAACATTGTAATACTGTCTTTTTGGAACGGACCCGTCACAATCTCGCATGCATGCATAGAAACGAATGCTCATACACTGTAGATATACTAAATTGTATATGGTAAAGTGCTGTTACTTTGACCATGCCGGTTAACACATGACCTTCCTATAGCAAATTCACTATACGCTAAAGGTAAATATCTTGGTTGTCTAACTGCAAACTGTCTCCCACAAACCGCACGGGGTCAGTTTTATACATACCCACATACCCAACGCAAAATGTGTTAAACATGAGTTACCACAGATTGTTACATGTAGATGCCACGTGAGATAGAGTTTGAAACTGTGTCGCTAGTTAAACTTTAATGAGTACAAAACTGTGTAACTGATATATCCGTGTGAACCAAGCTGTAAAACATTGACATGTAAGTATAGGCATATATGTATCTAAGTACTCATTTTTCAGTTACGAAATTCTCCAAATGATGAGAAATCTGGCTATTATACAACATTCTTAGTTTTAACATTAGTTTTCATTTAAAAATCTTACTCACCTATCGGTATTTTCCACTGGAAAGAAGAGCAAAATGAAACATATAATAGAAAACATATTAAAAACAATAAATATCCGAACTTCATTTCTTATTGTATCATCAGCGTTATTGTTATCAGACAGTCATTCTGGCTGGAAGAGATGAATTCATTTGAACAATCCCTCGACAGTCACAAAATCATTCGAGCAAAATTAATTAGTGCCCTAGACATCATATAATTTCCAGTTGTTATTCGTCAAGCACAATAGTTCTTTTTCGTCAAACAAGGTTTTGCCTTGAATAACGTTTCTATTGCGTGAATTGGCAAGATACGAGACCTGATGAGTATTTGTGAGACAAAGCAAAACAATTTAAAATAAAATATTTAATATGACACTCCTTCGTAAGTGCATTGGAATGCCGGAGGAACATTATGCCCTTGGCAAAATCCAATAGACAGATAAAAACAACTTCTTTACTGATTCTTTCAACGGGATTGTCATTTGTGATGTGCCAACTTGAAAAGCATATTTAATGTGATACATGCAACAAGTCACGAAACCTAAACCTGGTTCCAATCAAGTTCGTGCAGAAGTTATAATACAAGTTTCCTCTTACGCGAATACGGGTTATATTAACTTTAATTTGGTATACGCAATGAGGTTAATTGGTATCATATTGCGTCTATCATAGGGAGGGACTTCCATCTCTAACCAAAGTGGCTAGTAACGGAAGTGGTTATTGCGCATGCTTCAGCTAAACGCTGATCAAACGATCATTAGTTGATCCTTGGTCCAGTGAATATGGAGCCGCCCATGGACAGCCGTCTTCTATTTTTGTTGTTTCAGGACAAAGAAGAGAGCGTATAAGCATTGGTTCCTCTCTTCTATCGATGATTCATGTAAAATTTCTCTTTGGTTGGCCAAGTTGTTACACAGACTGAAGATATTTGAAAATCATGGTAATATACATGTATATTGCCCCGGGTTGGGGGGGGGGGCAGCAGCACGAACCCCTGGGGTCCATTTTTCCTGCAAGATTTTAAGTGTTCTTCATTCAAATGCATAAGCGACCCGTGTTACATGTACGTTGTCGTAAAACAAAGTCAAGGCAAATTTCGTGGAAATCGGTTCAACGTTTCTGGAGAAGAATTTTGAAGGGTGCATACCATATATACACATTGCGGCCATCTTGACATGTGACCTGGATTATTTATATACACCTTTATTTACTCTTCCTATTGATGGTTCATATAAAATTTGGCTTTGATTTGCCAAGCGGTTTCAGAGTAGAAGATCTTTGACAATGTGAACGCACAGACGCACGGACGGACGCCGGCTCGAGTACCATCCTATAAGCTAATTGTGTTATCCTCTATAAATAAATAAATAAATAAATAAATAAATAAATAAAAGCCTACCCACCATAAAAGTGAGATGAAACAAAGAAAGGAACAAGTAGGCAATGGTCAGGAAAAGGCGCAATCAGAAAGAAATCCCCACTCCAAAAACCGAGGTGGGAAAAACTAAATTGCCAATTTGGTACTTATACTTAGAAAACATATCGTAAGCCAAGTGAGCAGTTATTTCCCAATAGCAGGCCACTCAGTTACCCGAACTTAAATAAAGATGAAAACATACATAGTGTAAGGTTCAAACAGCACATAAATTCGACTCCAAAAGACTCGATGAAGTTCCAGCTTTGCCCAGCAATCCATATAAGAGGTGACCCCGAAGTAAGAACTGCGCGTTTGGATATTCCTAGTCCAAAGTTGAACAAACGTTCGATAAATGGATCGGAAGAAACAAATTCTTGATTCAACTTGATACAAACTACTCCAGTCCTTCGGATCAGACTATAAATCGAGGTCCATTTTTCTGTTGGACAAACTGCTGACAATGACATACTTAGACGAGGCTTGAGACTATGCTGTGCCTCATGTCAAAGTTAAGTCCGAGAAACCTGTCTTGACACCAGAGTTACGGACAAAAACTGTGCATACATACTCCGGGTACCGTCGGGTGATGCCGGGAGAACGAGGCTGGAGCTGCACATAATTATGGTCATTGGCGACGCAAATGGCGTTGAATGCATTCCTGCATATAGCAGGGTCTGATCTATATGATAGCATTCATCAGCAGTCGATTTTGTTGCTGAAATCTTTAGGTCAGTACACAGCAATCTCACGTCTGTTACAATTTGCAAGTATTTTCTTGAGATCTGATGCCTTTTCAAAGGCTTTCAAGCCCGTTTGTCACTAACGTTTAATAATCATATATTATATTTGATTTATAAAACATATGCGGGATATGATTTGGCCAACAGCAATAAATTTTGATTATCTTGGGGACTCATTTTGGAATGCATTAAATGGTTGGTAGTTAGGCGCACCTCTATGCGTTGCGTCAACGTACAGAAACTATGAGTAATTTAGCAACGTTTAACAGGTTAGTCGGATACAATGACTAGTATTACTAGTATCCAAATGGGGCAAAATGTATTAAACATTGGTTTCAAAATGAATCTAAACAGATAATAAATTTTGGATGTCTCAGAATATGCTTACTGGTCTCAACGGAACACAATGAAAATATAGTCTGCTCTATGATGAGTGGGGAGACGTTTTATGGCCGCCACACGACATAACTCGAGCTGCAGTAATAGCAAATAAAACTAGAATTTGTTTTCTATGTGAAAAGTGATGTCTCCCCCCTTTCTAAGTGCATGTCCAAGATATTCAAGCAAGATTTATAGTTTTTGTGCATCACACTCTAACCGTTTTTTTTTTTTTTTTTTTTTTTTTTTTTTATATAGCGCAGACACGAAATTCTATAGAAAATAATCAAAAGGAAATAACTCCAAAATACACAAGCAAAAGTTATAATTCTTGTGCATGACACATCATCCCATTGTGCTTTATAAGTGTACCAAGTTTTATTGAAATATTTCTTACCTTTTTTAGCTAACCTGAGCCGAAGGCTCAAAAGGTGAGCTTATAGGATGGCCATGCTCCGTCGTCGTCGTCCTTGTCGTCGTCGTCGTTGTCGTCGTTGTTCACACTTTTCAAAGATCTTCTGCTCTAAAACCACTGGTCCAATCAATATCACACTTCATGTGAAGCATCCTTAGGAAGAAGTAACTAAAGTTTGTATAAATGGTCCAGGTCACATGACCAAGATGGCCGCCATGCCCATATATGGTAAAAAACTTAAAAACGTTTCTTCTCTGGAACCGGTGAACCGATTTCAATGAAACTTGGTATGTAGCTCGGGGACTCTGGCCCATCATAGTTTGTATAAATCATGACCTTGGAATGGCCTTGACCTATTTTACGGCAATGTCAACTGGTCACATAGGCTTTTCAATGGAAAAAACGACAACATTGGATTTTTCAGGAAGTTTTGTGGCCTGTGACTGAAAGTTGGTAGATACATATAACTTATTGATTTAATGAAGTCATAAGAGTATTCAATGTCAAGGTCATATCTTGACCTTGGCCACAGGTCATTTACATATTAAATTTAAAACTTGATTTTCTCAAAAAACTACTTCACCAATCAAAGCCAAATTATATATGTCGTATATAGGAAGGGGAAAATAAATTAATAAATGGTTTAGGTCACATATCCAAGATGACTGCCATGGCCATATATGGTAAAAAACCTCTCCGATTTCAATAAAACTTGGTATGTAGCATTGGGGACTCTGGCCCATCATAGTTTATATAAATCATGACCTTGGGTTGACCTTGACCTATTTTATGGCAAGGTCAACCTTGGTCACATAAGCTTCTAAATGGAAAAATGGAAAACATTGGATTTTTCAGGAAGTTTTGTGGCCTGTGACCTGAAAGTTGGTACATACATACAACTTATTGAGTAAATGAAGTCCTATGAGTATTCAAGGTCAAGGTCATCTTTTGATATTCGCCAAAGGTCATTTACATATAAAATTTAAAACTTTATTTTCTCAGAAACCACTACACCAATCAAAGCCAAATCTTATATGTGGTATCCTTAGGAAGGGGGAACCAAAGTTTACATAAATGGTCCAGTTCACATGACCAAGATGGCCGCCATGCCCATATATGTGGTAAACTCCTTTGAAAATCAACTTCTCTGGAATCGGTGGACCTATTTCAAAGAAACTTGGTATGTAGCATTGGGGGCTCTGGCCCTTATTAGTTTATATAAATCATGACCTTGGGTTGACCTTGACCTATTACACTGTTAATTTAAACAGAAAAGTCAAATATTGCCAGAAAGATCTGAAAGTTAGTAGATACAGACAGTTTATAGTGTTAATAATTATTTGAGTAGTTGAGGTCATGTCTACATTTTACATTGGCCAGCATGGCCTTAGCCAAAGGTAAGACATCAAAGACAAAATCTCAGGTGAGCGATATCAGGACCATTGGTCCTCTGGTTTATTTATAGAGCCGACACGAAATTGTATGGAAAATAATCAAAGGACAATAACTCCAATAACACAAGCAAGTTATAATTCTTGAGCATGACACATCGTCTCATTGTGCTGTATTCATTGAAACATATCTTACGATTTTCAGTTTTAGAGCGGACACAAAATTGTATGGAAAATAAACAAAGGGAAATAAATCCAAAGATATGCAAGCAAGAGTTATGACTCTTTAGCATGGCATATCATCTCATCGTGCTTTATAAGTGTACCAAGCTTCATTTAAATATCTCTTACGGTTTTCGAGTTATAGAACGGACACGAAATTGTTTGGAGAATAATCAAAGGGAAATTACTCAAAAATATGAAAGCAAGAGTTATGTTCTTGTGCATGACACATCGTCTCATCGTGCTTTATAAGTGTATCAAGTGTCATTGTGCTTTATAAGCGTATCAAGTTTCATGCCCCCCTACGGGTGGGGGGAGACATAAATAAAAATAAAGAGCTCTGAAAATATTTATGAGAAAGGGGTTGGGCGATACTGCGGTTTCGGCTACTAAACCCTCGTCAGTGATGCTTTAGATATGGCAACATGAAGCTAGATAGAATTACTGTAATTTTGCACGTTTCAACAAGGTAGTCGTTACAATGACATGGTAGTCGATACAATGACTAATATTGTCCAAATGTATCTAAATTTATATATATACTCAGAAGAAAAAGTTGAGTGAATACCTTTGACAAGGCCGATTACCCTGCTGCTTGCCTTAGATGTCCCCCTTTATAAAATTTAAAAGTCAGTTTCTCTTTTATTTGGAAAGAAACCCCACCAGTTGTCCATTTCGACAGAGTTATTGGTCTTTTTCGTAGAACATCAGTTTTGCAATTACCCGATAATTGATAAAATCGGCGCTTTGATTAATAGCGTTTTCTGATAGGTGTTGTTGCCAGTGACAAAAGACCGAAAAAAATCTTTTCAAAAGTCAGCCACAGTCTCGAATATAAGGAGTCTAATATTCATTATTTTGAACTTACCTCCCTTTCATTAAAGATAAGAACGAAAATTGGTATCTGCAATCTGGCGAAACCACATGCGATATTTCAATAATTTTGTTGGAAATGTTAGGTTTTATTCACAGCTTTATGACTGGTAATTTGAATCCCAAACTACCAAGGGATTTTGAAGTTATAGCAATTTGAACAGTTCAAATGGATTTTACATTTATTTTCACTGACTAAACTTTTGTCGGTGAGCATATTTAATGTTGGAAGATGAATCTACATGTTAACAGACAACAAATTTCTGATTTCTCAGAATATCCTTGCTGATCTAAAAGACCAAAAGAAAAATATAATCTTCAATATGGATGATGCACGGGGAGACTTTTCAGGGCCGTCATACGACACAATACCACTTGAGTAATAGCAAATCAAAATTAAAACAGAAATAATTTCAAACTTGCCGTTTCAAGGCGATAAGTCTGTTGTGGTTCTAGTTGTTTTACGAGTTTGTTTTGGTATTGACTTCTATACTGTTTGCATCTTGTGTACGTTTTCATATATTTAATTAAGTCCGTCTGAGTGACCGACAACCTATTGGGAAATAGCTGCTTACTCGGCCTATGATATGTTCTCTTACATGATTGTTAGTTTAGTATTTTCCCACTGGGTTTTGGAGTTGGAATTTATTTCTGATTGCACCATTGCCTGATCGTTGCTTACTTTTATCTTTTGTACTGAAGGCAAAGTTTAGCATCGTAAGTTGGAGTGCTTGGCATAACGGCCTTCAATAATATCATTTTATACTTTTTTATATAAAAACACGTAAAAATGTGAACATTTTAGAGCCGATCCTCCTCTAAGCATTTACGCAGACATTCAATTGGTCACATAATGAAAAGATTTATGTTCTTGTAAAAATTGCTTGCACGACACAAGTCGAGACAAAATAATGATCTGCGGACACCATGTCATTACAAACATAATTCCGGTAGATCCGAGACAAATTGCCATCTTACCTTTATGCAAATGCATAGCACGGTGGTATATTGACTCTTCAATACCACTTCTTTCAACGACAACATTGAGCATGCCACATGTTGATTCATTGATAATAGAAAGTTACCACATAGTTAATATTCTTTTGAAGTACTTATGAGTGGCCGCCTATTGGGAAATAGCTGCTCACTCGGTGGCTTACGATATGTTCTCTAAGGATAAGTATCTAATTGTCAATTCTTTTCTTTCCCGCCTCGGTTTTTGGAGTGAGGATTTCTTTCTGACTGTGCATTTTAATGATCATTGTTTAATTTGTACCCTTTGTACATAATATAAATAATATATATACCATATTTGCATACGTAAGGTGGTTGTCAAATAATTGGCCTGTAAGTGGATAAGAAGTTTTAAGACGCCATTTATCTTTCAAACTTATCTATCAATCCGTAAATATCCCGCAACCCCTTGCAAAATAATTCGAGCACAGATTTTATAAGCATTTTGCCGTCGTTAAGTTCCTTTCACGATGGAATTTTAGCTATTCAAATGTTTGGATAAATATAATTATACGTTCATACCAAAAATAATGATTTCGGTATTTATGGTGCCCCAAAATGTTGAAGCTGAGTACGTTTTTGCATTTATAATTCATGTTGACAGGGATCTATTCAATTGAGAGAACTGATTTTTCACCATAGCATGTATGTACTTTTTTTTTTTTTTTTTTTTTTTTTTTTTTTTTTTTTTTTTTTTTTTTTTTTTTCAGTCCGACGGTGATTCCTCTTCCTTTAAGTACTTAAGTTATGTTATCTTATCAAGTTTTTCCTGATGTGTGTTTGTTTGTTTGAATTGATGCTTTACGTCCCAGTCAACATCTCAGGTCATGTCGGGACGTTGCCTCTACTTTATGGGACTTTTACCCAAAATGAGGATGTCATGACATCCAACAAGTGCTAAAAATATAACCATCCAACAAAGCCACAAAGGCTTATATTTTTGAACGGTTGACTTGAAACCACTTTCCCTGGGCAAGCTTAGACCTAAGCGGCTAACCAGTAATCATCTGGTCAGTCAGCAGCGAACAAGCTTTGCCTGGAGGCACAAGCAGCCCATCTATTTCTTTAGACCCATATGGGCGGGGACCCCAAGTTTTTCCTGAATTTTCTATTTACCTATTGTTTGGGAACAAGTGGCATATCTTATATGCCACTTGTTTGGGAACCATGTGCTTTCCTTGCTAAAAAGGTACAAGTAGGCAACAAACAGAAAAGTGCGCAATCAAAAAGAGAATCCCTCTCCAAAAACCGAGGTAGGAAAAAATAAATTGACAAATAGGCACAAGCCGACTGAGCAGCTATTTTCCCAATAGGTGGCCACTCAGTAACCTAAACTTAACTAAAATTATGAAACATACATAAAACGCAAACACCAAGACATAAACCAATCAAAACCACCACAGAAATATCGCCTTGGAACGATCAGTAATTACATTCAGGCTTACAGGGAATTAAGAATACTTAAATCAAATGAGTTATTACATTCATTTTTTTTTTATTTTAAAGGGGACATAAATGGCATGTATTTGAAAAGTTACATATTTCTCTGAAACTTCATCGCCACCCACATGCCCGGTATTATGAGAATATGACCTGGAAAACGAACAACAAAGTGTCTTGCAATTTTGGCATCGCGAACAATCTAGAATAATCTGGACTAATCAAAAAGACATTCTGAGCCAGTGGGATTTTCCGCCATAAATATTTGTTTGAAAGGCTACAGATTTTTGCCAGACAAACGCTGTCCCAAACCGCTAATTTGATTCGTCTTGGTTGCATCCATGATTAAACAGATCAATCACTTAACGAAAACAGGAGAAATAGTTTAAGAATAGATACGTACATATCAGTTAGAGTCTAACAGACCTCATTTACCTCATGTTTTAGTTCTTGTTATGTCGAGTTGGTCAAAAGGTACAAGTAGGCAAAGTCTTTTTAACTCCGTAGTCGACCTGACAAAACTTTTCAGGAGTAAACAGTATAAGCCTACTGTTGATCTCCTATGGTGCTCCTTACCTACATGTTTCCGACAACGCGGTTTTATTTGTTTATCTTTTTGTGATTAAACGTTCAAGTCGACAATGCTCAGTCATTTCTGGACGGAGTCATCGCTTTCTGTGAGTGAATGTGCATTGCTAAATGACACAACCGGGCACCAGTAGGGACCGATACCTTCGTCTCGTTCCGGTGTCCGACGCAGTATGAACCAGGCCATCACACTCCCTCACAATGCACTTAGAGCAAAAAAATTCGCATAACATTAATTGTTTCTCCACCTGAAAATTATCGTTTTCATAACATTACGAAAATTTGCCCATGCAATATACTTAGCATTTTTTTCAAAAGCAAAAAATGGGAAAATTATTGAAAAAAAATGGATTGTTTTAATATTTTGGCGCAAAACATACATTGTGGGTACACGTTAGAACCGAGGCGGTTCTAACGAGTACCCATAATGTATATTTTGGTTCAAAAATAAGAAAATTAGGTATACCCCTGCTAACCTCAGTTTTTTCTATATAAAAGTGGTGTTCGGGGGGAGGGGGTATACATGTTCCTGATAATTTACGTAAAATCCATGTCATGTAATTGTATTAATTGGCACACTGACACTAGTTTTAACTTACCAACTGGTACCTTCCATGTTGAAAAGACACATTGTTGAAACCAGAGAAACACTATCAAGTGATACAGAAACTTAACACATTCCATTCTGTATTGTTATCTAAACCGATGAATGTAATTACTAAATAGGAATGGAGATTTGGATGCCAATTGTAAAAACTTTGCTGTCAACTCTATCGGCGTGTTTCATAAAGTTTAAACAACGACATAATTGACAAGTTACATGTTTTCTATATTTCTAAAGAGTCGTGTTAACATTCGACCCAAGAATATAAAATCACGAACAATCGAAATTCTGACTTTTGTCTTTGTCATAACTTTCACGATTAGTCCAGTATGCATCGTTCATTTTTATCACACACTTATTAAAAAGTGAATCCACGAAACATGTTTGCTAGCGAAAGCTCCATAACATATAAGTATCAAGTTCCGTGTGGAGATTGAAATACAATGATCTTCTGTCAGACAAAACATTGATGATCAACATCAAATATTTAAAATAAAACTGGCACTGAACGACAAATACAGCGGAATCACTGCCAGGATCATTACTCCTTGGAGAAAATCAGGAAAGATATTCAAATGTGTTATGGTAATATCTAATGCACAAATTCTATAAATCTAGCAGAGTGCAAAATTTCGAAACTTGATAAGAGCTGAAGTGAAGTTGTATTAACACATCAAGTTTCCTAATGGTGTGTGAATCGATAGAACTGTAATAAATGAGGGACAATTGCCAGTCGACAAACTTAACGAAGAGAATTTATCTTATAAAGCACTAATTCTGTAATGTGAGAGTAAATTACAATAGATGTAGCAGGAAATAGAGACGATTCTTGTGACGACCAAATACCTTGCAATATATCCAGAACAGTGCATAGCCATATTGCAAACCAGTGTATAGTCATATTGTGATAGGAAATACAACAAACAGCCTTTATTGCTCTCTTGTAAAAATATACAATTAACGCATAATAAAGGATATACATTACATTAATTGAAGATAACCTGAAGAGCGCAAATAAGATATAATGAAGAAAAAAAAACTACAGTGCCTAAAAGCTTTCCCGGGTCTATGTAACCTAGAACTCAACGACAGTCCAGTGTCCACTCTTATACTGTTGGGGAAAAATCTCATTTTTAAGCTAAATCGGTCTGATTTACTATGTAAAAAGTTTGCTTTTTTTCTCTCCAGTCAGCAGACGGTAAGACTAGGCGTGATGTAGCAAAGAAAATTATATAAGTGATTCTAACACACCTCGCCTAACACACCTTTGTGACGTCAGCTATCCCACAAAGCAGCGTTAGACGGTGAAACGTCGTTTTAGCGCACAACAAACGTAATAAGTGTGTGTAAATACCAGCATTACAGTCAAATATTTGGCGGGATATCTGCAATGCAATGGCGGAAAGCTGAACGATATCGACGGTTTCAGCAACATTTATTCCGTTAATTGTGTGTTAGAATCGAAATAGATCAGCTCAAGTGCGTGAATTGTTGAGTAATAATTCACTGTTTGTCGGTCAGTTGTAAGAAGATAAATCACTCGCGCTACGCGCTCGTGATTTGATCTTCTTTACAACTGACCTCCAAACAGTGAATTATTACTCAACAATTCACGGCTAGAGCTGATCTGTTTCTTAAACAAACATGGTCGCATTAGAGTGTATCGCTGAGCAATAGTGCATCAGAAACCCTGATACAATGGTTTCATGACACAAATCTAATTAAAAGGAAACTTCTTGCTAAGTCATGCATACATTGTTGCATGTGTCAAAGCAAACTACTCTTCTTTGAAGTCTTTTCAGAAACATGAAATTATACTTTCCAAGTATTGGGCGCGATCAGAAAAATGGTTATTGTACGAAAAGCTCTCACAAACGTTCTTAAGTAAGAATAAGTACTGGAATGGATACATGAGTGATAAAAAGGTACAAGTAGGCAAAGATCAGGAAAAGGCGCAATCAGAAAAAGATTCCCACTCCAAAAACCGAGGTGGGAAAAAACCAAACTAACAATCAGGTACTTATACCATGAAACATATCGTAAGCCGAATGAGCAGCTATTTTCCCAATAGGTGGCCACTCAGTTACCTTAACTAAAAATATGAAAACATACATAAGGCGCCAACAGCACAAAAAATTTTAAACACCAAGACATAAAACAAAAAGAACCACTACAGAAGTATCGACTTGGAACGATCAGTAACACAAAGTTACTGATAAATTTGATAAAATTTCGGGAATGTAATATCCCAACCCAGCCACCAGACAGGAAACGTGATGTCGATACCACTGGAGACATCATATAATATAATAAATAGCAATATGACCAGATATTTCCCAGAACGGTGATCATCTGGCTAAATGCATAATTTTCAATAAGGCGTAAAATAAAAATAGCTTTGTTTCCACTAGAGGTGGGCGGTAAAACCGGTATACCGGTATACCGTGGTTCTCTTTTGTTTTGGTACGTACCGTGGTACTTTTTCACTGTACCGGTTTTTATGGTACATATAGGCAGTCTCCATTGTGAGGCTGTTTGCTAAATAAATTGCTAATATTTCCATATTTGTCTGTGTCCTTACATGATTAATTTGATCACGATCTTATATTAAAACATCTACAGAGAACAATTTTCAATTGCCCTTCCTCCACCAAAATGTTGGCTATATTGTTTTCATTTTAAATTAAATTATCCAAAGTCCAAAAAATTCAGAGATGCTTGAAATGACTTAGAAAAAATATGTACATATGTTAATGTTACATATGTTAATGTTACATATGTTAATGTTACATATCAGTAAGCTCAAGCTGTGGTGTGTCGCTAAGTGTTGAGTATGTTTATCAACCAAACATCTGTAAAAGCCAGTTCAATTTACTGATGGCCAGAAATATAGATTAATCAATCATTTGATTACAACATGTACACAGACTCATGACAACTGATATGCCCTAAAATAGTCCTACACTTTATGTCCTAATAGGCAGTGTTAAATCTATCTTTTTAAGGCTGATTTTGGTAATGGAAGAAAAATAATTGAATTGCCTACCACCCCCCCCCCACATTTAATGTGCTGCACCAGAAGCCCCAAATTGTTTCTGTATATAGCTTCCGGTACACCACGATACATACCACGGTACTTGACTGAAAACCGTGATATACCGCGGTACATTTTTTTTCGTGGTACCCAGCTCTAGTTTCCACTAACATGCCGAAGACGGGGTAGAGTCGGTAGGTCGGAAAATCTTTTTATTTTTCGAGTATTCTTTTCTTTCTTGAAAATGGGTAAAAAGGTAGATACGTGCTAAAATTAATCATAAGTACTCAAAACAAATATGCGATGAAGTTTAAAACCAGTAGGAAGCTAAAGAACGTGAGTTGACCTAGTATTGTTGAAATTATAGCAGTTTTTAAATCATTATCTGTTTTCCACTTCAAATGTTGAGGGTCGGTCGGCGTGAAAATATTTTTATTTTATTTTTATTGGCAATAAAAACTGCAGAGTCGGCGCAAAACTCAGAGTCGGTCGGGTTAGCGGAAACACAGCTATTTTTTGTTTACGCCTAAAACAAAGTTGGCGTTGACAACAGGGTGCAGATAAATTATACAGATTTCGATCACAACAGAACCGCATTGGAATTGTATTGAAATAAAAAAATTGACCGCATATTTTATTATTCTACTTCGGTGAGGTGCTTGACTTCTTTGAACACGCACATTGAATTCACCTCATTTTGCTTAAAGTAGGGCTTGGTTTAATTTAAATCTATCATCTACAATATAAGGAGTATCAGTGTTCATTTGGATCATTTAAGAGCAATCTAGCTTAATATATTAATATATGACGAAATATGAGTCTCATCAAATTCGACATAGCATAGCATAGCACTAGCATCGCAATATTATGAATACGTCACCTTGCCCCTAACAGACGGTTATTTTCCAGAAAATACTGACATAAGGTCATATCCATATTCTGAATTTCTTGATAAATACAGACATTGTTACGTCTTTTTAACAGTTGGCATGAGAGACTTCAGGTCTTTCTTGAAATATGAGCCGCGTCATTAGTAAACAGGATTTTGCCTATGCGAAAACACGAGATATAATAGCCATGCAGGAATTGAATAGCTGACCAGCGCCTTTCTATTCGCTACACAGATAGTACAAGTCTTCTTATACCTATATCCAAACTTCCAATCTCCTAGACTGGTCGGAAACCCCGAACATCGGTTTTCTCAAGTCGCGGCTAAAATATTGTCTAGACAATTTATAATTTGATTTCCATGCATTTCACGCTAACTTGTCTAAAAGGCTTTGTTAATACAGCCGTCCCTGCGATTGAAGTTTTCGCAGTCCTTTGTAAACTTATTTGTCAAAGACATATCAGATCGTTTATGACCTGCATGTACTGCTGCTTTGTACTGAATACAAATAAAGTAGGCCTATATTCAGACTTTAAGTAAAGTAGGTATACAGATGTTAGCACCGACATTATTGCCTCTCAACCCCAAGGTTTTAGTGGATAAAATTTCATAAAATGCAGCATATTTCTCACAAATACTGCCCAGAGGAAAAGTAATCATAGTCTAACATGCAGAAGTATTAGTTGTATTTTTACAAAAATGTCTCTGGTAAATGGGGTTACGGAAGTCAGGGAAGTTTCACAACTAAATCACGCAAATTATTCTTAGCAACGAAAGGAATTGTAAGTAATCTCCTATAGAGAACAGATAGAACAGATTGTGAGTAAGGATGATTCATGATGTGTATGATTGGCCCCTTTAACAAGATATTACAAAAGTGTTACACCTTATTATTTGTTAATTTCGGGTAGATGAGTGGCTGCCTTTACGGAAACAGGTTTAGGCTCCCTGTAATTTATATAACTTTGTGGTTCTAATTATGTTATATTGTGGTGTTTTGTTGTTGAGTTTTGTGCTGTTTGCACCATATGTAC
Source organism: Rugalucina vietnamica (assembly GCA_964017185.1). NCBI lineage: Eukaryota > Metazoa > Mollusca > Bivalvia > Lucinida > Lucinidae > Rugalucina > Rugalucina vietnamica. The sequence continues at coordinate 275,215 of OZ024869.1, forward strand.
GTTTTTTCTTAGTTAAGTTCGGGTAACTGAGTGGCCGCCTATTGGGACAATAGTTGCTCACTACTCGGCTTACTTATTTGATTTCCAAATATAATGTTGGTTTAAAGACGCTTTTAAATGAGGGCCTTTCGGAACCAGAATTTTATGGTGACTTGGTTTACAAATTTTAGAAACTTATAGGGAGTAATGATTTTTCCTGCTTAGAAAAATCATAACACGTTACAGACGTATAGGTTATAACTTGAATGTTATGCGATAGTCTACATGCTTAGTTTTTAACCCAATCATGGTTGATAAATATGCTGCCTTCTTAAATTGCAAGCCGGTGGGTCGGGCGTCAGACTCTATGATGGCCCCGACTTAAAGCTATTCATTTTAGTTGGTTGGGGCCGGAGCTTCTTGTCTGTTGCTTGGCCCACCGGGGACAATCTGATGTTTTTCTTTTGCTCAGAAGTTAGTAAGTTATTCGGCGCCCAGGGATCTCCATCGTCGGGCAGCTTACTGAATCAGTGAGTCCTGGTTTTTGATTCATCAGGATGTTTATCGTGATTTATTTGTTTGTTCTTGATGATTTCTTGACTAGTTTGAGATTCACCACTAGGACCGAAGAACTAACTAAATGTTATGAACCACTGCAGAAGCTGAGGGTGAGGTTATGGCCATGTAAAACCGGTTTAAGCCCGCCAGTAATTTTGTGTTACTGATCGTTCCAAGGCGATACTTCTGTGGTGGTTCTTTTTGTTTTATGTCTTGGTATTTAAAATTTTTGTGCTGTTGGCGCATTATGTACGTTTTCATATTTTTAGTTAAGTTAAGGTAACTGAGTGGCCACCTATTGCGAAAATAGCTGCTCATTTGGCTTACGATATGTTTTCATGGTATAAGTACCTGATTGTTAGTTTGGTTTTTTCCACATCGGTTTTTGGAGTGGGGATCTTTTTCTTTTTGCGCCTTTTCCTGATCTTTGCCTACTTGTACCTTTTTACGATAATTATGTATAAGTACTTAATTGTCAAATTTAGTTTTTTTCCAAACTCGGCGTTTTGAATGGGAATTTCTAACTGATTGCACAATTTCTTGATTATTGCCTACTTTTGCCTTTTCATGAGTAAAACTTACTGTCCATAGGGGTGTACCTGCACTTAAACCTGCCAATGCAAATTGATACGATTCAGATATTCATTTTTTTTCTCACATACATGTTTGCTTTATACCCGGCTTTATGATGCCAAATAGCTTTCATTATTGAACATTTTACCGAATCGGTTTTATTTGCTATTGTTGCTGTTATTGCTGCTGCTGTAATTGAGTATGGAGAAAGATAAATGGATTTCTTCTTCGATTTACAATAGAAGAATTAAAATATTACGGTCCAGGATATCAGTATTTAATTTTAACTGTCCAAGGGATATAAGGACGGGACAACAGAGGGTGAGGTAGAACTCGAGTGAAGACTAAGGCTTAGCACCCCTGTGGTAGAACCTGATGATCTAGAGGCTGCCCAAGAGGAAGCGAACAAGAAAAGCCGATGTAAATTCAAAGAAGAAAGTAGTGATCAATTTTACAGATTTTACTTATTTAACTGAACAACAAAAAGCAATAAACGATTGATTGTCTGGCTTCAATAAAGGAAGAAGAAATAAAACCTCTGGGTACCGTTAGCCCGTTCCATGTCTATGATCACGATAGCTGATGTACTTTAACCGTGTACTGGTATTTGTATACAAGTGTTAGCGCCATATAAAGTGCTATGGAGCAGATACAATAACTGACTTGAATGCGAAAGAAAAGTGAGTGTGAGATAGGTTCGCGTTTCTTCTTCCACATATTCAGACCTTGGAGCCGAGAAACATGACTTCTTTTGCAGCCACAACAAACGACCGACAGTAGAACGACAAGAATCATCATCTAACTGAAACTCAACACCAGAGCTCCAACAGCATAATTGGGGTCATATATATTGTCATGGCGGCCATCTTGGTCATGTGACCTAGATTATTAATATACACATTTGTTCCCCCATCCTATAGATGCTTCACATAACATTTGGCTTTAATTGGCCAAGTGGTTTTAGAGGAGATGATGTTTCAATATTATGCAATATACATGTATGTTGCCCCCGGGTGGGGGCATATTAGCCCCTGGGTCTATTTTGTTTCAAAATCATTAATATTCAGTCCTATTACCCATTTCCTGCAAGCTTTTACCTCAAATGACTTTTTAAAAAGTTTCCCAATTCAAATGCATTGACCACCTATGTTGACCTTGTCGTAAAATAGGTCAAGGTCACCACAGGGTCATGGTTTATATATACATTATAGTACTTTAGCCATCAATGCTTCATGCCAATAAGGTACAAATAGGCAACGATCAGGAAAAGGTGCATTCAGAAAAAGATTCCCACTCCAAGTTTCTTTGAAATCGGTCCACCTGTTCCAGAGAAGGTACAAGTAGGCAAAGATCAGGAAAAGGCGTAATCAGAAAAAGATTCCCACTCCAAAAACCGAGGTGGGGAAAAACCAAACCAACAATCAGGTACTTATACCATGAAACATATCGTAAGCCGAATGAGCAGCTATTTTCCCAATAGGTGGCCACTCAGTTACCTTAACTTAACTAAAAATATGAAAACATACATAAGGCGCCAACAGCACAAAAAAATTTTCGAACACCAAGACATAAAACGAAAAGAACCACCACAGAAGTATCGACTTGGAACGATCAGTAACACAAAGTTACTGGCGGGCTTAAACCGGTTTTACATGGCCATAACCTCACCCTCAGCTTCTGCAGTGGTTCATAACATTTAGTTAGTTATTCGGTCCTCGTGGTGAATCTCTAACAAGTCAATGAAGAAGAGTGTTTAACATATATGGGCATGGCGCCAATCTTGGTCAGGTGACTTAGATTATTTATATATACATCAATTCCCCTATTCTATAGATGCTTCACGTAAAATTTGGCTTTGATTGGAAAAACGATTTTAGAGGAGACGATGTTTGACTATTATGGTAATATACATGTATAATGCCCCGGGTTGGGGGCAGATGAGCCCCTGGGGTCCAATGTTTTTTTTTTTTTTTTTTTGTTGTTGTTTTTTTTTTTTTTCAGAATCATTAGTATTTAGTCCTACTGTCCATTTCCTGCAAGACATTCACTTTAAATGACATTCTGAAAGTTTTCCCCATTCAAATGCATTGGCGACCTATACTGACATTGCCATAAAATAGGTCAAGGTCATCACAGGGTCATGATTTATATATACATTGTAGTACTTAAGTCACCAATACATCTTGCCAAGTTTAATTAAAAATCGTCCACCGGTTCTGGAGAAGAACATTTTTGAAGGGTTTTACCATACATGGGCATGACGGCCATCTTTGTCACGTGACCTGGATTATTTACATAAACCGTGGTCACCCCTTCCTATTGATGATTCACATAAAATTTGGCTTTGATCGGGAGAGCGGTTTCAGATGAGAAGATGTTTGAATATTAGAGAGATAACCTGTATATTGCCCCGGGGTGGGGACATATGAGCCCCTGGGGTCCAACTTTTTTTTTTTCAGAATCATTAAAATTCAGTCCTTCCTGCCCATTTCCTGCAAGACTTTCACTTTTAATGACATTTTAAAAGTGTTCCCCATTCAAATGCATTGGCCACCTATGCTGACCTTGCCGTAAAATAGGTCAAGGTCATCACAGGATCATGATTTATAAATATATATTGTCGCACTAAAGTCTTCCATACTTCATGCCAAGTTTCGTTGTAATCGGTTCACCGCATCTGGAGAAGAAGATTTTAAAATGGTTTTACCATATATGGGCGTGGCGGCCATCTTGGGCATGTGACCTGGATTATTTATATACACATTGGTTCCCCCTTCCTATAGATGTTTCGATTGGCCAAGCGGTTTCAGACAAGAAGATCTTCGAAATTATGGACGGACGGAAGACTGACGGACGCCGGATCATGGCCATCCTATAAGCTCACCTTATGAGCCTAACGGCTCAGGTGAGCTAAATATTAGCGATGGCGGAATCAGATTTTTTTTCAAAACCCGAGGTGAGAATAAATAAATTGACAAAGAATCAGATACTACCGGCTTTGGCCCAATAGGTGACTGTTCAGTTACGCGGACTTAAATAAATATCATAACGAAAACGTACATAAGATGCAAACAACACAATTATTACTGAACAAGAAACATAAAACAATTTTAACCACAACAAACATATCGCCTTGGAACAATCAGTAGTATAAAATTACTAAAATTACTGGGTGGTTTACATCGATTTTACAGGAACCAAACCTCATCTTAGCTTCTGCAGTGGCTCGGATAAACGGCCATATGTGAGAAGGTACAAGTAGGCAATGATCAGGAAAAGGCGCAATAAGAAAGAAAATCCCTCTGCAAAATCCGAGGCGGGAAATTAGGTAGTTATACCTAGAGAACATATAGTTAGCCGAGTGAGCAGTTACTCAGTCACCCGAACTTAACTAAAACTATTAAAACGTACGTAAGGTTCAAACAGCACAACAATCGACTCCGAAACATAAAACAATAGAACCACAACAGAAGTATCGCATTGGAACGATCAGTAATTAAAGATTACTGTGGGTCTTAAACCGAACTTCCTGTCTTACTGCTATCAAATCTCATGTTATAAGATACTGTGAGACAGTGTATGAAACTTCAAATAAATATTGGTTTTGGTCAATTAAAAATTCTGGTGAGGTGCTCAGTAAATTGAAGTGTAGAGGGTTCCGTGCGACAAGCTTGTCCACATATGATTTTTCTACTCTGTATACAACATTACCACATAATCTAATTAAAGAAAAACTTCTGGATTTCATAGAGTGGACCTTCAAAAGGGCATTAAAAAACTATGGTTCACTTTATTTGGCATGTAATGACAGAAAGGCTTTTTTTACTTCCCTTGACCAAAGTCGGTATACACTTTGGACATGTCAGAATGTGTGCGACGCCTTATCCTATCTCCTTGATAATATTTATATTAGATTTAGGACCATGTTATACAGACAAATTGTTGGAATTCCGATGGGTACAAATTGCGCACCTCTCGTAGCTGATTTATTTTTATACTGCTACGAAAGAGATTTCATGAATTCTCTTAACCATGATAATCAAGCTGATGTTATCGAGGCTTTTAATTCCACATCTAGGTACCTCGATGACCTTTTGAACATTGACAACCCTTATTTTGAAGGCATGGTCAATCAAATTTATCCACCTGAACTTCAGTTGAACAAAACCAATATCTCAGATACCGAAGCCCCCTTTTTAGATCTACATCATTCTGTTGCAAATGGATTTGTTTCTTCTAAAATTTATGATAAGCGCGATGACTTTGATTTTGATAAAGTAAATTTTCCTTTTTTGGATGGTGACGTTCCTCGTCGTGCTTCTTATGGTGTATACATTTCGCAACTTATTAGGTTTGCTAGAGTCTGCAATCATGTTACAGACTTCAACGCTCGGAATAAATGTTTAACGGCAAAACTTCTCCAACAGGGCTATCGGTATCATAAACCTAGAAAAACCTTTTCTAAATTTTATCGTAGACACTATGAATTGATTTCCAAATATAATGTTGGGTTAAAAAAGTACAAGTAGGCAAAGATCAGGAAAATACGCAATCAGAAAAAGACTCCCACTCCAAAAACCAAGGTGGGAAAAAAAACTAACAATCAGGTACTTATACCATGAAAACACTTAAAGACGCTTTTAAGTGAGGGCCTTTCGGAACCTGAATTTTATGGTGACTTGGTTTACAAATTTAAGAAACTCAAAGGATTTTTCAGTTTAGAAAAATCATAACACGTTACAGACGTATAGGTTATAACTTGAATGTTATGCGACAGTCTGCATGCTTAGTTTTTATCCCAATCATGGTTGATAACTATGCTGCCTTCTTTAATTGCACGCCGGTGGGTCGGGCGTCAGACTCTATGATGGTCCCGACTTAAAGCTATTCATTTTAGTTGGTTGGGGCCGGAGCTTCTTGTCTGTTGCTTGGCCCACCGGGGTCCAACTGGTGTTTTTCTTTTGCTCCGGAGTTAGTAGGTTATTCGGCGACCAGGGATCTCCATCGTCGGGCAGCTTACACAATCTGTGAGTCCTGGTTTTTGATTCATCAGGATGTTTATCATGATTTATTTGTTTGTTCTTTATGATTCATTGACTAGTTAGAGATTCACCACAAGGACCGAAGAACTAACTAAATGTTATGAACCACTGCAGAAGCTGAGGGTGAGGTTAGGTACCTGTAAAACCGGTTTAAGCCCGCCAGTAACGTTGTGTTACTGATCGTTCCAAGTCGATATTTCTGTGGTGGTTCTTTTTGTTTTATGTGTTAGTGTTTATTTTTTGTGCTGTTGGCGCCTTATGTATGTTTTCATATTTTTAGTTAAGTTAAGGTAACTGAGTGGCCACCTATTGGGAAAATAGCTGCTCATTCGGCTTACGATATGTTTCATGTTATAAGTACCTGATTGTTAGTTTGGTTTTTCCCACCTCGGTTTTTGGAGTGGGAAACTTTTTCTGATTGCGCCTTTTCCTGATCTTTTGCCTACTTGTACCTTTTTACAGGGCCCTTACCTCACCCTCATCTTCTGCAGTGGTTCACAACATTTAGTTAGTTGTTCGGTCCTCGTGTGAGATAACTTTTTGTTAAAAATATATTATCCTCTTTAAATAAAGATATTATTATGATTATTATTACTAGTAGCAGTATTAGTTTGTTGTTCCGCCCTTGTAGTGAATCGAAACCGAGGACTCACAGATACAATATGGATCATTGAAAATCTGGAACAAAGGACAAGGACCAGTTGAACCCCGGTTGGACAAGCAACATACAAGAAGCTCCCGTTTAAACTAAAACAAAGAACACAACATGTAAAGCAAATCAAGCTTATATGGCAGCAAAACATCACCAGCCATATGACTACGACGGTAAAAGAGGGCAATGATCAGGAAATGGGGCCAACCGAGAGACATTATCACTCCATAAACCGAGGTGGCAAAAACTAAATTGACAATAAGGTACTTATAATAATTGAACACGTTGTAAGCAAAGTGAGCAGCTATTTCGCAATAGGTGGCCACTCTGCTACCCAAATTTAAATAAAATATGAAAACGCGCATAAGGTGTGTAATAGCACAAAAATAAAAAAATAAAAAAAAACACCAAAACATAAAACAATTAGAACCACTACAGAAAGAATATATTCTCAGCAGATACGACCTATCTACATCATAGATACGTTACAATGATTCTTACAGTCGATATTATTTTCCAGGAAATAATGACATATCCATATTCTGAATCTCGTGATGAATACAGACATTGTCTCGTTAACAGTTAGCATGGGAAACTTCAGGTCCTTCATAAAATATTGTCTAGACGGTTTATAATTTGATTTCCATGCATTTCACACTTATCTTAAAGGCATTGTTAACGTAGCCGTCTCTTGTGATTGAAGTTTTGTCGCCCTTTGTAAACGTATTTGTCACAGACGTATCAGGTCTTTTGTGACCCGACAATACTGCTGTTCTGTATTGAAATATACTTAAGGAATTAAAATACGCAACAAACTAAATTTCAACTTTAACGTATGTATTTGACGTTTTGATAAAATCCTTTTATGAAATTACATACTGACTGCTTTTTGCACGTGATGCAATGAGAAGTCGTCATTTTATTGACAAAATTAACGACAAAACGTCAAAAACTATGAAAAACGCAAATTGTGACGTAAACGTCGAGGCGAAGGGGAAGATGACAAATTCTTTGCATGTGGGTTACGTGACGTCGACTTGATAATGTGCAATAAAGACAAGGATCATTGTATACTTAGGTGCCGTCCCATGTTGCGTTAAATCTTGTTAACGGAATGCTGAAGTTTACAGTAACGAAAAATGAGTAATAAACGTCATTTAAATTATTCGATTTTGGCTATTTGTACCTAAACGGTATATATCGAACCAACTTACGACAAGAGGTGCTTTTTAATCAACATAGACGTCACTGGTACCGTAGAAATGGATCATCGGAGCGTTTGTTTTGACGTTCGTTAAACAGGATATCACGTTTTGTAAAGGAGCGAAACGGATAATATGCTTTGAGTAAACACTCGATTTACGCACTGTAATCAAACGTTTGGCAATTGATCAATTTTTAAATCAGAAAATTTGAAAAACATAATGAGAGTCTTTAAAATGCATGATGTTGGATTTTGACGTTATAATGGACGTTTTATGGACGTCTGAAGTACAAAGGTCTTAATTTTTACGTAAATGATCATTTTATTGAATATAACGCATGCCGAAGGAAATTTTACTGGCTTTTGACTCATTTTTTCGATTGACGTTGGTGACGTTAAACGTCCAATAACATAACCAAATGTTACCAACTGATCAATGGTTACATCTGCAATCACTTTTAGGGGTTTTGGAAACAAAATATTGGTTTTGGTTTCAAATTTGACATTTACTGATCATGGTTACATGGTGTGCTACTGTAGGTCAGTGTGGTTACGCGTACGCCATTAAGCGTACGTAACCGATATTGTGGCTCAACCTGTTGCAATTTGACGTTTAGATATTGCTTTCATATAATAAGCTCAGTTATACCACATACTTGCATTATAAAGCATGTTTTTAGTAACCCAAAGTGTTTGTTGCGTTTCTTTATTCCTTAAGTATATATTCAGTATTTGAGAAGATACGCAGATGCTAGCATCCACATTATTGTCTTTCGTCCCCTAAATTTTAGTGGATAAAATGTCTAAATGAAGCATATTTACTCAGAAATACTGCCCACTGAGGACAGGGAACTACCTCGGTATTCTGAACATCTAGAAATGTCAGTTGCATTATGAGATAAATGATTTAATGGAAGTTAGTAAGTTGCACAATCAAAACACGCAGCCTTTTCAAACATCAGAATCCCAAAGGAACATTAAACAAAAATAATTGTCAGATCCTTTGGAAACAGTAAAGCATTCAAAGCGAAAAAATGGGCCATATTGTACAATTTCGGTTAATGAACCTTCATCAGTGACCCTTTACAAAACTGTTTCACTTTATTTGGCCTGTAATGACAGAACAACTTTTTTCACTTCCGCTGACCAAAGTCGATATACACTTTGGTCATGTCAAAAAATATGCGATGCTTTATCCTATCTCCTCGATAATATTGATATTAGATTTGGAACAAGCCTATACAGGCAAATTGCTGGAATCCCAATGGGTACAAATTGTGCCCCTCGTAAATGAATTCTCTTAACCATAACAATAAAGCTGATGTAATCGAGGCTTTTAATCCGACTTCTAGGTACCTCGATGAATTTTTGAACATTGACAATCCATATTTTGAAGACATGGTCAATCAAATTTATCCACCTGAATTACAGTTGAACAAAGCCAACACCACTGATACGAAGCCCCCTTTTTGGATTTACATCTTTCTATTGCAAATGGATTTGTTTCTTCTGAAATTTATGATAAACGCAATGACTTTGATTTTGATATAGTAAATTTTCCGTTTTTGGATGGTGACGTTACTCGCCGTGCTTCTTGTGGTGTATACATTTACTTATTATTAGGTTTGCTTGAATCTGCAATCATGTAGTGGACTTCAATGCGCGAAATAAGTGTTTAACAGTCAAACTTCTCCAGCAGGGCTATCGGTATTATAAACTTCGAAAAACATTTTTTAAATTTTATCGCAGACACTATTAATTGATTTCCGAATTTAATGTTGGGCTAAAGACTTTTTGTTTTCGTTCCAAGGCGTTACTTCTGTTTTTGATCTAATTGTTTTGTGTTTCAGAGTAGAATTTGTGTGCTGTTTGAGCCTTATGTACGTTTTCATATTTTTAGTTGAGTTTGGGTAACTAAGAGGCCGCCTATTGGTGAATAGCTGCTCACTCGGCTTACGATATGTTTTCTTGGTTGAAGTACCTAAGTGTCATTTTATCTTTTTCCCACCCCTCGGTTTGTGAAATGGGAATTTCTTTCTAACTGCGCCATTTCCTGATCATTGCCTACTTGCACCTTTTCATGTGAGGGCCTTTCGGAACCGGATACTTTTGTTTGTTGCTTGGCACACCAGGGTTCAACTGGTGTTTTTCTTTTGCTCCGGCTTTCAGTAAGTCATTCGGCGCCCAGGGATCTCCATTGTCGGGCAGCTTACTGAATCTGTGGAGTCCCCGTTTTTGATTCATCAGGGTGGTGTGTCTTGTTTAAACCTTATGTACGTTTTCGTATTTTTATTTAAGTTATTGTAACCGAGTGGCCGCCTATTGGAAAATAGCTGCTCACACGGTTCATGTTTTCTAGTATAAGTACCTAATTGTCAAAAACGTTTTTCCCACCTCGATTTTTTTTCTGATTGGTCATTTCCTGGTCATTGCCTACTTGTGCTTTTCTCTACCAGACAGAAACAACAAAATTGTGATTAATCGTTAGGAACTTGAAAATGATCTTCATGTCCTTAAAAATTGAACGGACGGACCACTGGATGACAAAAGACAACAGACGATGCCTATACTATACGCTCACTTGCTGAGACAAATGACTTTACCCGTTAAGCAAATACGTGAAGGAAAATTTCGCATTGTAAACTGGCAGGAAGATCTCCTGCATCAATTGATTAGTGAAATCAAATGCAAATAAAACGAATGTCTGAATCATATCAATTTGCATAAGCACGATTTTTTTAGTGCAGACATGCATCTGTAGACAGTTTCACTTGTATAACGCATTTGCTGGTTACCGAGGAAATTAGGAAACTAAAGGTTATATTTATTTATTTTAGTTTCAAGGCGACTTGTACACCTACGTACATGTATGTGACATGGAAAAGTTTTGCTGTCGTGCGAGCATTAAATAGATCGACTATGCATTAGCTGCCATATGCCTGATCTTCTTTGTATTCGCAGCATGTCTTGTTTCTCACAGAGTGTCTCACTTTCTATCAATTGACCAAAGTCAGAGAAGATTTGCGTAATCTGCTGTATACGCATGATCATTTAAACATAGAAACTCAGCAACTCACACTTTTACACAGGACAGCACGGCGACCTAGTGGTCAATTCGTCGGACTCGGTAGTTCGAAACCCACTCGTGCCGGGTTGTGCCTTTAAGCAAGGTGCAAAAAGTCACCAGAGTACTGGTTAAACACAAAAAGCGAAGGCATTGTGTACATTTTTATCAGTTTTACGTATAAACGAATTTGGATTCGGTCAACTCGGAATAAATGGCCGTGCTAACTTTTAGAATGATATGATTTGCTATGATAATGACAAACATGGTTCAGAACAGTCGAAAATGTTAACTGACAGCAATATACAGTCATTCTTTATGTGGAATAGGTACAGCTTCGATAATGTTTGCATGACAGTGTTTCATGACTCTTGGCCATTTGTTGGCAACTAGATTGTTTCTTAGATTTCAATAGATAGAAGCAGTGGCAATCAATACCAATTTGGGCAATGTTTAGTTAAACTGTTGCTAATAGCTCCCTGAACACCAGCTTAATACACCACTGGTATTTGAGACTTAATTCTTTCACAGCTGAGAAACACGTGGTATTGTATACATACACAGCGATAAATGATCGCGTGACGCAGAATGACATTCTGTCCAAAGTTGAGATGAGAAATTCAAGTTTTCTCCTATAACATTTACTCTATTGACTGATAGATAGGTGCTGTCAATGTAGAAATTAAACATTTACTGAATGAAAGTAACATAAGGAATCCAGGCTATTTCTTTTTCGAAAAAACTTCCGCCACATAATTAATATTATAGTACTTCCCATACAGTAACATTAAAGTGTTTGCGAAAACGAAATAATCGGGATTTCTTATGTTACTTTCTTTCAATAAATGTTCAATTTTTGTACTAACTGCACCTATCTATCAGTCATTAGAAGAAACGCTGTAGGAGAAAATTTGAAAATCTAACCTCAACTTCGTTCTCATTGTAGTGTGTCACCCGATTATTTATCAGTTTGTATTAAAACAATACCACCTGATTGTCAGTAGTGTCCTTTCTCGCAGTAAATTGACTCATTCTTGCTTTTAACTATACCACATGACAATGACACTTTTAACCAACTCGTGTTTGTTTCAACATACAAGGAACTGTTTGCTACACGTACGACTAAATAGTCGAGCTTTTATGCGATTAAAATATATTTTGAGTATGTGGAATGACTCTGAGAATAAAATGTATACAAGGGTATTTATTTATTTATTTATTTATTTATTTATTTATTTATTTATTTATACGGTGTTTATTATTTATACGGTGTTTATATGGTGCCTAACCAAAGTCGGTATACACTTTGGTCATGTCAGAATGTGTGCGACGCCTTATCCTATCTCCTGGATAATATTTATATTAGATTTGGGACCAAGTTATACAGACAAATTGTTGGAATTCCAATGGGTACAAATTGCGCACCTCTCGTAGCTGATTTATTTTTATACTGCTACGAAAGCGATTTCATGGATTTTCTTAACCATGATAAACAAGCTGATTTTATCGAGGCTTTTAATTCGACTTCTAGGTACCTCGATGACCTTTTGAACATTGACAATCCTTATTTTGAAGATATGGTCAAACAAATTTATCCACCTGAACTACAGTTGAACAAAGCCGATATCTCAGATACCGAAACCCCCTTTTTAGATTTACATCATTCTGTTGCAAATGGATTTGTTTCTTCTAAAATTTATGATAAGCGCGATGACTTTGATTTTGATATAGTAAATTTTCCGTTTTTGGATGGTGGCTTGCCTCGTCGTGCTTCTTATGGTGTACACATTTCTCAACTTATTAGGCTTGCAAGAGTCTGCAATCATGTTACGGACTTCAACGCTCGAAATAAACTTCAAAACGCCAAACTTCTCCAACAGAGTTATCGGTATCATAAACGTCGAAAAACATTTTCTAAATTTTATCGTAGACACTATGAATTTATTTCCAAATATAATGTTGGGTTAAAGACGCTTTTAAGCGAGGGCCTTTCGGAACCAGAATTTTATGGTGACTTGGTTTACAAATTTAGGAATCTTATAGGAAGGAATTATTTGTCTTTTCAGTTCAGAAAAATCATTACACGTTACAGACGTACAGGTTATAACTTGAATGTTATGCGGCAGTCTGCATGCTTAGATTTTAACCCAATCATGGTTGATCGCTATGCTGCCTTCTTTAATTGCACGCCGGTGGGTCGGGCGTCAGACTCTATGATGGTCCCGACTAGTTGATTGGGGCCGGAGCTTCTTGTCTGTTGCTTGGCCCACCGGGGTACAACTGTTGTTTTCCTTTTGCTGCGGATTTAGTAAGTTATTCGGCGCCCTGGGATCTCCATCGTCGGGCATCTTACTCAATCTGTTGGGTCCTCGTTTTTGATTCATCAGGATGTTTTTCGTGATTTATCTGTTTGTTTTTGATGATTCATTGACTAGTTAGGGACTCACCACGAGGACCGAAGAACTAACTAAATGTTATGAACCACTGCAGAAGCTGAGAATGAGGTTATGGACGTGTAAAATCGATTTAAGCCCGCCAGTAATTTTATATTACTGATCGTTCCAATGCGATACTTCTGTGGTGGTTATTTCGTTTTATGTCTTGGTGTTTAAAATTTTTGTACTGTTGGCGACTTATGTATGTTTTCATATTTTTAGTTAAGTTTAGGTAACTGAGTGACCACCTGTTGGGAAAATAACTGCCCATTCGGCTTACGATATGTTTTCATGGTATAAGTACCTAATTGTTAGTTTAGCTTTTTGCCATCTCGGTTTTTGAGGTGGGAATCTTTTTCTGATTGCGCCTTTTCCTGATCTATGCCGACTTGTATCTTTTTATAGAGGTAGTCACCTTTAGCTAGTATTGCTAATCTACCATGTGACCCTCTTTCACTTTTTCCTTTTTTCTAAATGTTTAACGATATATACAAATATTTACATGGAATATATACATGTATATACAAGTGTAATCTCATTTTTGTCAGAGCGAGAACCTTGGTCTTTCGATGTCAAAAGCAAATGAGACTTTTGTTTTACCCACGAACCCCAACCTGGGAGAGCGCACGCAAGTGGTGGAAACCAATGTCCAGACAGCATGAGCGCTCTCCCTGGGTGGAGAACAGTATGGGATGTCCAATGTTATATTGCAAAATGTGTATATTTGTTTTTGTTGTTTTAGAACCTCGGGAGAGGCACACAATTAAGATTTCTGAGAAAGAGAAAAACTTGTTGAACAGTTATTCGAACACACACACACACGCATGTGTAATCCTGAGCATAAGTAATACACTTTCATCTGTAGACAACCCTTTATATTGATTAAAATTAACTTGGATTAATATTTTTCGATGGATTAGAATCTCCAATACATGTGTCTATATTTTTGCTTATTCATGGTCCAGTCAAAATACAGGTAATATGGTCAGAAAAAAATCAATGTTGGTTGAAATTAGTGGAAATTAGCCCTCAAAATACTTAAAACGTTATGTTTGAAATACAAAAATTTGGATTTCTTTTTATAGGTTAACCCTGAAAATTAGTGCAGAATGTGCACAATTTAAATAGCTTTTCAACAGTGTAAATTATTGACATAATATTTTAACTTTAAGAGAAGTATCGCGGACCAAAATTGTACTGTTGGATGGTACTGTTTTCCATTTTTACTGTATTTCATATCATTATTAAGAGGGTTAAACTTTATTAAATTAAAACAATTTGATGATAATGTTATTATAAAGTCTTTTCTCTTTTATAATATCTAAAGAATATTGTACTTGAATGTGCCATTCAGGATCTCGGAGGACTTCTGTTATGAGATTGCCCAAGAACTTTATAAAATCTCAAGTTCCAAGCTCTGAAATGAAGTTTATCGCAGTCAAAAAATAAGTTTCTATTGTAATTAGACATGTAATGTTTAATATACCTCAAGCAGAGACTTCTTTAAAAAATTTACAAAATCTTTGAGTTCTATATAGGATCCTATAGAAAAAAGGAAACGTTTTATAAGTCCATGTCCCCCCCCCCCCCCCCTTGCCCAATCAAAATATTTTGAACACGACTGTATTTTTGTAAATGAAACATGATATCAAAATGCCATGTTTTGGCAAGGGGGGAAGGCTGTCAAATAGCCCCAAAACCGAGAAATGGGGTCAGCTCCATTATTTGTAATGTAACAAGGCTATGGAAATTTACTGTATATGTATGTTCTACCTGAATAAATAGACTATCTGTCTTATTTTACAATGTAACAGGTATACACACAGTGTACATACGATAATGCATATAAATATTTTGTGCGAAATAAGTTTATCAATCATTGATGGTTTATGTTTTACTTGAGATGTTCCTCAGTGGACTTTAAATCTAACATCACTTCAGCACCGCACAAATATTAGTTTTACCCTTATTTGATACATGCAAGATATTGTCAGAAGAACTGCCCTAATGTCTAAAAACATAAGAAGTCACTGTTCAAAGTAAACATTGCTTGATTTATTTTGCATAGTATATTTAAGGTACAGGTTTTTGCATAAGTAACGGACAGTGTTATTTATAGTTATAAATCTTAGATAGATGATGCACCTGTTATTCATGCATAAATCGTTTCTACCAAAAATATAGGTTGCAATAAGCATAGTGTTATATTTTCTCGATTATCTATGACAAAAATATGTTTTCTGACAAAATATTTTTTGAAAAAATTTGACCCCCTCCCCCTTTGACACCGATTTATGCTGCCGGTATGTAACATCAAGAGGTTTCCACCATGTTGTTGCATTGGTCAAATGTTGTATTTTACGGTGAATGCAAAAGATTTCCTATACGATTAACACAGAAATAGACAGAAATATTCAAATTTTGGGCGGAAATCCTATATCTTCTTCCGAGATCCTATGCTTTATTATGCACCATTTAAACAAAACTTACTGTTATTGAATAGGCAAGTCAGTTAGGGATTATTGGTTTAATGGTTTACCTGGAAGACAACGCTTTATGTAAAAAAGTCAAGTTTCATACGCTAGAAATTAATTGATATATTATTTTCTGCAAATCACTTTGAAAGTGTTTGTATCTTTCTACCATATGTAGGCGAAGTTTCAAGATTAAATATTTATATTTTAATTGCAATAGAAGGAAAGTGTATTTCTTGATTTCCCGAGAAACAAATTAGTCACGTGATCTAGAGGTCATGCTTGAGTGCGGAGCGGCGTCAAAACCAGCCAGTGATGTTGTTTGTTTACTCTAATTGGCATGATCTCACTATGACGTTGAGCACGAACATTTGACGTTTTGGCTGTTCCTAAATTCCGTTAAGTCGGATTTAATATCAAATATCATGAAAATTATTATAGTGACTTTAAACAACGCCAATTCAAGTAACAAATTGTTAAAACAAGTTTACATAATGTTTCCGACGTCATTTGATTTTAACCGGCCACATGATGTTTTAATTATTAAGATATTGTAAGAACTTATATCTTGGTGCATTGTACCGCTTCTTGTTATGTAAAACGTTATAAATATTAGAAAAAAAAGATCCATTCAGCAGAGAAAACATACACAGGGAGATAGCTTAAGGTTTATCGCGCTATTTCGAGTTATGAACCAAAGCCTTCTTAGAAGCTGAGGGTGAGGTCATGGCCATGGAAAATTTATTTAAGCACGCCTGTTATTTTATATTACTGATCGTTTCAAGGCGATACTTCTGTTGTGGTTTTAATTGTTTTTTGTTTTGGTGTTGAATTTTGCGCGGTTTGCACCTTATGTAATATGTAAATATTAAGATTACGTAGTTCTACAAACTGAATGACCGCTATTGGGGAATAGCTGCTCACTCGGCTTATGATGTGTTCTCTTATTATAAAAGTAAAAGTATGGCAATCATCAGGAAATGGCACAATTAGAAAGAAATTCCCACTTTAAAAACTGAGGTTGTAAAAGAACTAAATTAACACTAAGGTACTTATACTGAGAAAACATATCGTAAGCCAAGAGAGCATCTATTTTCCCAATATGCAAATACCATTAGTTACCCAAACTAAAGTAAAAATATGAAAACGTACAAAAGGTGCAAACAGCACAAAAATTCAACACCAAAAGATAAAACTATTAGAACCACTACAGTAGTGTCGCACTGGAACTGGAGTCAAGTTCTCGCGCATGCGCTCAAAATCGTGGAGTTGATAGGACAGAAACATTTTGCGGGTCATTTTGATGCTGATTGGACACAAAAGTTTTCACAGAATTGACCGATTTAAAAGATGAGCACACTGGTCAGTAGAAACACATATGCTTCCACAGAAGTGATGGGAGATAAATATAAAGTTGCGTTGGCTGTGGAACTTAGAGATTCGTTAAAGTCTTTATAAGTCTATATCTATCTTTTGAGTATATTGATGAATCAAGTTGATGCTATTATGTTGTTAGATATTGGTCTGAATACCGTGGTGGTGTTATGGATAGCGTTTTCGCTTAGCAATCTAGAAGTTGTGGGATCGATGCCCGGCTGGTACATATGCTTGCCTGTTATGTTGGTGACAAATGTTCACCCTGTCGTAATAAGGCAAACCACCCATAGGGTGTAACATTTAAGTTATATTCCGTACCATCGTGACCAACCTGAGTGACCTTGAATTCAAAGTCACGGACTTCGAAATTTTATGTTAATGTCTTTGTTTAAAGTTTTTAGAACTCGATATCTCTTGAACATATTGTTATTTTTTTTATCTCCAGCTTCATGAGTTTCAAATTATTTTTAATTGATTTAGATTAGATATATTGATTTATTTGTCTTCAGTACAGCTTTAAAGATTATAAGTGATTACAACATGTCAGGGGAAGTAGACCTCATCTAAAAACACAATCTGATTTTACGGAGTTATTGTATGTCAGTGATGCAACGTTCAACATCTTTGCGGACATAAAATTCCCAAGCTGACAAAAGATACCTATGTCCTAGATGATTTGATTCAAGTCGGACCAAAGTTCTTATCTTGCACTTGGACATAAGGTTCATCCTCGTGATTCTGACCAATCTTTCACGTTTATTTAAAAGTTCTTTAAAGGGCTTTTGTTTTTACCAGTGTCTGGCATTCGTCGTCAGTTGGTTAAGGGTCACTGATGAGGTTTCATAGCCCGAAATTGTACCATTAAGCTAACATTCTCCGTTTAAAGGTTTAATTGCTTCAAAAGGATCTAACCATTATATTTTATTTGTTATTACCGCAGCTTATGCTGTGCAGTCTGGCGGCTCTAAAACGTCTCCCTGTATATCACCCATAGTGCTCATAATATTAGGTAATATTTCTTATTTTTGATTTGATCATTTAAGATCAGTAAGAATATTTGCAGTATTTTCAACATACACTGGGTTAAGAATCATATTGTTAATAGTATTTTGATTATATGGTCATTTGGGTATATGAGTATTTGCTTACATTCACAACATGAGGGACAGATGAAGAGGGTTCGTTATCCGAAATCATTATAATATACGGCCAACTTTCTTCTTTTTGAATATTTTACTGCTTCCAATGAGTCTAACAATTTTATTTAAGAAATGAATTTCATTTTTCTGGTGTTCATGGAGCTATGAACCGCAGTGGGTCGCGTGCAAAGTGAATGAACCCCGAAGGGGTTCATGTAAGCTTTGCTAGCGACCCACTGCGGTTCATAGCTCCATGAACAACAGAAAAAATTAAACTCATTGCTTATATTTACATTCATTTCTCTCTATCGCTTGTTGAAAAATCACCAAGGCGGTCATATTTACCAGCAAACAGAGAATCTACACACAGTGTGTGTTCAAACAGCGGAACGGCGTCGACGTTTACAACGTCCAATCAGATTGGCGAGATTCATGTTTTTTGACGTCAAGTTTAGATTACGTCACGTCGCGTGACACAATGTTGTTCATGGAAGTATGAACACAGATGAACATCTAATGGTTCATCTAAGGAGGTTTTAGAAAAATGTAAATATTTTATAATAAACGAAACATTGACAAAAATATATAGAAACAATTATATTTCATCATCAACAAAACATTTACAAAAACTATAGCAAAGCCCAAATAAGTCACCCGTTTTGAAGATTTTATCATGTTTATCACAAGGTGAAATCATTTTTGCTTTCATACTGTAACGATCCACATATGTCTAATATATTTATCATACCTGGGTCAAGAATCAATGGTCAGATGATGATAAATTGCTCTCCGGTTTTGAGATGAAAACTGATCTTTACAAATTTGGATACTAATGGTACAAAAGACCTAATATTTTCTTTATGGTTAGATATCGTACCAAATCCGGCACCTATTATGTCCATGCACGAAATACCTCCCTTGCGATGTTTTATCAGGTTGTGGTTTTCCATAACAGTTGAAAGTTAGCGTTCTATTGCATAATCTTTATGTCGTTTATTCCCATCAACAATAACGAGATCTATTTGCGCAGATCTATTTAGAAACTCAAAAAGGTAGAATGCCAAAGCAAATCACGTGACTTTATTTGTCTTCATATTAGATGTGCCTTTGTATACCCCGCCACTTGAAAAAGCACGGGGTACTGCGTTTACACACTTTGTTCCCGGCGGTCACGGCAGTCACGTTTCAGACAACCGTGATCAAAACGGGATAAACGTGAGGCAACGCAGGGGACCGGGATAGGCAAACGTAGCAGGCCGTGATAATCGTGGACACCGTAGCAATTTTTTGACAGTTTAATAAATCTGCCACGGCAGTCAATGCGAAATGAGGAATTGAATGTGCCGTGATAAAACGGGCTGAACGTAATACACCGTGACAGAACGTAACAGTACGTAGCGAAACTTGGAGGCGGTCCGTAGTGCAACGGGAAGCTAGTGAATAGCCCGGCAAGCTACGGATTTTCCACGTTCAGCTGCGTTTGTTCACGGTCGTCGCACGTCCCATTTCCTACGGAATACTCAACACGTTTTGTTGCGTTAAGTTACGGTGCGTTACGGTCTTTGACGGTGTTGAATCCGTTCTACTGCGTATGTCACGTTATGTTACGGTTATCACGGCGCGTGGAATTCAAACATATAAAATGACATATCATTGGGACAAGTTCTTTCATATTGGAGCAGTTACTATAGTGAACAGTAGAGACCATGCGCTGCACTATGCCATTGAAGGAGAAATAAAATCCCGAACTTTCTTAATCAACTCTGCAGTCGGTTGTAGATGAGCGCGGCTGTTATTATTTCAAATGGCTTGGCACATAAAATGCTTTAAAGTGCATAATATATACGTTTCGTCCGTAGCTGACCTTGACAGAACGAAAAAACGTGTTACACCATGGTCAAAACGCAACTGACCGCAACAGAACGTAACAGGCCGTAACGGAACGTGCTAATGATCGTGATAGATCGTGGACAACCGTAACGTACCTTAGCGCCTCCGTGACACACCGGCTTATCACTACCACGGCTTGTTCCGGATATCGTAATCCAACGTAAGAAAACTTAACAAAACGTAATAGATCTTGAAAACAGACAAAGATTTGACCAAAATTCCACGACACGCTACGTTTCGAGCAAACGGGGCTGCCGGGGTCACCGGGAACATAGTGTTAACGCAGTGTTACACTATGTTCCCGGCGGTCACGGCAGCCACGTTTCAGACAACCATGATCAAAACGGGATGAACGTGAGGCAACGCAGGGGAACGGGAAAGACAAATGCAGCACCCCGGGATAACCATGGACACCGTAGCAAATTTTTTGAGAGTTTAAACATCTGCCACGGCAGTCATGGCGGAAAGGAGAAATATATATAATGGGCCGTGATAAAACGGGCTGAAAGTAACACGCCGTGACAGAATGTAACAGTACGTAGCGAAACTTGGAGGCGGTCCGTGGTGCAACGGGAAGCTAGTGAGTAGTCCGGCAAGCTACGGACCTTCCACGTTCAGCTGCGTTTGGTCATGGTCGTCGCACGTCTCGTCCCGTTTCCTACGGAATACTCAACACGTTTTGTTGCGTTAAGTTACGGTGCGTTACGGTCTTTGATGGTGTTGACCCCGTTCTACTGCGTATGTCACGTTATGTTACGGTTATCAGGGCGCATGGAGTTTAAAAATATAAAGTGACATATCATTGGGACAAGTTCCTTCATATTGAAGCAGTCATTATAGTGAACAGTAGAGAACATTCGCTGCACTATGCCATTGAAGGAGAAATAAAATCCCGAACTTTCTCTGCAGTCGGTTGTAGATGAGCGCGGTTGTTATTATTTCAAATGGATTATTGTTATATAAAAGGCACATAAAATGCTTTAAATTGCATGGTGTCTACGTTTCGTCCGTAGCTGACCTTGAACGAAAAAACGTGCAACACCTTGGTAACAAGAAAAGTATAGCATGTTCTTAGTAACATGCTATATGGAGGGGTTCATAGAAATTTGGAAGTTTAAAATAATATGCGATTGTGATCGAAGTCTACACTGACAAGAAGAATGATTCCTTTAGTAACGTATAGTGCATTTTGATACCAAATAAAACAGATACTGTACATGTGTTAAACCAAGAATGGTTTCATTACCACATCTGAAAAATTGTTGACTTGACCTTTAAAACTTAAAAGAAACAAACATAAGTAAAATTCCATCAGCAAAGGAAGTTTTATTCAAAATTTCAAACATGTATTCTTGCTGTCTGAGTGACCCAAAGTTGTATAGCGTGCTTGAGCCTAACCTGATTAGATTCTCTGAGTCTCCAAACAAAGATTTAAAATACATGATGAAAGTTTGCTTTTGCTAGAGCCAATTAGAATAATACTAAATATCACAAAATCAAGCAATAATGGAAGAACAGTGTGAATCCAGTATGGTTCGAATTTCATAAACCTGTGCTATAAATATAATTTAAATCTAAGGTTGTGTGATATAAGCCAAAATCTGCTAGCACGTGACCCAAATGGTCAATCATCTATGTACAGCGGATGTGAAAGAGATAAAAAGGTACAAGTAGGCAAAGATCAGGAAAAGGCGCAATCAGAAAAAGATTCCCACTCCAAAAACCGAGGTGGGAAAAAACCAAACTAACAATCAGGCACCTATACCATGAAACACATCGCAAGCCGAACGAGCAGCCATTTTCCCAATAGGTGGCCACTCAGTTACCTTAACTTAACTAAAAATATGAAAACATACATAAGGCGCCAACAGCACAAAAAAATTTAAACACCAAGACATAAAACAAAAAGAACCACTACAGAAGTATCGACTTGGAACGATCAGTAACACAAAGTCACCGGCGGGCTTAAACCGGTTTTACAGGTACCTAACCTCACCCTCAGCTTCTGCAGTGGTTCACAACATTTAGTTAGTTCTTCGGTCCTCGCGGTGAATCTCTAACTAGTCAATGAATCATCAAGAACAAACAAATAAATCATGATAAACATCCTGATGAATCAAAAACCAGGACTCACAGATTGAGTAAGCTGCCCGACGATGGAGATCCCTGGGCGCCGAATAACCTACTAACTCCGGAGCAAAAGAAAAACACCAGTTGGACCCCGGTGGGCCAAGCAACAGACAAGAAGCTCCGGCCCCAACCAACTAAAATGAATAGCTTTAAGTCGGGGCCATCATAGAGTCTGACGCCCGACCCACCGGCGTGCAATTAAGAAGGCAGCATAGTTATCAACCATGATTGGGTTAAAAACTAAGCATGCAGACTGTCGCATAACATTCAAGTTATAACCTATACGTCTGTAACGTGTTATGATTTTTCCGAACTGAAGAGAAAAATCATTTATTCCTTTAAGTTTCTTTAATTTGTAAACCAAGTCACCATAAAATTCAGGTTCCGAAAGGCCCTCACTTAAAAGTGTCTTTAACCCAACATTATATTTGGAAATCAATTCATAGTGTCTACGATAAAATTTAGAAAAGGTTTTTCGAAGTTTATGATACCGATAGCCCTGTTGGAGAAGTTTTGCCGTTAAACATTTATTTCGAGCGTTGAAGTCTGTAACATGATGGCAGACTCTAGCAAACCTAATAAGTTGCGAAATGTATACACCATAAGAAGCACGACGAGGAACGTCACCATCCAAAAAAGGAAAATTTACTATATCAAAATCAAAGTCATCGCGCAAACCGATAAATAGGTCAACGTGAGAGTTCGTCCAAATCTTATTATTTAAAAACATTTGAAACTAAGCAACCCTAGTTAATATCATTAAACAATACATCTCCAGTTTAATTTTATCATAAGCATCGTATGTGCTGATCTTGTTAGCGTGAAGAAAATAGATTTATTTATCGAAGTGAAAGTGACAAAAAATGGCCGACAAAACAAACAATAGCCTAGTCTAGCCTCGGAGTGTGAGGCCCAAGAAAGGAAATTCATTATCGTGTAATAGAAACAGAAATGAAAATGCACCTTCATAAACTCCTAAGGAGCCTTCTTACGTCAAATGATTGACAGAATACTGAAAACATATAGAGAGGTCAATACTACGGCTAATGGCTACCCTCCAGAAAACGCAACTGACCGCAACAGAACGTAACAGGCCGTAATAGAACGTGCTAATAATCGTGATAGATCGTGGACAACCGTAACGCACCCTAGCGCTTCCGTGACACACCAGTTTATCACTACCACGGCTTGTTACGGATATCGTAATGCATCATAAGAAAACTCAAGAAGACGTAATAGATCTTGAAAACAGATAAATTTGTATGGAAGTTCATATAAGGAAGGGGTGGTTTGGGATTGAAGATGAGCAAGTTTCGCAAAATAAGAACAAAGTTATTGCCCTTCATTAATGTTAAAGTTTGGTTTTCGGGCTCTATATTGAGCATTTTTTAATCAATTTTCTTTGTATAGGCGTTCATATTAGGTAGGAGAGTTTTGGGATTGAAGATGGACAAATTTCGCGCTTCGTTTCTGGGCTCTATCTTGAGCATTTTTTGACCAATTTTCTTCAAACTTTGTTTAGGAATTCATATCAGGAAGGAGTGGTTTGGCGTACGATAAGCTTGCGATGATCGCACGATGTCAATTTTTGCTTTTTCTAGCGGTATCCGCAGGGTGACCCTACAATGTCTCTACGATTCTACGGCTTGCTACGATTTGCGTAGCCCCTACAATTTTGAAATAAACTGCACCTTTGCATTTAAAAAAAGTAAGACCGTAGCCCTTATACGTCGTGGGTAGCATCGTACGGAGACCCTGTGATGATCGTGCGATCACTGCAGGATCATTTATGATAATTTGGGGACGAAACTCGTATGGCGATCGTAGGGAGAACGCAAGGGTTCAGTCAGAAATCGTAGGGACATCTCACGGACATCGCACGGGCTAAATTTTCCGTTTTTGGATGGTGACGTTCCTCGTCGTGCTTCTTATGGTGTATACATTTCCCAACTTATTAGGTTTGCTAGAGTCTGCAATCATGTTACAGACTTCAACGCTCGAAATAAATCTTTAACGGCCAAACTTCTCCAACAGGGCTATCGGTATCATAAACTTCGAAAAACCTTTTCTAAATTTTATCGTAGACACTATGAATTGATTTCCAAATATAATGTTGGGTTAAAGACGCTTTTAAGTGAGGGTCTTTCGGAACCAGAATTTTATGGTGACTTGGTTTACAAATTTAAGAAACTTATAGGAAGTAATGATTTTTCTTTTCAGTTTACAAAAATCATAACACGTTACAGACGTATAGGTTATAACTTGAATGTTATGCGACAGTCTGCATGCTTAGTTTTTAACCCAATTACGGTTGATAACTATGCTGCCTTCTTTAATTGCACGCCGGTGGGTCGGGCGTCAGACTCTATGATGGCCCCGACTTAAAGCTATTAATTTTAGTTGGTTGGGGTCGGAGCTTCTTGTCTGTTGCTTGGCCCACCGGGGTCCAACTGATGTTTTTCTTTAGCTCCGGAGTTAGTAAGTTATTTGGCGCCCAGGGATCTCCATCGTCGGGCAGCTTACTGAATCTGTGAGTCCTGGTTTTTGATTCATCAGGATGTTTATCATGATTTATTTGTTTGTTCTTGATGATTCATTTACTAGTTAGAGATTCACCACGAGGACCGAAGAACTAACTAAATGTTATGAACCACTGCAGAAGCTGAGGGTGAGGTTACGGCCGTGTAAAATCGATTTAAACCCGCCAGTAACTTTGTGTTACTGATCGTTCCAAGTCGATACTTCTGTGGTGGTTCTTTTTGTTTTATGTCTTGGTGTTTAAAATATTTTTGTGCTGTTGGCGCCTTATGTATGTTTGCAAATTTTTAGTTAAGTTAAGGTAACTGAGTGGCCACCTATTGGGAAAATAGCTGCTCATTCAGCTTACGAAATGTTTTCATGGTATAAGTACCTGATTGTTAGTTTGAATTTTTCCCACCTTGGTTTTTGGAGTGGGAGTCTTTTTCTGATTGCGCATTTTCCTGATCTTTGCCTACTTGTACTTTCCATACGATTCAAACTTAAACTCTGCGGAGACACTACGATTTCCTAACGATCTCCCTACGATCTCCGTACGGTTTTGACTCAGAATGTCGATGGAAGCCAGAACAAGAAATTGCGCGATTCTCGTATGAATTGTAACCACATACGTCGTAGCCCATGATCACATACAATGTCTAAAATATCGTAGGGAAAGTCACAGACCAAAATCGGGGCAAATGTAAGGCATTAGTCATAAAATTACTCCGCGTCTCCGCTTCATATCTTCTGGTAGTCACATGGAGAATTTTATTTTTACAATGAGGGTTAAAACAGTTATACTTATTAGGTATCAGTTGTTAGGCGTTTCCTTCAGGTTCAACGTTCTTTTGATCTCCAACTCGTGCCGTTAGTATTTTCAGGTCGAAGACTATACCTTTTGAGTGTGATATAAGCACACTGGCTATATGAGTATATTTCGGACTGTTTTGTTGTGGCCTTCGTTTAATGCCCGTTTCGATGTCGATTTCGTTCCCGCAGTGTCTTGTGTTGAATACTTGTGTTTTACTGTGTTGCATAATATTAAGGCTAGTGGCCTTCTTAAAGGAATCCACAGAATTGTACTCTTATCTACATGTATCTTAAATTATATAATAATTATAACTTGTTACATTTCCCATTCGTGATATTTAGGCCTGATTTGTTCCTATCAGTCAGCTGAGTGGCTATTTCTGGAACAGAGCTCTACCCCTCGGTTTGCCAGTATTATTTTGGTTCTATATTTCGTTGGGGCCATTGCCGAGTTTTGTTTAATTGGTTGATTTTGTCCCCGTCAACAGCTAATGGGAGAGTGTTTCGTATTGATTATCCCTTTTTTCTTGGCATTGTTTACTTTTTTCTTTCAAACAACAGGATGAGGCAGTTGAAACATTCATTGAACACATCTTTTGCGGAAAATACTCAGCTAGCCCAACATAAATCTTCGTTAATGTATGTAGATATAAAATAAATCTGCTACAGCAGTAGGTTCTGGCTGCTAGTTAAGTATTGCCTAATCATAACTGTGTTACAGCTTTTAATGAATTTTGAATCTGGCAAACATATTACTGAGAATCACTTGGTATTGTATACATACAAACCGATACATGATCGGTGACACACACTGCAATTGAATCAGAAGATGTGGTTAGATTTTCGAGTTTTTCTCCTACAGCGTTTCTTCTACTGACTGATAGATAGGCGCAGTCAGTGCAGAAATTGAAAGTAACATAAGAAATCCCGGTTATTTCGTTTTCGCAAAAACACTTCAATGTTATTAAGTTGGAAGTATTATATATTCATGGGGAGGAAGTATTTGCAAAAATGTTTTTGTTACTTTCATTCAATAAATGAGCCGCCTCGTAGGAAAACCAACAATGTGGTTTCCGAACAGGTCTGATACAAACCGACCTGTACAAGCACAGAAAAGAGCTAGAAGCTTGAAATTTCGGATTTAAGTAGAAGAGGAATTATACTATCCGAGTAGCGAAAACAAAGGCGCTGATCAGCTTCGCGGTTACCGCGAAGCTGATCTGCGTCTTTGTTTTCGCCTATGCAGATTGTTGGTTTTCCCACGAGGCGGCTCAAATGTTCAATTTCTGCATTGACTGCACCTATCTATCAGTCAATAGAGTTAACGCTATGGGAGAAAACTTGAATTTCTCATCTCAACTTCGGACAGAAATTCAATGTGCGTCACCCATTCCGTACCACGTGTTTCTCAGCTGTGTAACAGGGGTTTACGAAGAACAAAACTGATGAATGATAATGGTGGACGCCAAAGCGATGCCTACACGCCAAATTTGTATTCGGTTCTAGTAAAACAAAAACCAAGACATTGCCAGATTTTCAATTTTGTTTATTTGTTAATACCGAGGTCATAGCAACAAAACCAAACAAACATCAAAAATAAATAGATAAACAACGAAACGAAACTATAAGGAACATTTCTTTAACGTTTGTTTGCAAAATATTAAAACTAAAATGACCTCAGACATAGTTGCCTTCGTACATGTACGTCATTGCTCTTGACGACGTTAGATAAAAATCACGTGGACACTTGTGTTTTAAAACTCCAACATTTGGTTGGTATGGTTTAAACATATTTAATTGCCATATATCTACATGAACATGTAAGCAATGGGGTTGGGCCACAAGTTCTTCCAACATTAGTTACGGCCCTCCCCCTAATATGTACAACATCAACAAATATTATATGGTCACATGATTATAAATACAAATACAAAATAAATAAATGCAGAGTCTTGATTTTGATTTACATTGAAATATATACATATAGAAATAAATTTTAAAGGTAGTCAGCTGACATAAATAAATAAATAAATAAATAAATAAATAAATAAATAAATAAATAAATAAATAAATAAATAATAAAATGATAAATAAATAAAATGATAAATAAATAAATAAATAAGTAAATAAATAAATTGATAAAGTAATTAAGTGAATTGAGTGTCCTGTCAAGAAGTCCATAGCAAGGGTCAGCAGCGGTGAATAGATAAAAAAACAACAACAATAACAAACGTTTAAACAAACAAAGCATACGGGCATTTTATATAATAAATAAAAAATATAAATTTGGTTGGTAGAGAATCAAATGGATATTGGTGTAATATCCTACTAACAGTTCCTTTTTACGAAAAAGCTATTCAAATTGACTGACCTAAGATAAATTCGTGATGCATCTCCTCGAAAGCATTTAGGTCTGATTCGTAGTTTCATGCGATTCCATCGGTTTCGCTGCAGTATGCCCAAACGGCATCAAACGGAATCACATATATTCATATTGCGAATGCAAACACTGACTAACAGTTCGATTCTGTCTGAAGTGATATGAGCAGCATTATGTGCATCCATGTACACGTTATACTTGATAAACGCTAATCAAACACGTTTATAGCGGTTAATTATATCCTTACATTATTAAGAATATGCCTCACTCTTTCTTCGAAATAACACTTTCCATCTTCAAAATGTTAATATATACCATGCAATGACCAAACATTCGTTTTAAAAGCATCATACAAAACGAGAATGCATAGTATACAATATATATGAAACAATAAATAAAACGCTATTTACAACCAGGACCATATCTTCTACTTAGTAGTGAATGTTAGTCAACATAGTTTTTATTCAGATTTTTGTTTCGTTTATTAAAAGAAATGAGTGGTTATGCAGATCTTACTTAATAAACAACAATTATCGGAAGCAAAGCATGACTAGAATATAACTAGAAAAAGTTGTAGAGAATGAATTGAAGTATGGTACAAGAAATACACGTTATTCAACTATAAGTACAACTGACAATGTATTTGCGTTCGTACTATTTGAGTGCAAATATGAAGGAAAAGAACTTTCATGAGGACCATAAAAGCAGTAGTATTTCCTTACTAATTTAGACTAAAAGTTTACGGACGTCAAGACTTCGCATTTAGTTTTGGATGCGGCACATCAAATGTTTGCTCACTTGCTGCTTTTTTCCCTGTTTATAGTAGTCATACTTGCCTAGTATGCATACGCTATAACTACATAACAATATAGCCAAAGCAAAATGAGCCTTTACACAACCATGGGAAAACCAAAATTTTGCATATGCGAAAACAAAAAGCATATCAGCCTTGCAGTAACTGCACAGCTGATCAGCGTATTTGTTTTCATCGCACGGGTAGTACTATTCCTCTTCTACATATCAAAAGATTCAAGCTTCTAGCTTTATGCTGTGACTGTACAGCCTGGTTTGTGTCGGACATGGTCGGAAACCCAAATTGTTGGTTTTCTCATGCACAGGCTCAAATAGAAACAAAACACAACTTTCAACTGAATCTGAGACCCGCTCAAGATCATTAAAATTAACATAAAATTGTATGCCTTTCAAGTAGTCACTTTCATGCACACGCATAACCACTTGCATACAAAATACTACAGAAGCATGCCTCAACAACGTAATGTCAGAAAATACAGCTTGACCTGACATATTAATTTATATAGGGTATCACAATCTCTTGTAACATATGGTCTGGACCAAAGTATGTTTTGAATTGGAAACCACAATCTTAAGATTAATCAGGCACTGTTTTGACTGTTATAATTTTAAATGTTATTTAACACTTGTCACATAATTTCTCCTTAAAATGCTCATTGGACTGATAATCGAAAGAAGTTAAAATTAAGCAAACATTTTCTTACAATTGGATTTAACCCCAGCCTGTTTGTGTCAACAAATTGATTAATATACAAATGAATAAACTATATCTCAATTCCATTCCTATACTAGCACGGGAGACATTTAAAGCAGGCACTGTTCTACATACATTATGCACAAATTCAAATTATTTGTGTTTGGCACTTCGTCGTACAAAAGTGACGCATAACCCACGCATCACGTGGAAGGACCTGTCGGATGTCAGAACCCTTCGAAACCTCACTTTTCTACTGTAGTAATGATCTTAGATAATACTTTACGGATTCACAAACCTTAGACGTTTAAGGGTTTTGAAATTACATGAGCATATTAGTAAAACGTTAGTCAGTTCGAAAGGTTAAATTTCATCATACGGTTTAATTTTACTCTTCTCTGCATTAGACTTACGTTTACAACACATAATGATGATACCACAAACCCCAACCAGTGTCCCGCCTCCTATACCAGACGCAACTATTAGTCCTATATTTATAGCATTACTCGGTTGAACTGGCTCTTTTGTAGCTTGCGTTGATTGCACTGCAGCCGTAGACGTTGTACTCGATTTTGTCGTTGTTGTTGGTCGAGTCCTAGGTATTGTTGTAGTTGTTGTTTTCGTGGTCGTTGTACTTTTTGTAGTAGTCGTTGTAGGTGTAGTCGTTGTAGTAGTCGTAGTCGTTGGAGTAGTAGTCGTAGTCGTAGTAGTTGGAGTCGTAGTCGTAGGAGTCGTAGTCGTAGTAGTTGGAGTAGTAGTCGTGGTCGTAGTTGGAGTCGTAGTCGTAGGAGTCGTAGTCGTAGTAGTTGGAGTAGTAGTCGTAGTCGTAGTAGTTGGAGTCGTAGTCGTAGGAGTCGTAGTCGTAGGAGTTGGAGTAGTAGTCGTGGTCGGAGTAGTTGTTGTTGTTGAAGTAGACGGCGTCGAAAGTGTAGTTGTTGTTATGCCTGTTACTTCAACTGTTACTGTAGTAGAATCTGATTTCGTTCCATTGAATACCTCGAACGTCCATTGCCCGTCGTCCGACTTCTCTACGCCGTTTATAACAAGTGTACCGTTATCTAGGATAGAATATTGTCCGTGGCTTGTTCCCGCTTCAACGAATTCAGTCCCGCCAGGTTTTACCCATTTAACTTCTGGTACTGGACTGCCTTCAAAGTAGCAATGCATAGTTAGTGTATGATGGACATCAATGCTGTATTTTGTCTGATCACATCTAAGTACTTTTGGCGTTTTACAAACGAATTCATCGTCCGGGACGTGTAGGTAAGACTGATACCTGACCCTGGCTGGTCCGTTACATATAACCTCTCCTCCCTCCTCACTATTGATCAGAAAGTCATGTTTCAGTTCTCGGAGCCAGTATAACTGACAGTGGCAATCCCAGGGATTTTGCGAAAGGTGCAGGGATTTCAAACTATTTAGCTTCGGCTTCATGACGTTTGGCAAATCTCGCAGTAAGTTTGCATTTAAGTCGAGTGTTTCAAGCATGGCCATTGGCGTAAGTACGGCTGGTTTGATCTTCACGATATCGTTGGAATAAAGTTTCAGCACTTTCAGTTTGTGTAATTCTGAAAATATGTCTGAGGATAACTTTGATATTCCCATTTCTCCTAAATTAAGCTCTTGTATGTCTTTGATATACACAAATAAAGTTTTGTCGAAAACACATTTATAGTTTCCAGACACATCCAGAGTTCTCAGTTTTGGCAAACCGCGAAATATTTCTCCAGTCAAGGATTTCAGTTCGTTGTTTGCGAGATTCAAGTCGTGCAAGTTCTTTAGTCCCGCAAAAGCACCATCATCTATTTTTCTTACCTCACTATAAGTTACTATCAAGGTATATAAGTTTGACAAAGACTGAAAATTAGCCTGTTGTATATGGTTTAATGTGTTATGATGTGTAGGTATTCCTGAAAGTGATAATGAGGTAACACCACTGGTTAAACCTGACGGCCATGACGAAATTCCTTGACATCTCACAGAGTTCTGTGTCATTCCGGCACAATAACAGTTTGCTGGACATGATACAACGTTTGTCAGTTGCACTAACAGTGTGAAGAAAATTATGAACGAGTTAAAGCACTGTAACTTTTCCATTATGAAACGCATTTTCCTCATCGGTTGTGGTGTAGTTTCCCGGCCGTTTTCTCCTCGAAACTGTGCTAGA
Source organism: Rugalucina vietnamica (assembly GCA_964017185.1). Classification (NCBI taxonomy): domain Eukaryota; kingdom Metazoa; phylum Mollusca; class Bivalvia; order Lucinida; family Lucinidae; genus Rugalucina; species Rugalucina vietnamica. The sequence goes on from OZ024869.1 coordinate 307,116, forward strand.
GGTTTATAGAAGCACAGCTATAAGTCAAAATCCTCTTTAAGACACAATAAGCTAACCTAGCTGTTCGAAAGGTTTTGTCGAAAACTTCGAAATATATTTTCTTTATCGAAAGAATACTTAATCCAGAATTTTAATAACGAAGCTGCTTTATCAAAACGTTTGATGCTTTATTCCATTAAAATTCTACTATCATTGATATATGTACGTAGGAAATCGTCTCTTAATTCTCTTGGTCCTAGTGAATCTAAGATTAAGTACAAGCTAACAGCACCAGATTTGGTTTCTTATATAAATCAATTCCATAAGCTCCGCCTACCAAGTCACTCAGTTTTCACATCAGTCGTGTCATTGGTACATTTTAAAAATTTGTTTGGGATTTGAAGAACAACCTTTGATCAATAACCCATCAGGCTGATAAGTTTAAGTGGAGAAAAATAGCGCTAATCTCAAAAAGTCAAATAGATGGATATAAGAAGGAACAGTATAAATCAAAACGAACACAAAATGTTTATTCCACTGGTAATCGGGTCACCACCACTGTGAATAACTAATGACAACAGCAAAAGTAAGGATAAGCATACAGAAAATGACACAATTAAATCACATTCCACAACAGGAATCAGGCCGGAAAGAAAGACGCTTTACAAAGTGGCCGTCTATAGGGAAATAACTGCTCTCTCGGCTTACGATATGTTTTCTTAGTATAATCAATAATTACCTGATTGTCAATTTAGTTTTTCCCATCTTGGTTTTTGGATTGGGAATTTCTTTCTGATTGCGCCATTTCCTGATTGTTGTCAACAAAGATTTTTTTTTAAATATCATCTTAACCAAGGAAACCCAAGACTCCTAACAATAAAAGAAACAAGTGAATTGGTGATTTTCCATAATTGTCTAACTAGAGAAACAAAGCGAGCATGCACATCATTTGGCAGATAGACAAATTAAATGAAATAATGACGATTTTTCTTTTCTATATGCATATGACTTGTTTATAGGTTCGATGTCTGAAACAGATGCCAAGTGTGCGTTTACCCGACCGATGCTTCTGAGCATGATATGCTTGCTACTGTTCGGTTTCTTGACACAAATATAATATGTCGGTTAAACCACATTGTCTGCTTCATAGAGATAACTCCCTATATGAACAGAGCACGTCTTCAATATCTGTTCTTTAAGTTTCTCAACATTCTCAAAAACATCAAAGAAACAATATTAAGTTTTCTCGTATGTTCGACTATTCTGTGGTGGTTCTTATTGTTTTATGTTTTGGTGTTGATTTTTTGTGCTGTTCGCACCTTATGTACGTTTTCATATCTTTAGTTTACTAGTTTGGGTAACTGAGTGGCCGCCTTTGGGGAAAATAGCTGCTCACTCGGCTTACGATATGTTTTCTCAGTATAAGTACCTAAAGTCAAAGTCAAAGTCAAAGTCAAAATTTATTTTAAGTCGGGTAGTTCAAACATTTATAACATTAGCTATGAATAGCTATTTACCGACTACATATCATTATAATACATTCAAGTATAAACTACATTGTTAATTTAGATTTTTCCCCACCTCGGTTTTTGGAGTAGGAATTTCGTTCTGATTGTGCCATTTCCTGACCATTGTCTTCTTTTACCTTTCTACATGTATATTTAAATATATTTTATGGTATTGTAGGTAAACCATATATAGAATCCAAACTAAATAAGCATTTTGTAAGACTGGATACATTCTAAATTATGATAAATTCTATTCAGTGGATCTGTCGCATTCCTGTGTGGCGTTGCTGTCTCTAATATTAAATTATTGTCATTTTTCTACGTCCAAGATTATATGATATAATAGGTTAAGATTTATTTGTACGGACATTATTGAAAAACGTTATTACAACCAAAATCATTAAAGTCAAATTTATTTTTCTCACGAATATAATATCATATGACGTCTTCGAATGAATGAATGTGTCGGTGAATGTATAAGGATACACAGCAGTATATATCTGATAACAGACTGGTATTCCATGTACGTCAGGAAAACATGTCCGTGAAATGTATACCCCCTTAAACCCCACTTTTATATAGTAAAACTACGGTTTACAGGGGTATACCTATTTTCTGATGAAATTTTTAAGTTTTACAACTGAAAAATCTCTTTGCAGTAATTTTCTTTTGCTCCATGTTGCCAAATCTAAAGGTTCACTGACGAGACTTTAATAGTCGAAATCGCGGTATGGCCCATACGTTTTCTCATTAATGTGTTCACAGCTCTTAAAGGATCTCAGTTTTAATTTTTATTTACTGTATATTGCATGGGCATGTTTTCGTATCTGCTCATTCAAATGCGTGGTCTGGTATGGGCATCCGCCTTAAGTTAGTTTTTGAAATATCAATTTATCTTGTTTTTGGGCTCGTCAAATGTAAAAATTGAAGGTCCGAGAATTCGTGCAATTATATAAAATCCAACTCGAAGACATCAGGAGCGAGAAAGCACAATATAAGACATTAAAAAAGTTCAAACCACGCGCACGAGGAGCATTATAACTAGATCTTTCCCAACGACAACACCAAACTAGCATCAGCCGAACATAGACGACAACCAAAAGGGACAGATAGACAGGCAACATAAAATTAATAAAAATCACAGATATACCGCCTAAGACTTTGTGGCATTTGGTCTATTTGTTCATGATGCTGATACACCATGTTAGACAGAATATATGGTGATGCTTTTTGTGGACCTCTTCATCAAGGTTTTAAACTCAATCTTGATGGACTGGAAAATCATTAAAACATTGGCTGACTGCACAGATATAGCAATGGTGAAACAATTTCATGTCAGCATACATACATGTATGTTTTCAGTATGCCAGAGAGTTCTCTGAACTGGAAACCTGTGAAATGATATTATGATGCTGCCATGCCATACCAACAGATGCATTTCAGGGCTGAGACCCTAGTTTCAGCTTTCCCTATTGGGTACCGCCTTGATAGCAGTTTATTCCACCTGAGAAGGGAAAGCCGAACAATTAACAACCGACCTGTGGCGACTGTGAATGAACAAAAGCTAAACTTGGTTATGAATTCAAGTATAGAGGAAGCACGCTATCATTGTTCAGACCTGCTAAAACTAGAAAAGCATTTGGCATTTTTTAATATCTGAGACGGAACTGGAATTAAGCTTGACACAAGTCTGAAAGCCTGTCATGCTGTTGTACTGCCAACCCTGTTATAAGAATGGGAGTCCAAGATGGTATACCTATTACAAGCAAAGAGTCTAAACAATAATTTTCATTTAAAGTTGTCTGACAAAACTGTTGAAATCAAGTGGCGAGACAAAATTCAAGACACTGAGGTCCTAAAGAAGACAGGGATGCATTTAGTATAAACGCGCTCTTGCAATTAACACAGCATACTACTGTACGGAAAATTGGCGGAGGGAAAGGTGGTCAGAAGTGGTTGCTTTGGATCAAACAGTGACATCATTTATCATGTAAAACGTACAAATGTGCATGTATATATTTAGCAAGGTTGGCTTGCCGATTTACAATATTCCATTTTTCTTTCATACATTTAGACATTGCCGACAAATTCGATATATTTCAGGAAGTCTAATGCGGATAGGTTAAGACCGAAAAGAAATGGCATACAGTTCAAATAATATAACCGAATCAGAAAAGGGTTAAGACTTAGCAAGTATTTATTACAAACCAAGAGTGTTACTTCTTGCTCATAAAGTTTTTTTTTTTGTAATTTTTTATTTCTCATCTGACACAAAAACATGATAACATACAACTATGAGAAACATAGATACATGTACAATATTTACAATATAATAATATGGCAACCAAACCATGAGAAAATTATTATTTTTCAGCGATAATATTTTTCCATGAACATCAATTTCATTTCACGTTTGATTATATACAGCGATCTTTGCGTCCATGTACTGTATTACAAATTCCAGATGAACATAGTTTTCACATGGTCTCATTGATATATTTTATGTCAACAAGTTACTTTTCGCTTGACGTTGCCCATACAGATATGCTTCAGTAGTACTGACAAACGAAGCGCGGCTACACAGTATACATTGTACATTGTTGTGGATCTCGTGCAAGGTACAAAGTCATCGGCTAATAGCTGGATATATATGTGCTGATTCGCAGAGGTTTTTTGCTTTAAAATGTTCATGTGTTACAGCTGATAGGATATGGATTATACTTCAATTTATTAAAATGTGAGCCCTAGTAATCTCTATTACAAGTCGAAGGTACGTAACCATTTTCCCCAATTTGTGTTGAATTGCATGTATGTGTCGTTTTTAATTGCTATCATTTTTTCTACTTCTAAATATTGTTTTACGAATCTTTGCCATCCTAGAATTGTGAGATTGTTTTCATTTAATTTACAATTATAAATGTAGTAACGAGTGACTGTTAGTATATAGTTTACCGGTATATAGATTTTTGATGCGTTTAAAATTCCGAATATTGCTCTTACTTTGTCTATGTTAATTAAGTAATTATTTTGATCGTAAATCCATTGTTCAATATTTTCCCAAAACGTGTTTACAGTATTACATTGCCAGAATAAATGTTCAAGTTTCTCTACTTCTTCGCCACAGAAAGTACAAAGATTATTTTGCTCGATGTTCATTTTTGTTAAAAGGTATTTTGTTGCTAATATTCTATGTAGAAGTCTATATTGAAACCAGTATAGTTTTGTGTTTCTACAGCATATTTTTGTAACTGTGTATACAGATTTCCAATTCATGTCCATATTTTGAAAAACTTGATTCCATTTGATTTGACTTTTAGGTATAACGGTTTTATATGCTAATAATCTGTACATATCCTGACTTCCCTTTTTATGTTTTAATATAAGTTTTACATTGAAGGGTATGACACAGTTCATTAAAGGTTCTGGGTCTATGCTTAGGTTAATCTCCAGCCGTCGTATATAATTTCCAACAGCTGTTTTTATTCCTAAAAACTGTAGAAAATGACATCGTAGATCATACTTATTCTGAAACTGTTCGAAAGATAGAAGTTTTCCTTCTGAATTTAAAAGATCCTTGATGAAAATAATATTTTTATCGTACCATCTTTGATAAAAGACTGACATGCCATTTACTTTAATATTACTGTTTTCCCATATACTAACACTCATTACATCTTCTTTTGTTTTAGGTTTCAAAAAGGGAATGAACTTGATCCAAGCATCAAAGACGTCGTACCAAAATTTATTGCTGCTATTATTCTTCAACTCCTCGATGTAAGTATCACCTTTGTTTAATATATGTTCTATGTTTTCATATGTATTTTGAAAAAGAGTTTTATATTTCGCTTCATTCAAAATAAGTCTTCTTATCCATCCTAGCTTTAAAGCATAAATATATTTCTCTAAATGTATCATCCTTAATCCACCTTGACAAAAGTCTTGAATGATTACGTCACGTTTAATTTTATCTATAGATGACTTCCATATGAATTCAAAAAATAATTTATTCAATTGTGTTATTTGACGTGCACTTGGATTGGGCAAAGATATAATTAAATGGTTTAACTTCGATACAAGTAAAGTTTTGAGTACCGTTAATCTTCCTAAAGGTGTTAATATTCTTTTGGACCACTGTTTCATTTCTTTTTCTATTTCAATAAGTTTGTTATTATAATTTATGTCAACAATGGTATCTATGTTGCATGAGAACTTAATACCTAAAATTGTGAAGTCGTTTTGGTTCCAGTCTAATTTCAGTCTATGGTTAAAGGTTTCACCGATGAATTTTTTACTCCCTATCCATACCGCTCGAGTTTTAGTTGAATTTAATTTTAGACCTGAGGCTAATGCAAATTTATTTAAAATCTTAAGGGCTTCATCTAAAGAATTTTCCGAACCGTCCAGTAGTATTGTAGTGTCGTCAGCAAATTGTGATAGAAGGTATTCAATTCCTGCTATTTGTATTCCTTTTATATCATTACTGGCTTTGAACTGACGAGAAAGTATTTCTGCACATAACAGAAATATATATGGAGATAACGGGTCTCCTTGTCTACATCCCCTTTTCACGTTAAAGGGTTCTGAAAGAAAACCATTTTGAATAACACACGATTGGATATCATTATAAAGAACACTTATCCATTTTTTGATAGACTCTCCAAAATTAAAATAGTTCAATGTGTGATTTATGAATTTCCACGAAATGGAATCAAACGCTTTTTCGAAATCTACAATAAGAAGGAGACCTGGAATATCTAGTTCATCAGTAATATGAAGAATATCGTAAATCAATCTCGTATTTTCGCCTATGTATCTTCCGCTGATAAAACCTGTTTGGTCGTCTGAAATAAGATTTGTTAAAGTTGTTTTTATTCTTTCTGCTATACAAGAAGACGCAATCTTATAGATAACGTTTAATAGAGTAATTGGGCGCCAATTCTTTAAAAATTGTTTCGGTTTATCTCCCTTTGGGAGGCATGTAATTAGACCTTGTCTCTGAGATATTGATAATTTCCCGTTTTCGTATCCTTCATTTAATGCTCTCTTTATAAAAACTTTAATGTCGTTATAGAAAAATTTGAAAAATTCGGAAGTGAATCCATCTGTTCCAGGACTTTTATTGTTTTTCATTTTCTTTACCGCTGCTAATATTTCTTTGTCGGTAAGCTGACCTTCAAGTTTATTTTTATTTTCAAAAGATAGTTTAGGGTTTTCTTGTATATTTTCCAAAATCGAAATTATTTCAGAATCTTGGTTGTCATTTGTATCGTGATTTTCATATAAAGTTTCGTAAAATAATTTAACCTCTTTCAGTATATCTTCCTGTTTTGTAATTGTTTGGCCATTTTGTTTTTCTATTTTCGTAATTGTTTTATTAATATAATTTCGTGATTCAAGATTACAAAAGTAGTTGGTTGGTTTCTCTCCTTCTTCTGCCCACCTAACCCTTGATCTTATAATGATACCTTTAAGTTTCTCTTTTCTTAAATTTTCAAGCTCTTCTTTTTTAGTTTCCAACAGATCTAAATTCATTTCACCAGCTTTCTCTAGATCTTCTATTTCTGTTTGTAATAAATCTTCCTTTTCCTTGTTTTGTTTCTTTTTGTGCGCTGAGTACGAAATTGTTTTTCCTCTAATTTCCATCAATAGTACCTCCAAAAAAAGCTGATGCGATATTGTAAATTGTATCATTTCATTATTGGCATCGTCCTCAATAAATTCGGTATCATACACTGGTAACATATATTGCTCTTTAACGTCATTAATGCACTTTTTGACCGTGTTAACATAATTTTTATCTTTAAGAAGGCTAACATTAAATTTCCACAATCCTTTACCTTTGACAAAGTCGTTAAATTGCAGCGAAAGTACAACAGTAGAATGGTCCGATCTATAACTTGGTATAATTTCTACATCATTTACACTATGCATTATTGTTTCTGATACAAGAAAAAAGTCTAGTCGTGCTTGTTTAATAGGGTTTGCCTTTCTCCACGTAAATCTTTGAAGATCATCATATATTTCTCTAAAAGGATCGACCATGTTTAATTCTTCTTTTAAATTTAAAACCTTATTTTTGGCTCTAGGGTTATTAATGTTGACATAATTATAAGTATCTAAGTCCTGGTTTTGTACAAGGTTAAAATCACCACATATTACAATCGTTTCGTTACCAATTTCTTCTAAAGCGCCATGTATGTTTTGGAAAAAGTCTGGTGAATCATCATTTGGACCATATACATTCACTAGAGAAAAACGGTGGCCTTCTAATTCTATATCTATTATAAGTAGGTTTCCATCTTGGTCTTTTTTCGATTGGTGTACTTTATATTCTAAATTGTTACTAAGTAAAATGCATACTCCTCTAGAGTTCGAAGTGTGAGAATTGAATAATATATCCCCTCCCCATTCTGCTTTTATATACGGTTCCATTTTTGCAGTAAAGTGTGTGTCTTGCAAACAGTATATCCAATGATTTTTGCCTCTTAAAAAGTTAAAAACATCTTTTCTTTTGGTGTATTCCCCTAAACCTCTGCAATTCGTTGATGAAATTTTAATCAGATTTTTCCTATCCACCATCATAGATTATAGTTGTTCCTTGGAAAATAGGTTTAGAAAAGAAGTTAACTCTGTACCTGCAATAACAGTATTCTGTGTAGGATCGCACCCCGTTTGCCATTTTCATAACCTGGTCAGATTTTTTAATGTTAAATAAACAACAAAACAAAAAAAAAAGAAATAAACATAATTGAACAATAGGTACACACAAATAACCCATTCAAGATCATTGGGTGTTTCAATTGGAACTATACTGAACAAAAAAGGAAACGCAGCACCTTGCTGCGTTTCTTTTTTTGTTCAGTATATATACGTACTATTGATGTATAGTATGTATGTGATTTAGTTTTCGATCCCTACTTCTGATGCTAAATATTTACACATTCATTTATCACTTTCAGGTAGCGACAATATATACTCAAGCTGATGTTAATTTACTCAGCTGTACCATTATAGAGGTGGATCGACAGGAAGCTGAAGGACGGAATGAACATTTGATCAGTAAGTGTATATACTGGTCTATTATTTTAACGCATGTATATACTGGTCAATTATTTTAACGCACTTCGTTGTCGGAAATTGTTATATACTTTTTGTGCACTTGGGGTATTCATAATCTCATTTAAGATGTGAATGTAGCATTGCTTTTACAGTTGAGTATACATTCATATGGATTTAAATTTTATGTATGTTTGTAGAGTTACAAACGCAATGATATTATAGTACTATATCAATGAGTGTCAAATATTATTCAAAACTAACAAATTTCAACAGACAATTTTGCATTATTATTAAAATATGAAATCAACTTCTCTGCCCTGAGTATCAAGCATTATTTTTATCTTGTCTAAGTTTCAACATAAATTTTGACTCTAGTGAAATGCAAGTATAATACAGTATCAATGCTTTATGTGTTATGATTTTTTTTTCATTTGACAAGTATAAGTACACAATTTGGCAGCATTGTTTGATAACATATTAACAAGTACTTTGACAAATACTTTGACAGCATTCAATATAAAATATATCCAAGCATTATTAATAGTTCAGCATATCTGGATATTATTTATATATTGTGACAAGTCTTCACTTATAATGTAATGTTGCAATCTTATTGCTTTGACAAATATTAGTTAACATTTTGGTAACATTTTTTGACACAGTATCAACAAATGTTTTGACAACATTCAATATAAAATATGTCAATGTTCAATTTCTGAAAACCTATGTGTGTGTTTTATTTAATGACAAATCTTCTTTCATTTAGATAGTCAATTCTTTGGTCTTCTATTTTAGATTACAGCTATCATATCTCTGTACGCCAAGCATTAATCATACTTTGTCAACGTTTCAAAATAATGTTTTAGTGATACTAGAATTTCAATATTCCAATTCTAGTATTATATGTTGTCAGCATATCTGGATATGATTTATATACTATGACAAATCTTCATTTAGAATATTATGTTGCAATCTTATCAATTTGACAAATATTAGTAAACACTTTGATAACATTCTATGACAACATTACCTTGAACATTGTGGACACATTCCATATTGTGAGATAGTAAGATATTCTGATCCTTTTCCAAGTAGAGTTGTCATAACCATGAGTATTGATCATTGCTTATACTTTATCTCAGTTTAAACATAACTTTTGACTGTAGTCCAATAGACCAATTGTAGTATTATATGTTGTCAACATATCTGGATATGATTTATATACTATGACAAATCTTCATTTAGAATATTATGTTGCAATCTTATCCATTTGACAAATATTAGTAAACATTTTGACAACATTCATTTCCTCAAACATTGTGACAGCATAGAATATTTTGACATACTAAAATATTTTTACTGATCTTTTCTAAGTACAGTTGTCATAACTCTGAGTATCAAGCATTATTTATACTTTTTCCAAGTTTTGACTGCAGTCAATTTCAAGTATGAAATGGTATCAACATATATGGATATGATTTATATATTATGACAAGTCTTTATTTAGAATATGATGTTGCAATCTTATCCATTTAACAAATATAAGTAAACATTTTGATAACATTCTTTGACATCATTACCTCAAACATTGTGGACACATTCCATATTTTGAAATATTAAGATATTCTGATCCTTTTCCAAGTAGAGTTGTCATAACCATGAGTATTGATCATTGCTTATACTTTATCTCAGTTTAAACATAACTTTTGACTGTAGTCCAATAGACCAATTCTAGTATTATATGTTGTCAACATATCTGGATATGATTTATATACTATGACAAATCTTCATTTAGAATATTATGTTGCAATCTTATCCATTTGACAGATATTAGTAAACATTTTGACAACATTCATTTCCTCAAACATTGTGACAGCATAGAATATTTTGACATACTAAAATATTTTTGCTGACTTTTTCTAAGTACAGTTGTCATAACTCTGAGTATCAAGCATTATTTATACTTTTTCCAAGCTTAACCCATGTTTTGACTGTAGTCAAGTTCTAGTATGAAATGGTATCAACATATATGGATATGATTTATATATTATGACAAATCTTCATTTAGAATATAATGTTGCAATCTTATCCATTTAACAAGTATAAGTAAACATTTTGTTAACATTCCTAGACAAGATTTCTTCAAACATTGTGACAGAATTTTGTACATTTTGACATAGCAAGATATTCTGTACTGATCCTTAACAAGTACATTTGTCATAACCATAAGTATCTAGCATTGCTTATACTTTTTCCAAGCTTAACCCAAGTTTTGACTGCAGTCAATTTCAAGTATGAAATGGTATCAACATATATGGATATGATTTATATATTATGACAAGTCATTATAAGCCATCAATATATCTGGATATGGATATGGATAGTATATTATGTCTATGGCCAATCCATGTACAGCCATGAGTATCAGGCATTGTCTATGCTTTGTTTAAGTTTAAACATAAAGTTTGACTGTAGTCCAATAGTCCAGTTTTAGTATAACATGTTGTCAACATTTCTGTATATGGTTGACATTTTATGACAAATCTTCATTTAGAATATGATGTTGCAATCCAGTTCTATTTCTGGTAACCAGGTATGATATGGTATCAAAATATCTGGATATGATTTATATATTATGACTAATCTTTATATAGAATGTGATGTTCCAATATTATTCATTTGACAAAAATAGTTGACATTTTGGCAACATTAATTTGCACAATATGAATAAGTATTTTAGCAATTTTCAATAAACATATGTCAGTATTCAGATTCTTATATGTTTACTTGTTGACAAATCTTCATTTCTTGAAGATCATTCTATAATTACATAATTTAGATTACAACTGTCAAAACTATGAGTGTCAAACATTATAAGCCATCAATATATCTGGATATGGATAGTATATTATGTTATGGCCAATCCATGTACAGTTGTCATAGCCATGAGTATCAAGCATTGTCTATACTGTTCTATATAAATACAGCTCTTATAACCAAGGTGATACTCATGTCAACATGTTTATCTAGATATGGATAATAACTCTTCATTTAGAGTTATGATATTGCAGTCTTATTCATTTAGCAGATATAAGGAAACATGCCTGTTGTGGTTTTTAATTAACATCAAATCTTCATTAAGAGTAGGTTATTGCAGTTTTATTCATACTTTTGACAGTTGTCTATTTGGGGAAATATATTCCTATCTCTTTCAAACTTTGCCAAAATAACAAATCAAATGTCAATAGTTGCATGTTGGTATCTTTACTGTTTTCAACCTATCTTCTAAAGTGTCTATTGTTATCACAATTTCTAATAAATGTTTTGCTGGTCTCTTTAGTTCTTACTTGTTACCCATCTGTTGTCAGCTGTCCTGTCTTGATGGTTTGTTAGTATTGAGGTTGGTCAAAAGTCTCTTTTTTATAACATGTATTCATTGTGTATCACTGAGTCTTTATCTTGTTTACTTGTGGTGCATAGTCAATAGGTAAATATAAACTATATTTGCTTGTAATTGTTGAGTCAGAATAGGGATAGCTCTGGATTAAATAGTTCACAGTGTCAGACTTAGTTTATGCATCAGATAGTTCTTCTTCATCTTCTTCCTCATCTATTGGAGTGTCTCTCCTCACCCATTTTTGATTTCTATCTTTTCTTACTTCCAGATATAGATCAAGACCTTTGTCCTTGATCCTGGTCTGCAGTTCTTCTTCTTTTCTTACTTTATATGCAATGTTTGCAATTCTGTTTCTTTCTATTTTCATTTTTGTAGGGAGATCTACCAGAATTCTCTTTCCTGTATTAAGCAGGTTTTTGGCATGGGAAAGCACCAACTCTCTATCATCAAAACTGGAGAACCTTAATATAACTGGATTTGGTCCAATGTTTTTTGTTGGGTATCTATGGCCATTTACAAAATGCATGTTCTGAGCCTTGTCTGTATCTATTTTCAGTTCAGTGTCAAAAAAGTGTCTCATCTTGTCATATAGTCTTTCATTGGCTTCTTCTGGTATCCCATAAAAAAGAAGGTTGTATTTTCTGTCCTGCTTCTCCATTAATAACAGTTTATTGTCAAGCTCTTTGATCTTATCATCTATCCTCTTTTCTGCTTTCTTCAGCTTGTCTAGTTGTGTTTGCTCAGAATCTTTTATCTTTGAGTTATTAAATTCAATTGAAGCCTCATACTCTCCCATCTTTTCATTGATGGCCACTATGTCAGACTCATTTTTTTCAACATTGTTTCTTAGGACATTTACCTCTTCCTTGAGATCTTCAAAAATACCTGTGAATTTTGCTTCAAGCTTTTCTAGTTTGTTATCCATACTATTGTCTAAATTACTGAACATAGTCTTAATTTCTTCTTTGAAAGAGTCAAAGTGTTTCTCTAAGCTTTTAGCTGTTATACTACTGGCTGTGGCCCCAGGTGATGTCATTTCTTTTGTTGATGCCTCTTTGGGTACACCAGGCTCTTTTGGTGCTACTGATGTTCTCCTTGTTTCTCTCTTATTTTCAGTCTTATCTAGTTCTTTAGGTGGCATTTCTGTTCAGATTCTATCCAGATTCTCTACGTGATATTCGATAGTTTATTGTTTACTTTCGGTCACTCGTTGGCCCCGGAGTATTATCAGTGGGTGGGGTAGCGTTATGTTTACGTTGATTATATTGTTATTATAGTGTCACTGTGGGTATATCAATGTTCATAAGTTCGAATCATATCAAAGTGTTACTGATACATCATCATTTTACTGAAACACCCTTCTCTTCTTTCACAATTTTACATTTTATTGGATATATTTTTCAGCCGCCATGTTACTATTGGTGTACCTAATAAAGTAATGTATCTGTTGGTTTAAGCTTTGTTTTAGCAGCGTTATCTTGATAAGTCTTAAAAGACTTCCTTGACATTGTGGAATAAGATTTATTTAGACCACATCGAAGCCAATTGTATATATGATTTAAACTTGAACTTTACCTTCAAATTATACAGTGCACAAAAAAGTTAATTGAATACTACATCTTTTATTTTTCTTCTTCGCTATATGCTGATTTGTACATAATCCTCCTTTGATCCCCATTTAAAGCGAATCACAAAGATTTCATATGTCCGTTTTGTGTAATATGCATGTTGACTCGAAGTCGGATTGAAAAGGAAAATTGACAGAGTAGATATCCACAATAGGTCCACAGAACATTGTAAAATCCCTTTTTTGCCAAACTCTGGGGACTTTTCAGATTAAGCTCAAACTAACATGTAAATAATAGCAATTTTTCCTCCGGCACACCACTGTCTTCGTTTGCAAGGATCACATTCAAAACCATTTTCTTTGACTCATGGAACTTTTAGTAAAACAGTTATAATTTTGTGATTTTCGAAGAAAAAAAAATGATATGAAAGTTTTAAAATATGTGCATCGTAAATGGGCTTCGCCTCGGTCGATAATTATTTCCTCAGGGTGTCAATTCTTACTATCACCCTCTCAGCAATGTTGTGTTTATATATAACTGATCGTTCCAAGGCGATACTTCTGTGGTGGTTCTTGTTGTTTTATGTCTTGGTCTTGATTCTTTTTGTGCTGTTTGCACCTTATGTACGTTTTCGTATTTTATGTTAAGTTTTAGGTAATTGAGTGACCACCTACTGGAAAACTAGAAAAAGTGCCTTGAGAGGCACGTATACCCCCGGCTGGTGGTCACCCAGTCCTCTTTCTCCCTCCCACAACCACCCAGCACATGTACACCCCTGACATTGAATCACAAATCCCGAACAAAAGACAGTACCCTCATCAAATACTTTACAGAAGTGTGCATTCTAAAGCACTTTGACCACAGATATGAGGGAGTGTAGTTTTTAGAGTGACATATCTTCTTTAGAGCAGTACACAGAGCTGACTTGTGTACTCCATCTAGGACTTAATCACGGACATTGAGGGTCAGGTCCTCAGTCCTAGATGGTAAATGAAAATAGAATGTCAGTCTAAATTAAAAAAAATAATAGTAATAATAAAAGTATTGATGTCCTAGATCTAGAACTCAAGCGCCCCCACCCACACCCCGCGACATGGACCCAACCCTATACCCTATAGTCCAAATAAAAATGGCTTCTGATGATTGGCTCATGAGATATACCCCACTAGAGAAACTTTAACCAAAACTTTGACGCAAATTAAAGGTGACCTAGATTTTGAACTCTAGCCCCACCCCCGGGCATGGACCCTGGGATCCAAAATCATAGAAACAAAGCTAACCCTATAGGGTACCTATAGTCCAAACATGAATGGTTTCTGATATATAGTTCATGAGATATACACCAATAGAGAAACTTTAACCAAAACTTTGACGCAAATTAAAGGTGACCTAGATTTTGAACTCTAGCCCCACCCCCGGGCATGGACCCTGAGGTCCAAACTCATAGAAACAAAGCCAACCCTATAGGGTACCTATAGTCCAAATAAGAATGGTTTCTGATATATAGTTCATGAGATATACACCAGCAGAGAAACTTTAACCAAAACTTTGACATTTTAACTGAACTAACGAACCAACGAACTAACGAACTAACGAACATACGAACGGACGAACGGAAAAGCGAAAACTATATACCCGTCGGCATAAATGCCGGGGGTATAAATAGCTGCTCACTAGCCTTATGTTATGTTTTCTCAGTATAAGTATCTGATTGTTAATTTATTTTTCCCACCTCGGTTTTTAGGGTGGGTAATTTCTTTCTGATTGCACCATTTCCTGACCATTGCCTTATTTTACCTCTAATTGTAATTGCCAGTTGTCACCATATCTGAAAAAAAATATTTCTCGCTTTGTTGATTTTAAAATCAGTCAGCTAGCTATATAGTAACTCTTGATTTTATGCTTGGCTGTTGTCCCTTTTCCGATGCAAGTTGCTTTCAAGTTATCAGAGTGCACTATCTTAGTTTTATAAACTTTCCACTTTTCTCCACTTTCACAGAAAGGGTTGGTCACACGTATACACAGTCGCACGCCAAGCAACTGAGGACGGGCTATTTACGTAATCGTGTAGGCGAAAGTTGTTTCTACGAATACAACAACAGAAACATATCCTTATTCCATTGGTTAAAATGATAAGTACCTTATACAATGTTTATACCAAATGTATTTTATACACAAAAAGTTAATAACTTACTTGCCGCCTTTGTTGTTGTAGAAGTAGTAATAGTCTTTGTTATTGTTGTTGTTATTGTTGTTGTTGTTGTTTTTTATGTTGCTGTTGATTTTGTTGCTGTTTTCGTTGTTGTTGTTGCTGTTTTTGTTTTTGTTGTTGTTGTTGTTGTTGTCACAGTTGTGTTGTTCAAAGTCTACCCTGATAATAAACTTCTTTAAGCCAAGACCAGACCTGGTAGCTTGTATGTTGCGTCGATGCAGCTGAATGAGTGGCTGGATATATTTGTCTGGTGGTGGTCCAGCCTTTTTTGTTTAAAGTTTACTTTCGTTGTTAATGAGCTTTATCGATATTATGAGCAAATCGAATAGCAGAGGCGATCGTACTGACATGACCCTAGCTGTTTGCAAGGGCGTTAAGCAAGATAAAAACAAAACCAAATATTGAATAATGGGGAATTTTAATCAACTATTGAACACCTTTCGTTTTGTATTTTAATGGCATCTAGATCCCGAAACCAATATAAATTAGTATTTAAAAGTGTTCGCATTAACCTCTGTTACTCAGACAAATCCAAATAGATAAACAAACTTATGAGTGACAGCCAAAGATTTTGCGCTCACTGTTGTGTCC
Organism: Rugalucina vietnamica; assembly: GCA_964017185.1. Taxonomy (NCBI): domain Eukaryota; kingdom Metazoa; phylum Mollusca; class Bivalvia; order Lucinida; family Lucinidae; genus Rugalucina; species Rugalucina vietnamica. The sequence goes on from OZ024869.1 coordinate 323,430, forward strand.
AATGTCTATTACATCTCATATCATATACTCGTTGACTTAAGATACGCAGCACCTGCTTTTCGCGTGACCCTCATGCCTTTTGTGATTACTAGTTTGTCTGTTTCTTTCCAACCTGGTACTTCGGCTGAGATTTCGAATTAAACTGTGTAAATTTTTTTTTTTTTTTTTTTTTTTTTTTTTTTAACGGTGAATTGAATAATTTGACAGTAAGATTATTTACAAGAAACGGCTTGTCCTACATAATAAATCTCTAAAGTTTTCAGCCTTATTTCTTATTAATTAATTCGTTGCAATTCCCTTCCTGTAATCATTGGAAGCACTAAAGACATAATGTGCATAAAACCGACCGAAAGGTATTGACCTTTGCCCATTGCCCTGAGAAATGTCTCCATTGATTGTGTCTCCAGGCCGACCGACTGACCATCTGATTACTATATAACCCGTTCAGGAAGTCTTAGCCTGCCCAAAAAACCATCCATGCTATATGTAAGCCTTTTTCGTTTACTTGGGTGGTTGTTTTAACAATGGAGGCAACGTCCCGACATGACCACAGCTGTTGACTGGGACGCTAAGCCACAACCCAAACATACAAACAAACAAGAGCTTTCAATTTCGAAAAAAAAACCTTTGTTTCTAGCGACAGGTAAATTTGAACGATAATATTACAGTGGGATACATAATTTCCCCTTCATGATTCATATCCTGCTTACTTCTTCGCTCACATATGTCCAAATGGAGCTACATGACAGGAATTATAGACCAGCTGAGCAAGCATAGGGCTTGTAGGTAGAAACCAATAGAATGCTGAGTTTTTGCGTAACAAATGTAATAGGCAAAGTTTATGATTGATTTAGACATACTGTTGACGTATATAAATCAAAATTATAATCTTGCTGTTATCAACAACTTTATGGTAACCGTCAAAAATAGACACGATTCTTTGTACAGGAGAGGTTTACAAATAATTACATGCCACCGATGTTGTGATAGGTAAGATATAAAATGAAAAATCTGTAACAATTACGTCCGTGTTTGATAAGCATTGCAAGAATGATTGAAACATTGTGGCGAGCTCGGACACTGATAAATTGATGTTTGAGGTGCACATATAAATTGAAATGACATGCTTTAGATGCACGGAGCGACCTATGACCTTAGGCTTATAAGTTTTATTATGTTTAGAGCTATTTTTCCCGCCTCGTTTGTGTTGGGGTTCCTATTTTCTTACATTGTAGCGATGTATTTAATAATCGCACAAAGAAATGGAATCATAAATACTGATGGGGGGAGGGGGGGGGGGAGCATGAGCAGAGATTTATATAAAACACACAATCACAAATCACAGAGTTTTCAACTGATGATTTCACAAATCACAGACAATGAATTTTCGTAATCACAGAGAATTCGCCAATTTGGCCGATGTTTTTTGCACTGCACGGGTGAAAGTTTTCAGTATTAATACTGACTTCAGTATTGGAAAGATTTTCCCCCAATGTACCCTAGTTTTCAGTATTGAATAAATGGATTTTCAGTATTGGGAATTTTTGAAACTTTCACCCATGGCGCTGTATTGACTGATTTACAGCATATAACTTCTCAGTTACTAAAAAATAACTATTCGTATCACAGGAAGGTGTCATTGTAACTCATTATTTCATAGTTACTTGCAAAATAAGAATACCTTCATGAGTGCCAAGTTGTAAAGGGTATGAGATGGGGTATGCTTATTGTTAAAAGGGGGGGGGGGGGGTCGGGGGACCTCCCCCGAGAAAATTTTACAATTCTGGAGATCCTTTTAATGCGATTTTAATGTACTTTTAGACCATTGATTTGCAATCACAAGGAATGATGATAATCACAATTCACAGAATCACAGGGATTTAAATATGTGTTTCACATATCACAGAAAATACCTCTGTCACAAATCACAGACTTTAAAAAAGGCCAGTCACACAGCACAGAAAAGGGTCCTCCCCCCCCCCCCCCTACTCAGGAGGAAAATATAAAAGCACAAATACAAATGTATAAACCATGTAAAGAAATCTCGTTTAATAATTTAAATCGATATTGCAAAATGTGTTGTCATTGAAGTGTAAATACACGAAGCACAGTATTATATTCATGGAAGTGGCTCAGAGGGAAGTGGGTATGTTTGTGTTAGTTGTACTTGTGCATGTAACTTGTTACTACTAAAATAAAGATTTGTTATTAGTCTATCTTGTTAATAGAATGAATTGTTCTGCAGGGCCCAGAATTACAATGCTTCCTTAAAAAGATAAGGCCCACCTTAGTGAATAGATCTGCCCCATTCATGCATGATATTGTGGTCACAAAGGAAGGGGTGACCAAACTTCTCAAAGGTCTAAACCCGTCTAAAGCCTTAGGGCCTGATGAGCTTCATCCCAGAGTCCTAAAGGAACTGGCTATGGAATTAGGGCCGGTATTCGCCCATCTCTTCCAGCAGTCAATTGATACAGGTGAAATTCCTAAAGAATGGTCTCTTGCTAATATTTGCCCCCTGTTTAAGAAGGGCGACAGGTCACTTGCCCGCAATTACCGCCCTGTTTCTTTGACATGCATTCCTTGTAAGCTTCTTGAACATATTGTATGCTCAAATATTATGGCCCATCTTGATGAACACGAACTCTTGTCGGACAGGCAACACGCATTTAGGAAATGGCATAGCTGTGAAACTCAGTTGACTACAGTGATAAATGACTGGGTCAAAATCTTAGACAAAAAAGGCCAGGTCGACACTTTTATACTCGATTTTGAAAAGGCTTTCGATACTCCTCCCCATGAACTCCTTAAAAGCAAATTGTTTAGCTATGGAATAGGTGGAACAACACTGAATTGGATAAATGCTTTCCTTTGTTTCAGACAACAAAGGGTAGTGGTTAATGGTATTAAATCGGATTGGGCTCCAGTTGTGTCGGGTGTCCCTCAGGGCACCGTTCTCGGCCCCTTGCTGTTTTCCTTGTATATAAATGACATCTCAGCAGACATTGAGTCTGAAATAAGACTCTTTGCTGATGATTGTGTTTGCTATCGTGAAATCAAGAATGAAGAGGATACATTGAAACTTCAGAGAGACATTGATCGTTTAGGCAGTTGGGCTAGGAAATGGGGAATGAGATTTCAACCCGTCAAATGCAACATGATGCAGCTGACAAATAAACGGTCTAGTAAGATACAGGCTAACTACACCCTTGAGGGCACTGTACTGGAAAACGTTGAAAGCATAAAATACCTGGGTGTAACTATCACAAATGATTTGAAATGGAATACTCATATTTCCAATGTTTGTACAAAGGCTAACAGAACTCTCGGATTCTTGAGGAGAAATTTGTATTCTTGTCCCCCAGATGTGAAAGAAGCAGCTTATAAAGGACTGGTGCGTCCGGTCTTGGAATATGGAAGCTCAGTTTGGGACCCTCACACTCATGGCCTCCAGGAAGAACTGGAAAAGGTCCAAAATCGTGCGGCAAGGTTTGTGACGGGAAATTATGTTTTTGAAACTGGGAGCATGACTGGCATTCTAGGTCAACTGAAATGGGAATCTCTTAAGAAAAGGAGGAAGGATAGTAGACTTATATTGCTATACAAAGGTCTAAAGGGTAAAGCCAGAATACCCACAGATGACCTTATCCCAAAGAATAGGCATTGTAGAAATCAACACTCTTTGGCTTTTCAGATACCTTCAGCTAGCAAAGAAGCATACAAAAGTAGTTTCTTTCCACAGACTATCAGGGACTGGAATGACCTCCCTGATTCACTTAATGTCTGATGACTGTGTGTCCAAGTTCGCTTCACTCGTGCGTTCAAGGGACTAATCTCTCCCCCATCCGAACCCCCTGGTGAAATAATGTCATTTGGCGTGTCACCAGTAAACTATTCAGATTCAGTTAAAGTGACAAATTTTTGAGCTTGCCCAGGTAGCGCTCCTGCCTAGAATGTCCGTGAGGGCATGTGACAGTCACAGTATAGATCTATACAGAAAGAAAGAAAGAAAGTGGTTTAAGTCATTTGAACCACTTTACCTATTCCAGACATACATGACCCATACATGTATACACCTTTTTGGTTTACTATTGTGGTGTTTTATTATATTTATTTTTCTCAAGCACATTTTGGGTGTAATGACATCCTAATGTTGGGTAGAAGCCCCATAAACGCGGCTGAACGCCTCGACATGACCGTAGCTGTTGACTGGGACGCTAAGCCACACAACTCAAACTAATCAAACAAACATGTATGTACCAGTATGATTGTACCAGTGGCGAATTGTTATAAACATCAAAAACTAAATGTTTTGCTTCACCTTCTCCATTTTTATGCATACATTTGTCTCGTACATCAAAACTTTGTTTCTAATATTTTGAACAACATCAGGTTTAATACTGCTTCAGCGTTTCTCAAGTGGCTAGAACAACGATGACAAGAAACATTCTTTTTCTTCTCCTGGCATGGAACTGCTTCATCCCATCTGGTTGCCTTGACAACGGATTGGCGCTGACCCCACCCATGGGCTGGCTTACCTGGGAAAGGTTCAGATGTAACACCGACTGCAAGAATGATCCAGAGAACTGCATAAGGTGGGTATGCGAAATATGGGACACTAGGACAAGTACGAACTACAAAGAACGTCACCATACACGAAATGTTATTGTGTGTTTAGATTCTAATGATCTGCACCGCATGTACTTGTTTTTCGTCAGTTTTACGTACATTTATGCCGAATGTGCTGCAACTCCATTACCGAGTTATAGCACTCGTGACCAGACTGTCTGAATCCGAATAGTTTACTGGTAATACGCCAGATGACAATATTTCACCAGGGGATTCGGGGGGAGGAGAAATTAATTCCTAGAACGCACTTTTAAATGAAGCAAACTTGGACACACAATCATCTGGCATACAGAGAGTCAGGGAGGTGATATCTAAAACGAAATGGAGTGATCTTTTTACAACGCCTAGTGTGGGGATAAGGTCACTTATAGGTGTTTTGTCTTCACCCTTCAGCCTTTAACATTGTGACCGTACGGTCCACCCAAGCTCAAATTTCCACCACAGTTAATAACACATAAACATGAAGGATTTAATGCAACATAGGCTACAATAATAGATTTTGGTAAACTTAATTAAAAGTATGCACCTACCATTTTTATTGTTCTTCATGTATGGCGGTTTTTGACATTAATCAATTGTTGTTGTTTTTTTCAACGCTACATGTAACTGAGAGATTTATCTGTTGGAGTCTTCTCCATTTTGTAGTGAACGCCTTATGCTTTCTATGGCAAAGCGTATGGTAGAGGATGGCTATCTGACTGCCGGGTACCAGTATATTACAGTAGACGATTGTTGGCCGGAGTACAAGAGGGATGCTGACGGGGAATTACAACCGGACCATGAGAGGTTCCCAAGTGGAATTAGGAATCTTACTGACAAGGTATTCAATAATCAGGAATCAGAAAAACTGGTAATATGGTTATTAGTGTAGTTACTTTTTACAGTTTTGTGTAGTTACTTGTACTTAAATTATTCAAAATTTTAGCTCATATTTTATCATAATACGCAGATTAAGCTTAAGCTGATATTGCGTGTTTAACTTATCATAGTGTCACTAAGAAATATGGCCATCCTGGTCATATTTCTGTTTATCTGTTTGCTGTGACACAGCGCACAATTAAAATGGTAAAGATTTGATAAATATTTGTATGTCAACCATTACAAGATTTTTAAGAAGTATCATTGGGTACCTCCACATATTTCTTCTTTGAAATGCCCAAACGTAAATCGTGCACTGATAGTCCACTCAAACAGTAAGCTCTATCGCCGTAATATACTAGCTACAGGTGCCTCAGGGTTCTTGTAATTTTCCGGTAAAGGTCTCCCTGGTTCAGTGCCAGTCACAGAACACAGACTTTTGATATACATCACACAACATTGCTGCTTTTCCAAGCATTTTATATGTCCTTTAATTATGTTATGGTCTGCCTGATATGAAAGTAACTCCTCGGATTTGAAGGCTTGTAGAAGATCACATCCATCACACAGTCTACATAACTCTCTCTTGCATCTGAACATGTTGTATTGTGTCGTAGTACTATAATCTTTATAAGGTTTATCGGTTTATTTAGTTTATTTAAGTGTCACATAGCAAATACATACAATTTATAAGATTTACAACAAGTTTTATGTATAGACTCATGAGACAATATAATTAACCATTTGCGTCAAAACAAAATACAAGTATCACAAATTTATAAGATATATAACAGATAAAACATTAATAAAAAAAAGTCACAGATTTTACACAATTCGCATCAAATGAAACATAAGCAGCATCCCTACAAATTAAAAAGCGATAAAGACATCCCTACATAATTCCATTAAACCATTAAATGTTTTCAAGTCAGTATGGTAAGTAACTGTAAACATTGAGACTTAAGGGTCTGGTAACAACGTTAATGTTTGTCAGACATGTCTGTAGTGAAAGCAGTTAGTTCAGCTATACACCAGGATTTCCGCTACTTGCATTCATCATCATCATCATCATCATCATCATCGTCGTCGTCGTCGTCGTCGCAGCCGTTATCATCTTCATCAACAGCAGCACATACATTACACATTTTTGGAACAATAAAGAAGTGCTGTTCTCCAGTACCAGATAGAGATGGTGTAAGAGATTCCAGTGCTGGTAGAAAATCTACATATATTGGCACTGAAGACACTGACCGAGGCTCCTGCAACGGCAGCCTGTCAGGAGCTAACAGAGTCTTTGTCTTGCTTCTCCATATGAATATCAAGGAACAATTGTTCGGATCAGCTGTGTACTGGTCAATATCTATCTCAGTGTTGACATAAAGCGTACCAGTTGGCATATTTATAGTACATTCACCACACTCAGTGTTGACATAAAGCGTACCAGTTGGCATATCTATAGTACATTCACCACAGCCTTGGTTTTGTTTTGCTGTCGATGACTGTATAGAGATTCTATAATATGCATTATTATGTTGATTTTTCTCACTCTGTAAGGAGAGGCAGTTACATGATGAACATAGGCAATAATTTATTTCATTTAAAAAGAGATCACTTAGTTTATCCTTTTCTGTCAAAGATACTGCATTATATTCATATAGGTCATAAAATTGCCCTAGTCGCCCCAAATCCACAGGTGGTTGGCCTATTCCAATGCATCCCTGACATTTACTACTATTTCGGGTTGTTTCACATTCCTTGATTGTGTGTTCCAACCGTGCAAGAAAATCCATTTCAAGATATGGACATCTACGGTGAAACTTCCAGAGTGACGTTCGTTCACCCATACTACCAGTTGGCACTATACTAGCAACGTTGAAGATACCGCGCCTGTTTACCCTTGTCCTTATTCTCTCCAACATTGCTTTCACAGCAGAATAAATATCAAGTATCTCATTGTTACAAAAGTCGATGGGTGCCTTTGAAATTATGTGTTGGAAAATCTCCTCCAACTTGTCTCTCTGATAGGGTTTAAGTGATGGGTAGTGAATTCGTGTGTGTTGTGTCAGTGGTTCATATTTCAATCGTTTGTTTTGCTTCTGTTCAGATTGTAGATGATGGTATTCCTGCTGAGTTTGTCGCTTTCTCTCTCTTTCTGCCATTTCTCTCCTGCAATACAAATACACTTATTGAGTCCCACCATGTTGCTATCATATGCAGGTCTATGCTGTCCAACTGAGACGCAATAAAGATTTGCTCTGAACAGTATCATTTCTATTCGTCAATAATATGCCACAGTCCATCAACGCTATGCGTAACAAAGAATGAGCTTTGCTCTTGCTTCTGGTCTGAGTGTTCCAGTTTGAGATTACTGCATCCTTTGTCTAATAGCATGTAATAGGGTGAATTACCGAAGTTACATTAAATTTTGTGGTAAACTTTTAGATAAATCAGACTTCAGATTTCAGTAATTCTCTTTGGCTTCATGTTGCCAAATCTAAAGGGTCACTCACAAGACTTTAATAGTCGAAACCGCGGTATGGCCCATCCCCTTTCTCATTCATGTGTTCACTGCTCTTAAAGGATCCCAGTTTTAATTTTTATTCACCGGTGGCAAATACGGTTTAGAGAAAAATATGGATCATTCAAAACCTGCGTCTTAATATTATGAATTAAATGTTAAATAAAATCATCATTGTTATTCGTTTCGGTCAAAGGTTATCGCCGAAAATGCATATGATGATACACTGAAAATATTATGGCGCTGAAAGTAACAAGCTTTTTTAGAAAAAGCTTTAACTTGTATCAACAATATGGTTTGAAAGACTATATTTTCAAATTATAAAGATGCAAGGGCCCCTTTCAATCTCAGATGATGTAAAATGTTGACATTCAAATAACGAAGATGAAAACAACACGCGTACTGAACAGAAAACTGCTATTTATACCTTTACTTACTATATAATATTTCCTGCCATATAAAATATGAGATATCTTTAACATATACACTATACACTATACACATATGTGTATGTGTTGTGACTCAAACATTCAATCGATTCAACCTTAAAGTCAATACTAAACAAGTATAAGCTTTAACAAAAGGTTTGGTTCTACGATTCCCACTCCAAAAACCAAGGTGGGAAAAAACTTCATTAACAATCAGGTACTAATTCCATGAAAACATATCGTAAGCCGAATGAGCAGCTATTTTCCCAATAGTTGGCCACTCAGTTACCTAAACTTAACCATCAGGAAAACATGTCCGTGTAATATATACCCCCCCTTAAACCCCACTTTTATATAGTAAAACTGGGGTATGCAGGGGTATACCTATTTTTCTTATTTTTGCTCCAAAACATAGATTGTGGGTACTCGTTAGAACCGCATCGGCGAGGCGGTTCTAACGTGTACCCACAATCTATGTTTTGAGCAAAAATAAGAAAAATATCAAATTTTTTCTACTGAAAATTTTCATTTTTTACAACTTTAAAAATCTCTGTATATTGCATGGGTATTTTTATACCCCGCCACTTCAAAAAGTGCGGGGTATTATGTTATACCCTCCGCAAAAAATTTGCGTTCGAGTGTCCGTCCGTCCGTCTGTCCGTCTGTCCGTCCGTCTGTCCGTCCGTCCGTCAGCGCTTCGTTTCCGTGCTCTAACTTGAGCATTTATTGACCAATTTTCTTCAAACTTTGTATAGGAGTTTATATCAGGAAGGAATGGTTTGGGATTGGAGATGGGCAAATTTCGTCAAATAAGTACAGAGTTATGGCCCTTGATTTACTTTAAAATTTCGTTTCCGTGCTCTATCTTGAGCATTTATTGACTAATTTTGTTCAAACTTTGTATAGGAGTTCATATTAAGAAGGAGTGGTTTGGGATTGTAGATGGGTAAATTTCGTCAAATAAGTACAGAGTTATGGCCCTTGATTTACGTTAAAATTTCGTTTCTGGGCTCTATCTTCAGCATTTATTGACCAATTTTCTTCAAACTTTGTATAGGAGCTAATATTAGGAAGGAGTGGTTTTGGATTGAAGATGGGTAATTTTGTTGAATAAGTACAGAGTTATGGCCCTTGACTTATATTAAAGTTTTGTTTCCGGCCTATATCTTGGGCATTTATAGACCAATTTTGTTCAAACTTTGTATAGGAGTTTATATTAGGAAGGAGTGGTTTGGGATTGAAGATGAGAAAATTTTGTCAAATAAGTACAGATTTATGGCCCTTGATTTACGTTAAAATTTCATTTTCGGGCTCTATATGGAGCATTTATTGACCAATTTTCTTCAAATTTTGTATAGGAGTTTATATCAGGAAGGAGTGGTTTGGGATTGAAGATTGGTAATTTTCGTCAATGGCCCTTGATTTATGTTACAATATTGTTTTTAGGCCCTATCTTGAGCATCTGTGGACCAATTTGCTTCAAACTTTGTTAAGGAGTTCATATCTGGAAGATGTGGTTTGGTATTGTAGATTAATGCTGTGCATTTGTACTAAATTAAATTTGCGTGGCGGGGTATCATGCATGCCTGCAGCGCTTTTATTTCGTAATGTAAAAATATGAAAATATTTATAGGCGCAAACAGCACAAAAATTTTAACACCTAGACATAAAACAGTAAGAACCACCACAGAAGTATCGCCTCGGAACGATCGGTAATATAAAATTACTGGCGGGCTTAAATCAATTTTACAGGTACCTAACCTCACCCTCAGCTTCTGCAGTGGTTCACAACATTTAACACACGGACATTGCGGGTGCATTTTAATGGGAAGGTGATGCTCACCCTTCGCGAACACCCGAGCGAACACCTAATCACACCTCCTGTTTTGTGGGATCCATGCCTGTATGACTACTTATCTCGTATTCGTCAATGTTATTACGGATTTTTATGAGCTAGGATATACGATTTCGGTACCTTGACCCCTTTACTTTAGTTACGTCCTCACTAGTCAATGAATCATCAAGGACAAACAAATAAATCATGATAACCACCATGATGAATCAAAAACGAGGACTCACAGACTGAGTAAGCTGCCCGATGATGGAGATCCCTGGGCGCAAATAGCTTACTAACTCCGGGGCAAAAGAAAAACACCAGTTGAACGCCGTTGGGCCGAGCAACAGGCAAGAAGCTCGGTCCCAACTAACTGAATAGCTAAAGTGGGGGCCATCAAAGAGTCTGACGCCCGACCCACCGGCGTGCAATTAAAGAAGGCAGCATAGAACTGAAAAGAAAAATCATTCCGTCTGATAAGTTTCTCAAATTTGCAAACCAAGTCACCATAAAATTATGGTTCCGAAAGGCCATCGCGTAAAAGGGTCTTTCTTTAGCCAAACATTTGGAAATCCATTCATAGTTTATGCGATAAAAATTAAGAAAATGTTTTTTGTAGACAATAATTTCGTCTGATGGTACCGCTTGAACCGGCTTACTTGTTGCATTTTAGCAATAGGATCTGGGTAATTAAGTGGAAGGCTTGTCTACTTCGGGTGTCGCCAGTAGCACAAGTCGGCTTGATCACACAGTTCAAACCTTACGTCAGAGCAGTCATCATTTGGTCAATTAAAGAGAATCTATATGGCATGCTTTCAGTTACACGCAATGGGACTGAAGTTCGGTATTTACGAAGATTTTGGGACAAAGACCTGTGCCGGTTATCCTGGAAGTGAATTCTATATGCAAACGGACGCACAGACGTTCGCAGACTGGGGCGTGGACTTACTGAAGTTCGATGGATGCAATTCCAATTTCAAAGATGACCCTTATGGTACGATCACATACACTCTAGTTTTGCATTACGAAAACATGCCCATGCAATATACAAAGAATTTTTTCAGCAGTAAAAATTGAAAATTTTGTTGGAAAAAATTTGATATTTTTCTTATTTTTGCTCAAAACATAGATTGTGGTTACACGTTAGAACCGCCTCGCCGAGAGATTGTGGGTACACGTTAGAACCGCCTCGCCGAGGCGGCTCTAACGAGTACCCACAATCTATGTTTTCGAGCAAAAATAAGAAAAATAGGTATACCCCTGCATACCCCAGTTTTACTATATAGAAGTGAAGTGGGGTTTAAGGGGGTTTTCAATACACGGACATGTTTTCCTGATGCACATACACTCCAATTTTGTAACGAGACAAATTTGTAACGATTGGATGTTTAAATGTTTTATTTGAAAATTCGGGGCACTGCCCTGGAAATAACATATGTGATTTTGATAAGGATTCCGAAATTAAGCAATATAGTACAATCCCTTCCTTCTAAATGTTTTCAGAGGATCAAACCTAAATATAATTATGTTTATTGTAGGTTATCCTACTATGGGTATGTACCTGAACAAAACTGGTAGACCTATTGTTTACTCGTGTGAGTGGCCATTACAGAACTGGATTCATAAGACGAAGGTACATATAACTGATGTGTATACATGTATATTGCGATTTGATGTGGTAAATAAGGTCTAAAACGAAAGCAAATGATGTCCCCTTTTTATTACGTTACGGCTTCTTGTTCCCTCAACTTGAGGAACCAATGCTTCACCAATCTGACAGTTCATCGAAAAACAATATTTAAACGCGTACGTGTATGAATATTTACAATTCTTTTGAAAAAAAAAAAGTATTTTATATGACAATGCGTTTGTATTTGTAGCCTGACTATAAAGCAGTGCGTGAGACGTGTAATTTCTGGCGTAACTATGCCGACATCAATGATTCCTGGGATAGTATAAAGAACGTGATTCAATTCTATGGAACAGACTATGGTAACTTCAGTGCGATGGCGGGGCCGGGAGCATGGAATGACCCGGATATGGTAAGGGATTGCCGCTCTTTATGGGAACTTTGTTTATCTTTTCTAATTAATATTGGTCACTATTTTTTTTAGTTTTGACTCGGAGTATGAGCTAAAGTATATTCTCTCGCTATCCCTGATTGCAAATGATATATGGAATGAAAATGCAACTTTGAAAATGTTGATGATATATGATATTAATATGCTACTAGACTCGGGCACTGAACAGTACTACATTTGCAATGGACAGTACTATATGTAAAATCTTATTTACTTACATGTATTTCAAGTTTTAATTATGTTATGGCCATCTTACCGTTTCAGCTTGTGATTGGTAACTATGGCCTCAGCCCCACTCAGGAGCGGACGCAGATGGCTATGTGGGCGATATTTGCCGCTCCCCTGATAATGTCAGTAGATCTCCGGACCATACCCCAACAGTCTAGAGATGTATTGCTCAACGAACGGGTGATAGCTGTAAATCAAGACAGCCTCGGAATGGCTGGTCGCAGAGTTATAAAGGTGAATTTTTTATTAATATTTTAATAAGACAATTTGGAATAGTACTTAATGAATAGACTTATTGTGTGAAACGGGTCACTAAAATGAATAATGTTGTGCGGAGCGAGTGGAAAGGGCGCGTTGGGTCTTGGTTTTGGAAATTTCTCATCATTGTCTAAATATAAATTACTTGTTATATACATTCGCATATATAATTTGTAGACTTTGTCTCAAGTTTGACGCATTTTTGACACACTGTACGACATTGCGTCTGATTTGGTCTTTCTTTCTTAAGATACTGAGTCGATCAATGTCTGACCATCACCTCAGGTGTGGGGTGGGTGGTTAAATTTTGAATTTAGCAAAATGGGGGAAACATTCGGGATGGGCCATTAAAACTATTTACAAGAAGCTAGACAGAGGTATACTAAAACGTATACATCTGGACCCTTGGTTCTAAATAAGAGCCTTGAATTCTTCCGTGGTCTTAGATGCGACCACTGAAGAAGGAAGACTATTCCACAATGGAATAGTCCTTGGGAAGAATGAATTCTTCAGAGCATCACTATAGGACATGTATCTTGTGTACTGTGAATCATGAGATACCCTTGTAGATCTTAATCTGGGTGCCGGTGTCAGATATTTATCTTTGTCAAAAGACACTGTACCGGAATGAATCTTGTAAAAGAAAGTTAAGGAAGACTTTAGCCTGCGGTCATCCAGGGATGGCCAGTCGAGATCATTAAGTATGTCATCGACGCTGCTGGTATTATGCCATCGCCCGCAGACCCACCTAGCTGCTGTCTTCTGCACGTTCTTCACCTTTTTCGTCTCAGTTTCATTTTAGGGATGCCAAATAGGAGATGCATACTCGAAATGAGGGCGAACCGATTTGGTATGCAACTTCCTTCGTATGCTGAGGTGCAAGTGCCAAATTGCGCCGAAGTAAACCCAAAGTCTTAGTTGCTTTAGAAGAAATTTCAGAAACATGTTGACCCCATTCCAAGTTGTCAGTAATAGTAATTCCAGGGTATTTGGCGGACTCAACCTCTTCCAATGTTTGTTGATGCAGCGAGTAGTTAAAAGTGTATTTGATTGCTAGGGAGGTGCCGAGCCACCCTCATTGAATGACATTTGGCAACATTCAATTTCATTTGCCAATCGGTCTCCCATTGTCCTAGGCTATTCAGGTCATCCTGTAATATCTGGCAATCTATGAGAGTTTTAATATTTTATTATCTTTGCAGGAAAAGAATTTAGAAGTCTGGTCTCGCCCAATTACACCGAAAGGCAGCAAAGCTGTTGTGTTCCTAAACTTAAACGAAGGTGGTGGCCCTACAAAAATGATAACATCTCTTCTGCAACTCGGCCTAGACAGCCAAAAGGGGTACAGATTTACCGAAACATTTGATGGGACTGATTTAGGTGTATATTATCCTCTGGATGTGTTCGTGTGTTCTGTTGATCCAACCGGAGTGTATATGGTGACAGCTACCGCATTATGACAATGACATTCAGCTGCTTTTCAGTTAAAAAATTATGGATTGAGGGAAACAAACTTTTGGTTTTGACATGGTTTTGCTGCGACAGAGTTATTGCTACTTATATTTATGCATTATATCAACGGATATAAGCATTGAAGGGTTGTCACAAATGTTGCTAAAATGAATTTATCTTGAATATTAACTAGTGCATGCTTTAGTGCAGTCTGTAGCAGCACATTGTGCTTACGTGTCCATCTCTTCAACTGCTGATATGTTAGAGTAGCTTGTGATATACTTAATTTGATCATTTGTTGCAGATACTCTTTGTCAAGCTTCAAATGATAATACACCCAGAGGATAATATGGCTTAACGCGAACGATAAACCATATATCGAATGACCAAGGGTACTTGCTATCTGCGTTATGATAATTTTAAAACAATAATTATGTTGGAGGCCTCAAGTCACTACAAATTATAATTTTGATGAATCTATTATGAGAAAATATTTATACTAAATGTTTTCAGAGAGAAGAAGAAGATATATTTCGGTACTGTTCATGTATTAAGTAACAACTGGGACAATTAACCTCAGTCAGCTAAGGGACGTTACCAAGGCGTTACCTGGAAAATTACCTATGCAGATCAAATTTCGATTATTTCCCCTAGATTGCGATGTGCGCGATGTCCTATTTTGACACCTGAGGGACAATTACCAATATAGACCTGTGTTTTACAGGTAACTTGTGGCTAAGGCCTGGGATAGATTTATGAAATTTGTGTTATATAAAATTGAAAGAAAAAGAGCCCATCATAGTAAAAAGAAATGGATGTTTCTGAAAGGGCTCTGACCAGATTAGACGTATTCCGGCTGTGCAGTCAAAAATGCATCATTAAAACATGTAGATGCAATGAATACTCCCTTAAATCCAAAATTATTTAGTTAAACTGGTGTATACAGGGTAACCTATTTTTCATATTTTTGCTCCAAAGCGGTTCTAATGTGTTTCCTTATTCCATGTTTTGAGCAAAAATATGAAAAATATCAAATATTTCCAGTGAAAGGTCATTACCGCTGAAAAAATCTCTATATATTGCACGAGCAAGTTTTCGTAATGGGTTACTATATTTGAATTATTGAAATTAGAAAAGATAACAATTATTTTTCATAAAATTTACCACGCATGTGCATGCTCCTTAGAATTGCAGGAGCGGACTTTGCTGTCGGTCTGTGTGCTTTTCGGTAATTAAAATACAGTAGAAGGGAGCTTTTTCCTAGTGACATGGTGTCAGACTCCATATCGAGCGGTCCTGGGTTCGAAACCCTCATGGGGCACTGTGTTTTGTCCTTGATTCTCTAGAGTAACGTTGTATGCATGGGAAGAAAAAGAAAACAAAACATGATGCAATTTATTTTATATGATCAGGCACGAATCGCACAATAGAGGTACAAATTGCCTGCGGGGATTCAGTGTGCAGGCTAAGCTTAAGAGTTCAGAGAGTGACTGATGGCTTATTGTCTTTAATTTTAGTTGTGAATTGTCACTTGACAAAAGCGTCTATCACCTCGATGCAGTTATTGACACAAATTTTGATTTGCACAAACACAGTCTCATGTCTTAAAATGACATTACGAAAACATGCCCGTGCAATATACAGAGATTTTTAAGGTTGTAAAAAATGAAAATTTTCAGTGGAAAGTTTTTGAT
This sequence comes from Rugalucina vietnamica, assembly GCA_964017185.1. Classification (NCBI taxonomy): domain Eukaryota; kingdom Metazoa; phylum Mollusca; class Bivalvia; order Lucinida; family Lucinidae; genus Rugalucina; species Rugalucina vietnamica. The sequence goes on from OZ024869.1 coordinate 339,410, forward strand.
ATTTTTCTTATTTTTGCTCAAAACACTCTATGTTTTGCAGCAAAAATAAGAAAAAATAGATATACCCCTCCATATCCCAGTTTTGCTATATGAAAGTGGGGTTTAAGGGGGTGTATATTGCACGGACATGTTTTCCTGATGAATTGGAAGTTAGACGCATTATTTTTCAGACTAAAATTTTTTTTTGTAATAAAAAAGTATGTTTTTGTAGGTGACAATTAGCTTCCTTCGTTTTGCGCCTAGAAACAATGCTTTGTTATTTTTCCAATCTCGGAGACGCACAAATATGTATGTACGTGTTTATGGAGCAGATATGGTGTGCAGGCTGATCGAATCATGTTTTCTTATCCATATACTCAGATCTATATCCAAAGTCCTGGGTGCATCTAGTTTCTGTACTTGCGTAGAATAAATAATGTTGGGCCTAGTCCTCTTTCACAGCGATTTTTTTTTCTAAATAGATCATTTATTTTACGAAGAAAAGCATACGCAACACTCTATTCAAAACGCTCAGTTTGTCAAAATCACCTATCGTCAAGGTAATACGGCCGCGGGCCCCAGCTTTTATTGCAGGGGATGTTTATTTAAGACACGTGCCACATGACAAACTGATTCAATGTGTGAACAATCAGTTTGGTCGCGACATGAAAAAAAATCTTGCTTAAGCTTTTCACCAGCCTGTCATCAAACCAGGCCGGTTTGTGACTACAGATGACAACGCTCTTACAAAACTCGGAGTTTGGGACAGGTATACTGTCTACATAGCAAAATCATGCACGCTGATTAAATACATGTTCAATTTTTCATCTATAAAAAGGTATCTAACATGTATTTCGCGTTAAAAGTTCTCATTTTATTTAAAAAAGATGCATTTAGTAAGTCAAAATCTTTAAATTCCACATTTCATAAAATAAGTTCTTTAATTAAACATGATTTGAACTTCATATTTTATTATCGTTTCTTTCTTTCTTTCTTTCTTTCTTTCTTTCTTTCTTTCTTTCTTTCTTTCTTTCTTTCTCTTCTATTCTTTCTTTCTTTCTTTCTTTCTTTCTTTCTTTCTTTCTTTCTTTCTTATACTATGCATTCTTTCTACGTTGCAAAAACACGCACTGATTAAATATATGTGCAATTTCCATGCAGTTGATTTCTACCTGTTAAAAGTTGTCTATCATGGTGTCAACATGTATGTCGCGGTATATTTAATGATTTAAAGTTCTCAGTTCCAGCTAAACTGCTGTTGAGTAAAACAAATCACTATAGCAGGTACAAACCTTTAATTTCTGCATTGAATTCGACTCCTTTCATTAAAATAATTTCTTTAATTAAACATGATCTTTCACTCTTTCTTTATTGAATAACCGACTCAACTGGTTACGGTGGTAGCAACGCTGCTCCTCTTGGTTTGGACTTAGACATTTCATAGGGTAAGTCAGGATGGTAGTTGCGAAACGCGTAATTTTGCATCTTCTGAGTCAAATGGAAGAAATTTTGAAAATACTTATTTTATTATAAAACACATCAGATTAAAGCTTATAAAATTTTCTAAATGGTGATAACTTATAAAAAGTTCGCAAAAAAAAACAAATTTATGAAATTTAAGGCCAAAAATGGCTTCTAACACCTTTTCGCAAAATTCCTACTGAGTCTATGAGATTAATATGGACAAACTTTCGAATATGGAAGGATTTTTAATCGCAAAAGGAAGAAACAAGGCAAATACTTATTTTGTATATTTTTATACCACATTTTATGGCATATTATAAACATTATGACCATAACTTATAAAATTTTGTCGTAAAACGGAAAAAGTGTCATTTTTAACATTTTATTTGGTTTTCCTATTCAATTGTGTACATCGCTCAACAGTAATTTCACAGGTAAGCGCTCGGGTATTTCCGTAAATCCGATAATAGCCGATTGTGCTTGTGAAGACTATTGTTCCCTATGAAAGTAGCCGAGTCACCACCTTTGGGGAAACAGACTTCCTCATTGTATAACATGTATTATTCATTGCAATGTTTTCCATTCGAATGTTGGTTTCGAATGCAAAACGTTAGTTCTGATTGTGTATCGATTCCTGTCCATTACTTATATCAAAGTTTTACAGCCTTGTAAATTACAATTGTTTTCGAAAGCCTAAACTTAAACATGGTGGGGCCCTAAATGATAAAACAATGTTAAATTTAGCAATGGTCAGGATCGGGGGCAATCATATTAAAAACCAAGGTAGAGAAAAACTAAACTGACAGTCAGGTACTAAAGTCGCTTTGCAATTCGACTAAGACAGCTAAAAGAGATAGGGGCTTACCGAAACATCAAATAGGACTTAATCAGGTGTGTTATCCTCAAGATTTGTCCGTTATCCTCTGGATTTGTCCGTGTATTTTGTAGATCCACCCGAGTGCTTACGCTACAGCAGCTACAGTTCTGTTAACATGAGTGCTCAGTTTTGACAGAATGAATAATGATTATTTCGCATTTTGTCTTAGTGTTATAAAGGTTCAAGTAGGCAACGATCAGGAAAAGGCGCAATCAGAAACAGATCTCTTCTCTAAAACCGAGGTGGGAAAAAACTAAATTAACAATCAGGTACTTATACCATGAAAACATATCGTAAGCCGAATGAGCAGCTACTTTCCCAATAGCTGGCCACTTAACCATACATAAGGCACAATCAGCGCAAAAAGTTTTAACACTTTAAGACTTGTTCAGTTAGTTGTTAGGTCCTCGTGGTGAATCTCTAACTGGTCAAAGAATCATCTACGACAAACAAATAAATCATGATAACCACCATGATTAATCAAAAACGAGGACTCACAGATTGAGTAAGTTTCATTTACTTCATTTACAAGCCTTCAAATAAAACTTCCCATCGTCGAAAGCAAATCGAAAGTACGAACGTGAATATTCTACAAAAACCACCGATCAGGGGTGTTTATTACATCATTTCATTACCTGACATTTAAAATCAATTCGTACGTTCTCGTAGAAATAATAGATAATAAACAATTTTAAAAATTACTTAATACAGTAAAATCGATACTATGTGCGATTGATAATAGCGGAAATACGAAAGTTGAATGGTTTCCGTTCTTCCATTTGTATATACGTAAAATAATATATATCTCAGAAAACCAGGTAGTTATTTCCGTCACATCACATGTATTTATATCCTCGATAGACATGTCACAACTGGAAACACCAATAGTTGGTTTTCAGCTTCTAATTATTTTCAGATAATTGCGTGTAAAGAAGTCGGCAAGCAGATTCTATTTTAAGACATTTTCTGTGCGATATAAAAGCGACCTTGCGCAACGTGTGTCATTCGATTTGAAACCTTGTTAACCGACTGTCCTCATCGAAAAGTAAGAGAGATGAAGATTTGAGCAGAAGATAAAGACGGTAATATCATAATGCATCAAAATAATACTAACATAAACAAGATAATATATAGCCTCGGATGCATTTAACAACAACAGTTCGAAGTTAGAAAATGTTCCATTTCATTATTTTTGTTTATTTGATTTTGTTTAATTAATTCATATAATAATTAAAAAGGCTAAACTGACAAAGAATTTAGAGATATCTGTAAATAACATTTAGCATCATAATATTGTCCAAAAATATTCACCCGGTGTTGACCTTTATGCATTGCATAAATTAAATCGCTATGACGCTGTATAATAAATTCTCGATATTATCGTAATTGATTCGTGCACCGTCGGTAAGACTCGATTAAGTAAGCGATGACTGTGTACCCAATATATAAGCAGTTTGCTACATCGTGTATCACAAGGACCATAGCTCAATGGTTAGGACACCGGATTTGTAACATGTGGATCCCTGGTTCGAGTCCCTTAGAAGATGAGAAATATATTTTTCTTTTTTATTTTATTAAACAAAATGGTCACCACGTTTTATCAAAAGCAATCGCACGGAGAACATGATATTCTTGCTTTATTGCACTTTTCATGTATCATATCGAGCAACATAAGGGTTTTCAAACACAACAATATCGACAATATGTCTAAGCAGAACTCAAACTCTTTCTTATCTTCTAAAGCCAAAGAAATTATTTTCAATGTTTCTGAAATTCAAAATATTTAATACGATTGAGAATACAAAATTGACCAAAAAACTTAAATTATTAAATACGATTAGAGAATGAATAGGGTACATGTACATAAGAAATAATAATAATAAAAAAAATGCGACCAATAGTGGGAATCGAACCGCTATCTGTAAAATGAAAAGTAAAGTCATTTTAATCTGCGTGCTCTACCATTTGAGCTATGCAGTGAGTCCTGACCAATTTCTTGGCATAGCAACCTTATATACCGATACACTTACCTTGCTTACAATCACGAAAAGTCACGATGATGTACGAGCAATCACGAAGCAGTCCGAAGATATATTTAGAATAGCAACGAACTATAATTATATACTAATAGAGTTCACCCAACACCAGGTGAATATTTTTGGACAATACCTCCTGATTGTAGCCATTTACACGTAAAATAAGCTACATGTTCAATTCAAGCACTGTAGCTATGATACTGAATCACTCACTACGCCTTCCATTGAAGTATGCTGAGTCCTGAACTAATTCCATTTTATAACTTGATGTATTATGGTTATTTCATTACAGGTGGACATCGAAGACAGACGAGAATGTACGAACGACAAGATTCAAAGCTTAACATATTTATACACATGGCTGTTCAAGATGACTCAGTTTATCCGTCTGTGTGTACATTTCCTTGCACAACAAACGCAGTAACGGGGATTTCAACTTTCAGTTCAGTTATATGTGACCCTTTTCAAGAAAACGTAGTTTATGCGTCATCCTCGAATGATATCATACCTTATTCTACTATGGCAGACATTCGTGAAATAAACACCTCCGTAGATAGTGTGCTTCAGTCATGTGGTGCTGCTAACATTGACCATACAGACTGTGTTAAAAAGGATTTACTTTCTCCTGTGGAAAATATTTATGCTGAAATGGACCTTAAACCGAAGGACGAAAAGATAGTTCAAGCAGTGAATGAAGCCCTCACAACAGGGTCTCTAACACCACTTGTGAAGGAAGAACTAAAATGTTCAATTCAGTCTAGGAGATTAAAAGAAGGTAAAAGTGAGCTAAAGGTGGCATTTACTGGACCTAAAACATACGAACTGACCCCAGATGAGGTTGTACGAGTTGAAAGTCGACGTGTGCAGAACAGAGTTGCGGCACAAAGATTTCGAGAAAGACAAAAACTCAAAGGAGAAGAACTACAAAGAAAGTGTCACAAACTTGAATCACTCAATACTCAGTTGAGACATGAGATGAGGAAACTTAGACAAGAAAAAGAGGAACTGAAGAAAACCTTAGAGGAACATTTAAAAGTGTGTCCATTTGTTTCACAGAAAGTATTCACTGCACCAAGATGATATTAGACATTATCAAATGCATTTTATTATCTGGAGGGTAGCCATTAGCCGTAGTATTGACCTCTCCATATGTTTTCAGTATTCTATCAATCATTTGACGTAATAAGGCTCCTTAGGGGTTTATGAAGGTGCATTTTCATTTCTGTTTCTATACACGATATTGAATTCCCTTTCTTGGGCCTCACACTTCGAGGCTAGACTAGGCTAGTGTTTCTTTTGTCTTCCATTTTTTTGTCACTTTCACTTCGATAAATAAATCTATTTTCTTCATGCTAACACGATCAGTACATACGATGCTTATGGTAAAATTTAACTGGAGATGGATTGTTTAATGATATTAACTAGGGTTGCTTAGTTTCAAATGTTTCTAAGTTATAAGATTTGGACGAACTCTCTTGTTGACCTATTTATCGGTTTTTATCGGAAAACGATCCATATGAAATTATGTTGATTCCAATACAGTGTTCTCTTTCACGTCCGCTGTACATAGATGATTGACATGCGGTATCGCGAATTACCGGATTGGACCGAAAGTGTCCGAAACGAACCGATACTGTCCGGAACGGACATAGACATGTACAAAGCTAATCATGGGTCACCACATAGTAGCATGTGAAAAATTTTATGTACACAACAATATTGTGATTTACTTAGAACGCAAGAAAACCGTACTCCAACCGGATTTCTTACAGTACTGATTTATGCTACAAAAATTGAATGTATTGATATTGATCGAACTCTCAAAATGCTACCGTTTGTTATTTCAAGTGGTGAAAAAATATTTAAATTGCTGTAGTGCAAAAGTTCACAAAATATATATCAGATTTTAGGGGAAAAAATTGGGGAATTCGGAAACTTTTGATTCATTTCTTTTCTGTTTCAACTATGTGACTTTTTTAAGTTTTGAAATTGAAATTATGTTCACAGAAAACGTCAACTTGAAATGTAACAGACATGTATTATTTCACATTTTTGTCACGGAAAATAGAGTATATCTAGGTGAATGTCCGAGATATTTTGCCAGTGTTATTTACAAAACAAACAGCTAAGGCAAAGTCTGGATCACACTTCTCCTAACCAAGCCTCATGGATGAATATTTATGGGGTTTCAGTTTAACCTCACTTTTAAGATTATACCATTTGGGTCACGTGCTAGCAGATTTTGGCTTATGTCTTAGATTTAAATTATATTTATAGCTCAGGTTTATAAATTTCGAACCAAACTGGATTCACACTGTCCTTCAATTATGTGATATTTAGTATTATTCTGATTGGCTCTAGCAAAATGAAACTTTCATCATGTATTTTAAATCTTTGTTATCTAATCAGGTTAGGCACAAGCACGCTATACAACTTTTGGTCACTCAGACAGCAAGAATACATGTTTGAAATTTTGAATAAAACTTCCTTTGCTGATGGAATTTTACATATGTTTGTTTGTTTCTTTTAAGTTTTAAAGGTCAAGTCAACAATTTTTCAGACGTGGTGATGAAACCATTTATGGTTTAACACAGTATCTGTTTTATTTTGTATCAAAATGCACTATACGTTACTAAAGGAATCATTCTTCTTGTCAGTGAAGACTTCTATCACAATCTCATATTATTTTAAACTTCCAATTTTCTATGAACCCCTCCATATAGCATGTTACTAAGAACATGCTACAATTGTCTTGTTTTTAATATTAATTTATATTTTAGAGTTTTATAGTATTCCTTACTGTTAATTGTCATAGATATATATAGAAAACGAATAAATTGATTAATAGTTTTCGATTCATACTTATACCGGCGAGAAATGCGATTCTGGATATTAAATTAATTTTAATATTACAAACAAATGTGAAACACAACTGCGTTTTCAAATCTGGATGACAGACGATTATTGTTTGTTCGAAACGACTTGAATGTTTTGTCAAACTTGAGGTCCAGAAGCAGACACACACAAAGTCAGTTGAGGTTATTATGTCCAGATATTTCTCCTGTATTTAGGATCAGATTTGAAGCCAAAGTCCCGTTTCTATTTGGCTTCAAGTCGATTGTGATAAGAACATGAAACCATAAAGCCTGCTGTTGCAAGGGCTGTTTGTGGAAAAGCAAAACACTTCATTAACAATACTTGGCTGAAAGGTGGACAACGTTGTGGTTACATGACGGGCTAGCTTTTACAGAAGAGCCTTAACCTCGTTTTGCCAACATAGAAAGATTGGTAAGTTATATCCCTTCAAATATTTAACACTGGCAAATAGTGAATATGAATACTCGTAAATCTTGCAATCCATAATAAATTTACATCAGTTATGGCATTTTATATTTAGATTCTTTTAAAGTATTTGGTTTCATTGAACAATACCTGTATTTCTACAAACTTCAATTTGGAATTATGCACATTAACAGTTATTCTTACCAGGCGTACAGGGTTACTGATGAAACGAAACCATGTTATGGCATCTCGTCAATAGTTTGCTGCTCTAAAAGGAACTCAAGTTTTAAAGTTATCACAGCTCGTTATGGTATGGTGTAAAAGGAACAAGAAGAAAATGGTCAGCAAATGGCTCAATCAGAAAGAAAATCCCACTCTAAAAACCGAGGTGGAAGAAACTAAATTGACAATTAGGTACTTGTTTAACTTTCATCCATGGTGGCAATCTGGCAGTAAAGTCAGGACGAGTAGTTTATTTGTAAGAGCTGTTATAGTAATTTTGTTGTTTAAATTGTTTCCTATTGGGCGTTGTAGACCCGTTGAGGAAAAAAGTAAAAGTAGGCAATGATCAGGAAATGGCGCAATCAGATAGATATTCCTACTCCAAAAACCTAGGTTGGAAAAAACTATAAAATTGACAGTTAGGTATTTATACTAAAATTAAAGAAAACTTATTTGAAGCCGAGTGAGCAGCTATTAACCAATAGGCGACCACTCAGTTACCCAAACCTAACTAAAATATGAAAACGCACACAAGGTACAAACAGTACAAAAATTCGACACCAAGACATAAAACAATTAGAACCACAACAGAAGTATCGCATTGGACCGATTAGTAATATAAAATTACTGGCTGGCTTAAACTAGTTTTACATGGCCATAACCTCAGCCTCAGTTTGTGCAGTGGTTCACAACATTTAGTTAGTTGTTCGGTCCTCGTAGTGAATCTCTTTAAGTAGTCGATGAATCATCAAGGACAAAAAATAAATCATGATAACCACTATGATGAATCAAAAACGATGACTCAGAAATTCAGTAAGCCTCCCAACGATGGAGGTCCCTGGGCGCCCAATAACTTACTGAAAATCCAGAGCAAAAGAAAAACACCAGTTGAAATCCGGTGGGCCATACAACAGACAAGAAGCTCTGGTCCCAACCAACTAAAATGAATAGCTTTACGTCGGCGTGCATTTAAAGAAGGCAGCATAGTTATCAACCATGGTTAAAAACCATGCATGTAAGCTGTCGCATAACATTTAAGTTATCCCGTTTCTTGGCAGCAGTTTAAATAATCACAATAAAGGCTGTACAAAGCTTATGTTAATTGTTGAATTATAAGCGACTTTAAATAAAAATTAGTATTATTTTTTATTATTATTATAATTATTATCATCATCACTCAGTTTAGTTATAACAAATAAGCAAGAAATTGAAGTTTCATTGAGTAAGACAAGCTGCTCGAATTGCAAAAATACATCATTGCTCACTTTTACCTTTTCACATAAATAAATTTAAATTTAGACTTGGCCACCGGGATTCAACTGGCGTTTTTCATTTGCTCCAGATTTTCAGTAATGTTGTTTGGCGCCCAAGTATCTCCATCGCCGGGCAGCTTATTATATCTGTGACTCCTCGTTTTTGATTCATCATGGTGTTTATTATGATTTGTTTGTCCTTGATTCATTGACTAGTTAAAGATTCACACGAGGACCGAACAACTAACTAAATGATGTGGATCACTGCAGAAGCTGATGGTGAGGTTATGGCCATGTAAAAACTAATAAAGCGCGCCTGTAATTTTGTATTACTGATCGTTCCAATGCGATACTTCTGTTTTGGTTGTAAATGTTTTATGTTTTGGTGTTGATTTTTGTGCTTTTTGCACCTTATGTTCGTTTTTATATATTTAGTGAAGTTCGGGTAGCTGAGTGGCCGCCTATTGGGAAACAGCTGCTCACTTGGATTTTAATATGTTCCCTTACGGTATAAATACCTAATTATCAATTTAATTTTCTCCAACCTCGGTTTTTGGTGTAGGAATATCTTTCTGATTGCGCCATTTCCTGATCATTGCCTACTTTTACCTGTTTTCCTCAACGGGTCTACGTATCAACAATTAACAACACCGATTAGGAAACAATAAAACAGCAATATTACGATAACTGTAGATAAATTTAAGAAACTTATATGAAGTAATGATTTTTCTTTTCAGTTCAGAAAAATCATAACACGTTACAGACGTATAGGTTATAACTTGAATATTATGCGTCAGTCTGCATGCTTAGTTTTTAACCCAACCATGGTTGATAGCTATGCTGCCTTCTTTAATTGCACGCCGGTGGGTCGGGCGTCAGACTCTATGATGGCCCCGACTCAAAGCTATTCATTTTAGGCGGTTGGGATCGGAGCTTCTTGTCTGTTGCTTGGCCCACCGGGGTCCAACTGGTGGTTTTCTTTTGCTCCGGAGTTAGTAGGTTATTCGGCGCCCAGAGACCTCCATCGTCGGGCAGCTTACTCAATCTGTGAGTCCTGGTTTTTGATTCATCAGGATGTTTATCGTGATTTATTTGTTTATCGAGTTTGGTTTTTTCCAACCTCGGTTTTTGGAGTGGGAATCTTTTTCTGATTGCGCCTTTTCCTGATCTTTGCCTACTTGTACCTTCGTACAAATACACTACTCGTCCTGACGTTGCTGCCTGCTTGCCACCCTGGATGGAAGTTAAATAACAATAATCTTCAGTTTCAACATGTTCAATGGCCTTTTGTACCGACAATGATCTAATAACCATCCGTTTTTGTTTTGTTTTTTTTTCTAATACGAAACAGGCTTCTGAAACACCCACGATTCAGCTACTTGCATCCCATAGACTATGTCATGGTTCGGACAATCAATAGATTTATCTGATCAGAGAGACGTATATAGATACTGTTTGACAGGCCATTGACTTTGAAGGAAGACTTACAGTCTATTAGGCAAGTCGGAGAAACGTGAAGAGTTTCAAACTCAGCTGCATGGTAGTTTGCGCATTCATCTTTTAAACACACAAAACTGCTTTGACGAAGAAGTGAAAAAGGTACAAGCAGGCAAAGAAATACTTCTTGAAGACAACCATTGCACAATGCGCACCTATGTGATACTAGATCAGTACCCAAAACGATGGTTACTGTATGTCGACTTTGAGCAGGAACACGAAAGATGAACGGTCTGATATTCATATCTGTTTATGACACACGGCTTGATGCACATGGAAACATTCCTTTCAAGAATGAATTATGTTTTAAGGAGGACAGGACGCCTTTGTTGGTTCAAAATACCCATCAGGTACCAAATCGTTGCAATCAATAAGACTTTCGCAAATTAGTGCATTGTTCTGCATAATATTTACTAGTCACCATAGAAACAAGACACAGATGTCACGAGGTTCGATCCCGGGCCGCGACATACCAAAGTCGTTAACAATGGTACTAGTTGCTCCCCGCCTGGCACTCGGATTTTCGGGGTAGGGCTAGGACTGGTCGCTCCGGTGTCAGTTTAATGTGACTGGAGGTGGTATCAGGTAAAGTGTCTGGGATCTGATACCACAGTGAGGCAGCACTATAAAAGTGAGCATTGAGCTCCCTGTCACAACCAGACACCGTCTTGATATGACAGATAATGTTGAAAGCAACCCGAACAAACAAACAAACAATAAGATGTCACGAGACTTGTCAGTTTAAGCTGATAGAGAGAACAGTGAACAATTAGCACGACGAGGCTCTGACGAAGGTGGAAATGCAAATAACCACACAGCATTATTTAGTTAGACATGCCTCAGTCTGCGACAAAACTGCTTGATGGGCAACCATTGAAGGGTGTTTGCTAATGCGAGAAAATTTTACAGGATTAGAATCGTCTTCACAGTGGCTATATATAAGAATATTTAAATGTAGCAAAAGTGAGCAAAACTCACATACCCCCGGCGGTAGCCATCAGAGGTCATACCACTTTGAGACAAAAAGCAGATTACAGAAAAAGGTATACATCTAGTCTCATCAAAGGAATACCCAGGTGAACTGTAAGCTACAAAGATAGAACATCAAGTTATCTTCTTCTGGTGTACATTTGTTTAAAATTTAAGAAAATTATAAAAACAAAGTTCTGAGACCTGAGCTGTATTATAGGAAAACCTGCTGGTTGCATATGTGAAAACAAAGATTTAGATCAGCTGCAAAATCAATCCCTCAACATTCTAAATCAGAAACTGCTAGTGTCTAACCATTTTGTGCTATATAGCCACATCTATCTCCAACCTCTTTGGAGATCCCAAAGAAAGGTTTTATCGTGGCATAGCTCACATGAAGTTACATCCAACAACAACAACAAAAGAAACTTTTGGAGATAAAATATATTCATAAATAATTATATTCACAATGAAAGGCTTTGGGTTGAGTGACAGATGGAAAAACATAAGCAGGAGATAGCTGATTATTTCTTACACAACACAACTTATCATTCCCAATGTTTGTACTAAATTTCATCATCCTATGTCAAGCAGTTCCTGAGAAATTTCCCTATTCATTGTACAGGAGTGACAGATGGAAAAACTACAAAGTGGAAAAAGAATGGAAAAACAAATACTAGCCATCTGATTTTCTCTTACACAATACACTTGGACACTGTCTAAATATATACAAAATGTGAAGAAGCTGGCATAAATAGGAGCTGAGAAATCTGTGACGGAAATTTCAATCAGAGAAAAAGACGGATAAATAAAGTGACTGATAAGCAGGAGATGGCTGATTCTTTCTTACACAATACAACTTACCATACCCAATGTTTGTACCAAATTTCATCATCCTATGTCAAGCAGTTCCCGCGAAATTTTTAACAAAAATTTCCATATTCATTATACAGGAGTGACAGATGGAAAAACTACAAAGTGGAAAAAGAATGGAAAAACAAATACTGGCCATCTGATTTTCTCGTACACACTACACTTGGACACTGTCTAGATGTATACAAACTTTGGAGAAGCTGGCATAAATAGGAGCTGAGAAATCTGTGACGGAAATTTCAATCAGAGAGAAAGTAAAATGGACAAGTAAAGGGACTGATAAACAGGAGATGGCTGATTCTTTCTTACACAATACAACTTACCATACCCAATGTTTGTACCAAATTTCATCATCCTATGTCAAGCAGTTCCTGAGAAATGTTTGACAAAAATTTCCATATTCATTATATAGGAGTGACAGATGGAAAAACTACAATGTGGAAAAAGAATGGAAAAACAAATACTGGCCATCTGATTTTCTATTACACAATACACTTGGACACTGTCTACATGTATATAAAATTTGAAGAAGCTGGTATAAATAGGAGCTGAGAAATCTGTGACAGAAATTTCAGAGAGAAAGAAAAATGGACAAATAAAGGGACTGATAAGCAGGAGATGGCTGATTCTTTCTTACACAATACGACTTACCATACACAATGTTTGTACCAAATTTAAACATCCTATGTCAAGCAGTTCCTGAGAAATCTTTGACAGAAATTTCCATATTCATTATACAGGAGTGACAGATGGAAAAACTGTAAAGTGGAAAAAAGATGGAAAAACAAAATACTGGCCATCTAATTTTCTCTTACACAGTACACATGGACACTGTCTACATGTATATAAAATTTGAAGAAGCTGGCATAAATAGGAGCTGAAAAATCTGTGACAGAAATTTCAATCAGAGAGAAAGAAAAATGAATAAATAAAGGTACTGATAAGCAGGAGATGGCTGATTCTTTCTTACACAATACAACTTACCATACCCAATGTTTGTACCAAATTTCATCATCCTATGTCAAGCAGTTCCAGAGAAATCTTTGACAGAAAAAAGTTTACACACACACACGCACACACGCACACAAACATCTTCACAGAAAAGACAAAAACTATATACCCCCTATATACTTCGTATATGCCGGGGGTATAACTAGAAAAAGTGTTTATGAAACACAATGCCCCCAACTGGTGCGTCACTTTCAAGATGTGAAAATGACAAGTTCAACTTGCAAAAAAAAGATGCAAAAAATAATCTGAGAAGTATATCCCAACCCCATGCATATCTTGAAAGCATGGTCACAATATCCGTAAACTTTCAAAAGTATCGGTATTAAACTGTAGGAGGAGTTGCGCATACAAGGTACCCTCTATCCATTCACTAAAATGCCAAAAATGACTTAAGTTCAAATTATGAAAAGAGATGACAAAAAATGATCCGAGGGTTATATCCAAACCATATGCATATCTTCAGACCATGTCCATAAAACATGTAAAGTTTTAAACGAATTGGCATGAAACTAGGAGTTGCGCACACAGTCACTTTCATTGTCAAAATGCCCGAAAAATGGCTAAGTTCAAATTGCGAAAAAAAGTGACAAAATTAATCTGAGGATAATATCCAAACCACATATTTTCAAAGCATGGTCACAACATCTGTAAAGTTTCTAGAGAATAAAAATAATTGTTAGATCCTTTGGAAGGAGTACAATACAAAGCTAGAAGATGTGCCATATTGTACAATTTCGGGTAATGAACCTTCATCAGTGACCCTTTATAAAACTGGCAGCGAAAGCCAGACATTTTGCTGCAATTTCAAGAATTTACATCTGTGTAGTCTAAATCAAAGACTCAAATTCCCAAAGGGGCCAAATAATCAAAATACTGTTAAGAAGATGATCCTTAACATATAAAAATTTGAAATACTTCATATATATTCACTGATCCCAAAGTATTAAACTGTAGGAGGAGTTGCGCACACAATGTACCCACTATCTATTCACTTTATCAAGAATTAAAAAGGGAAATAACTCACAGAATGGGCCCTTAGCCCATTGAATTTATCTGAAAGAAAACAAATACGGGTCCTCTTAATGTTCATATACAAACTACATACCAAATTTCAAGATCTCCTGGCCGAGTGCTAAGCGTTATTCATGCACTGGACTGGATAGACGTACAGAGCCAAACCAATAATTATAATGCCCCTTCAACTTCTTCGAAGTTGGGGGCATATAAAGAACACAAAACTATCCTGAAAGATTCCAACAGCCATTGTTTGTTTGGAACATGCTGCACAGGATGATCCAGTGAAGTGACAAGATTTTTGGTGACTACTTCAACTGGCATATCTGCACTTGATGTGGTAATTTATAAATACTTAAGTTAGCACATTATTACATTGAATGAAGTTTAAATCTTCGGGATATCATCCGGCGCGGGGTGAAAGGTTGTAAATAATTTATAAGACATGTTCATTAGAAATGCATTTATTGCCTCTGTTCATGAACAAAATATGAACACAAAATATTTATTTCAGCAACAATATATATATAATTCAATTCATAAGGCAGAGTTTTGAGTCGCAACAGTGGCTAAAACGAACACAATGAGCCGACAACAAAGCAATTTGCAGATCAGACTGCCTGCGAGAAAGCTCCAGATAATGTCATATACCATACTGTTTCTTTTAAACAATAGCTTAAGGTACTCACAACAACTATACGGTGAGACTTTCCTCACAGTACATGTCTAAAAAGCTCACAAATACAAAAGCATCTGACAGTTGTTTTAGTCATAAATTTTAGTACGTATATGCAGTGTACATGTATGTCGCCAAAAAGTGAGAGTGTTAGATAGACTGTATATTTTCGTTTTGTTGACTGCGATTGTGATCGTTTTTCCAAAGTTGAGACTCAAAGCAGATTCAATGCAGATGAGCAGTTGTAATTCTAAAACATATACATAACCTGTTTCAGAAAAGAGTATCAGTAGCTAGTCATGGCTTCATTCCCAAATGAGCATGAAATTTTATTTGCTGAGAAATGTTGAAATAGCCAAAATTAATGGATTTTCATGAATAGATCACCAAAGTCATACTGCGATTGGTTAAGCACCCAAATCTTCTTTTTAATTTTAAGAATTTTAGCAAGATAAATTTTATGCTCAGTTTAAATACGTATGTATAGTATTGACTCCACAAAAGGTATGTCATGAGTGCTCAAAAGGGGTGATTCTGATCACCTCCGACTATGAAAAAAATGGCAGGACATACATTATATTTTTTTTACAAACCTAACTGCCATGTGGTTGGATTTCATTTCAAAGCAAACATTTCAAACATTTGCTCGCGTTTGATTTCTTATTTAGCACATAGTTGATATGGTAACAGATGCTACACCAAAATACACAAAAACAGTGGTAAAAGTTAACAGTATAATGTAAGTTGCTAGGTTGAAAATACATAGCTAAGTGTTTAAATGTCATTCTTAGTGAAAGCTATGTGTTGAAATAAATTTGCTTTTGTTATACTTTAAAGAATCACAAGCACAAAGTATTGTAACGAGACAATTTGTTGTTTTTTTTTGTTTGTTGTTTTGTTTTTTGCGGGTAGAATTGTATCTCTAATTCATAATCCATCATTGCAAAGCCCCTATCCATTGTTTTGGCTGTATATTCCGGTTTGTGTTGGACCTTGTCGGAAACCACAAAGGCAAATTTTGTCGTGACTCGGTTTATATGTGTGGAGAAAAGATACAATTATCAAATAGTGTCCTTAAATGGTTTAAAAACCGTTTCTATAATACTTGCTATAGTTTTCGTTTTTGATAAATAAAGGGACATTTACAAAGGTTTGGGTGAAAACACAAATTTATACATTACTTACAAGCCAGTCAGCTGGATTTCGGACATAATATGGTACAAGAATGATGAAAATAAATGGAAATAATGTACAGCAATATAGTAGACCTAGATCTGACTGTGAGTATTTGTCATTTCCAGAATATTTGCAGTATTTAAACAAAATATACCCGTACATAGAACGTCAGCAAGCAGCAAAACACATCGTAGAATGCATAAAATTCATATTCAAATCTTAAATCTAGTTTGCTTTAACACCTATTCAGTTGTTAACATTGCTTTGCAATGAATTTAAGCACATTGAAAATCGGTAAATAAATACTTTCTACAAAAAAGGACAATTGCGATATGCCGTCTATTTCATTTCGATTCTTGAGTAACCAGTCTGAACACTGCTACAAAGCAATAGCCTTGGAAACATTTGATTAGGCTCTGAACGTTACATGGCTGTAAATGCTGGGCTAACTTGGCAACACAATGGTTCATAAATGCAATCACTGGCTTTTATAATATTATAAAACAGTAAAAGCCAACAAATTAGTCAACTACTTTGACCAAAACTGACTTTTCGATTTTGATAAATAGTTTCTGAGCACTTGTATTTATATCAAAATATTTCATTTAACAAAACTATCCCATCTAAAATAGAATCACACTAACGTCTCTTGTTCAAATCCCTCATTTGATTTATCAGCTGCAATGTTTTTCCACTGCCTCCAACCATCTGAAGGTTCGTTAGCACCACTAGATGGCGGTCGTTCTGTTCTCCGAATGTCTAGTGGCCGCTGTGCAGATGACGTAATCCGTGGTGAACTTGACCCTGCACGTGTTAACCCGGAACTTGAAGGTGACCTGGGAATCCCAGAATGTCCGAAACTGTCCGAACGCACAGGAGTATGTAACGAGGTATTTGATTTGCTGTCCAATGCAGGTGAATTGTATTGCCTCATATAATTGGGTGAGGGAATGGCAAGATTCTGTGGAGTTGTATTATAGAGTTCCGAATGAGGTCTCTCAACATGAACAGAATGCGGCCTCTGGGAAAAATCCGGATCTGAACTATCACGGTGGAGTTTTGTTTTCTGAGAACGAGAATTTCTCGGAGTCCGTTGCCCGACAGGTGAGCTTTCCTCTCCGTCAATGACTAAGTGAAATTTCGGTCTTTCCTGTGAGTCCTTGCGCGCATGCTCACGATTTTTACTATTCTTAGCACTTTCAGCGTCATTTAAAGGAGAAAAGAAAAATCGCCTCCTTGAGCTAGGTGTCAACATTTCTGCACTTTTCGCCACCCTCAGAGGAGGGTGAGACATTACTGGAGTGTTTTTGAAGGAAATATTGCACTCGCTAGTTGGGGAGTGTGGCAAGGAGGCGTCGCTATCCTCGTACAGGCTGCTTGTAGTCGTGTCCGGATCCGGTTCTATGCTGCAAAACAAACCACAAAGGTAAGATTGTAGCAGTCAAGTATATGCAAATGCTTACGTCGACTTACATAATATCTTATATGATTTTTTACCTGATGATGACTTATGTTCTGAATTTTGTAAAGCAATTAAGCTATCAATGTAAATTTGACTAATGCGGTTGTAGGAAAGACTTGTTTGACAATACAAGAATAGTCGAGTTGTTTCCCTTGGCCTACAGTTTACAACCATAATTCACGCATGCTCTCTGATACTGAGAAAACGTAGTTGCAGCTTACCACGGATCATTAGACAATCTCTTGAGTATTTGTTCAGTTGTTTCTGGGTCTGTCTCCAGTAACAACCGTAGAATCTCATCATGGAGGCTGGCAGGAATCTGAAAGAGATGTTAAACATTTTAACTCACTAGAATAATTGTTTTCAAGTTTATACGGACATTTTTATGCAATAGCTAATTTCACTGGTGATCGAATTGGTTATTCTATTCTTGCACACCTTAAAATGTACGCATCGATGATAAAGGTCTACGATATTATTGACGTTCTACCGTTTCTACATGAGCGACTCGGTATCTGTCCAGCGATAAGAAAGATAAATGTCAGCTCCTTTGACAGGCAAATATCAATGTTGAACATGCCTTACTCTTCCACAACAAGTAAAGCGGAAATACTGAAAATGTAAATGAATGATCTTGATCATTAATATGCTCACTGCTCTAAAGGTTCTCAGTTTTATTTTTATTTATTGTTAAAGCATAAGTACCTGAAACAGTTCATGATGATTAGTGATGATAGATTTGACCACGTCAATGACTTCCTTTCTCTCCTCAGCCCGGGCTACACTCTCCACCGTGAACTCTTTCTCTGTAGACTTGGCCTTGTGGAGGATGTTAGGACCGAACAGGGTTGCCAGATTGTGGGTATCCATCTTGTTACCAGGTAACTGAAAATAGAGAACAAAACTATTTGAAAAGGTACATTTGAAATATTTGAAAAGGTCTGTTTGAAAACTATTTGAATAATTAAATCACATTAAGGCAAGCATTGTTTATACTGTGGATGATGAAAGTGTAATTCAATATAACTTTACATAATTTCACAGTAGTTTGCACGATAGGTTTGAAACGCTCAATCAAAATGCCGTTAATGGCAAAATGATTTTTCGAAAATGTGTCTACATCTGCAGCCACTGAAGGGAATGCTTGACTTATAGCATGTACAGTCATGTTATATAGGCGGTTCATCTAGTCGTTTGTGTGAGTTATTGTGCTCAAGACCTTGTGTTATTTTCCTGTATTACAAACACGATGCACCCTGCCGAGAATATAATTAGGGGATAACTGTATTCAAATTTTTCATTTGGGGCGGTATATCGTCGGATATACGGTCGGAAATTTTGTTTTACGGCGACGCGTTAGCGGAGCCGTAAAACATGATTTCCGACCGTATATTCGACGATATACCACCCCAAATGAAAAATTTGAATATTGTTATCCCCATTCTAATGTACTTTTTAACTATAAACATCGAAAAATGCTTTGTTTTTCACGAAATGTGAGCGTGACGAGCGACGTATAACCACGACGTTAACCAATCAGAAGCGACGTTGCTCATGACGTTAGGTTTCCGACGGTACATCGCAGAATATACTGTCGCAAATTTTTGACGTTATCCAATAAGACGTCGCGTAACATTCTCGAGTGCATTAGAATTGTAGTTCTAATGATATTTTTGCGCATCCGACACCTCAAAATAACTTCAAAAACGTTTCACAATACACCGTTTTTGAACAACAATTATCGTAATAAATTGTCAATATTTGGTTTTCAATTTGACGTCTTCATTTATCAATTAACTTTTAAACTCTGACAAAATAGACCCATAACTCTAAGAAGCCCAACATTTAATTCGACCTCACCAGAGCAAAACACGTTTAGGCCACCGATGAGAAAAGGATTTACTTTGATCATTGTAGAGATAGTGACGAATACGCTATGGGAAACATATGAGCCGCCTCGTGGGAAAACTCACAATGTGGTTTCCGAACAGGTCCGACACAAACCGGCCTGTACAAGCACAGAAAAGAGCAAGAAGCTTGAAATTTCGGATTTAAGTAGAAGAGGAATTGTACTATCCGAGTAGCGAAAACAAAGGCGCTGATCAGCTTCGCGGTTACCGCGAAGCTGATCTGCGTCTTTGTTTTCGCCTATGTAGCTTGTTGGTTTTCCCATGAGGCGGCTCATATTTAAAATAACTATCCTGTATAATTTTCGCTTTAATGGTTATGATCGTAATTAGGGCGGTATAGCGTGTCATTGGCCCATAACCATTAATTACATCAGAACTTCAGCTAAATCTGTGTATGCTTCAATGGTATTCTCTGTCGTGAAACTATCATTGTTGTCATAAACTACAGCTTTCCCTTTAATTTAGTAGATCACGGTGTGCTAGGCAGGAGGTTAAAGCCGTATATGGTTTGGGTCAAACAGCTCTACATTTTCTATAGTTGAAGCGTCAATACCACACATTCTATAGATGAAATACAGTCGTCGCATTAGTTTATGCAATGATACCTGGGTAAAACCTTTACAGCTTTACGAAATTTGTAATAACCAAAGGTAAAATCGGCGTTGGTTACGCCTGTTGTAAACCGCAGGCAAAGCAAGGGCAATCTAAATATGCATGAACATGATGAAATATGAACGCATTGTCGTGAATTGGCAAAGGTGGATGTTTGATTGCACTAATATTTGCTATAGTAAACAGACCCATCAGGTAGTTCCCTGCGTTGTGGTGTACCACAAGGAAAATAATGAGGGCGACTGCGTGTTGCTACTCATGGAACAAATATTCAGGACAAAATTCATCCCGGTAGCAAACTTTTAAACACATAAAAAACGAGGAAATTATAGTTGTCTGTTTGACATAATAATGGGCTGAATTCATCTTTGGTTTCGAAACCGGGTGTTTTTATCATTCGAGTATTTTAGCTACGAAATCTTCAGTCATCCTTAACCCACAACAATAAAAGAGCCGTGGCAAAGAAAATTATACAAAGACACGTTGCTTCAATGAAAATGCTAAACGCACATGGATTCGATCTTCTTTTCAAAGTGGACCTTAAAGATGCATTCCATAACCTTCCAGTTTGTAAACTGAACATGAGTGTGCAAGTTAGTTAATGTCCACCTGGCATTATGAGGCCGTGCGTAGCATCGGATTGGAAATAATCCAAAGCCTACATTGTTTCATACACTCGAGATAAGCCAATGGCGGGTATTGTACATTCTACACTTGGTACAGTGATAAGACAAAAACTGATTTTAAATATTAATTTGTAACAATAGAGTGGATTTGATAAACATCTTTTGACCATTTATTGGAATGTTGCCATCCTGCATGATTTCAAATTGATCTAGATTCGTGATGTGTGTTACTCATGCGCCCTGTTGTATTGTAAAACGTGCTTCATCTAAACATTCCAGTTCCCACTCAGGTCACGAGTTTCAGCAACATATATGTGTTCAAACACGATAGATTTCAATTTATAACCCTTATGAACAACACTTAGACTGAGGATGCACTAAATGAAGGAGTTTTCTCGTAACGTGTACGTTTTTCGAGATAAAGTAAAAATAACAATGATTAAATAATTATACTCCATAGAACCTAGTTATATTTTACAAAACTGTAATTTTAATTAAACCAGCTGACATGACCCCATCACCAAGGTGTGACTTCTTACCGTTTGTCCGCTTTCATCGAGTGCGTCCGTGGAATGTTCGTTTACTTTGGACAGGAACTCAAGTAGCGCCCATAACGTGTCTCGATTTGGAACCGGAAGTAGTGATATCAACAACCGGGTAGCTGACAACTGTTCATCTTCACGTGACAGTTCTGGAATTGGGAATAGATAAATATGGTATTATTAATGATAAACAAACAGATAAAACAAAAGCATTGCATTTGTATGCAGTAACTTTTCAAGTAAAGATCAAAATTTATATTTGTTTTCTGCCACGGTACTGCTAAAATGCCTATTCCGTATATGTTAGAGACATTCGCTCATGGTAAACGCTGATTATGTCGGTCACAACTTTCATTTAACATTTACTGGACTTTATATCACTGAACTTTGTATATATAACGCTCTGCTGTCTGTTCTGTAGAAATGTTTGGCAAAATAATGACGCTACTATAAAAAACCTTTGCATAAGTCGGCACTCGTGCGACACAAAGTTCGACGCGTGCATTTCTATTGCAGGATAAGATGTATAGTCTCTTATAAAAATAGTTTTGCGTCTGCTCTTAAACAGACTATATGTTGTAATTGATAATTGTAATTACCAGACACTTGTCTAATTAGCAAAATGGGATGCTTTAATTAAGTATGAGAGCATCATCACGAGACAAACTGCCATTTGGGTTTCACATTCAATCTAAAGTAGTGGTCCAACAACTTTCAATATGTTTATAAAAATCGGTGTTTTTGGGCATCAAAACTAGACAGATCTTCAAGTACGCGTTCGAAAAAGTGTAAGGAACGACACACTCGTGCTCGCAATTCGAAACAGGCGATTTCTATGCGATACGGCCTATAGTATAACTAAAATTCTGGTCTATCTTAGTGTGGAAAGGGCAAATGTACACAACAAGAATAGAAAAAAGCGATCTGAAAGTGAAAAAATCCTGCACTGAATTTGTGTGCCATAGTTTAATGTGGAAAACTATACCTGACTACTGCCTTTTAATAGAATCAATTTTCAACATTATACACCCATAAAGTTTAAGTTTCATCTAGAAGAAGCATGATACTTTCATTGTAGCATAGAAAGGAAAGTTTTCTATAACATTAAATTATTATAATTACGCAAAATAGTTAATTGAAACTTTCTTTGGTGACATTATGAATATAGATGATGCGATAACATGTTACACAATGCATTCAACAGATAAAAACAACCTGTAGATAGCGTTTTAGCTACGTTTAAAATGATAACAAAGGACATGCATTGATGTCAATTTTCTCTCAAATTAATTAAATGTTCGTAACTTGAATACGCAATTGAAATGCACTTCTAAAAACATAATCTAGGTCTTCAGATACCGTATACACCCATTTTGGTAGATAAAATCGTCAAGAATAAAATATTACGTGTACTCTCGGTTATTGTAAACCAATTATATACTCACATTGGTCTAAACCTAACCAGAAAAAGTGGTTCAAGTCAAACCAACCATACATTTTAAGTATTTTTTTTTCAAGCATACTTTGGTGCTTTTGGTGTCATAACATCCTAATGATGGGTAGAAGTCCCATAAAATGGAGGCAACGTCTCGACATAACCATAGCAGTTGACTCGGTAAGCCAAGACTCAAACAAACAACATCAGGAAAACATGTCCATGAAAAGTATACCCCCTTTAACCGCACTTTTATGTAGAAAAACTGGAGTTCGCAGGGGTACTTTTATTTTTCTTATTTTTGATCCAAAACATAGATTGTGGGAACTCGTAAGAACCGCCTCATCGAGGCGGTTCTAACGTGTACCCACAATCAATGTGTTTAGCAAAAATATTAAAAATATCAAAAATTTTCTAATGAAATTTTCAATTTTTACAGCTGAAAAAAATCTCTATATTGCACGGGCAAGTTTTCGTAAAGGAAACATTATTACAGTCATGCCAGATACAGTGTCTACAGGTGTACCTACCCCGAGTTGCTACCAGTGGAGAATATAGATCCCTCGTAAGCAAGGGTTCTGGTAGATCTCGGAAGTATTCTTTCAGCAGAGCACCAACTTCGTGAGGATTGTGTGTGTCGTTCAATTTCACATCTTTCCCAGAATCAAACTCATCCCGCAGCTGATTTGTTCTCTTCTTAGAAGCCCCAACTCTAAATATACCCAGTACCCGTAAACCTGGAAAATACAAAATGATCGATGTAATGTTTTGTGTGGAAATCGTAGTCAATTTTACAAAACATTTTATAGATGTGTTTCAGTTATCATTGTGCTATATACACAACACAGAATTTCACTGGTTGGATTAATGCAAGTTTACAAAAGAGACCTCGAAGACAAGTAAAACAAATGAGGGTGATTCTTAAAATAGTTTATAAGCAAGCAACCGATCCCCATGAAATGGCACCATAGCATAAACTACCTACGTCAAGGCATTTATGAGTACTATATAAAATGCTTACCATAAGTTTCTATATGTTGGACGCCAATTTTCACTCACATGACGCAATATCGTAAGCTACCAACTTCTACAGGGCAATTATGGGTACTATATAAAATGCTTACCATAAGTTTCTATATGTTGGACGCCAATTCGCACTCACATGACACAATATCGTAAGCTACCAACTTCTACAGGGCAACTATGGGTACTATATAAAATGCTTACCATAAGTTTCTATATGTTGGACGCCAATTCTCACTCACATGACACAATATCATAAGCTACCAACTTCTACTGGGCAATTATGGGTACCATATAAAATGCTTACCATAAGTTTCTATATGTTGGACGCCAATTCTCACTCACATGACGCAATATCGTAAGCTACCAACTTCTACAGGGCAATTATGGGTACCATATAAAATACTTACCATAAGTTTCTATATGTTGGAAACATAGTTTAACAATCTGTGGCACCTGTGGAGCACCCGTGGCATAGTTAGGGAGGTAATCAGGTTTGTGACCCTCTTGTCGTGCCGTGGACAGCGACAGAGCGTCTATTAGACTAGAACTAGTATTTCGGCTACTCTCCGATTCGGACAGGGAGTCGGAGCTGGCAGTACGCTGAAAATGATAGAGGCATCATATTATACCAAGAAGCGACTAGTGACAAAGATGTATCCATAACAAATATTCGTTGGATACTGCGGGCAAAAGGTACGTGGTTCTGTCCATTTGGTAAAGTAATCTACAGACTCGGATTTTGGGGCGGGGATTTCTTTCTGATTTCGTAATGGCTGACCAATGTCTACTTTTACTTTTAAAATGAAAAATGGTGACGTATGCAGCGGGCAATGTGCTTGCAAATCACAAGTTTTACTGAGACGGAGAACAATAGTACTTTCGGTTTTGAGATAAAAGTGCATAATTATATTGTGGCATAAGATATTCGATTTATAAAAGTGCCAATAGCAGTCCACTTCACCGAAGGCGGGCCTGGAATTTCGAATGTTGTATCGAAAACATTTCGAAACATCTATTCAAGATTCTGCTCGAAATATATCAATAATAATGATAATGGGTAAACAATCTAATTATTTCAAATATAGTAAAGCAATGTCATTAAGTGAAACTCCGATCACATTCCTTAGTTTAAATGAAGTAAAGAAAATTGTATTTAATTTTTGTCCTTCCTTTTTAAAGTATTTTTATGTCGAACGCAAAAAAATGTACGTTTTATAGAAATTAAAAAAAGAAAACTATAAGATCCAGGGATATCTAAAAGACCCAGATGACTGTTTAGCACCCCAACCCCATTATGCACAGAATCGAAATCTTAACTTGCGACTTTTAAGTAAACGTTTTGTTAATGGCTTATCATTTTGTTCGAGGCAAATGTGTTTATGGGAGAGCTCTGGTTTCATCGATATAATATCAATAATAATTATGGCACTATCTATAAAAGGAGTGACAATAATATTATTAATATTTCATTCTGCCCCAGGACCAAGAACATAAAAGTTCGATCATTCACAGATACAAAGTGGGTGTTTATTGCGGGGTTTGAACTCGGCTTGATACACAACGTTTTAGAAAACTAATAAACCAGCATGTGCCATTTCGTGGTGTTACTTACTTTTTGACTTTCATTTGACATATTACTTCCATTTTGAGTATAGTTTTCTTCCGACCCTTGCGATGAACTACTGGATTTTCTGAAAGTATATAGTTAGTTTTGCTTTATCCAACATCATTCACTAGTGAAATTTTAATATTAAATTCTGATTGTTCTGTTTTTACAGCATTCACTAGTGAAATTTTAATATTAAATTCTGATTGTTCTGTTTTTACAGCAGTCATGTTACTGACATTTTAAACAAATAATCTACTTTGATGAGGGTTGATAACCCGAAATTGTAAAATATGGCCCACCTTCTCCCAAAGAATGTTTTACTGCTTTCAACGGATCTAAACGCATTTTATCATATATCCGTATATAATTATAGTTTCTAAGTTCTTCCACTGGATATTCTATATTACCTCGTCTGTTAACAACAATTTTATAAAAACTTATTCGGTCTTCAATGGGTACAGATGAGCCATTACAATATATTTACCTGGGTCCTTGCCTATGGATGATGACGTCAGATTCTTTTCGTTCTCGGAGTGGATCGGCACTCCTCCGCCGCTGAATCTCCTGATCGTTGGCTACACACTTCGCCAGTGGAATTCCAAACACCATACCGGTAGGCTGCACCTCTGCATAATCAAATAATGATAACAATATCAGATGTAGCCCCACCGATTCTAAAGGAGTGTGCGGTAAATTTAGATCAGTGTTTTTGGAATTAACTGATCATGCTGATCCTGAATTCGGTTTGCATGAAAACGAATATTATGTTCTTGAGACAACATAACATTTCAAAAGGACGGCTATATGGATTAGATTATTGTTATGATATTATGTTGCTATGGACACTGATCAGGAGGTGGATAGTGCAGTAAGTTAAATTGTATAGTGTGTTATATGCTCTAGGTTGCTCAAATGATTACAGTAAACTTGATGGTGGTATGGAACCCTGCCACTTCAGAAGTATTATATCCTACCTTTGTCCACCTTTTCCCCCATCCCGTGTATAAGACCGCTGAGATTCGCTGATTTACTCCTCTTGAATGACAACATGTGGCGTTTCCGTCTACCAGACTCATGGCGTTCTGTAAACAGAAAGTAAAGAGCAACTATAAATTATGTCTCTTGTCTGAAGCCAGTCAACTACAAGTTAACTTGATGTTAACTTATTTAAGCCTGGTGTCCCTTTTATGGGACATAGGCAAACAGAATAGCCCCAGATGTGACGCCGCGTTCTGCGGCGTCCTATCTGGGGCTATTCTGTTTGCTTAAAGAATTTTCATTGAAAAATGGAATAAAATTTAAAAATCACACCTATATTTAAGAAATAGATCAGCTCTAGCAGTGAATTGTTGAGTAATAATTCACTGTTTGGAGGTCAGTTGTAAAGCAGATCAAATCACGAGCGCGCAGCGCGAGTGATTTATCTGCATACAACTGACCGACAAACAGTGAATTATTATTACTCAACAATTCACGTACTAGAGCTGATCTATTTCGATTCTAACACGCAATAAACGGGATAAAATCATTTTAAACCTGCAGTTTCTTTAACTTTTCCACCATTACACTGAAGAAATCCCGCCAAACGTTTGACTGTACCGCAAATGTTTACATACGTTTGTTACGTTTTAATGAGTTGAAATGACGTAACACCGTCTAACGCCAAGGTAACGTGACTTGTGGGATAGCTGACGTCAGAATTTAATCAAGATGGCGTCCAAACGGCGCAAAATAACGTCACGCTTATTCGCCAAGTGAAATTATCGCACGATATAACACGTTTTTTAACCATTGGCTATATAGGCGAGGTGTGTTAGAATTCTTATTTTTATCTGTTTTTCTTATAATTCTATTTTATTTTCAGTTTATTATAATTAACACCAAGACACGAGAGAGACTTTTGACGTCGCGCTTAGACTTTTTAACTGGATAACACAGTGAGGTGACGTTCAGCAAGGTCATCTATAATTATGAGCATAGTGAGATGTGGCATTCAGTATCATGCCCATGTGCAGTATAGCATGTGCGGATGTTCAAATGAGAAAAGGGTACAAGTAGGCAATGATCAGGAAAAGTCAAAATCAGAAAGAAATTCCTATTCCAATCGCTTAAGAATTTCTGTAAAGCAATTTGCCTGAGGGGGATTGCATATCAAGTATTGTTTTCCCTTTCACGAAGACATACTTGAAGATTCGGTCTGCAAGTTGATCCGCTTGTGCATTAATATGGAAATGAGAAAGTATCGGATTTGTTTACTTGTCTGTGTGAAAAAGTCATACAAATAACATCCTTTATTTCAGAGATAATGCAAGTGCAAAGAGATTTGAATGACACGTTACTTGACAAGAAATAAGAGAAGCATATAATTTTGCTTATCATGTTACAAGTATAGTGGCATTAAATACTTCTTTCTTTGTTCAAAGCGTCAAGTAGCTTAATTCGGTCACTTAAACTTTTTAAAAAGCATGTTAAATTAGATTAAATTACATTACATAATTATATAAGTTATGTCACAAAAATTAAATCGCATTTTGAAACCTTTTCTACGGAACTAAATATGCATAAAGTGTTATAAAGTGTTTACCAGAACTTTTTTGAACAAAAATATTTTGTGCTTAATGAAAAGTACGTGTCATAGTCACCTTTAGAAGAGAAGTAGGCTCCTAAAACCATTCGTTTATATGAGAACTGACAAAAAATAGAAAGCTGCCTGTTCACCAGTAATTACGATGCAGTAAGTCGGTTGATGAAACACCAAGACATGTATTATACTATAAAATGCATATACGCAACAACTCCAAGCCTACAGTGAATATGTGACCACCCAAATTTTAGTTTAAAAGACAAATTTAAGATGAAAAAGGCTATTTAAGTGATCTATGTGCCATCTAACTTGATTGAGAACTGATTAACAACGTCTATCTCTGTATTCTAAACATGATGAATGACTTTCTATAAAACAACCAGAGGTTGCAATGCATTTGTTGAAGGTCAAATTATCTTTGCATAGGTTTGACCTCATACATCATATAAAGACTTCTTTTTGCATAGCTATAGACAAATTGCTTTATCAAATTGCAAGGGGCATTACTCTGAACTTTAACTGTGTAGATAATATGGTTATTTCCCTTGTGTCAAGATATCCGTTATGCTTTTATTTGACATAGATGTTTCAGCCCATCACCCACTATCCTGCCAACAGTACCGGTAATAGCTACTTTATTTCTAACTGAATATTGCTATACGGATAAATCATGACGAAAACTCATTTTGCAGTAATTTTCGCTTTCGAACTAAAATAAAACGTTCAATAAACGTACGTCCGCAAGGGCGATAATACTTTCTTGGCAATGAAACACTAAATTTATAGGCAACCAAGCTACGTTATTAGAAAATGCTTACGAATGGAATGCCTTGAAATACCAACTGGAATTTCAGGGACATCGGTAAAGGTATTTGTCATTTGCGGTTATAACAAAGTGATAGAATTCAGATATATTCACACTGTTCAATCCCTTGTTGTGTTAAACGTTTAACTGTCTGGCGCCGTTAGCTTTATGATATCCAAATATTTCATTTTTCTTTTCAAGTAGACCAAACTAAGTACTATTAAAATTGATATTTCAATAACTGGGAGCAAGCGGATAGCCATAAGTTAATTCCCTGAGAAAATAATCAGCGAAATATTCCATTAATAGAATATGGAATAATTCTATGATTTTCTGGTCAATGAGCGCATATAATATTCTGATCCATTGAAATTATGTACATACGCAAATGTGAGCCACCAAAGTTTGCGAAACATACAGTGCCTCTGTTTGAAGTCATATCATTTAAACTGTGCAACGGTATATATAGTATATACATGTAAGCTTGATTCTAAACTACGCAAAACAACAAATTATAATAGATGTTAATGTTAACGAAGGCCTACGTTATTCAATTTGTATGATGTTCTTCAATAACCATTTATGAAATTTCTCAAAAGTTTTGGCGCCAAAAGTTTGATAATAGTGTTATAAACACATTTGTGGTCAGGCTGGTAACATTTTCAATTAGAAAGTCGAATAACTGTTAAGTTTTATTATCTGATACTGGTCCCTCGGAATTCAGGGGAAATAGAGCACAGAATCCAGAGTGACATTGGCTTCTTTGGTAAGATTGGGTCCTATGTCAAAAGAGGGTTGACATTGTACTTATTCCGGAATAAAATGTGCTACAGCAACGCGACATGAACGAGAAAGTACAATTAACCTGCACTATGATTTCTATTGTAGCCTGAAGATCGTATCTTAACTATTCCGTTAAAATAGTTAATTTTACATATAATCTGCATTAACATGTTTGATGTATACCAATATACCTAAAAGCATGGTATCCCATCAATCACCTTGGTTGGTGTATATGAGTTTTGTTAAAAGAAACCCTGTCTGAGTATTAAGAATCAAAATGGCTTACTGAGCCACGAAGACAACCAAGGGGGTACATCAAAGCAAAGCATTTATACCGAATCTGAACGTTTCGTGTTGATATTCGTTTGTTTTTAGAATCATGAAGCAACTTATGATAGGATTGCCTGCTGCACTGGTCGCCTTAAATGTTTTCAATATATTTTAGCTCTTTAGTTTAGCGACATTATTAACGATTAGTTTAGCGACATTATATCAGATTGGCTTAGTTTTGGCAAGCTGTCTGACATTGCGGAAGTGTAGTATGGTAATATGCTAAACATACATTTACATATAGAAGGGACATTCATATTCATAAATAAATCCGGCCGACACATAATCGAATAATTCTGACAGGAATAGCAGGTCATTCTGGTGCATTTTGCCCTTGGTTTAGGCACATTTTGAACAAATCGATGCATTGATTTAACTAACCAAGGCAACAGCAAATTAGAATACAAGGACATCTTAAATGTTCTACTGTTTGGGGTTGCTTGTCACTTGGAACTTGGAACTCAATTTTAATGAAGAATTGGCGCATTATATTACGTACCTTCTGGTACACAAACTGACTCCAAAGTACTGACGAACAGAAGGTCCAGGAATCAAAACATTGAAATTCAAAATCCCAATCTAGAAACTCAAGGCGGGAAAGAAAAACAATACAAGGCATTTGGACGGAAAATGTCAGTTAGGATACCCCAACCAAAGTTCTACGTACCACATCATGCCATTGAAATAAAGCTTGGGCCAGCTGAAGTATATTACAGACGATGTACAAATACTCTGCTGCTAAAACAATATAAAACTGTTATGGGATTTTGAAAATATTATTACCATGATTAAATATTTTCTTCGATCATTGACCCGAGTTAATGGAGATCGTATGATTGAAAACTTCCACATTTTATAATAGGATGAGCCTGTTGCCAAGTCGAGCAAGAAACACATTTTATCATATATAATATCCATAAACTTGTGAGAAAAATACACAAAATTGCCCAAAAACATACTGATAGAATCAGGTGATCAGAGAAATCAGGTTTTTATCACTGGCGTGAAAGATACAACCTAAAGCAGTGTGTTACTGTTAAATGGTGCGAACAAGATTTGCTTTACATTTAAAACTGTTAACGACAGGAATAAGTTCGAGCATACATTTAGGATTTTGGCTGTCTGCAAAGCCATTGCTTCCAATCACGATTGTATGTGTAGCTACTTCTACAGCGTGAGAAGAGTTAATGTGGTCAAGGACTGCAACACAAACAACGAGTCATTTAATGGTCATTCACTCTGACTAACCGTATGTGCAGAAGTTTACAACCAAAATAAATTAGATTTTAATGAAAAATGGTGCAAGTCGGGATTGGGGCGGAATAAGTTTATCAAAGCATAATGGGAAATAATCTACAATTAACTTGAGAAGAAAAGAAAGAAAATAAACTAAAAGTGATTCATCGTAGTAAACCGCTAGAGGCAGAAAAACGAAAGTTTGCCAAAAATAACAAACTGTGTGTCGTCTAAACTCTGACCTTTTGTGTCAATAGGTCACTAGTCATGCGCCTTAAGGTTATTATATGTCTGTTTTGTACAAATCTGTGAAATGACTTGTAACTGTATTAAGTTATAGCTACTGTCAGTGGCGAAAAATTATGATTTATGTTTCGAGTGACATATGTTTGTCATCGTAATTAGTAGTAGTGAGCAATTAAAGGCTCACAAAACTATATGAGTGAGTCTCGCCTGTCTCGAAACAAACGTTACAAGTTATTCCAACTCGCAAACTTTCGAGGCTTTCAGTAAAGTACATGATTCGTGTTATGTTGTCATGGGTATCAGCAAACTAATTGTGTACACGAATGCAAAGAATAAATCAGTAAAGAGGGTTTCTGATAAAACAAATCAGGAGTACAAGGACAGAAACCATCAGAGGGTCTTTTCACATCCCTTACGGCCCTATTGTCGGTTTTTAGAGCAACTCTGATCTCCAAAGTGCAAAGAACCCTAAAGCCCAAGAGATAAGTACATATAAACAACACCAAATCCGTAATAAGTGGATACAGACATTGCTACATGTGATGAATGGACAATGCAAATTTGTCAGAAGGAATTCCTTTTGAAGTAAAATATCCACAAATTCAAAATCAGACGAGAAAGCTTTGAATTAATGGTTAACCCAGTGCTGGACACATGTCTGAATCTAAGCTATGAACACGGGGCTTGTCGTCAATACTGTCACCAGCTGCTGAGAACATACAAGTGTTAACGCACCCTGGTCATTGATAAAACTCGAAGTCAAGAGTAATCAGCCTCCTGGGCATTAAAATATACATTATGGCATATATAAATGAGCCGCCCCATGGGAAAACCAACAATCTGCATAGGCGAAAACAAAGGCGCAGATCAGCTTCGCGGTAACCGCGAAGCTGATCAGCGCCTTTGTTTGCGCTACTCGGATAGTACAATTCTTCCTCTACTTATATCCCAAATTTCAAGCTTATAGCCTGTTTCTGTGACTGTACAGGTCGGTTTGTGTCGGACCTGTTCGGAAACCACATTGTTGGTTTTCCCACGAGGTGGCTCAAATGTAACGGGCGGACTTGTCATTACAGAGGCATGAAGTATAACGGCCCAGTGGTCATTTATTATGACCAGGCGTTTGACCAGGCGCAGGCATCAGAGATAAATGGAGAATGTCCACGCCCGCAGGCGATAGGAGTGTTGATTTAACAGTCATTAAGTGATTAAGAGGCAGATAAAATCAAAATTGTATGATGACACATTTACTGTCAACATGGTGAAGCACGCGATACTAAAATGGATCAATAAAGATGGTGTGCGGAGTGAACGTCTTCAGCATACCGAAGTTGTGTACCTCGAAATAGCTATTACGGAACTGTAACTGGCGTGTTAGACAAAAATAGAGGAAAACACCAAACCTAGGCATAGCAACTGATAGAAACTAACTTAAGTAGCTTAGACAGACTTTTAAACTGCATTTTCCACGCACCTGAGCAAGGTGCAATTAATGTGATTTCGTTTTTCGGCTACTTAAACACATTTCATGAGGGTGAACAAAAGTTTGTTATAGCAGTGTTACAAAGAGGCCAAAGTGTGTCAAATGGTCATTTTAATATTGGCGTCTCCATATTGACTGTAGGACAATCTACAACTGTTTACATTCACACAGTATGTCCGCCCCCGAGTATTTACCGTGGACATTATAAAACCATTAGCTGGTAATGAAGTCAAGTTCGTTTTCCAATCAATTTAAGTCCAGATATGCAAATCTTGTCCTACTTAACATATTATATATAATTAATCATACTTATTGAAATTTGTTATAAAGTTGACATTTGACATAAATTGCGTTTTCGAATAGAATTATCTAAATATATAATTAACATTATTGTAATGAATCATTGATAATAATTCTTCTCTGAACATTTAAAGTCACTTGGGGTAATGATCATCAATAATCGGAAAAGTTTCCGTAAATTGCTGTTGACAGAATCATGGGTATGATCCGTCTAAAGTGAGTATAACCAAAATGTCCTTCGTTCTGCAGTCAACTGTCTAAATATTCCAGACCTCAAGATGGTGGACCATTTGCAGAAATTATTGTTGTACTAAACATAGCAATTAGAAACAATATTGTATCTTTTTAAGCCAGATCGACCCATGAGAAAAATAACAAAGCAGTTCTTGTTGAAGTGACTTGAAATCAATGAGATCTGAAACAATTCCATAATACAATATCAATATTTTCGCACCGAGGCCTCTGTATAAAGCAAGACAGCACGTTCTGATTCTGGATTCTTGCTTTTTGACGATGAAAAGCCGTTCTAAATTATTCTTGATTTCGCTATATTAAGGAGCATCCCCGGTCTTCTCATCAATGTGGTGGTTAATGTCGGCACCCCAGTCTGACCTCTCCACAAGTTCGATCTCAACCTTCTTAATTACACTTTAACCTGTGTACACAATAGCAGCCTCTCATTTACCGTTGCACTTAATTGATGGGTGCAACAGATTTCAACGGTCAGATCTCTTTTAGTTCCTACACGAGACTCTGCATGGTAAACCATGTATTTCATATATGCAAAAAATGTCGATATTAAAGCTGCAATGTGACTGCATAGCTTCATCATTTTCAAAGAAAGTTCAATCCCTCGTCGCGTTAAATCCAAAATTACAGTTCTCTAGCCATCTTATGTGACTGTACAGCCCGGGTTGTATCGGGCCTGGTTGCAAACCCCCAAAGACAGGTTTCTCCTTTGTCTCCACTACACGGAGTAAATGGTGACGGAGTAAATGACAAAACCATAACTCGGAACGTATGACCAGGTGAACTTTGGAGTGAAAACATCTTGACTAGGGCTGACTAGACAATAAGTGTCACCATTTAACCATCAAACACGACATTGTGAAAACCATTGATAACACAATATGATCTCATGCTGGATCTGTAGTATTCCGTAGTAGTACCGGATTCTGAGGCCCGCATACAGTTGCGCTCGCGCAGCACTGTACATATCAGTAGCCTTGGAGTTAACAGTAATGGTGTGCTGAATGCGACCTCGACCGGCGGGCCGGTAACAAGTGTTCACATAATGTCATACAAGTTTGGAGATTTGATATTCGCTAGAAAACGCTTCACATACGTGAGTCTACTTCACATACGTGAGTCTACTGTAAATAAATAAGTTTCCACTTTGTAGATGCTTTAGTTATATTATGCGTAGATAACTAACCCTAATCTTAACTAAAATGTCAGGCCGTTTTGAACGTGGTTTGGCGTCATTGTAGAAATGGTGAACCATTTTTTCTGTAGATGGTTGTGGAGAAGCGCATTTTTGATAGAAGCCATGATTGAGATGAAGCTGGACATTTTTATATCAATTTATCATAATAAGTAATGATTTATCAAGTAATGGTAAAATGTAAAACCAGAAACACATAGAACAATATTATTTTGGTCGGTAAAACCTAGCCAAACATAGGAGACACTGATTAGAGTGCAGACCATCATTAAACGGACATGAACAACCGGTGGAATGTAGTGGATCTGTACTATGCATTTTGCTTGCCAACACTATTTTGTGTGGCGACAAGAGCATGCCAGAGTAGCCAACTGCCAAAGTTTATGTATCAGCTGGGAATTAGACATGACACCCATTAATGATAATGATAAACAATCCGGACAGAACATTGTACTGAACGCTATTTTCAATTAGCATACTGAATGAAAGAATTTAAACCATATATAAAGGACACTGCTAAACTATATGCAGGAAACGAAACAAACATGGAGTAAGAACCGTTCTGATATACCCCCACCCCCGAACACTGGAAAATACTAACACTTCCCTCACACTATTAATATATTTACATAACAATTATACATAACTCTGTATCAAGGCTACTCACTTGTGTTGTTATTGTTTGCAGTATGCGTTGGAGAAGAGAAGCCAGTGCTTGCATTAAGCTGACATATCTAGTGGATGCTTCCGACAATACCTCATATATATAATTTATATGAAGACATAAACCTACCTTTCGGTATTACCACTGGACATCCAAGGTCCATAGACTGGAGTTTCTGAAGAGCAATTTTCTGTAGCACAAGCCTCTCTGCCTCCGACAGCTGTAAGATACTGATAGGCCGTAGGACTAGTTTCCGACCACTAACATTGCACCATGAACAGTTCCCCTACAACAGAAAACGAGTAACGTATTAAGTAAGATAAGCGAATAACGCGTGTAACATAAGCGAGTAACGTACGTAACATACGCACGTAAAGTTTGTGACATGTCATATGGCAAGCAGTTTTGTTACAAAACAGAATGTATAGCCAAAATCGTGCACTTACAAAACAAAATTGCATACAATAAAGTGCATAAGAGGGTATGTTGCTACCAAGCAATGCTATGTTGCATGTGCTACCGCATTTAGAATCACAATTGACAGACACAATCAAATGCAACCTTGTTTTATTCTCATCCTTACATCACTAAATTGCATATCAACTTCAAACCAAAACAGATACAAGTAGTGACCGAAAAAAACGAAAGCCGACTCATCTTATGAACTATTATTATTCTGGATCCAAAAATATCCATCGATGGTAAATTAAATCAAGAAAACATTCGGTATATAATTTATGACATTTCAAGATGGGGCGTCTGTTGTTTGAGTCGGTATGGGATATATAAACAGGCAGAGATGCTCAAGATTATATTGTTGAGGATTAAACAGTAAAGAATTCCTACATTTATTGAATGCACATATGTTGCTCTTACTTTGGGTAGCCTGTTTACATCGAGTGAAAAGCAAAAACGCGCGATGCATGTTCTTCGTACTTAACAAGAAAACAGCATTAAACTGTAGCAAATTGCCTTGTCTGTTTGTTTTCGGACAACACATCTATTTGAATCACCTGACTCGGTACATTTACAATACATCACCAACAGATCGCGCATGTATCGTCATATGGTGTTGGTATACAAATTGTTCTTTAAAGTCCTGAGATCCATTAATCGGATTTATTTTGCAAAAAACAATGCACATTCTATAAGAACTTGAAGCAAGAGAGGAGGTACTTTTACAATTGGAAGTGGACATAATGATAAGATTAAGTTTAAACTATCACACAATTACATGCTTAGTCCAAAACGCGTGTTTAATGGCGTAAACATAAGTGTTGGGTTTTATTTGACGATGCCGTATGTATTTTATGAACAAACCAATTCTAAGTAGCTCTTTTGTGCATAAAATCCTAGAAAATTGCAAAGATAACGACTGCACAAAAATTCACGTGAAGCGGAATACCACCTGCGAATAGCAGTTGCAGAGGTATTTTTCAGTAAACGAAAACCATTTTGCTTTAATGCAAGTAATTAAGCATTGGTGCATAGGATAATTTTATTTCCAAACCTCCAACAGAAGCTTAAGGTCAGGCAGTATAATACCATTTCTTTCTAACTTTCTGTACGTGGGAGTATGGGTATTACCAAGAACGCAGGTTTAAATTTCTCAGACAAAACTTGTATTGTTCTTTGAATATATAAATTTACATGTTTTACATGTACAATCTCGTGTTGATAAATATAAAACCACTTCAGATCTGCTTTAAAGTGAATCGCAAGTTCAACATATTTAGAATACAGGCCCGTTTCAAAAATAGCATAGCCCTGCAATATCGCAAAATATATTGACCCCTTCATCTGCACCGCATCGATTATTCATCAGACACAAAGGTAACATTTTATATTTTGTTAATCGGTTCATGTGTTCTCAAATTGTATTAAGATTTTATTGACTATGAGCCGTCCTGTCGGACTGGAACTCGTCTTTTGACGTATACAAAACGTTTGACAGATTTTAGTCAACGCTTTGGTATACCCGAAAGCTGGCTTCTTGTCTCATCAAGTTGTTCATGAACAATAAAAGCTTAAATACCATTTCAACATACAGATACTATGCCAAAGTTTCATTCATGCTAGATTAATAGCTATCAAACAATGATGCAATGCAGATGAAGGGTCAATTCACTTTGCGAGGACAAGTTTTGTGAAACGGATCTGTATAGTACTGAAAATATGCTAATAATAATAAGTCTTTAGCATACTTCAAACATTTACTCAAGTCTTCCTTATTTATATTTTCTATTTAGTAGTATTATATTTTACTACAACTATCATTAAAATATTAATTTCAACACAACATTCAATAATATCAGATGTATCTTAATCATAAAATGGCATTTACAAATTAAGAAAGTATAAGAAACACTGCAGGGGTCCTTAAATTCTAGTATATAGCTGAAAATAGTAGTATAGTTTTTGCTTTTTCTAAATTTTGCTACAGTGCAAGTAGGTAGGTCTGCTTTGAAATCTTGCTAATGATAAAATATAACTGATAACATATATGTATATGCAATAAAACAACATTGCAGAATCATGTTGTTGTTGAACGCTACATGCAATAGAAGCATATGGGTCAATGAGTACATTTGTTTTCACCCTACATAATAATAATTATTGTTTCCTTGATCTGATCTGGAGGCCATTTCCCTTTAATTCTACGGACAGACAATATTAACAGGTATAGCTAAAATATGGTGAATATACAATTAAAGATAACCTTTATCAATTACTGTCCAGACATGATTACGACACATTGTGCGAAATAAACAAATAACCACGTGGATAGGTATGCACCAATGATAATTGATTCCGCAGGGAGTGAAACATGTGCAAATACCCGCAAAATCTTATGTTATTTAAAGAAAACAATCAAGTTTTAAAAGAGTAATACTAAGAATACACCAGTTTAAAAGTAAAGTGTAATAATCAGTCGCTGCATAAATAAATGTCTAGTGCACATATTATTAGATAACAGAAATAATATGATAAATAGATACCACAATATATAGTAATCTAATTATCAAGAGAATGTAAACAATTTACTATTTATAGCACATCGTACGTCAAGGAAGGAAATTCCGCATCGGACCTTGGAGAAAGCACTAATCAGTAACAGACAAAGTTATGTGGAATCCGTGAGAAATTTGTAACTAAATGGCGATTAATTTGTTGGCAACCTTGAAAATTCCTTCATTATCCGTCTACATCATGCGCAGATGATGGTAACAGACAAAATTAATAAGCGTTCATCATAAAAACATGGTGCTGGCTGGATAATGCATTTTGCATTCAATTATATTAAAGGTTTTGTTACCTGAAAATGCTTCACGTGGAGGTTGAATATAACTGGTTTTGAATGTCGAACAACGGACCCGCAGATGACGAGATGAAACATTGTAAAGGTTCAAGGATGTTCGCTGCTAACATTTGACATTTCGGA
Organism: Rugalucina vietnamica; assembly: GCA_964017185.1. Taxonomy (NCBI): domain Eukaryota; kingdom Metazoa; phylum Mollusca; class Bivalvia; order Lucinida; family Lucinidae; genus Rugalucina; species Rugalucina vietnamica. The sequence continues at coordinate 378,278 of OZ024869.1, forward strand.
ACTTCCGTTTTTTCTTTTGTTGAATATCTCGTAAACGGTTGCAGATATTTTCCTGATATTTTATATGTGGATACATATTGATGATATGCATTGAATGAGACATGAAAATTGTCAATCTAAGGAATTTCATTTTTTCACCCCATTTTCTGCAACTTTTCAGAAATGTTAAGTTGTCACTAAAATTTAGGGGGTAGGGTAGATTAAACTTGAATATTACACATCTTCAAATTAATTGCACTGGTTTGATGTTTATTTTAGCAGCAGTATATGTTAACATGCTGTTCTAAGTCAGTCTTTCTGTCTTTGGTGTGCTAGTTTTAAAATTTTGGGTGGTTTTATAAGATGGGCTCTAAGAAACAAAACAGCCGAAAAAAGGCTTAAAGTGGCGATTTTCAAGTTATTAGTTCTCTCTTATATGCACACTACCCTATATTTTTCTCTCTTTTATTCGAACAATATTACAAAGCTCTATGTTGTGTGAAAATACAAGAAAAAGTTTGAATCTACAAATATGGGTTTGGCACATTTCAAAATACTAATTTTTTCCGACTTTTCAAGTATGGGGGTAGGGTTGGAAAATGTCTCGTAAAATTTTGTCATCCACTTCAAGTTGCAATTTTTTCTATGCGTTTGGTCCAAAATAGTTTGTTTTACGTAAATATTATGACTTTTGAAAGCATTCTAGGTGAACTTTTGTTCGAGACAGGTATGTTTCAAAGAATTAAAAATTAAAATAATTTTACTAAATTTAAAACATGGCGTTCAGAGGTCTCATTCAGAGGCCTGTAGCTTGAAAAAATGCACACTACCCTATACTTATTTTGTTTCCAAATGTCTGGTGTTGTATTTTGGAATCAAAAAAGTATGGTTAGAAAAAAAGTTTGAATACTTTTTCATTGGCAGCGAACATCCTTAAAGGTACATTCATGTCAGAACATTCATGTCAGAACACTGTGGAAAATTCTTCAACTGTCAATTAAATGTTCATTTACAAGGACACCGTAACCTACTTCCCACTACTACGTCCATGATTGGCATACAACTCTCAGACCTATGATCAAAGATCAGCGTAAAGACGAAAACTTCTAATAGAAATTCCAAAGCCAAAAAACACGCAAAATTCCTAATTACAGATGTAGGGTAACGAGTGGCACACCAGGGAAGACCGTGCAGATTTCACAAAAACATATATATTTCAATTTAATTTGCAGTTCACCGTGACAGACGCTTTTTGGTGATTCTTGTCAATGAATTGAACATTCTTATTGATATTAAGACCAAGCCATGTTTCCTTAGTATCATCTTTAATAATGTAATGTTTTCTTACGATATTTCTCCACAGCAATAAGCTTGTAAAACATAAAAACATATCATAACCCCATGTAGGTCACTGGAGCAGATTTTTACACCTGTCTAAAGATCAGAAAGTCTTTGAAAATGCGGTAATTTTAGCTGACTTGCCAAGGTGAAATGTTAATTAATAACGTAAGAAAATATTGGCATCCGTCTTGATGAACTTCTCCATGTTTTTCACACATACATTTTAACCCTATGAACAATAGCAATAATCTTGTCAGAGTAACTGAACATTGCGATAACGCTTAGCTACAGTACCGTTGTGCCCTTCTTACCCAACTAGTGTACGGGCAGACCATTCCGAATAATCAAACTAGTCAATATTAACCTTTTGTTACTTCAATGACTCTAGTAAGAGAAAAAAGATACATTTCATCTGTAACCTCAAGTGTCGTATATGTATATAAAGCTGATCATAGGTTATATGCTAGTATTTGCGTATTTAATATATGAATAAATAACGTTTTAAATACAGTGAATTCTTGTCCGCAATTGCTCCAAGGAGAAGCTGGATATGCTAGATATTTATCTTAAATTTATGACACATAAAATAAGTTGGTTTATAGCTGAATATATGAAGATCTAAATTAAAATCTAATACATGTAATAAACATCTAATTAATAGGCCATGATTAGTATATGGAGACAGTTACATTTTAAGTAGCTACGTATAAGAGTAAACTTTCTATCTGAGAATTTATGCATGTGTGTATCAGTAGAATTGCTTTCAATTACGTGAAATTCAAAAACATGTTTCTGTATACGGCTCACACACGCAGACAAAATGATATACAAAACACAATTTCATTTGCTCTTTAAAGTTAACTGAACAGATAGGTCTTAATTACGAAGACATAATATTGCTTACTTACTTATGTTGCAGCTATGAGTCAGTCTGCTGTTGCCAGAAACTACTTGCTGACAGATGCAATTTCTTTGCAAGTTTCAGCAACTAGGTAAGAAAGATGACTGCATTCAATCTTGAAACAACCTTCAATAAAGTCTAGACAATATATATCACAAGTTCTAGAACGATTTTATAAGTGTACAAAAGGGTTCCTTTAAAACGGAAATCAATCAAACAAGAAAGCATTTACCAGTGCACAAAAACAATTTCATAAGTGGTCAAAACATTTTAGTTTAAAATAATTCTGATAAGCGAAACATGGCAGACCGAATCATGTTTTCTGAAACGATCCCACGTAAGACTCTCACACAAAACATGTTTCAGCCAGTGGTATTTACAGGTTATCATGAAACACTGCAAGAGTTTCCCTGCACACATTCAAGATTCAAGGAAATGCACAATACTTCACCAGTTGCTGTTCAAGCATCACAGGCAGGTGTGGAACATTCCTTCAATAAATGCCAGCTATTGTTTAGACTCTGGCTCTAATAAAGACATTAGAATGGAATGTTTGACTACTTATTGATGTGTGGTTTTGATGTAGGTCAAATTGTTCTACATGCATCACCTGTTTTAAACTTGAAACGCTCACAAGTAACAGACCCAGCTGCTTGGTTTGAATTCCTCATAATTCGAGTTTTATAAAAGTATTCAAGTAAACACTAATACCGGATTAATATGACGGCATAATTTCAGATTTGCTTTTCCTTGATAAAAGAAACCAGGAACTGGCACACTCAGAACAAAACTCTTGCCCTCGAAACCCCAGTTGTCATCATATAACGATATTATATGGTATACTGAGAAACGGTTATTTCCCGAAATGTGTACATGCCAACTAAGCTATGTTAAGCGATGAGCTTTCTGTGAAAGCTTAGCTTCTTGAAAACTAAACAATATTATATTGTATATTAGATCTAATAAATAATCATTCTAATATGTAAAAATACAAAAACAGAGTGTGAATGGGAGGATATCATTAAAAGAAAACAAACCGGTATCATTCTAAAATATAAGAAATGATTTGTTATGAAAAATATTATAATTATTGTTGGGAGTATAAAATCTTAGCATGGGTCTTCCATTCATATATTTGTTGTCATAGGTCATAGTTTACTAAATTGTAGAATTTGGTGCCCATTTTGTATTGAATAGAACATAAGAATGATAGAAATGTTTGAGTCATGAATTTTTGTGTCATGTCCAACATAACTTTATAATAACTGAAATACTTAAAAATGAATACATTTTCATACTTTTATGATAATGATAACTTCAGAATACGGTCGTGTGAAAGCCAGGAACGGTTTGGTATTGACAAATATTATCAATACTCGCAGGGAATATATTATCAGTACTCGCAGGGAACATATTATCAGTACTCGCAGGGAACATACGGAGCCCATGTCTATGTCCTAACAGTCAAATGAGAAATTACTGAAACATTACCAAGAAGACAGCGAGGGAGTATCCTTACGTGGAACGACTCATTCCCCAAGAAGACGGTCTGCACTGAAAATCAATGAAATGCTTTCTACACTCAGAAAAATTCGAGGAGAAAAATCAAACTTTTGAATCCATAACAGACGATCGAAAGAACCAAATAACAATTACTGCCCTCAAATGTTCATCTAAACAATTGGGTGGTTAGAGCAGAACATACTCAGTATATTTGCAAAGGAATTTATAAAAGCCAGCTCCATCAAATTGTTACTGTATTTCACAATATTTACATTTTTATTGCAATCGCCCTAGATGAAAGTATTTTTCTTGATGTTCTTCATTTCCCAATGAAAAACATTATGTCACGTGATCTAGAGGCCACGCCTATGGGCGAGGCGACGTCAAAAGCCGCCCAGTGACGTTGTTTGTTTACTCTTGTTGTTGTGACGTTGGTCGCGTATCGCCATGACGTTAGGCGCGAAAATTTGACGTTTTTGGCTGTTCCAAAATTGCGTTAAGTCGGATTTAATGTCAAATAACATGAAAATGAACGGTGATATGCGCAATTAAAAATCTGATACATGATTGATAATATAAAATGTAAATATAAGTATTGAAATTCAGATTTTAGCTTTCACTGGATGATGAAAAAAATTAGCTGTTTTAATGTCTCCGAGAAGCCCTTCGGGCTTCACAGACATTAAAACAGCCTAATGTTTTTCATCATTCAGTGAAAGCTAAAATCTGAATTTCAATCCTTAAATGATACCATACTCCACAGCAAAACAGAAACGGGAAGAGTTCACGACCTTGCCAAAAGCCATAATATGCATGCGCAAAGAGGAAACAATTTGGCAAGTTTGACCAAGTTATAATGAAGACTTTTGAAGAAAAGCCAAATCATTGTCAAATAATATATCTGCTATTTTTGGCTCGCTTTTGAATTGCTGGCATATAGATCAGTGGTGTAAAAAAGAGAAGCAATAGGTTCAAATCTATTAAAATTGTTTGAAGGTAACAGATTTCAAACAAAGACATCCAAAGTAGAATCTGCCCACACAATTTGTTTGGGGTACAACTTTACCCTAATATAAAACATACATGTACTACAAAACTGACACTGAAACGTTTAAACAACAGCAGACTGGTGTTTGCAAGACGTCACACCCATCTAGTTATGTCAACCAAATGGACCCTGTTGTTAACAAAATTGAAGCATAGGCAGTCGAAACAAGAAATGATATTTTGATGTACGATAACCCATCAGTAGCTTAAACTGTTGAGGTGAAAGTCATATGTAAACAAGACAAAACTGTGGTTCGGCAAGAATTTGATACCAACGATATTGTTAGACTACGTCTTGGCAAAATCAGTGCTCAAGCCCGACAGAAATATAATGGTACACCTAAATTGGGAGAAGATTCTTCGGCCGACCTGGCCTTTCATCCAGTTAACTCAGAAAGTTTATAGAACGACATGGCCGTTTGCACTAAAAGCTGCTTTTGAAAATCAATACAGTAGATTGCACGGTCATCGGTCAGTCAGATGTTATCTCTACAACAATCTTAATTGATATTGATGTGTTTACTAGGAGTGAAAGTGAAACTTTACTAAACAAGTTTCTACAACTCTTTGAAGCAGAGTGAAGTGATATATTAACTGACATTTCCCATTTACAGTTATTTATTATTGTTATTTGCTAAAACATATATTTTGCCTCTTTGAACTTGGACAGGTGGTGAAGGTAGATGACTTGATGAAAGATGCAGTAGTTTATAGTACAAGAAGTTGTTAATGCGGAAGGTGTAAAAAAAAAGGTGTTTGTAAAACATGGTACGAACATTGGTGCAATTACGTCTAGGGTACCATAGTTTGAGGCAATATAGAGATTCAGAAACCCAGAAATAATGAGATAAAGAAGTAAAATGAAGAATCAACGAAACGACCAAACTTACCAAAGAATCGATACTTTTGCAGATTACACAAAAAGAGGTTTGTATCAATTAAATACTGGTGGCAACATGGTACATTTATAATATAATTGTAGAATGAAGCATAAAACCAACATGCCCAGAATAGAATGTCTCTATTCATACAGAACACTGCTGTTATATAATATTCAGTACAGCAAGCATTAAGAAACAAAAACAGTCTATGCCTCCCAGCCTTTCATCCCATTCAAAGATTCAAACCACATTTGAAGTTAAAGACAATATTCATTAAATTTGTGTAGTGAAATGTTATGTACGAGGCTCGTTGCCAAGTTTGTGGTATATTGGCTTAAGCTTGTGCCAAGAACAGCCCACTAGGCCGCAAAACAACAGTGTATTACTGAGATAACAATCATAGGAGATATTGTCGTGTCTTTTAGTGCTTCTAGTGGCGCGAGCCAAGTGTCAGAATATGACAAGGTTTATTAATAACAAACATTGACCTGAATGAATAAATGCACAATGGTTACTTGGGGTTGATTCCAAACTGCCATTGAGTGGTCAAATCTGTCGATATAGATATATAATAATAATAACACTGGCATGCCTGTGTTCGTATCAGGAATTTTCTGGACATACACATGACGCTTAACAAAATTTATTTAAGTTCAAAGGCACCGAATGTGTTTTTGTATGCAGATGACCCAACCGAATTTAATTTCTTTTAAATAACGCTGTTGACATTGAAAACATTGGTGTTTATGTTGTCATTTCTTGTCGAAATGATGTCCTTTGTTTAATGTTTACTCTTTCATTTCTGATGTGTCCATTCATTCCAATACCGTGTATAACATGATGTAACACTGACCCCAAATAGTATGAACTATTGTATCAGAAGTGTGTTTCGGTATTGTATATCACATTGTTGCAGTTTAGTATTTGCCTTAGAAGGTCATTGACAAGTGCCGTAAAGTCGTAAATACTTTCACACTTTCGACAATACACAACACCCTTATGTCTTATCTCAAGTGTTTTCAAACCATTTTAAGACTTTCAGTAGATTTATAGGTATATAGCATGTAAGTACAATATTCGAGGACAGGGTTACCGGGTCATTGCAGTTGATGAAAGAGTGGACATAGAGTTTGACGGTTTTGCTGTCGTTAAAACTAATGTTAAATGTACGTTGCAAGAGAGCGGTAATACATAATGTCTTACGGGTGCATTCACAGCTATGAGTAACGGTGCTGAACACATGACCAGTAACTTCTACAACAGAAACAACTTATACCACACATGTAAACAAAGTACTCCTGAACACAGCTGTCAACCATAAAGTGGAGAGTATGACACTTGATTATAAAAGTAATAGATATAAACATTAAACACTAACCCACGAAGTTACACTGACTAAAGAAGAGGTTGTGTAAGATTATCGTTTATTGTTAACTGTGTTTTAAGTGGTTTCATAATTACAGAACGTTGAACTGAAGTTATTGGTGAGTGGGAAAATGATGATTCACTTAGAGTATAAAGTAAAATGAAAAATGATAAAACATTAAATATATTGGCAGTGAAACATCATAGTTGTACTTGTTATGTTTATTTATTGCAGGCATTTCTTGAAGCAGTGGTAATTTGTCTTGAAGTTGGTTTGCTAGAAACAACTATGGACGATGTTTACGCTGTGTAATGATTCAGAAGAAACCCTATCTTATAGCTCTGGCCATACGAAAACCGTGGTTGTTCTGAAATCATACCGAACGTCAACCTCTTGATCAATTGCTACTGTTAATGGCTTCCATGAATTTGTCATTGATTTTGATTTAGCCTACTTTGGGTAGAATTGCAACACAGTTTAAACAGGCCGGAAAATAATAACAACATGCGTTTAAAGGCCGGAAATATGATGCTACAATGATCTGCAATTTATATAAAATCAATTCAAATTTATGAAGATAATTTACTGAAGCGGTAAACCTGACCCGAGGTTAATGTATCACACTTCATAAACATAATTTCATTCAATATTTCTTAAATCACCCGGAAACTAGCAACGTGTCATCTTTCATGCAATCACTGTCATGAACTTAAATAAGTTGACAAATTCTTGGTGGGCCAATAGTAGTTCATACCCTTTAAGCTTGCTCTCTGAGCAATGCATGTATGTCTTCGTCGGCAAGTGTGTTATCCCACTGAGAGCTTAAAGTGTCAAGTTCTACTGATTTTTCTTGAAAGTTTTCAAGATAGCTCCTAAATTGTTCTTACTAAGAAAAAAATGACAAAATGCAAGGCTGATGTAACAATACTCTTGATGCATACCTAGATACGATATCGCCTTGACCTACTTTCAAATACTAATAGCAATAATCCAATGAGTATACGTTGAAATATTCCCGGATGCCCCAACCTTCGGATGAAAAGATTACAACAAGGCCAGTAGGCCTATATAGTGAATTATAACGACCAAGAAAATGGCACATTCTTGACATTGCAAATGAGAATATTACGCGTAAAATGAGAAACTGTCTTAAAATGTGCGGACGTTTAGATTAAATGGTGGTCAAACTACGGGCTTGAACTTTATTCGGACTATCAAATTCTGCCCCAATGCTTTAACCTCAAGTCGATGACATTTGACAAATTTGTAATGCCATAAACGTGTATACAATCGTAAATTAAGCAAAAAGTGTTACACTGTATAATAAATAAGTCATGAAAGGACAACAGAACGTCAACGTTGAGCTACGTACGTGTTACTTTGATATACAGGCGTTGTTCTACTGTGTAAAGCGGTCACGCGCGGCTCTCGAGAGCGATTTTTTTTTAAATTCTCTCCATACATTCACGGAAACAAATATCTCGTGTCTTCGACATATCGTGCCATGGACAGACAGTAAAACATATATCCTACTATACAGAGACAATGATAATCAAAGATCATGAGATAAGCAGAATTGATAAACTGATAATCAATACCATTATCTGAATAATCTGGACCAAAATCTTACGTGATTCTACAAATTGTTGTTGAAAAAAATCGGTAAATTATTAGAGCGAGCTTGATACAACAAACCGTCGAAGGATATAGTTGCCTGATAACAATGTTGATCGTGGGACAGTTAACCATAACATGGTTTCGATTTCTGAAGATAGAACCTATCATTCAGATATGCATCCGCGTGAAATATAATCCCATGTCTTTCTTCTGACAGATACGGAGCATTGTTTTAGCGTGTGGAAGATGTATCTAAGCACACACCCTTCTGTAGATCATGACAATGGACATGGTACATATTTGGTTATTTTCATTCGCATTGTCATCGTTTTGTGTTAAAGTAAGGAATCACATTACAAGCAAGACCTAGCCTTTGTATAAATTGCTGATTTATGTGTTTGGGTCACGAAATATACAGTAATTATAATATTTTGCATTGTCCCAAACCTGCTATGCATTTTTTGTGCTTTAATTGTAAATAATAAGCAGTAACAGGTCATGTGTGTTGATATGTATAATAAATTATACATAAATACATCGTAACAAACGAAATAAAGAATATAGCAAAACGAAATTTTCAAATTGCCTTTCATATCCGTATTAACAAAAGGTTCAAAAAGCGTCATTTAAAAACAGTAAATTCATTCCTTGTTAACCGACTTCATGGTTTTATAGCAATCTTTAAATAACGTGTTCAAATTGCAGTAATTACGCAAATTATGAGCAATAAAATATTAGAAGGGTTAAGTAATAACTTGCGTTTTTCAAGAAATTAAGGCAAATATGAAAAAGTATATCAAAGTAGGTACAATGACTGAAGGTAAATTAGTAAACGAAGAAAAATAAATTGCAACCAATGTTTCTCTGTATGATCTACTGGATCAGGCCAGTTTATCCCAGCAGCAGGGAAAGTAAATGATCAGATTGACCAAGTAGCACTTGATGATACATACAAAGAACAACACTATATCTTGCAATTAAGCAACATAAGTTGCTCATAAAATCCAGTCAGTTGCTGTCAGATTTTCAGTCCCCTTACCTTAGTGGGATTATGTTGGAATTAGGAAATACTACTATTTATGATAATGTTACAAAGGTTAAGGCAATTTAGGGAACGATAGAAAATGAGATTTTCATTCCTGTGGTTAGATATATCTTTGAGTATTTGAAGAATTTGACAATGTAGGAGTCAACAACTGAATCCCTAACAAAAATAAACACTTGTCAATGTTATGGATAACAAAAATAGATTTTATATTGGTATATTTATTGTCTTGTGGTCAAGTCGATGGAACATGTAGAGGTTGAAAAAACTAGAAACATTAACATGTTGACACTAAGAGGAAGAACAATTAATAGTTTAGCAATGTTACATTAAAACTTTAGATAATGACATACTGAAAGAAAGAACACTGCAAGTACCTTGAATACTAGACTGGAAATGGTTAAAGCTTGACGTAGAAGCCAAAATATACATAAGCACAATACGAAAGAAGTTGTCTAGAGTTACCAGGATCAAGGAAGTCATTGACTTTATGGACCAATTCAACTTCAGAACGGTCAATTAATTGATGGTCTGGCTCAATTCACCTTTTTAGTAGTGCGCTCGGGCTGCAAGGCCACTTGTTGGCAATTACTTCTTTGTGCTACATGAGGATTCATTTCAGCTTTAATGGTTTGTAACCGGTGATTCGATGTGTTACTGCGTTGAGAACATTGGAAAGAGCAATAAACATTAGGTGATTTGGATGACACTGACATATAACACCAAGAAAATTAACTCGATTTCACGCGTATTAACTGATGTAGTTTGACTCATAGAAGGTTGTGGTAGAACCTGTGACAGAGTAAATGGTCTCTGACACGAAACTAAACTACATGTACGGCATGGCAAAACAGTCAAGCCAAACAGCGAAACAATTCATCTAAATCCGTGTTTGAAAGTTTAAATCATTCTATAATTTAGGATTTTATAAAGGATTTATATCTATCATCAAATTTCAAACGACTGGTACGGGTAGCGACCATTTTGACCACGGTCAAGAAACCGTTAAAGCAAACCGGTCAATAGTCATTAAGGGCAGGTGCAAATGCTCATAAATGATTGGTCTTGGATTTCATATGATAATAATTTGATTTTTAAAATTCTTAAATGTTTTTATTGTGAAATTCTATCCTAGACTCTCGGATTGAGAATAAAATATACCGCTATCTGTATAATAAAACTGAAACAGCAGATCTGTATTATAAAACCGAAGAAGCTGTCGACACTGTCGAAGACAACTACATTTTGTGACTGACATATCATCTGCAAAGTTCACTGATACAAATATTTTATAAGCTAAAAGATATTCGAATACAGTGTTCGTGAACATTTTTCGTTATACATTAGAGCAAACCACAACCTTGAGAATGAATATGATGAATAATTCAGTCATTCAGATCAGGTTTTCATCACCTTTCTATTCGGGAACATCAGCATGCGACCACAATCTTTTGTTTTAATGTAAAGATATTGACTTATTATATCTCCCTGTCACACACCTTTGGTAAAAACAATGATTGACATTATCGCGATTAAACGTAAAGAAGTAAAGAATTTATTGGTGTTTGTCTTCCCCAACCTTTGCCCAGCGATGTCTAGATCTTAGGGCTGATTGAGGAGCAGAAAAATGTAACTGACAATGTAATATCAGCTAAACCGTTCAAGATATTATCTGAAGTTCATAAATAGATACATAGTGATGGTATCGCGATCATTACGTCTAAGCATGTACACAGAATCGATGTTTTACAAATTATATTATCACCTTCAACGAGTTTAGATGGTGTAGCTTAACTAAGGTTTGTTGGTAAGAGTCTGCACCTTGCGTCAAAAACAATACTCTACAACGGATGAACCGTCACCGTATTACTTAATAGAATCTCAGGCGATTATCAAATCTGCTAGAAACAAGCTGCCTAGTAACAAAGAAAATTCAAACGACGGAACCTGCTTATATGTTGTCTAAACCAGTTCAACAGATTAGATGCAAATTGTTGTTAAACACTTTTTCATGAAATCTGAAACTCTCAGTGAAACCCGAGTAACGAATATATGGAAAAGACGTATAAGGATTATATGACCTACATAGATGTTATCGTTGAAATTGGATCTCGGATACTATCCCCAGCTAGGGTCACCCTAAAATTAAACGTCGTATTATAAAAGTAACCACGAAACAAATCTAGGCATAAAATGGCTCAAAATACCCATGGACAACAAACAACTAGTAGTACATGTACATGTACTCAAGCCCTCGTCGTACAAGATGGCAAGGGCTTGAGGGTCAGGGACTATCATGTAAAGAACAAACTATTCAAAGATGACCATAAGGGTATATCGACTGAAGTAAACGATGCAATGCTAATGCTATATACAGTGTACATGTACAGTATTTCACACAGGGTTAGCGACTGATACTATTTATACAGCAGAATTTCCTTATTTAACTAACTGTATGCTAATTGCATTTTTATAAATGCATCTGACATCTTGCTATGCCTTATGTCATCAACAACATCCGTCATTTGGCAAGCAAACTAGGAAGTATTTAAAAAGATATGCAAGACTCATTTGAAGAAAATATCATCCGACATTAAATGTATATCACATTACCATATGTCTACTTTGTCGTTGGTTAAAAATACAAAAATTAATTCAATCTAAAACTGTAGCCTTAATTATGTTGCATACGGAATGCACAATTTCATGACATAAACTTTAATTAATTCTATTGAGCAGCATAAAGCTTGACAATTTGACAGCAGACTAAATAGGATGGCATTTGGTGCTCATAAAAAAAAAAGATGTATTTGTGTGTTTCCTTGTACAACAAGTATAAAATTTTGATGTCGGTTTCCTCGATTGGGCTCTCAAATAAACCCCATTAGATTGTGTTCCCAATGAAAAACTTTCAACCCAGCGAGGAAAACTGTCGACAACGACAAGTATAAAAGAGGACAAAGACAGTCCAAATCTGTATTTTTATAAACTACCTGTAGGAACCAGTTTACAGATATCTCATGGATAAAGATATGAAAATGAAGAAGGTAATCGAATAATCTGATAGATGGATTGTCATTCCTGACATAACATACAGTGCAGTATATTACCTCAACAGAATAATGCATTTGCTGACAGGTTTCTCACTGCTGCAACACTATACTAAAATGTGCCGGTCTATTAAAGCGTGCAGAATATTTTGTGTGCAGGTGCAAGTATTTTGATACTTTCAACACCAAATATGTCGTCTACTTTAAGGTAACAAATTTCACAACAATGAACTTTGAAACGTAGAAGGTCAATTTAAAAAGGGCACACTGTACTCTTACCTTATGTGCTTCTGGAATGGGTCATATACTTTAAATCTCGCTTCAGAATGGAAAGACAATCATATTTTAGAAGAAAAAATGTTAAACGGGGTATGATGATGACAATGATGCAATTCCAAAGTAAACTACCAGATCAGCACTGATTAGAAATCAATTTCATTTTGTGCATAAATAAAGAAATAACCACTGTATTTGTGATTATGTATAAGAAAACCCTACAATATAATGATATATTCTAGGCTAACAATAGAAAATATATTGTTTCATGTAATGAATAACAAATACTTTCAACCAGAACAGGTGGTATAGTCGTTTGGAATGAGAGAAAACAAAACGCAACTGTTGAAATATAAACCATTAGCTGCAAAAAGAGATGATTTATTATTATGATGGCCGGTGTTTATGTATTTACAATATATAAGAACAAAAGAATATAATTGTGGGTGGTGTTTTTGCGAAGCTTTGTCGATAAACAACATTTAAAGCAATCGTAGACAGTTCAACACCACTACAAGCCTGAAAGCTACTTTCCGTAGAACCCGCTTTGAACCCCTTTTTGCCACCAACCCCATTCTGCACGAATCCAAAGGACCACAGCCATCTGGCAATATGATTTATACATTGTCCATCTGGATTGTCAGTCCCTTCTCATACACAAGTGTCACTATCATAGAAATGTAAAATAGCGGGACTGTAACTTATGAATAGGCATCGTCATCGTTATCTCACATTCATTTCGCTGATCTTATGACATTGTCTAAAGCTGGACATGCTGTGTATATTTTTTGTGCCATCGACGCTCAAAATGAGTTTTGATTCGATTTTATGTCAATGAGCAAATCTTTAATACTCATCTCTATTTCAAAGGTGAAAGGAATTAGATTGCGCTGCTGATACTCGGTAACAAAGAAATGTTTGAAATAAAAACGGAAAATTTGAAATCAAAACTTCGGATTTAAACACATGATGTTGTTTATACAGTCAATTCCAGATAAGATCACCAGCTGCTGTGATGGTTGATGCTGAAGCATTATATACAGACAGGACAGACAAAGAGGCTCCATTAGCTGCGGTTTCGCTTGAGGATCTCGATTTCCATTAGCTTGTCTACAATTGATGTTGCTTCCAAGACACTTTTAGCTATGATTGCAGAATTGTCTACAACTGATGTTGCTTCCAAGACACTTTTAGCTATGATCGCAGAATTGTCTACAAATGATGTTGCTTCCAAGACACTTTTAGCTACATGTATGATCGCAGAATTGTCTGCAAATGATGTTGCTTCCAAGACCCTTTTAGCTATGATCGCAGAATTGTCTACAACTGATGTTGCTTCCAAGACACTTTTAGCTATGATCGCAGAATTGTCTGCAAATGATGTTGCTTCCAAGACACTTTTAGCTATGATCGCAGAATTGTCTACAAATGATGCTGCTTCCAAGACACTTTTAGCTATGATTGCAGAATTGTCTACAACTGATGTTGCTTCCAAGACACTTTTAGCTATGATCGCAGAATTGTCTACAAATGATGTTGCTTCCAAGACACTTTTAGCTACATGTATGATCGCAGAATTGTCTGCAAATGATGTTGCTTCCAAGACCCTTTTAGCTATGATCGCAGAATTGTCTACAAATGATGTTGCTTCCAAGACACTTTTAGCTATGATCGCAGAATTGTCTACAAATGATGTTGCTTCCAAGACCCTTTTAGCTATGATCGCAGAATTGTCTACAAATGATGTTGCTTCCAAGACACTTTTAGCTACATGTATGATCGCAGAATTGTCTGCAAATGATGTTGCTTCCAAGACACTTTTAGCTATGATCGCAGAATTGTCTACAAATGATGCTGCTTCCAAGACACTTTTAGCTATGATCGCAGAATTGTCTACAAATGATGCTGCTTCCAAGACACTTTTAGCTATGATCGCAGAATTGTCTACAAATGATGTTGCTTCCAAGACACTTTTAGCTATGATCGCAGAATTGTCTACAAATGATGCTGCTTCCAAGACACTTTTAGCTATGATCGCAGAATTGTCTACAAATGATGCTGCTTCCAAGACACTTTTAGCTATGATCGCAGAATTGTCTACAAATGATGTTGCTTCCAAGACACTTTTAGCTATGATCGCAGAATTGTCTACAAATGATGCTGCTTCCAAGACACTTTTAGCTATGATCGCAGAATTGTCTACAAATGATGCTGCTTCCAAGACACTTTTAGCTATGATCGCAGAATTGTCTACAAATGATGCTGCTTCCAAGACACTTTTAGCTATGATCGCAGAACTGTCTACAAATGATGCTGCTTCCAAGACACTTGTAGCTATGATCGCAGAATTGTCTACAAATGATGCTGCTTCCAAGACACTTTTAGCTATAATCGCAGAATTGTCTACAAATGATGCTGCTTCCAAGACACTTTTAGCTATAATCGCAGAATTGCCATGCCATTCATAAATTCAGGAAGTCGATAACTGTATGAGGGTCTGATAGCGTTCTTGTTGTTCAGAATAAAACATGAACTGACACCATCACCAACAAACGTATGTCCTTGAAAGCAGAGCGGGAAATAACTATTTCTTTCTCCGGTTTAGTGTCAACTAAATACAATCACATCGTAACCATTAATTTGATTTCTGATTAACTTCTCTTTCTATGCATCTTTAATCTATTTCCCATTTGTAATTGAATTTTGAAGTTTAAAATAGGGTATGGGAAATTAAGATGGGCGTGTCAGAGAATAGAGGTTTTAATCTGTAAACGTAATTTTGTTTACAAGAAATAGAATACCCCTTATTAGAACCGGGGCACCTGAAATAATGTTATGCAACCATAAAAGAATGGGTGTACATAATATATGATGGGACCGAACCTTCTCGAAGCGAAATGATTATTTTGGCATTGAAAAACATTATTTGTCATGAGGAAAAACTTGTGGAATGCTTCTGTGGCATTAGTTGGGTCGTTTCATAGGATAATAAGCAACTAAGCAGCTTTCTGGATCAGATCTTGTGAGAATAAATTGATGTACCAATTAGATCGCAATTGCAAAATGCATTTTGGAAGCATAACTAATATCTGCACATACGTCTCAAAGAACAGCATGAACTGAAATTTGGCAGGCAACTTCTGATAACTCGTAGTTCTGTGCCTAGGTTAGTAGGTTTCTGGGGCTACATTCAATACACTGTGTGTTCCATCAAAATTCACAACATCATTATAATCTTTCAAAATGTTAATTTGTGTCCCAGAATAGCTCTGTCTGAATATGACTGTCATGGGTGTAATATTCGTAAAATATATAAGATGTATTTCTTTTCAAGATTTTGACATTTTCATATGCAGTTTCTTTTTATCATTTGAATCTTAACAGTTTATGAAAATGATTCTGAAATTTCTCATATCTTATTACGCAAATCATCTTTTCAAAATTGTCTGTCTGCATCCTTGATTTATGCAACATTTCGTTACAGAAGAATGTCGTATCTCTCTAACAACCAGTTTTACAACTTATCCTGCTTCACCTTATATGAGCCTCGACGCGAGAAAACCGGTCTTCGGGGTTTCCGACCAGGTCCGACACAAACCGGCTTGTACAAGCTCAGAAAAGAGCTAGAAGCTTGAAATTTCGGATTTAAGTAGAAGAGGAATTGTACTATCCGAGTAGCGAAAACAAAGGCGCTGATCAGCTTCGCGGTTACCGCGAAGCTGATCTGCGCCTTTGTTTTCGCCTAGGCAAAAATCCGGTTTTCTCACGATGCGGCTCATATGGAAACGATTTGAAATTGCACGAGTTGAGTTCATGAACTGGGACACAAAAGTACAAATGCTGTATTTAAAGAATGTTACAGTACCGTTTCCACTGTGCTTGCAATGGACTACTTTGACTGCGGGTAGTTACAGGTCCGTTTGATTGGTCTCAAGAAGTACGATGACCAAAGGACAGCTTTGGAATCGATATTAAACCGAAAAAATGAATTCGATGGGCGACAACAGAAGAATACAGTAGTAGCTCTCGATCAGTTGGCTAGCCTTCACTCCGCTCCACTTCGATACCTCGTTCCACTTTCGCTAGTGGTGTGTAGGTATAACAAAGCACAGATGGGAATATCCCGTCTATAATAGCACTTGACCATTGGAACTGGCCGCCAGCCACTGCTTCAGTAGGAGAGCGATTATGCAAATTGTATTTTACTACATTTGTATGTGTAAAGTAAGTCTCTTGTATGTTCTTTAAATGGGACAAACCGGCAACTCATTTTTCATTTTTGTGAGTTTAGAAATTACATACGATGTCGTGTTAGATTTCAAGTACCTTGACAGAAAATAAAACTTAATTATCAGATCAGATTTCGAAAAATAGTTTAAAAAGTATAATATCCTTGGAGTTATCAGTTTAAATGAAATTTAAACATTGAGTTTTTTAATCTTTTAGGCGATGCGTTTGTCGTTCCACCTGTTTTAAACTGTTGTTATAGAGGTTGGCTATCCGAATATGATTGTATACTGAATCACTTCCATTATTTTCTACACCTTCAGGCCCCTTGAGTACATGTATGTGACTCGTGTATTTGAACGAATTGCATCATCAAAATAATATTGAACGAAACATTCATTGTTCGAAACTCCAAAATCGTTGATTTGCTACTTTCTGAACGTACTAACTGATAATGTGCAAATACACAAATATATGCTTGATCGACTGTTTTCACTGCTAGACAGTAATAAAATCAAACAAGAAGTTTAGCGGCAACTTTGATAATTGATAAAATTTAAAATTGTGTCACTTTGTGACTGAGGTTAACTTGATGCACTGAACGGGCGAACAAGTGCGAGGGCTTTCAAGTAAATGAGTTCGAACTTTTTACGTGAATTACAAGTATGGTATCATGTAACTGACATCAAACGAGAGCATCCTCGATCCCATCCAATAAATCACATTTTTTGTTATCTATCATTTTGAACAGCATCATAAAAATGTTTATGTCATAGCTCAGTAGCAAAGGTGAAAACAGTCCTGCGCATCGGGCATGCGCTTTTTGCGATTTTCGTCCAAAGTATATATACCAAGCATTGTAGCGCCTTTCATTCTGACCACAAGAAGATGTAGCTCGGAATGGTAGCGTTAGTTCCAGCATTGAGAGAAAAGTACAAATGATGAATACAGGCATTATCATGTCGAGGCTTACTTTTTTTCCTGATTGACTTCACAGAGCAAAGTATCCGCAACTATCAGATAGTGCCGGTGGGAAATGTTTTCACAAATTCTTGTGGTAATGTGTTTGTATGTTTTTGCCTCGTGATTGCATCTGATTCCGTAATCTCTAAACATGCAAAACGCAATAAAGTTCCACAATCATTAGTTGTGGCATTTATCCACCATTCTTTAGTCTGGACCGTGAGCAAACAAGAATCCCCCTTCTTGGTTTATTTGTAGACATCAGCAGCCGTTCCAAATGTTTTGTTTTTTTTGGTTGCATTTGTAACGAACAGCCGAGCCAAGCCACAGAAACCCCGTCGGTGGAAAAGCATGCTCATCCACCAAGGGTGGTTTACTGCGCTATATACCCAACACTTACTCTAATCACAAAGTTACGAGTTTCTAATTTGCATATTACTACCCGCTAATATGCCGCTAATACGTTGCACCAACGTATTCTACAAGGGAGACTATCCCGTTACACATTGAATGGAATGAACCTGCACTGTAACGTTTCGGCAACGATGGAAATCTAACCCCAGATATTTACACTGCTGGCTATGGATTGGCCAAAGGGGGCTGACCGGTTTATGAAATGTTTCTAGTTTTTCATTAAGTATTAATCGCGGTCATAATTCTGCTGTGTAACTGACTTATTGTATTTTGTGAAATATAATATTAGATCAGTGTATATCTATTTGGCATTAAGATCATACTTCTTTATGAAGATGGGTGATATATAGGCCAATAAATTGAAATGCTGATCCCCCCAATCAGATATTGTACTATACGCTAGAGTAAGTATAAAATGGGTAACTTTGATACATATCTGAGTTTTGGGCTGTTATTGAACGAAAATCCTAGTTTATGTGCATGCTTTAAGACAACCGCAATGGCTGCAACTGCACAGTCAGTCGTTCATGTATCAATAACGGAAATAAGCTCCAAATCTGCCAGTGCACAGTTTGAACGAACAGTTTGCAATTTCAATGTTTTCAGTTTTACTCTATTTATCCACAGCTAGTTTATAGTTAAGGGCTTAAATCTATTGAAAGTTTAGCTCTCGCTTGAGCCACATGTGGAGACTCAAATCCGCTTAACGCCTGACAATATGGTCCTATAGCCTAAAATAACATGTCAAATGGTGTCAACGGCTTTCTCAATGAGAGAGAACAATCCAACCCGAACAATAACCTCAAACTGTTTGTTTGGGTGCTCGATGATACGTTATCAAAGAACCGCCGCTAAATTAATCCATGGAGTACCAAACCGTGAGATTTTGAAAGGTCTCGTTTTGCCCGCATGAAAAGAGCATCGCTGCATGAAACTTTTGGCGTACTGCAACATCCAGTTTGTTTCAAGTGCATGGTATCTGGTCGGTAAGTCTGATTTGGAGCTCGAGACAAAACGCCATCACTGAACTTACTATACTTTCGATTATGGCTGCACTATAAAAATGTCAAAAATGGAATATGTTTAATGCCAAATGAATTCCGCTTGTCGTTTTGTAGATCATTTTAAAAGTCAATGAATTTCAATGATATGTTGTTAACGTTTACGAAACAATTTAACGTGACAGGTTATTTGCCAGCGAAACTGACGTCGATTAAAATAATCAAAATCACAAGCCAGAAACGATGTGACATTTTCTGACAAAATTCACTGATATACGAGGTCAAACCTAACGTAAGGGAGGTATTTAACGGTATATATTACCGTCAGTGGTGTACGGGCAAAGACTAATTGACGCCGATCAATCATGTTATAGAACGTTCAACTAATTACGATTCATTAAGGATTGAAAATAAGCTTTTTTCCGATGTCCCGGGATGGTATGAAATACAGACACTTTCTCAGGTTATTTTCATCTCGATTCTTGTTTCGTCAATACCGATTCTCACTCACGCTTGCTTTCAGCTGATTTTAGTCGGTTCTCAAACTTCTTGGAGCTTTTTGTTTAGCTTGGCATGTCTCCCCAACTAGAAATAGTTCTATGCTTGTCTCCACACAAAATATGAATGAAATGATAAATTAAGGAATGTCATAACTGCAGATATGCATGGAAGACGGCGATTAGTTAAATTGTTTGAGAAAAAAATGAAGCATAGTTACCTCATCTCATAAATTTGTATTTGAAGGATGAAACAAGCTTTACGAGAAGAGGGCATGCACTGCTGACTTTACTGCTGGTTTTCATCACCTAAAGTGTCGAGAAACAATTGTTGCGTCTTTGAAGATATATTTTATTAGCCCTAATAAAACACGTCAGTGATCTTACGTTCCGTGCACTCTCATTACTTCATCTACCTACTGCAAACGGTTAACGCCCTGGCGATGTATACCAAGTGCCACAGCCAAATCAATATAACACTTTTTTAAGAAGACTTAATAATTGCTGCAACTTTCCTACCCTTACCCTTTACAATATGACGACAGGTTAAGTCGAAACCACACGTTGACCGTAAATCCATGGCATGCCATACAGTTAGAACTTGTAGAAGATATCGGTGTCATTGGCAAATTGTCGTGAGAAGTGCTGTTGAAGCTGCCCTTCGGTATCCCCACCTTTCGCGTGCCAGGCCTTTAGCAAGTCAGGCCTTTCGTGTGCCAAGCCTATAGCCAGTCTGGCTTTTCGCGTGCCAGGCCTTTAGCGAGTCAGGCCTTTCGCGTGCCAGACCTTTAGCGTGCCAGGCCTTTAGCGTGTCATGCCTTAAGCGTGGCAGGCCTTCAGCGAGTCAGGCATTTCGCGTGCCCCTGATACTCTACGTGACAACCACATACAAACACAAAAACTCAAGACAATTTTGGGGGAATCGGCAAGACGTGTATCCATAGAGAAAAATGTTCTTGACAATCTTGCAACAGACGCAGACAACACTATGACTAAAAGTCTAGAAGTCTACAACACTAAGAAAGTCCAGGGAAAAAGTATGACTCATCACCACGCAGATAGTCCAACAGACCATAGAGATGGAGCTAGAAATAAACTGTAAAGCAATGTAAGTATGAGTAATGATCTATATTTGCTCTCGGCTAGTCTTTACTATCAAATAACTGTCAGTCTGCATTAAACCTGACATAGGTAGCAAAAATATTCAATATCTTCTTACTTTTATACATGTTAGAAATAGATGGTGCCGCAAGATGGGTGTTAACCAGCTCCGGACACTAGTGTTTTTGTACATCCAGATGAAATGTGGAATTTCTCAGAAGAAACTGTATCAAACACACAAGATAATAAATCTAAGAGACATACACTAGTAGAATCTAATGACAATTTAAACAATAAAGTTGCGTCAGATTCAAAAGCCAAAGATGACAGTTTGAAGAATCTGCTTGACAAAAACAGTGTACCTACGCGTATATTTGCTTCTCATATGTAACAACTGACGTAAACGTCAATGTAACAAACTGGACAATATGTTTACACAAACTTTATTGTACGATGACACGAATGGTACTACAATTGACACCGAAACGTACAGCAATGAAACGCAAAACAACATTGACGTAGATGTAGATGCAATAAAAACCTATTCAAATGACCCTTTCAAGAAAGTGTTTATCAGCGTTAGAATCTGGATTCAAACTGATGTCAAATCGAACTTTAGCTGGTGAAAAGAAGCAACTGACAGTTTGATTAATGGCAAGGTAAAGTATCTCAAAATTAAAGATATGTATCATTCGTCAAATACACTTCAGTATGCATACATTTGTGAAAAGTACTCAGTGAAAACACACACACACACACACACACACACACACACACACACACACGATAATTTAAGAAATGTCACATGAATTGTGTCACAAACTGTACATATTAACTTCACCAGTACATTGTATAAGACCACTGAGCTCAAGATTTTAACCTTACGCCTTATAATGGTACATGTACCTCGCTAAGACAAACGGGGGAACATTAAGCTGAAACAAACTATGCGTTTAAAATATTCTTGAACTACAATAAAATAACATCATAACTCCTATTTTATGACTTAAAAATGCATATTCTGAATTAAAAAAAGGATTTAAAAGCCTTGATCATGCTGATATGAATGATAAAACATTCAATTGAAAATCACATATAACAGATGAGATTTTAATGAAACTAAGACGCCAGATACTACTGATTAAATGTAGTTCTGTACAATGCAAAGAATTGGGATTGAAAACAATAAAGATGAGAATCGGGATAAAAACTTCATTTACAATTTTGAAAGATAAATGTACAGGAATATCTAGAAGTATTAAAGGTGCCATGTCAAATCAAATAACACATGCAAATTCTTGATTTCTTTGCTGCTGAATTTACATGTTCTCGAATGAAGTAAACATGAAGTGTTCGTATAAAATGTCACCAGTTTGCGTCACATGTTTTGCCAAAGGTAAAATTAAAACGTGTTTAGGCCACTTTGATTGATTAAATACTAACGCAAGGCCTACCGCATGAAGGAAAAGTTGCTAAAATTGACGCTTGTAGTCGCTACTCAACAATATCAGCAGGTTCACTGACATGTTGTAAAGTATCAGTTTCTAAACCATTGTCTTTGAACTTGTCGTCCAGTATAAGACAGACCATGAACAAAAACAAGGCAGTAACAAAAGGCACATCTGAAATATTAGAAAACGGTTCCCGTGGAGTAGGACAATATGATGACATACGCCAGAACAGTCAAACAATACAAGATGTGGGCTTTTGACAAAATCTTCTTTAGAAACCAGCCCAGCATGTCGGTCAGCCGCAATATCCTACCTGGAGAGGACAACAATGGACATGTTGGGATCAATTTCAACAGGTGTGAGTGACTTCAATAAGTTTAAAATTGTCCAAATTATCTAGATAGTTTTCAGGTAATCAGAAGTACCGAAATAGTCGTGAGGAATACCGAAATCAAAGAGAAAAATCTCATTAACTTTGTAAAGATAGGTAATATTATGGTAAATTTCATGGCTTAATGATATATCATTACTTTGGTATCATCGTTGGTGAGCATTGACCTATTGACAATCATGCATTTTTGTCATGTTTGGTTAGTCCACAAATATGTTTAACATTCATTTTCAATATCTTTCCGGCTAACTTAACGTGTTCGGGCTAACTCATTAACATTAACGTTATTAATCCAAGGCCTACAAATATAAACAGCGAAAAGAATGTCCCCGTGAAAGATAAGAATGTTTAGAAATTGTATTGTCATCATTTTCATATTTGACTTTTAAGAGTTCAAAGATTGACCGCTAAAAAGGTCAAATATCGTCATGTGATTGTGCTTTGTTCCATTGTGATTTACCTGTCTCATGACGTCAGCCTGTGGTCAACTGTTGTTACTTTCTTTTAGCACACATGTGCCACTCTAGGCCGGTAGAAACATTTTAGCAACTAGCCGTTAAGTGGTCAGTGTACACCGAATACAGGAACCATATTCGGTTGACCCGCCTACACGGCTTTTGTGCCTGTTATAGCCCGGCTATTGTCTGGTTGCGGGTAGTAGTTAAACTTGATAAATACTGTAATTTAAGGTTATTGAGAACGGAGAGAAGCTGATTGCCTGAGTTCAATCTCGACATAAATCGTTAATAGAAAAAAAGAAATTTACTTTCTGACTCATATCTTGATGGTTTTGACGATAACATGTAATTCAACTTAAAAGTTTTAGTTCATTTATTGGGGGCTTCAAGAACAATAACTGATAAGCAGCAAATGACTTTACAATTTAATGATGTAAAAACAAGTGCTCAAAAGTTATGTGTACGTTATCTCCATTTTACTTTGCAACATATGGGGCTGGCCACCACAAACCTGAAATTTCTTACTAGATTCGATCAGAACCTTTCTGTTAGCCAGAATCCTGACACTCCGAGTCAAGAAGCTGTACACCTGGATCTATTCCCAGAACAACAAAAATGTACATTGCCAGTAAAAACGTTCCGATCCACGAAATGCTTAAAAACTGTGTTGTTCCATGACAAGGATCATATAGTAAACATAATATTGTTATATGTGCCAACAAATTTTGACGAAGACCAGATAGTGTTGTACCAACAGCATCACAGTGTGGGTATTCAGTGCATTTGGCAAACTCCCTGGGAATATCAATGTTAACGTGCAACCTTTACGGTACACGGACATTTTCCTACTTATAAATCCCAAAATACAGAAGAGATATGATAACAATTCTGATATTTCCTTGCAATTGCATCATCATCTTTTTATCAATGCATGCAAATATCGGAGGAATATTCATTAGGTACTATAACTGTCAGTTATAGAAGGGTAACCTGACATTTTTCTTCACATCCTACGACAATTGTGGGTTTGTGGATTCCAAAAAGATTACAAAGGATTTTTTTCTACAAAACAATGAATTAGGGCTGCAAGTAGCTTATACAAGGTCCATTTAAATGTACTATTCACCAAAACATTAAATATAAAACAAGGTCAAACGTTGCAAACTTTACTTATATGTGCGTGCGTACGTGCGTGAATATTTGTTTGCGTATATAGTGCTTTCCTCTGGGATAGATCTGCATACAGTAATAATTAAGTTCTCGCTGTGAAGTGATGCTTGGTGCAGTTATGCCTGTTTGAAGCAATTTTTGCTTTAAAGATAGTCAAGAGTTGGAAGTGACAGAATTAAATTCTATAAATATTTGTGCAACCATCTGTTTAATGACATATAGATGTGAAATTCGTCATTAATTACATCGTCAAGAATGAAGTCAATGAATGAAGATTAAAATGTGTCATCTATCTTCTATCTATCTTATTAGATAACTCGATCAGAATAAGCAATTTATCAAACGAGCATGGTACATTAATGTTTGCCACATACACAAGGTATTTTATACCGAATTATCAGACTGCATTAGCGCATTATATTGCCGATATGCTATCTAAATACTGTTGATATCGCTTCTGATAGCCTCAGACTCGTCTTTAAGGTCACTGGGTAATCCTTTAATGTTGTTAAAGATCACTTTATCTTGATCCCCTAGATTTGATATGGATTACACTGGATAAACTTCTTTCGCCTGTTTCGCCAGTTTTCCCAGTTGTGATGGTAAAGTTTGACACCAAAACACCCCGCCTTACCAGTTGTGTAAGGAACGAAAGTATTTGGAACGTTTTTCATTTCTGCATTAAGGGTTGACGGTATCCAAAAGTACATGGCCACTATGAAATAGTGTTTCAAGCCAGTCCATGAACAAATCTCCACAGCATGATCCTTTATTCAACAATCCATTTCAGCAATGGTGAAACGTGTCAGCATAACCTTGTTACAGCAATCAAAACTGCTATGTGTAACCCAGTGCTCTACTCACGGTAATGGTAATAAATGTGTGCTTGAAGACAAAAACATCTTGGCAGTAATCACAATATTAATGAAAGTTTATGATTCCATGTCATCTTTTAACAAAAGCACGTTCTTGTGGCTTCAAAGATTTAAGTCAGTCATCTATGCACATGGGTGTATTCATTCAACGACAAAGCCACACAAGAATACACACGTTATGTTATGTTACTATACAAACGAATGCTTTTGGCAAATAGATCGAGAATGAACCCAGCCAAGGTCTACATAGTTTATATAAATGAACTAGAAGACATCATGACATTTTGTTTAAATAGTTTGTTTTCTCACTACTCAACTCAAGTTGTTTTCTCACAAATATAAAACTAAACACGCCCATACTTGTACCTTTAGGGTCTTCTATTATCATAGGTGTATGTCATACCAAAGGACCAAAGGACACATCACCACAATGTCAGAGATAAAGAGGTACCAGCGACCGTTATGGTATAAGAAAATGACAGGCACCATTGCTGATGACAATGATTTCGCTTTGATTTTTTGAATTACCGAAATACGAGTACTCTTATTTCGTATATGATGCTCTTGAATCACATTCTGGTGTAGTTTTGACCTCTACAAAGGTTCGACAGCTACGAGTCTATACAAATGTCTTATTTCAGTCTATAATAACACTTACAGATACTTTCAAATGAACGAGCTCTCGTTTAGAGATGACATGGAACCATAAACTTTCATTAATATTGTGATTACCGCCAAGGAATTTGTCTACAAGAATCCATTTATTACCATTACCGTGAGTAGAGCACTAGGTTACGCATAGCATATTTGATTGCTCTAACAAGGTTATACCTACACATTAGACAAACTGTCATAAGAACATGTACGTCAGAAAATTCCAGACTGTTTGTTACCGTGACACTATGTCTTGACTAGCCACACTCATACACTAACGTAGTACGTGTATACAGTTGTTTTCATTCGGCTAAGCGTTGCTTCAGTAGTTACTCGTTGGTCGTTAGATAGTTCAGTTTGTTTCTGACATCATCCGAAACCTATAAGACCGAATTACGTTCGACCTGGCTCCTGTCGTGGCGTCAACAAGGTCATTTTTGTTCACAGCTCTATCACTAAGCATGTCTCTTAGTTGTTATCTTGTATCACTTTTCATGTGCAAACGTTTTGTTGGTTTATCAGCGTATTATCACCTTAAATTCACCTAAATTAGCTGTTATTAAAGGGTGCTTGTCAACAGTTGTTTGAGAATGCCCATCCGTCAATGCACCCATGACGTCATTGTGGTCTATGAATGGCAGTGCTATTTGAAATATCTTGTATGTTTGAAGTGTAGTAAAGTTCATGCTGAGTCAAGGTCAGATATGAATGAAATCTGAGAGGTATTTGGAGATATACATGAAGGGGGCACACGTTTTGTTAATATCAAAGTCAATGACAGCAATAGAAAGGCATATCTATACCAAGGAATGATAGAAGCCAAGGTATTATATTTATCACATTATCCGTGCAGTAAATGTGACGAAGATAAACACTGACGAAGATGATGATGGTGAAGAAGTAATGAAGACCCGTCAGGTATTGATAAAGTTCCTGTCAAGATTGATGCTGAAATAGGTAAACATGTTAGTAGTGCATATGTGTGGTTCATGGCTGTTTGTCTTTACAATGTGAGCAATGAGAACAGTATAAAGATGTTCCCTACACAGCGTACGGTCCAATGCTGAGATACAGAATCGCCCACAGTGGTCAACGAACGGATAGATAAGGTCTACGGAGAAATGTTCCTTGCAGAGGATGTAAAGGGTGTAAAGATGTTACCTGCAGAACATACAGACCAGTGTTAAGATGCAGATTCATCAACCGACGTTAAAGAACGGGTAGACAAGATGTAAGGAGATACATTCTCACCCATTAAACTACATTGTTTGACAAAACACCCAGCTCATATAACCACTTAAATATTTAAGAGAGTGGCATCCGCTCTATTAAGTGCAATAAAACTTGACCCACCGGCCAGCAAAGGAAAGAAAATATGCTTTAATATACCATGCACCTGTCAGAAAAAAAATCAGCTTCTAAAAGAGATTTATATTAATGAAAACTATTGTGTGCTTCTGTACGGCCCCCAAAAGGATTCCCAAGATCGTGATGGTAAAACTGACTACGTGTTCCAATACAGGACGTTCTACTTTCTTTGTCAGGTTACATGGGGTATGAAGTATCTTTCGGTGTGCTCCTTACAAAGTTTGGTAAAGCTACTTGAGGATGATGTCAAGTTTGTTTAAGTTTTGTAAACTCATGTCATATTGTTGGCTCGTATCTCTTATGTTTGCGTAGAATATCAAAGCAAACTTGCAAAGATAAATTTGTCAATTCAAGAGTATACATTTAAGCTCAGGCCCAGTCATTAAGTTTAGCAAATATTGTACGAAGTATTTAAATTTCTAAAATCCGACAATGATTGTTTCTCATTCATTCGTAAAACAGGCTTTAAATCGTTTTCTTTCTATCTCTATTCTGATATTTTAGCTTTGACATTGTACCATCACGAGACAAAACGTCACGTGTTCAACTGCAATGCTGACTAAGCTGCTAACGATGCATGTATGCTAGATGGCTAAGCAAGGCCAAGAACATTGCGCTTAAAAGCTGACTATATGATAAGAAATGAACGAACTGGGGACAATAGAAAAACATGAAAACAGTAGAACAATAATATAATGTGATCTAATGGAGTATCAAAGTAAATAAAGCCGACTTTCATAACCCACGGAACTGCTGAATTGTATATGTTTCTGTTGGGTTTCTACTTTTACAAGGTACAGTATTGTGCACACGTGTTTAGCCAAGACGGAATTAGACCTGATCAAAATACTGATATTGCAGAACTTGTCCTCAATAACTGTACGGCAGCTTCTGCTGATATATTGCCTGACAGGTTCTGTATAGCAACGTCAGCCACTAACAACAATATTGGAAAGAACTAATGTTTCGATCGAACAATTATAAGCTTTAATGGGTAATGAAAAGGTAATTCATTGACAAGGCAAACAAACTCCCAGTTGCAGACTAAAGTTATTTAGTTCAGCGTTCCACTTTATTATGGAAATCAATGATAAAATTGCTAAGGTTGTTACGTTATGAAAGAATCGTTACAAGAACTTTATAACTTTCTGAACGCAAACTAATATGCATGCATTGCATGGTCGTTATTCATTAAAATGTATATAGGAGTGAAAAAGCTAATGATTGATAATGAGAAAAAGATAATTTTGGACTCTGTATACGTGCCCAGTTTATAGTATGCCCAGCTTAAATCCTTGGTTGCTTCATACGGTACTCCTTAGCGGCTGTCTTTCTTCCATGCATAATACATTTACTTCAAGAAAATGTAGTTGGTTTATTGTTGCACAGTCATTTTTACTCGTCTTGCTTTACGAATTTTAAGACCAATAATGCTCTATAAATCCTACTAAATCCAAGATTTACACATCTCTTTTCATTCTGATAAAGAATTTAATGTACCTATAGTGTTATTTAACACTTTTTATTGTATCATTAATTGTGCAAAAATGTTGCAAACGGTAGCTTGAAACCAGCTTAACTATGTCACTGCATAAAGGCGTCCCATTATGGTGGCAAGAGATAGTCAGTTTGGCCGATCTGTACTGTTAATTCGGTCAAAATGAAACAAAACAAAAGCAACATTCAAATTTGGCAGTGTTCTATATTTAAACTTCTAGCAGCTCCAGCATCATAAAATACTTCCAGTGCTACTATTCAAGCATACATCGTCTCTCACTAATGAGAAAGACCATCATTGTTTCTTGAATAAGGTTCATGCATGTTGGTGGGTTCTAAGCCAATTTTACCTCTAAACTGTCGGTTGCAAGTAGAGCAAGTCAGTGTCAAAGAATCTGCTGGTGACCCATTGGTCTTGGCTTGTTCTCTGTGCCATACACTACATTACAGCGCTCTGTAGATTGCGCATCTTTGAATATTTTGAATCTGGCTGTTGAAAACTTAAAAGTTGCAATAAGGGTACAAGATTGGACATTCACATAGAGGATATTCAACATAAAGGACACACAGGCTTGGAGAACAGTCACTTAAAAGTCATTATCGTTATTCACATATATAGTTTATTGCTATCTCTATTTTATGACTTTTCGAGCTTTTGTTACTGTGTCTTATGCTAAGTGTGACTTATAAAATGAATAACCCGCCGGACAGAAATACCTGTTCGCCCCATTTTCTTTAGAAATTCTGATAATATCAAAATATTATTTTACGAGTCCTAGGAGTGTAGGTATATGTATATTTTGGACGAATTTTCCCTACGATGCTCTTAGGCTTGTTTCACCTCTTTAAACATCGGTCATACGCCCTCAGGGAGGGGAAATATTTGCTATATTCATTAAAATATGACAGATTGTAGCACATATACTGTTTACGCATATACTAAACATTCGTCAACCTGGCAACATAACCATCCTAAAATAAATGATTTTCCGTGTATAGCGTAAAATGGCTAAGGTGGCAAAATATTGCTGTGACGACTTAAACATCAAAGCAACACGGTGGTACTAGTATTGTTCCAAGCATCGGTATGCTGTTTGTTTGGAAAAGCCCGAAGTCGAGTCGCACGAAAGTCGACAACCCACATTAGAGGCACATATAAAACATCTATAATGGCAGTTTTATGAAAACATTGTAACAGCCGAAATGATGGTTTTACTATAGCATTAAGGCATTATGTTGATTGTTGTGTGTTAAAATGTAGATGTTTATCTTACTAAAGCGATTATACATGCGACAAAAGAATAATCTTTCAATTGGGCAAAACATGAGACAAAAATAATCCATTTTTCTGAAAATAATCCTTACATGTATAAATGTCATAAAAAGACACTTAAAATGCTTTAAAATTTTGAACAGATTTTCGTCTTTTATCACCTTTGGTGTGACGGATTAGGAGGACAGTGACACGGGCAATGCACGCTTATTGTACTAATAGTCAATAGATCTTGAATTAATCCCGAGTTATTCCAAAACCCGAAACCAACCCAGTAAGCCGACTAATTCAGAATGAAATACAGGCTTTAGTACGTATGTAGCATAATATGAAATAAAATAGGTCAAGAACCATGCCGTTCTTCACAATGCAATCAGAAGTGGCTTCAATTGACTATTGTGTCGAAATATCAAAATGCTGAAAATTACATCAAGTGGTGGGCCCCTTGCAATTGATCGAATTAAGGTATGATCACTTTGTTTGACAAAAATGTTTATTGCAAAGACATTACTTTACAATCATGTTTATACGTATACAGTGTTTTATACACATTCCACGTATTTTAGTGTTGTTGTGAAAACTAATACTAACAATTACGCCGAAAGGTGGTGCGCCTATATAAAGGCGGAATATACATCAGAAAGAAGAAGAAGAAGTATGCTACCATGTACAGTGACTGTATAAATGATTTGTCATAGAAACGTGTGTGACGTGGAAAGGTTCAGCCAGCACTACAGGACGGTTTAACTATGTCAAATGATTTATATTACTCTCGAGTATACTTGAAACTTTCAAATGTCATCGAAGTTATTATGAACCATTAAACCATGGAAACACATTTGTATAATCTTATATATAATTCATGATTCCCATGAACGGTGACAAATTTATGATATGTCAAAGGGTAAATGTATCAAAAGGGCAAATAGGCCATATATACATGGTAATGTTAAACACTTGTCGAATTACTATGTAAATATGTAAAATTATAGTAATGAAACTTGTGACATGTTTTGACACATGTAGAAATGCTTTCACCCAACTTCATTATCAAAGATGAATCTCGTATCATGATAACAATCTCATAATAACACCTTTTCACCAGGTAATGAAGTGTCTGTCACCTGTGTTAGCTTAAGAATGGTTACTTAAATGCCCAGTCAACAATTATCTCATCTTTCAAAAATACTCTGACATGAATTCGATGTCTTTGACAATGTTCTCGCCATAAAAAGATATGCAACATACCCTCTTTTGTTTACCTATTAAACTACTGTAAACACTAACAATATGTATTTAACTTTACACAGTTTTACACAAACATACGAAGCAAACAAAAAATAGAATGGTTTATGCAATAACATTGTAAAGAGTTATCACCTTATCGACCATGCCACATTCTTGTATTAGGTGTGAAATTGTTTGGACCTTAGATAAGGCCAGTTTAGCATTCTATACTTTTTGAGAAAAGATAGTGTTATGATCTTTAAATAGCAGCAGTCCAATACCAAAGGCTAACACGTCCTGTTAATGTATTAAAAAGATTCTTAAAATTACATGGCTTCGAACCGACGTCCGAAGCCAAAATAGGTTACAAGAATGTAACTGGGTCAACATAACCAATATTTCACGGTTGACTTACCTCCGGACTCCACAGACAGCTGGCAGCGCTGGTTCTCGGCTTACTTCTCCATCGTTTAGGCAGTATTCTGTGGTGAGAGGAAGACCCCTTCGTCTTGTGCATAGCTGCCAAAGAATGATCAAAAGGAAAACTTTTAAATCCAAAATCATCACCATCTTCATCAGAGTCCAACTCATTCTCATTGTTCTCACCAAATAATTGCAACTCCCCTAATGATTTGCTGCGTTTACGTTGCTTTTGTTTCCCTGAGTCAGAAGTTTCCTGATTTTCTACTGCATTAGTACCTTGTCTAATTCCAACATATTCACTGTGTATGGAAATTTTGTCATAGTTTAAGAACACCGGGTCAAAATTGTCAGTTTTCTGTATAGTCGGGCTGGATACTTTAGGTTTTAGGGTGTCATTAATGTTTTCATATATTTTCTTTAAACTCCGTTTGGTCCATGAAATTGGTCGACCTTTTTCATCGACAGAGTCTAAATCAGTTTCGTGAATATGCACTTTCCCGTTTACTGACACACTACGAGTGAAAGGAGCACGAAATTTGGAATGCTTGTTCGGTACAGTTCGTCCATTTTGATTCGCTAGCTCTTCGTTTGAAATTTTAGGTGAGTATAGTGAGTTATGCTGGAGGTCTATCATGGATGTGTGATGAGTGGGTACACGAAATGAACGTGGAAATATGTAACTCCTATCTAACGTAACATACTCCTCTTCTTGATCAGTGCTATCAAAGTTCGAGCTTGCCGTGGTGATGCTATCATCATCGTAACTCCGGGCGATCCGGTTTTTATCACTACTAGTCCCGCTCCCTAACGATACCGGAGATTCCCTTGATTGTGAACGCGTCGAGGGGGAATCCCGTCTAATATTAGCGTAAATTGAGGTAGATTCCCTGCTTTTTGCAGGAATTGGTAAAGTCTGAGACAGTCCGATTTCCCCATTTGGAATCCGCGGTGATTCCCTAGATTCTGGCGCGCGCTGTAGCTGCCACGTGCAACCGTTCCAAGATTTGCATAATGTTAGGTTTTCCAACAACGGTCCCTCTATTTTGCGATGTCCGTTCACCAACATTGGTCCGTGCTCTCTCTCCTTGTTCTGGGGAAATCGTGACCGGTCAGTATGTACAGTCATATTAAACATCGAATTTGTTATGCGTGAACTATATTCCAATCTATTTTTTTAAACACGTGCACTAACCAACTTTTTTCGGATTTGTTCCTTTCATATTTATCTTATATTTTCCATATTTGCACGACTAGGGAATCATTTTCAGTATCACTAATATTTACATCCTTTTAATTCGGTATATCTCAACAATAAAACGAAATCCGTCAAGGTGCACACTTAATCAAATGGGATAGTTTATTTCCTTTTTATCCAATTTTGTGCAAATAAATTCATGTTTGCGTTATTGCTTTAATATCCAGCACAGAATGGAATACTAGCGTTTGATTAAAACACTTTATCAATTAATCCCTGTATTATAGTTAAACCTGACATGTGTATGGTAAAAAAATCCAATTGTTAAAGTTTTCCACTATACACGACAATATTTTACTATATCAAGGTTTAATGGCAATGTGTTTACGGCAAAGGTAAATGAAAGAGCGCGACCTAGATTACAGGTGTAACGTGTCAATTTGATTGGTTGATACTGACAATGGGCAGGTCAGTTTAACTGCTACTGTAACATGTAATCAGTACTACCTGTTGTCATGCGGTGCAGATGGGGCTCGTTAGCCTTGGAAGGCAACTCATCTAGGAGTTAAGCTAGTTCTCTACACAAAAATCTAGCTGGGCAGGGGGAACTCATTAGTCTTGGTTGACAGCCCTCCTAGGAGTTTACAGGTCTCTAAACAAAACCTAAGAAAGGGTAGATGGAGCTCTTCAGCTGTGGCCAGCAATTCATCTAGGAGAAGGAAACTCCAAAATCAAACCTGTGTGTCTGGATATGCCTAGTCCAGATATGCAAAGACTGTTTCGGTAGATGGAGCGGAAGAAATCATCTGATTCAATGGTTCAGAAAGCGATACAGCAACATGTTGTGGAACATGCAGAGCGTGACAAGGCACTAAAGATGTTACGGTCATCCACTGCATCCAAACCCAACTCCAGACGTCTTGACCTGTGTCTTGCCTCTGGGCGCAGCTGGGCGAGGACTAGAGAGTGAGGTTGACGTTGCGCACCTTTTCCTCACTATAATCCAATTTCATAGCGCATGTCATCTTATTTCTCAACACACAAGCACTTGCATACACAACAATTTCATCACACTTGCACCCACATACCTACAAAGTCCTGTGGCGATGGGCGAGTGGCGAAGCAGCAGGTGTAGGACACACTGGGAGCTGTAGTTGCAGACCTGCACACAGGCGGCTCAGTTCTAATGGTCGCTTTCTGTGAGGAGAAGCAGTAAGCAGAATTCGGCAGTCGGCTGAGTGACTGAGCAGACCTATTTAGGACCGCACTGCTCACCCCCGTAGCATGGGGAAGGGGCTAGAAAAGGTGCCCTAAACAATTGCCTGCTTCAAACCCCCTGGCTGGTTAACCGCGATCAGCGGGGATCCCCTTAAGCGGTCGAAATACAAAGAAAAAAGCTAGAGTAATCCCCTTACGGATTGGCGCATGGAATGTGCGCACTTTAATGGATAGTGCTGGGTCAGATAGACCACAGCGTAGAACGGCCCTTGTGGGCAGAGAACTTGGGAGGTATGATATACAGATAGCTGCATTGAGTGAGACTCGGTTCGCAGATGTTGGGGAGATCAAAGAAGTTGGTGCTGGATACACCTTCTTCTGGAGTGGACGCAAAAGTGAAGAGAGGCGTGAAGCAGGAGTTGGCTTTGCCATCAAAACAGAACTTGTTGGTAAGCTGTCAGGATTGCCAAAAGGCATTAATGACCGTCTAATGACATTGAGACTTCCTCTGTCAGGCAATAAACATGCAACTATTGTCAGTGCTTATGCACCCACAATGACCAATCCAGATGAGGTCAAGGACAAGTTCTATGATGACCTAGACAATGTTATTTCTGCAACACCCCGCACAGACAAGCTTATCCTTCTTGGCGACTTTAATGCCAGAGTGGGCACAGACCACCAGACCTGGGAAGGAGTTATAGGTCCAGAAGGGGTTGGAAAGTGCAACAGCAATGGTCTCTTGCTTCTCAGGAAGTGTGCTGAACATGATCTTCTAATCACCAACACAGTCTTCCGTCTACCTAATAGGAACAAAACATCCTGGATGCATCCCCGTTCCAAACACTGGCATCTCATAGACTATGTCATAGTGCGGAGAACAGACAGGCAGGATGTTAAAGTGACAAAGACTATGTGTGGTGCAGACTGCTGGACAGATCATAGACTGGTTGTCAGCAAACTCAACCTAAGAATACAGCCTGCGAGGCGACCGCAAGGCAAGAAAGCTCCTAAGAGACTGGATGTCTCAAAGCTGAATAAAGACAGCATGAGACAAGATTTCTTAACAGACATTTGCAACCAACTGGATGCAATGAATCTCAGTTCAGAGGACCCCGAAGAAAACTGGACAGTTTTCCATAAAACAGTTCTTTCTTCAGCTGCAAGCACCTTAGGCCATCCATCTCGCAAACATCAAGACTGGTTTGATGAGAATGATGATGAAATTCAGAGGCTTCTTGAAGAAAAGCACCGTTTGCTCAAGGCACATCAAGATGATACTAGCTCAGTATCAAAGAAAGCAGCCTACAGCAACATTTGTAAGACAGTCCAGACCAAGCTTAGGGACATGCAAGATTCCTGGCTGAGGAAGAAAACAGAAGAAATTCAGTCTTTTGCGGATAGAAAGGACATGAAGAAATTTCATGATGCACTGAAAACCATTTATGGTCCAAAGAGTTCTGGAGCCACCACATTTCTCAGTGCAGATGGAAACACTCTTCTCACAGATAAAGAAGCTATCTTGGAAAGGTGGGCAGAACACTTCAATAGTGTGCTTAATCGACCATCAAGCATCAATCAGGATGCAATCGACAGACTTCCACAGATAGAGTGCAATGTTCTGTTAGATGAATTTCCTACCGTTACGGAAACAAGAAAAGCAGTTCAACAACTATCATCTGGCAAAGCCCCAGGTGCAGATGCAATTCCTGCCGAAGTTTATAAGGCTGGGGGGCTACCCATGGCAGAGAAACTGACAGAGTTGTTTCACTGTATGTGGAGGAAGGAGGCTATCCCACAAGAATTTAAGGATGCATCCATAATCCACCTATACAAGCGGAAAGGAAATCCTCAAGTCTGTGACAATCACAGAGGCATCTCCCTCCTATCAATTGCTGGGAAGATACTTGCAAAAATTCTGTTAAATCGTCTGAATGCTCATCTTGATCAGACGGGACTTATCCCAGAAAGTCAATGTGGATTCAGAAAAGACAGAGGGACAATAGACATGATCTTCACAGCAAGACAGCTTCAGGAGAAATGCCAAGAACAGAATGTAGATCTATACATGACGTTTGTTGACCTCACCAAAGCTTTTGACACTGTTAGTCGTGATGGACTGTGGAAAATCATGGCCAAGTTTGGCTGTCCACCCAGATTCATAGCTATGGTGCGGCAGTTTCATGATGGCATGCAGGCACGTGTGCAAAATGATGGAGAGTTCTCTGAACCATTTGAAGTAACAAATGGGGTCAAACAAGGCTGTGTTCTGGCACCAACACTGTTCAGCATGATGTTTTCTGCCATGCTTATGGATGCTTTTCAGGACAGTGACACTGGTTTTCCAATCAGGTACCGTTTTGATGGCAACATATTCAACCTCAGAAGGTTGCAAGCCAAAACTAAGGTCCAGACTGATGTGCTAGATGAGCTCCTCTACGCAGATGATATGGATAAGAATGCCAACACAGAGGCAAAAATGCAAAGAGCCATGGATCAAGTCTCACAGTCATGTGATAACTATGATCTCACAATCAGCACAAAAAAGACAGAGGTTGTACACCAACCAGCCCCCGGAAAACCATATAATGAACCAACCATCACTGTGAATGGGCAAAAACTGAAAGTTGTTGACAAGTTCACCTACCTGGGAAGCACTCTCTCCAGAGCAGTGCATATTGATGATGAGATCACTGCCAGAATTGCAAAAGCTAGTGTGGCATTCGGAAGACTCCGTGCAAATGTCTGGGAGCGAAATGGAATCAAGCTTGACACCAAGCTGAAAGTCTACAAGGCTGTGGTACTGCCAACCCTCTTGTATGCATGTGAGACCTGGACAGTATACCAACGCCATGCAAAGAGACTTAACCATTTCCACTTAAGCTGTTTGAGAAAGTTGTTAAAAATCAAGTGGCAGGACAAGATTCCAGACACAGAGGTCCTGAGGAAAGCAGGGATGCAAAGCATGCATGCATGCTTAAAGCTAGCACAGCTAAGATGGACTGGCCATGTTATAAGAATGCCTGATGCGCGACTTCCAAAGAAAGTTTTCTATGGAGAACTACAGGAGGGAAAGCGCTCTCAAGGTGGCCAGAAGAAACGCTACAAAGACACCCTCAAAGCCTCTCTGAAGGATTTCGAAATACCAATGGGGTCCTGGGAACAGACTGCACAGGAGCGATCAAAGTGGCGAGGTCTCATCAACAAAGGAGCAGCTCTATATGAAAAGAAGAGAATCTGTGAAGCTGAAAGAAAGCGAAGAGAGCGCAAAGCCAAAACAAATGTGCCACCAGCAGACTCTATGACATTGACTTGCTCTACTTGCAACAGACAGTTTAGAGCCAGAATTGGCCTAGTCAGCCATCAAAGAACTCACCAACACACATCAGCACTATTCAAGAAATAATGATGGTCTTTCTCATTAGTGAGAGACGAACTATCACTGACAATGGGCGGGACATTGAGCGCTCAGTCGTGACCAAGAGATGTGACTTTTGATGTTTTCACGGCTGGAAAACTCGGTCAAGTTGTGTATTCCCCTTAACATGCTTAATGTCAATCCGGATTGTTTTAAACCCTACAGCAAAGCCACAAATATGATCGCGGCGAAAACAAGAAATAACTGACATTCATCAATACGAAAGTTATTGAATCGATTGGTCGTGAGGATAGTATTTGTACAAATGCCTTAGTTCCTTCAAGCATTTTGCAAGCATATTGTTCTGTTTATTCAATGCATATTGTTCCTTGTATAGAAAATTTCCTACGTTGCACACGTTGCATTGTTTTCAAGAGCGAAATGTAAGTTGAAATGAACAAAGAAGCATTAAGGATGTAAAATGCGCTAAACACACAATTAAACCTCTTTCGAGTGATGCCGGAGGTTTCACTTGAAGTAAAAATTATAATGTTCCGTTAACTTATGATATTAAATTTAGATGCAAAATTACTTTTACTGGAATTGCACGCACGGAAAAATACCAAAGTCGAATGGCTTTGAAACGAATTAAGACACACCTCAGCTTTTTGGCTACAATTAAAATAACAACCTTCGAATAATAAGTGTGTTAAATATGTTAATAGGTTTATGAAATAACCCATAGACGTCAGAGCCTGGTCAGTGTGGCTTTACAATCAAAATAGTTTTATTTCTAGTGTATGTGCTGCACAAAATGTTTTAACTCATTTCGCTACATAAGAAAGTTAATCAGTTAAGGCCACTTCAGTTTAAGGATTTCGCTAGCGGACTGGTTAAAGTACGATCTGGTCGAAAAAAAAAAAAAGAGGATAGGATGGTCTTACGTTGGGGCTTACAGTTTAACAACAGAATAAGCTCACTACTCATGCCAAGAATACGAATTAACCTTAATACAACATATGCTAAATAAGCAGATTTAAAATGTTAAAGGCACACTGACAGTATCTACAAGGATAAAGAAGTCGAAAAAGAATGTTTCAACCCCCCCTCCTACCCCACCCCGCCCCCGTCACCCCACCCGTCCCCACATACACACTGCGTAAAAATTTCAACATTCTCTGCTTTTAGGAACTCTCGTATAAAATACGGAAATAACCGGAAAAGTACGATTTGCAAAATTGTCACAGGAGAGGTAATCATCAGATTTTAAATTGTGACAATTGCTCACTGGTTGTCATCCTTGGCCATTCAACCCAAAGGTTGCGCTTCATTGTAAGCCAATAGGTGCAATGTTTAGGCAAATAAAGACTTGCAAGTAGCATTTCTCTCGCTGAGAAACAAATAAACAAAGTAATAACACAGATAAGTACTTCTTCGAAAGCCCATAATGCTTAAAGACGCATATTTTGACCACAAATATTCTAGCAATGGTGTTTGATGTCATGAGGTACTGAACATATGCTTCAGAAACTGAGCAAGTCTGACATCTGTTCAGGTATGAATTTGCAGGAGACCAACAGGTAGTTTAACCGTGATAGTTTCGTCAAAATTATTAACAAAGACATGGCACAGATACGAACGAAAGCATAAGAGCAATTTTAGTTCTTCTCCCGTAGTTAGACGAAGTTTGATTCTAGTTACCGCAAAAAGCAAGGCCCACACTGAACCAAGATTTGTTTGTTTGTTTGTTTGAATTAATGCCTTACGTCCCAGTCAACACAATGGTCATGTCGGGATGTTGCCTCCATTTTATGACAATGTACCAAGAATGTTTAATGTTATACGAATCTATTAATAGTAACTATATGTATGTGGTCCAACTCAATGCTTGCTTAACAATGGCAAGACCTATAAACTTACGTTACAAAGGCAGTCTACACACAAGCACACAGACAATGGTGTATATGGAGACGCAATCAGGGGACACTTGTATCATGATCGGTTCCAATTTTGTGTAGATACTAAAACATTTTCACTTACAACAATCCGGGCATGGTGCTACAACGATTTTTAATGTCAAGTTAATTTGCAAATGCTCATACAGGTTTAACATAATTTAGCATTATGTGTTTTTGGTTCACAGTGAATTCAGAAGCTGAGTGTATTTGGCGTAAATCATTTATATTACATCAACTCTTGTCAGCAATTTATATTCTTGGATCATAACATGCTCGTAAACCGAATTCCATGAGCAAACATGTAGACTAGAACGATCTATCCTGAAGAAGTAGTAGAGACGAGACTGACAAAGTGTCTATTTAAGCTGTTTTGGTATGAATTTGATGCATTTGTTTGAAGTACAGAGCTCTGTGTTTCTGTGTTTGTTTAGCGCCTCAGAGTTTATATAGAGTTATTGGTTTTTACTAAATCTCTAACTTGTATTTGCTTTGCAATATCGATTTGCTATAGCATAGCAATATTGGGTAAAGAATACCATAGTCGATCATGGCGGCCCCGTGGCCTAATGGATAAGGCGTCTGACTTCGAATCAGAAGATTGCGCGTTCGAATCGCGTCGGGGTCGATCTTTTGCTACTTGCCTTTTTGTTCAATTTCATAGCTCTTGAGCCATAAAACAGAGAAACAGTGACAAACCCAAATCATGAAATAAATCCAGAATGAATTGTAATGTGTAATCCTTATTTTCTCTTTTATTTCACTCCAGTACCCATTAATGCAATATTTTCTCTTACTGCATTATATAGACCAAACGTAGATGACGTTGCAAAATCGTCTTTCATTCCCGGCTTTGGCTAATTTCACATCACATCTGCACGGTGCATTCTGGATTCTTAATACATGTATAGGCTTAATATAAGTTAACTGGTAATTTTACAACTTTTTACAACCATAATAAATGATTGTAAGCTCTACAAACCAGAGCCAACTGTAATGTTGGTTCATCTGGGTTCTAATGACCGCATGATTCTCTTGTGAAGGCCATTTTTGAAGTATCCTTTCTATTGATATAAACAAAGTTCATAATGACGTCAATGTACAGCATATAAGCATGCCAGCAGTAAAGCCTGCATGTGGTATATCACTGGCCGCGTAATCAAGTTGTGGACCTTTTAAGGTGGCGTCATACCTAGCCGATTTTGACACACGATGGCCACACGAATATGAAATTTTGAATTTCGCGCGATTTTCGTCACGATTTTGGTAAAAAGCCAAGATTGAGCCGACGCATACACGAAGCCTACCGATGGTCACACGATGGACACACGATGGACACACGAATAGCTCACGATTATACCCGAAGCACTCACGAAGATATAGGAACTAGTAGTTTTGCATACGATGTTGTTGTGAATGGTACACGAAGGCCTCGCGATGGCTTCACGATGGCTTGACGACATCGTGTTAGGTGTAAATGTATTCCAGAATGTGTCCCGAAGGCATCACCCGATGAAATGAAAAACCAATTAAATAAATTTGGGTTGAGCATTCATATAATATCTCATGTTTAACCACAATTAGTTTATATATGTATACTGAATGGGCATTGTGTATTTTATGGGTTGGAGTCAAGGCTTGGAGTCTTGGAGTGGTCATGGGCTGTCGTATTGGTGTGGAATCTTGGAGTGGAACCCTGGAGGGAAAGTTTGGAGTGGAACAGGAAATGCAAGTAAATAATTTTTTAGAATACAAAGAAACTTTCAGATATGGGTGTTAATTTCTTATCATAACCATCCCATGTTCAAACAGATTATCTAAGTTAAGGATAAATGATGTGCTAAGACATTACATTTTTTTTGTGTGCTAAGACATTAACAGACATATCCAAATTAACTTTCTACATGTCAGAATTAACTGGCTTTGTTTTGATTTAGTTGTCTGCTCCTCTCCAATCCATGACTCCAAAGACTACAGTCCATAAAACACATGGTACCTACTTATACTGTAGGCTGGTGGTTGAACGAGCCCCGGTTTCATTTGCGTGCAAACATGGTCTCTTTTGAGAAAGCATTTAATATAAATGCTTTCGTTGTTGACGTCCATAGTAATAAGTTAATTAATATCAGTTACTTTACTTCATGGTGACAGTTCGGTAGTACTTTTTTTTAATCCATCTTTCGCATGAAACTGACACAAAACTGTTCTTGAGTCAGTACTAGTAGTTAAAACGCTCGTTTGTCGAATTCTGCAATGGGTACTAGTCCACGAGTACTAGAAAGAAAACCGGGCGCTGCTTAAAAGACAGAGCAATAAACAAACCAAATACCTGTAAGAGATGGTGTTGCTCCTGCAGGAATTTTTGGTCATGCTCCAGCTGCATGTATAGAAGCAGTGCTGCAGCCTTCCTTTTCCAAATTGTTTTTTTTTTTTCTTCGAAATACGCCATGATTTAACAGTATTCCACTTGAGGCTTCTGAGAAAAATGTTGTGTGGGTGCTGATTTTTTTTATTTTTGTGTGCACGTTACCCCGGGAAATATTAGAACAGTTTTTGTTAATATCGTGTTTCCATCCTGATGCCATCGTGTTCTATATTTTTCAAATACGATGCTTATACGATGGCGTTGCGAAGGTCACACGATGTCGTGTTGCCTTCCTAACACAATCGGGCAGCATCGTGTGTCCCTCGTATTGCCATCGTGTAGCAAAACCTAGCCGATGGTGCCGATGACCACACGACAGAAATACGATGTAGTCCCGATGTGATAAGATGGCCTCACGATGGCTTTGCGAAGGCCAAGATGTACTCGCGAAGGTAACACGAAATTGAACCATCGTGTGTCCTTCCTGTATTTTTTTGGCATGTCAAAGATTTTGGTGGCGCTCGCGATGGTGATGCCGAAGGCTTAAAAAATCTCCCGATGGACATACGATGGGTAACGATGCACTCACGAATGGGCCGATGTCTTCACGGTCCCCGCCGAAATTGAAACTTTTCATAATCGTGTGTCCATCGCGTGTTAAAATCGGCTAGGTATGACGCCTACATTATGGAAATGCAGACTGGTGGATGTCTTGTTCACTGCTGGCAAATATTGTTGTTGGTGGAATAGGATACTACAATGTTTCCGTCCATAATAACACTATAACTATGAAGTACGAGGCGCTGGACAGTTTGCTTCGGCAAGTGCCCGATGTTTATCTGTTGACGGGTTTGCAGCAAGTTGACGATAGCGTGAATTGCATATGAGCCACGATTCTACACAATCCCAAAGAAGAAAGTTATTTATTGACCATTTCAGGGAACGAAGCTAACTTCGTAGTAACTCGTAACAATTAAGCAAATTATAAAATCAAAGTAAATTGTTGGCAGGCGATAGTTAACCATGAAGGATACAGAGCTGGTTTGTATTTGTTTACGTACAGAAGCTCGTGGCTGTGGTTTACGTCTTGGGTGGGTTTGAGATTATCCATTTCTCTTCCTAGGTGAAGATTAATAATAAGAAATTCTAAGTAAATGCCAAAGATGAATCAGACTGGCTAGTATGTGGCCTGTGGCATTACGAAAACTTACCCATGCAATAAATAGCGATTTTTTCAGAAGAAAAAATCAAAAATTCATTGAAAAAAATTGATATGTTTAATATTTTTGCTCAAAACATTGATTGTGGGTACACGTTAGAACCCCCTCGCCGAGGCGGTTCTTACGAGTACCCACAATCTATGTTTTGGAGCAAAAATACGAAAAATAGCTATACCCCTGCATACCCCAGCGTTGCTATATAAGTTTGAGTGGGGTTTGATGGGGTATACTTTGTACGGATGTGTTTTCCTGGTGGAAGTAAAACTGCTCCTCAACTACTATGGGAAAAATGTTGTATGATGC
Source organism: Rugalucina vietnamica (assembly GCA_964017185.1). Classification (NCBI taxonomy): domain Eukaryota; kingdom Metazoa; phylum Mollusca; class Bivalvia; order Lucinida; family Lucinidae; genus Rugalucina; species Rugalucina vietnamica. Next base: position 421,888 of record OZ024869.1, read on the forward strand.
TTTGTTAAAGACTGCACAAAACATAATTGTATATTTCTAAATCTTTGCAACCAATGCCTTATTCGCACAAAACAACATCAAACTGATGTTTGCCTTTTCACGCGTTGATACAACCCGTAGGTTTGTATTGTATTTTCATCTTCTTTTTTATCTATGATCACATGACAAGGTGGTGCAACTATTGCCTGTATAACTTCTTTGCCATTGCTGCATTTTCCAGACAGACACAAGTAGCTAACATTACGTCATAGTTTTGCTTTCTTTTAAACATTTCTGAAGTACTTTTTATTTTAGATATGGCAAGATCACAATAACCTTCTAAATCAGCAACTGTTTGTAATCAGTCATTGTGATGTTTGGATCATCTGAAGAGTAATATTGTATAAGTTCAGCTGAACTATTCGACCTCTAAGAACAGTCATCCGCAAATGTACTATCTAACAACAGTCACACATTAGCGTATACGTGCGCCGGCGTATGAAAAATCTCAACACGTTGAACATTGTATAAAAATAAATTTGTTTCTTTTACTCGTTTTAATTAGCAGTCACAGATTAGCGTGTGACTGAGGCGTATGTCGGACGTATAAAAAATCTCTAAAACGCTGAAAATTTTGGAGTACGGTTTGTGTTACGTCCCACGCGCTACAGGCGCGCAATCACGCTTGGGGCACGTTACTGAAGCAACATCTCGTAAAATCTGAACGCGCATGTCGCGTATACTGATGTGCCTAAAACGCGCACCAAACGCATTCAAAGCGTATTCAACGCACCTGTAACACGCGTGGAACTTTTCATCAGTCGAAACGTATAAGACATACACCCGAGACACACCGAGCTTCCAGAAAAGTTTTAAGCATGTTTGAAAACCTTTTTAGCCCCTAAAGGTCTTCCGTGTAGCCTGCACTTTATACGCTAATGTGTAACTGTTATTTTAAGATAGTGTAATTTTATGCTAGGTCTATGACTTCAGCTTTAGTTTATTACTGTATTTTACTCGTAACTACAACTGATAAAGACTTTCTGGATTTGGACGATGGAACAGACCAAATGACCGACTATATTTGCAGCTCGAAGTTTGTATTGCATCTCAGTTTCCAGCTTCTATAGTTGAATCTAACTCAATTACTCAATCCCTCTTTGGATACATTTTGAATAATGTAAGTATTTAGTGACCAGTTCCAACCTACGGTAAAAACTTGTACTCATTTTACACATCAAATGATTGATTTTGATTACCCCCCCCCCCCCCCCCCCCCCAATCTAGCCAGTCCAGTGTCGGTACCACGGTTATGAGAACCATAACTACATAATGCCACAAACAAATTGGTCAGCGGTGCACAGTTACTGCTGAAAGATCCATTGCTTGCTACACTAGTACAATCTACATCAACCGCTGCTTGAAGACTTTCGGATGTAGGCCTAATTCGAATGGCAACCGGTTGATCATCATGCATGCATGATATGCTGATTGATTCGGAACCTGAAATGGCACCTCCACACGACCGTAATGTTGCAAATAAGCAACGTCTCAACAAAGCCCTTAAACGTTCTTATGTCCACCAAAGACAACAAAGGCTGCCGGCCCAGTCATTCAGCTTTTTCTATGTCAATGCTGGGCCTGCATTTCGTTTGTTTTACCATGCCATTGCCCATTTAATTTATCATAACAGAGCTGGATTGTAAAGATTAAAATACAAAACATTGCTGTGAGGAAGCAATTTCATTTCATCAATGACGTCATTGCTGCCATAGAAACACGTGCTACTATGTCTAGACCCTCGATAGTCGGGGGAACTGGGGCAAACTGCGCAGCTATCTTAACAATTGATCTATAATGATCGTGCAGCGCATGCTATTGCGTTTAAACCGTTTTATGAGAATGTAAGAGCACATTTATTGAAACGAATAAAAAGATTGCATTTATTTGATTGTTATATTTTATCTGATATCACTCCTACTCTAGACTTGAGTTCCAGAGGATCTTGGCAGTTGTACGCTAATTGCATCTTGGCTCTCTACCAGAGCGTTTTAGCTCGTAGTATAGTGTTGAAATCGGAGGCGGCAGATTGGGAGTTTTGGTGTTGGTAGCTTGGAAATCAAAGATGTTATACGGATAGGAGCATAAAAAGTCAGTCTTATTTCTACGTAAAGCAAGTTTCCCAAACAAAAGAGTACCATATTATAGATCTAATCTCAAACTACTAAACGATGCCAGTAAAACTGTTTTCTATGATGGTAAAAAAACGAAGTGGAGGAAGATAACTACTTGGATCCAAAGTCAGTGACCGGATGGTACAGATTGCATAGAACTATGTCCAAGTACGCAGTATTCTTGCTCAGTTCCTAGCTTTGTATATGGGATCGATATACTCTTACCTTCACATTACGAAAACATGCCCAAAATCATTATACATTTATTATTATTATTATTATTATTATTATTATTATTATTATTATTATTATTATTATTATTTTCTTATTTTGCTCAAAACATTGATCGTGGGTACACGTTAGAATCGCCTCGCCGAGGCAGTTCTAACGGGTACCTGCAATCTATGTTTTGAATCAAAAATAAGAAAAATAGGTGTATCCCTGCATAACCCAGCTTTGCTATATAAAATTGGGGTTTAAGGGGGTATTCATTGCACGCGAACATGATGTCCTGATGCCTTCAAATGAACTGTTACTGTAGTTCCACGGAATAGTCTGATTCACTACCTCAAAGAACTTGGCACCGTCGAATGATCATGGTAAACAATATTAGTTTCATAAGAAATGTTTCCTTTTATTCTCTATTGATATGCTGATTTTAGTCTGTCACACCTGTCTGCCTTAGAAAACATTTGGTTGATTGGTTAATTTGGGGTTTACAGCTAAGGTCATATGGAGACGGGGCCCCGGTTTATTGTCTCATCCGACAGACTGCAAAAGGCCGGGATCGAACCATGTTACCCCTGCATTAGAAAGCGAGTGACGTAACCAGCACGCTTCGGAGGCATCTGAGACTATAATAACATTTATCAAAATAAATTTGAAATCTAAGACAAATGCTTTAAACCAGAGTCCAGTGGACATTTTGATGACATTTTAAAGGAACCTTTAGCATGCTAAAACTATAGAGCACAAATATAAAAGTGTTGATTTTGCCATAACCATGATGTTTGTAAAATGGTGCCATTGGAAGGGCGTTGTACTTGCCACACAGATAAAGTCAACAGTTCATTACTAGGATACATACCGCAGGTTTCTAATTTTGGAAACTCATTGAAATTGCAACATGCTTAAAACCAATCAAATCGGCTCTGACATTCGTATAAGCATGTCTCCGTCTCCAAGGTTTCCTGAAGACCAGCACGTATACCACTTGGCATGTCACAATCTATAAACCGCAGACGCAACTTTTTTATCCATCCGTGTACTTAGAAACATTTAAACATCACACCTAGAGGCCACCATCAAGACCGAAAAAGCATAAGTCTTGTCATTGTCTATTGATTCTATGTAATCAACGGTTATTTTAAGACCTTCACTATTTTATGAAAGTTATTCAATCATGAACAATGGCGTGGGGCCGCGGTCTTGATTCACAAGCACCAGCTTGGAACATACAGGATACCGACTTTCGCAAATTGTATTATTCCACGTTTCGGAGAAACTTTGAAGGAATCAGCCCCATTAACTCATTTTACCCCCTTAGAAACACCTTGTATAAATGCATTGGGGTTTTCAGGAGGAGCATACAACATTTTATTGTTGCCCTAAACATGTATTGTAACAACACATTACAGTCGCATTTCAAGGGGTTTCTAAACGAGACTGATGTAAATTGCTTTCGACGGTAGACTCCACTGAGACAATCATGTCTTCAGAAGTTCTGTTATGTCTGTGTAAACATATAACACAACCATCATTTTTCAACAAGAGCATTTTAAAAACTTTTCCTTATATCAGATTTGTGATAACGTTTTGGGGAAACGTGACATTATACACATGTATGTCTAGTGTCTACTGTGAGTTTTAAGGTTTGCAAGTAAAACAGGTTCAGGGAAAGAACAGATAGGACAATCAACTTACTGTTCTTATACTGCGTCATTAAAATTTTGGCAGAAATGTTGGAATATGACAACTTGAGATGTCAGGAGTATGTTCTTAAGTGCGTTTCTTTCAAAGGTTAGTGGAACTTTTGCTATTTAGCATTAGAATATAGCAATTGTAAATGGGTAGCGGTTCATCTTAAAAGTTGACTGTCATTTTATAATTTGTCATTTACGCCATGTTAGTGAGGGCAATACTGTTTGCATAGGGGAAGGTCGTCGGTAAAGTTAAACATATTGAGAATCTTTCTAAACGGCTTTCTTTTCCATCTTATGTGACATTCTCATTGCAAACCCGACTTGTTTGAAAAGTTAGTACAAAAGTTGCTGACTTCACGTTCTCTGTTCTTATTCTTCTTCCGCCTCCTGTCCGCCAGATGGACTATTTATAGCTGAATATCAAAACTAATGGCACCAGTGCTTCACCGTTACGGCACATCTGATGACTCATACCACAGGTAAACGTCTTTCAAGAACAATTGCAGGAGTCCAGATGAAAACGTTTATTCCAAACTAGTGTTGAATGTTTTATCAACGTTTTCTCAGAAAACCACCAATGGCAGGTACCAGTTTAAATAGTCTCTATATTGGCAAGTCAGAAAGATACCTACAATAAAACACTCGTTTGCTTATTGATGAATATTGTCATCAAAGATCACAATATTTTCACTTTATCTGGCCCAGCACATACGTTTACCTGGGCTTTAACAGGTGATAAAGAATACAACGGGAACTTATCAGCAATCAATCCGAATAATCAGTCCAAGAATTTACCTGGATTATACGCATGCGCATCACGAATAAACCCGACTTTGGGGTGGGTTTCGACCCGGTAGGACACAAACCGATCTGTACCGTCATAGAAGATCGATAGAAACTTGATTTGTTTTTTATGTAGGAAGATGTACAATACTATTCAAGAAGCGAAAACAGAGGTGCTGATATATAAGCTATATGTAGTTAATGCAGAGCTAGCTGATCTGCGTTTTTCCTTTCCCAATGAAAATATTGAAACACAGTTTTTTTTCGCACGTTCTTTCGCATATGATATCTTAGATATCACACAGATGCTGTGCAATTGCTGTGCAATAAATCTTATGGCAAACGCTAGAAATTCGTAGAGCACCAACAGACGTTTTATGATCAGAAATGCGTGTTCGTTCAATAAATTCTTTATGTTAATTGGCGAATGTTGGATCTTCAAAAAACTTTCATGCCTAAAAATGAACCAGTTTACTCCAGATTCAATACATGCGTTGCATTTTATTGAGAAAACATGAGAATGAGTCGAATTCTTTCATCTGCAAGGCAAAATATATGTAAAAACATATATTTATGTGATTGTAATTGTAACCATAAAACGGTACTTAATGATTTAATCATAACTATTCTGGAATCAAATCAGATGACTAATTGTTGTAAAGGATAACATAAACAGTCTGTTGTGGCAGCACACACATGAGGTCACCATCGGTGATTTTTGTTACTCAATATATTGTATTCGGTGCAGTTAGCATGATACAGTGTAGTTAACGTTTTCGTTTTCAAGAAGAGCCTTTGTCAATGATGGTCAAAGAATGCACACTAAGTACTGGTTATCTTTCTGTTAGATGCTTGCACGGGAACAGCGTTATTTACACAGTCCTGACATGACTAAAGCTGTTGACGGAGGACATAAATTCTTATGTCAAAATTAAAATCCGCTGCAATCAGTCTTACCTTTATCAACGTCTAGTGTCTTCATATGGCCCATGAGGTTTGGTTAATCCAGTAAAAATCCAAAACACACTCATAATGCGGAGAAAAATGTTCACTTTCACATTCAAATAACATAACACTAAAACCATGAAAGGCAAATTTTCACAATTTGATATAAAACAAGGTATTATTTTACATATTGGTCCTAGTTCCTCAGATGGGGGTCGATACCTCGACCTCTTTTACCATTACCTTGTTCCCACCTCATAGTTTTACAGTTGTCTAGTTTCCTTTTACTAACTTTCAAAATCGCAGTGCCGAACTACCTCTTCTTGAGATCAGTATTATTTTTAAACACCGAAACTGTGACTTTTCAACCAAATTTTGCATGAACACTCAGTATGATTTCTGTATTCACAATGTACAGATAGCTCTTATAGTAATTATATTTGCAGAGATCATAAGAAATTGAACAATTACAAAAACACAGAAAATTCATGGAATGAGAAATATCCAACACTCCCGCTTTAGGAATAATTAATATGTAACCTTAAAAACTTAAAAGCAATGCAGTTCTAATTAACAACCTTAAACAACAATCATTTTTTTTCTGCAATCTTCCTTATTACGCTGATATAGTCCACAATAATCTGACTATTGTATGTGATATATATTCTTGAACAGTTGCTGCCAATTTGTCTGTGAACCTGCGTTCGACACCATCTAGAAGCCAGTCTCTAGTAAAACTTAAATGTAGCAAGATGCTGGGCCAAAAACAACATAGGCACAGGTTCAGCTGCACTTTACAACGTTTATTCAATATTTCTTTCGAGATTAACCATTAAAATGTTAATGCCTGAGTCTAGAGCTAGAATCCAAGATACGAGATGCCATAAAGGAGGTAGGACTCTCCCTGTATTACACATAACATCATTTTGCTTTTCTGGTGATGTACCCTGGAGTTCAATGGCACTTTCACTGTAGTGTTGCAGGTAACCAGATATACCTGGTAAACAGGTAACCAGTCTTACCTGTAGATTGTTATTTTCTGAGAAAATTCAGCTCGTGCAGACATTAACTAAACGATTATTGCTGCATACATATAAATGTTCCGTTTACTATTGCCTTTTAAATTCTATTGTACATTCCAGAAACAAGGAGCGAACCCATGAAACGTTTCAATCATATACGTAGAGTAGTCTTAAATTGCAGCATTCCATACCAAAAACTATAGGTCTACTGAAACCACAATCTGCAAATCGTACCTGTAATAATAAGTATAATTTATATAAAGGATATATTATGCAACATGCAACATGCATTGTTTTAACCAAATCATTGATGGCTACAGTTGGAAGGCGGTTGCTCAGGACTTGTTTAAAATTGATAGAATGAAACTTGTCGGTACTATTGCTGCGTGCTGGTTACTGCGTAACCAGCACGCAGGAGACCCTGGTTCGATCCTCGGTCGGGGCGAAAAGATTATTTGCATCTTTTTCACCTGTTACATTTGGCGCCCAACGTTAAATGACCCACCCAATGGCTCGGAGCACATCCGTGTCGAATTTAGGTTCGTGAATGTCTAATTGAGATTCGGGGACGAATCTAAAATGGAGGGGGAATATGTAGTAGTGCTAGGTATAATACACACTTGTATCGCCTTTTCATCTGCTTTTCAAAAAGGGAAACACTGGAACTACTGTAAAAACAGCAGGTTTAGGAGCTAGACCTAAAGAAAAAGGTTTGGTAGTTACAACCATTAAGAAAGGAACAAAAGAAAGAAAAAGCACTGGAAAAAAAGACACTACACATGCTATAGATCCAGGTATCACAGAGACCTTGGAAGACAATGACCTACAAACAGCAGATAAAGAGCCAGAGACTGAAGTTGAGGAAACAGAGTCCTTAGAAGATGAACGAGAAGAAGCAAATAGACCACTACAAGAACTACGGCGATCTCAAAGAGAGCGAAAACTTCCACAGAGACTTGGTTTGTATTACACACACCAAATAACTCATAAGCCAGTGGATAGGAGATTGCAAACACTACAGATGCTTCTAGGGACAGGTGTATTTGAACAATTAGACTCTGACATGACACATAATATTTTAGATGCTGTAATGAAATGAATTTTTAAATAAATATATTGAAAAAAAATTTAAAATGTTGCTTGTCATTTCAAATTTTTATTTGCCATTTTGTCTACAGTTGATTATTTAATGTGATGTGTAAGTTTATTTATGTTCATAATAGCTAGGTGTTGTTGGAGCTGAAGCAAGAGGATACATACACTGCTATGGAATCAGAGAACAATTTTATTTCAGATTCATAGGAAAAGTTGTTGGTATGATGGAGAGAAATGGAATGTAATAATGTTATTGTCATTTTAGTTTGACATTGAAGCTGGAAAAGAATTTTCAATGAATTGATAATTTTGTAAATTTGTGTTGTAGTTACATACAAAGCGAGACCATGGAGATGTCAAGTAGCGGAGAATTAATTTTCAGTAAATTAGTTTGTTTTCCTTCAGATTTGCTGTTGTAAGACATGGATTTGTTGTAAAAGGTTCAAGCTTCTAACAATACTTTGTGATGTTTTGTTTCAATTGTAGATTGCAAATTCTGCTAGAATCATCCATAATCATCATTCCATTGTTATTTTTTTATATGTTGCTACATTTCACATGTATTGTACAATTTGTAATTTTATGTAATTTTCAGATTCTGAAAAAAGCTGATGATGAGATATTGAGAATCTTACTATGCTTTTTGTATAAAAAGGAATTTATAAACAATGTTTTCTTTGTTTACAGATAGTGAACTGTTACAGTGACACGATTGCATGGATTTATTGTTTCAGTTTCTGATATTTAGTTTCAGAAATATGAGAATTGTTAAACATTTAGACAAATTATAACTAACAGGCTATGATTAGTACAAGATATTAATACATGATTCTCATTTCAGCTGACATGTTTCAGTATATGGTTTTAGCTATGTAATTAGGATATTGTTTTACTTCATTTTGATACATCATTAATGTGAGGGCACATTTATTTTTTGCAGGAGGAGGAAGTTCTAAGGAAGCTAGAAAGTGCTAAAGATGATAATATTTTGATTTTTATTGCAGATTTTTACACGATTATCTAGATTTTGGATAGAGCAAGTTTATAGTGCTTATAAATTTGTTTTGAGATAAGTGACTTGCTAAGAATAGGTTCCAGATGTGATGAAAGCTGTGATAGATAAAGAAGACTATATGTGTTGATTTATATTTTCAGCATATTGAGTTGTTTTCTTTTCACTTCATTTTTTTAGGTTGACTTAATGACGGGACGTCATTTCCCAGACCAGGGGAGTATGTAACAGAGTCAGATTTCATAAATATATATTTAATATCATTCAGTAGCTTCCCAATCCTCCTAGTATTTTTTATTATATCAAGTGAGAACCACTTTAGGAGAAATAAGTGTGAGTTGACCGGAATCCTTTGGTTCGGTTCGGTATCAGGCAAAATTGGTTTCATTTTTTAGCTACACATGCGCAGTCTTTCTTTTCCTTTTTAGTGAGCGAATCTCAGAAAGCGCGGTCTTTTAGCAGCGTCATTTGCTTCAAAATTCTCGAAGATTAAAGACGTATAATAAAACCTTGTGTTGTCAGAAAGTTTCCTTAGGCATTCAGGTATTTGGAATTGTTGAAATTATTCCTCTAGAATCCTTTTATTTAAGTTTAAATTTGGTGTTTAATTCACAGAAACGAGCAATTCAGTGTTTTCGAGAATGGCGGTCATTTTAAAAGTCCAATATTTTAAGTAAAGCTCACATGTAAAGATAACAATCTTCATGTTCTCCTTTTGCATGCCTCACTATTAAAACTAGGGAATGTTTTGTGCCTGCATGATGCTTAACTATGTTTTTATTTCCACAGCTAACAAGTTCACGTGTGACAGTGGTACAGTGATGATGTCTTCTTTTTGGTCGTGATGTAAGGCCTTCAGATCCCATATTATCTGGTAAGCCAAATATTGTATTTTTGCCATTTTTGAATTATCAAATAAGGGAGATAATCACTACACTGTGCACCGGTCTGTGGAATACGGTTTTATTTCATAAACAGTAAGCAATGATCAGGAAATGTAAAGTAATATTGTGTTTTATTTTATCGTAAACATATTTTTAACGTAAACGGGTCATCTTTGATTGTTTCACAAGAAATAGGCAATATTTTGTATGTTTGAAGATGCTGAATGTAAGATTTACATTGTTTCATTATAATTTTGATGTACAGTTAGTGTGAGCCTCAATTTTCATGTATTTTGAGTGTTTATTGTGTTTTACACAATATGCCATTGTGTCACACACAATGTGCCGTTGTGTCACACACAATTTTGTGGTTTGGGCTCACTCAGTGTCTAATTTATGTGCTACATTTTATTGCACATAATTTGGATACTGTGGGAGACCATTAGTTATTCATCATGATATTATAGCATTGTATAATTATCGTTTCAGGGCCTGTGTGTTCAGTGTGCTGTTATTAAGAGATTAGACTAAACTTAACTTCTCATCATTCTGTGAATACAAGTCATCTGACAGAATAAATAGGATGAACCCACGACCAGACTTGTGTCTTAGTAAACCCCCCAAAACACCAGTCTGTCACACTATTTGGTACAGGATGACGCGCTCCTCCATGTTCTAGGCTTTACCCGATCATTTCTTATTTTAAAATGTATATACATGTATATATATTGTACAAATTGTTAATAATTTTTGTTCTATTGTTCTGTTTTAGTTGCAGAGGACTATATGTTAGATAATTAATTGCATTTGATTAATATGTCATCCTCTTAAAATAAAGATGTATGTATAGTATTTTGACTGTTGTGGTTTAATTTGATAATCGCTTTAAACAAGAAAGATGTCGTTAAAATTTGTATTGAACCTCATTCGACCATCTCTAATGTGTCGTATTCCATGCTGTTGTTTATTTAACGTGTGACATGATAGTTCTAACTGTCGATGTCTCCACATTCATGCTGCAGCAGCAAGTTCGTGGGATTCTTCTCTATCTAAATATGAAATCTGAAGGTGCATTCCACCTGATTTGGAAGCCAAATACTTCAAAGGGAAGCCGTCATTTGAGTGACAACCACCAAGGTGTGCAAAGAAAACTTCGTATGTGGTAAAGCTGATCTACGTGTATTGAAGGCACGTCAGCTAAATGCCTCTGTTGTGCATTGAAATTGTTAAAAATGGCATCAGGGGAATTTGGACTACACTCGCAAACTTCTGTGATAAATTCTCTAGAAACATATGCTGTATTTTGAATGCAAGTGCCCTTGGATCAGGTGAGCCAATGATTCAGGCAGAATTTGTTTCAGTTGCATGGGGGTATTTTTTCAGTGCATAATGTTCTCGGTTCAGAGACGTCGGCAGACTCTGTACCGAGGGTAACCAGACCTGATCCAGCTGCTGCACATCGCAGGAAGAACCAAAATTATTAGTGTTAATTACCTTAATTACCTTGGAGTTATTTTTGGCCTGATTAGCTGTTTCCCAGACTCTCTGTGGAGCGATTACTGCTGTGCAACGTGTCTGTCAATGCAAGACATTGTGTCTGTTACCTATTACTGGGTCTACATTGGAGCTGATTATAATGGTCGAGATCTAGCATAATCAGGATTTTCTAACTTTAAGTCTCAAACAGGTCTTGGTGGTTAAACGCTTAGTATTGAGTAAAATGGGGGCAACTTTCTCAACTTAATTAAAATGTCAGTCATACCGAGAACTTACTAACATGGGTGACAATTCGAGCGAATGCCGAGAACTTAATTTATAGGGGAGATAATTCGTGCTACTACCGAGAACTTAGTAAAAGGGAAGATAATTCGTACTGATGCCGAGAACTTATTTATAGGAGAGCTAATTCGTGCCACTACCGAGAACTTTAATATTTACAGAGGAAATAATTCGAGCTAACCGCATTTTGCTTGCTTTCTTATCCCCGTGCTTATATTTTAAGAGGCACTTTATCCATGAAAATTGGTCCCCATGTCCAAAGTGGCACTAAGTCCTGTTTATTATGCAATCGCTGAGACTATTAAAGCGGATCGCATTAATGGATATACCAGTTTGTTGAAAATAATTCCTACTATTTTATTGTTGTAGAGTTTGTTTTCTTTCAAATTGCCCTATTCTCATCAACCCAGATTCGCCACTTTCTGTATCCAGATAAGTAAACATCAAAGAAACATTGAGCTTCTGCTAATCTATTTTAATATGCAGATAGGTCATAATTTCTGATGATTTTTACAGCATTCACCACATGATTGACCTGGGTTACCAGGGGCGGAGGTTTATAACTGCTAATAGCTTGTCTCTTTGACTTATTCTCGGTAATTCTGAGAAGAAAAACTATTTGTTGGCAGTAGCTGGTTTATATCTTAACAAGATGCCGATAATCTCAGGGATAATCTATTTATGAGAATATGAATTACCACGGTTAAGAATCTGCTACGAATTGTTCTTGTTTTCTAGAAACACATCATGGACTATTTCTCTTTATTTCGAACAGGCAAAACGCAAATTTGTGCATCATAAATAAATCAATAATTTATTTTGAACAACAAATAAAGTCTACGTTAGGACGGGTATCGCAGGTATATGGAAATTTAATTGACTTTCCTACCATTTCCTTATCTAATTCATAATGAAACTTGTGGTCAGTGAAATGTAGACATTTAAGTACTGTATTCGTATGGTAAACATGCAAGTTGGGGCCATAGTGGTGTGTTTATTCACAAAATACAACTTGCCGAGAGACCGCATTTAGCGTGAGAATACATTAAGTTAGTACCGCTAGACATATTTCTCGCGATGAAAGGAAACACAACGTTTTGCTTGCCACACAGTGTATTTCCACATAAGAGACAGAGGCAACATTGCTTAAAATACACTTTATGATTCATCTTATCTCACGGCAGGGAATCACGTGACTATACAACAACAACAATGGCGGATTATGAGTAAAACTTCTTCGATACTGGTAAGGTTTTCTATGATTATTCCGGGTATACGTGCCTGATTTGCACGAGGTTTGAAGCAGATACCGCGGAAAATATACAGATACATGTGCATCATATCTGATTGTAGAGAAAATTTATACTTTAAACACTATTGACGAGCAAACACGTTTTCCTCCTGGAATGGGTTCACACAACGAAGAGATTAAACACAAACACGGGCTATATTTCTTATTTTTGTGTGTTTATTTATGCCCTTTATGTATAGAATGCTCACAGAGTAAAGTAAAAAGCATTTCAAAACCAAAATTTTATTTTTTCTGCGGAGTTTGCTGTTGAGGAAACGGTTTTCAATAATGAATGGGTTCACATAGGAAATCTTCAAAATGATAGAGTTCACACTGCCAGAATGCCATTGTCCCCATTGATACGATTGGCGTGACGGCGGTACTCAGCTAGCCTGTTTAAAATGCAAACTACTTTACCTTGATTAATATTCAGATTTCAAAATGCATTCCTTCGCTTTCGGAGCGGAAGATCCTTTCATTTCAAGATTAAACACAGCCTGCTACCCTAACACCACCATAATTTAAGAATCCATATCATTTTTTTTTTTTTTTTTTTTTGTTTTGTTTTTTTTTTTCTTTTTTTTTTTTTCATTCTTAACTAGGTATGTTCTTTGCATTGAAACGTCCCGGCCATTACAGACACAAACCGGGCCTCCTTATATATAAGCCAGCCGGCCTTATAATTCACAAAAAAGATTTGAATTAATAAACAGGTTAGCTCTAACAGTGAATTGTTGAGTAATATATCACTGTTTGGAGGTCAGTTGTACAGCAGAGCAAATCACGAGCGCGCAGCGCGAGTGATTTATCTGCGTACAACAGACCGAAAAAATATATTACTCAACAATTTACGCAATAGAGCTGATCTATTTTGATTCTTACACACCATAAACGGAATAAAATCATTTTAGACCTTCAGTTTCTTTAGCTTTTCCACCATTGCACTGAAAAAATCCCGCCAAACTTTTGACTGTACCGCAAATGTTTTACATATGTTTGTTACGTTCAGAACGCGTTGAAATGACGTTATTCTGTCTAACGTCAAGGTAACATGACTTATGGGATAGCTGACGTCATATTTTAATCAAAGTGGCGTCAAAACGGCGCAAAGTATCGTCACGCTAATCCGCCCAGTGATATATCATTCAATATATCACTGCACTTTACCATTGGCTTCTATGGGCAGGGTGTGTTAGAACTTTCCATACGAAGCTTTTATCATTCACAAACTGTTATTTTGATTCTTACACACCATAAACGGAATAAAATCATTTTAGACCTTCAGTTTCTTTAGCTTTTCCACCATTGCACTGAAAAAATCCCGCCAAACTTTTGACTGTACCGCAAATGTTTTACATATGTTTGTTACGTTCAGAACGCGTTGAAATGACGTTATACCGTCTAACGTCAAGGTAACATGACTTATGGGATAGCTGACGTCATATTTTAATCAAAGTGGCGTCAAAACGGCGCAAAGTATCGTCACGCTAATCCGCCCAGTGATATATCATTCAATATATCACTGCACTTTACCATTGGCTTCTATGGGCAGGGTGTGTTAGAACTTTCCATACGAAGCTTTTATCATTCACAAACTGTCTTCAGTTCCACATCCAAATGAAACTGCCCTCAGGCTAGATTCTACATCAACGTTTCCATCAGTAACACAGATCTAATTATTATTAGATTTATTTACCATACATTTTCGCCAGAGCAAAGTGGGCATGCCCCGAATTTGGAGCCAAATTGTATTGTAAACATGTACAAGTATATTTGTTTAAGGGATGTGCTATTTTGTTTGTGTTGACTTTGTTTATTTGTTTTCTGTTCAATCAGTTGAATTACATGTATTGATAATTATTACATATTATATCTCAAATTGGTGTTGTTTTGTATAAACTATGTACTAACGGAGTAAAGCACACCATAAAACTTTAAACAAAATGCAATCACCATTCTTCTTTTTCATGTTTGAAATAGAAATGACCCTGTTGCAATTTTTTAATCATTTTCTACAGGTACAAACAAACCAACAATAGAGAAAACAATAAAACGACTCTCCCAGTAGTTTACTATAGTTTGTTTAGCTTGATGGCAGAAACTCATAAATTTGGCGATACATTTGGTCTACTAGGTTCTCTTATTCACATTCTTATTAATAGTTGCGAAAAATTATGCTTGTCTGGAACTATAAGCATTACATGACTTATATTATTGTAAAATGACAAACAAGTTGACACAATTTTGTAAAAATAATGCCATTGGAGCACTATAAAATTGTCGATTTTAAGTTTAAATCCTCTAATCAGGACTGGGATACGGTTTTAACATGTTTTATGTTGCAATGGCCTGGGATTGTTTTAAAACTATTTTTCATTCAGTTTTTGACATTGTGGCCCCAATGAAGAAAGAATATATTGAAGCAAAGAACTTTACCTTGGATGAACTCGGATATTTTAGAAAGCATTAGATATAGGGATGAAACTTTGAATAAATTCAGGAAAAGCAAAATGTTTAACCCAGATTTGTATAAAGAATATTTTAAACTTAGGAATATTGTGCAGAGAGAAATTTGGATTTAGAAAATTCGGCAAATGAAAATGAGGAAAATGTTGTAAATTAAAAAAAAAGTCTAACAACTTTGGAATCAGCCGAAAAAACTAGGATTTATAGCAGTAGTGTTGTATTGGAAACTGACAGCGAAACTTGCTTTGACCAGAAAAAAGTGGCGAATTGTGTCTGACTCAATAATTTCTTTACAACAGTGACTTCAAGTTTTAATCTATTTAACTCTGGTTGTTCATTTCAAGAATGTTATGCTGGCAACAATGTTGAACCGGAGTCCTTCTAAAAGTACAGGAACAGACAATATTCCTGCTAGATTTGTAAAAGATGTAGCTTCGATTCTTGCACAACCCATTTTGCATATCATAAACCTTTCATTTGAACAAAATACGTTCCCAAATGCTTTGAAAAGTGCAAAGAAAAATAAACTGTTATGTTAGAAATTATAGACCAGTAAATGTGTTACCATTTGTATCTTAAATCTTGGAAATGGTTGTCAATACACAATTGGAAGAACAAGAACAAGAACAAGAACACAACTTTATTAGAAACAAGTCTCAGTCCACACGCAGGTGGAATATGAGAAAAATGTAGACATTCAAAAATACATGTATACATGTATACATAAGATTATCTTATGAAGAAAAAACTTCTGTTTGACTTTCAGTCTGGGTTTCGAAGCCAATTCTCAACTCTATTTGACGGATTAAATAAAAAAACACAAACTATAGTCTGGCTTTCATTGCGGTTTAACTAGGGCAACAGATGAGGGTTCATTTCTCGAAATTGCGCAATATAGTCCATACTATTTTACTGCTTGCAAGGGATCAAATCATTATATTTTATTCTAAAGTTTTATGCACTAGGACAGGGATATTGTTGGCGTGAAAATGTCAGGGGCCATTTAACGTAAAATGCTCAGCGAAATTCATAATCGCCTATCACCTTACATTATAAAACCGCCCTATTATTTCAAAATGAGGTGGCCAATTTGAAAATCAAAGGGCAATTTCTAAAATTATCCCTGCTGGGATGCTCATGTTGGACCTCAAGAAAGCTTTCATGATATTTTGTGCGAACAGTCAAAAGCTATGATTGTCAAATCTGTTGATTGGTTTAGATCAAGATTATTTATCTAATCGAAATCAAATTGTTCACGCAAATGATACAGTGTCTGATCCTTCGCTTGTAACTCGTGGTGTTCCTCTTCTTTTTCTTTGTTACATAAATGATATGTGATTTAGCATTAGCATTAGTCCTGAAAGTAAACTTGTTAAATACAGATGATAGTGCAAATACGTAATCACACAAGAGCTATATGCAACTTATGGAAACAGATCAATTCATATATTATTCATTGGTTATCCAGTAAATGAAATATGTTAGGATCTATTTTTGTTTTCTCTCTTTTTTTCAAAAACAAATATAGAAGTAAATGAAAAAATCAACCCAATTAACTTCTAGTAGTTTAAGGTATAATTTAAAAGAATCACTGATTTTTTGTCAGTTACTGAAATGATGTAACGAACTGCATTGTTTACTTTAACACTAAGGAAATATGTCTGAGACATTACAGAGTTTACATTTCCAACTGATATTACTTTGATACCTGTAAGTACAGTATTTGTTCTTCTTATATGCATGCTTGTCCTGAAAACTTGTGTTATTAGGACGCAAGATAGCGATGATAATCTGTTAACTCGTAGTCTAGTAATTCTCTTACTAAAATAGAAGTGTGAACTCTATCATTTAAAGATTTCCTAATGTGAACCCATTCATCATTAAAAATCGTTTCGTCAACACTAAAAACCACCGGAAAAATAAAATTTAAGATTCAAAACGCTTTTTATTTCACTCTGTCAGCATTCTATACATAAGGGGCATAAATAAACACACAAAAGTAAGAAATATAGACTGTGTTCGTGCGTCATCTCTTCGTTGTGTGAACCCATTTCAGGGGGAAAAAGTGCTTGCTCGTCAATAGTGTTAAAAATAGATGTTTATCCTAAAATCAAGTATGATGGGCCTGAATCTGTATATTTTCCGCGGTATCTGCTTCAAACCCCGTGCAAATCTGACAAGTATTACCGGAATTACCAAAGAAATCTTATTTTTATCGGAGAAGTTTCAGTCATAATCCGCCATTGTTGTTGTTGTTTAGTCACGTGATTCCCTGCCGTGTTATCTCTTTACAATAAAACTTAACTGAAGAAAGTATTTTGAAATTAAACATAACAGTTATATTGACATATTTCTCATAAAACTTGATGGCTCAATGCTCCACCCTCC
Source organism: Rugalucina vietnamica (assembly GCA_964017185.1). Lineage (NCBI taxonomy): Eukaryota > Metazoa > Mollusca > Bivalvia > Lucinida > Lucinidae > Rugalucina > Rugalucina vietnamica. Next base: position 439,628 of record OZ024869.1, read on the forward strand.
ATCAAACCGTCGCTGGAGATCAGAGATCTCACAACACTGAGGAAGATTGCTCTAACCATGCATTGTGGATACACTTTAGAACCGCCTCGCCGAGGTGGTTCTAACGAGTGCCCACGATATATTTTTGGAGCAAGTACAAGAAAATGTATAGCCACTATACAAAACTGGGGTATAAGAGGGTATACATCACATGGACGTGTTATTCTGCTGGAAATTCTGAATCTAGACTATTCATACTACATGTATCATTTCCACCATGCACTATCATGTATTCAGAACAAACACGTTTCATTCTGGACCTGGCCATCTTGAAACCCTGTCAAGTCTTTGTAAAGTTAACTGGGGTCTGCTCTCTGGTTGGTTGATGTGAGGTAATGTTAGGCGTCCTCTGCTCTTGGCTGTATGTTTTCTCGGAACTGTTAGGCGGCAAGCATGTGAATAAGACGATTATATTTAGCGTTGCATTTTAGTTGTCAAATAGATTAAATACAGCCTACTATGCCCCTTGATTAATCTTGTCACAATTACATGTAATAACTTTGCTGTCTTAAAATCACACTTGTAACTCGTTTGTAAGGCCAGAAGCTATACAATCCAGTTGCTTCGGTCGTTCTTGACGGTAGTACTACTATAAAAAAAATCCTATTGCTACTAATGCAAAATCAGGTCATTTCACCAACCTGTCAAAGTTTGTCTGGGCTAAAGTCACTATTATGAACTGTAACATTCAGCGGACAAGAACATTACTTACCAGTAGCAGTCAAAAAAATATGGGGTTATGCGGCATTTTTTGAGCAAACTGCCATCCAATGTAAACAATGCTGGTCCGCAGTAAATTCCGAGCTGAGATTTTAGTGGGCCATATGCAATATATTTTTCTCACTGGAGAGGTTGAAAATGGTGTTAGAAAATAATTTTATTTATTTTATTAAATACTTTGAATAGCTTTCCCAAAAATATTTCACTTTTACCAATAACAATAATCAGCAGCCAGAAAAGTTTCATTGTGTGACAGAATGCTCTCCCCAAAAGAGGCGGCGCTTGCATAATGAGTAAATATTTATAGTAGTGCAACCTGACTAGACCATGTAGCTCACTTCAATGGCCGAACCACTCGGTTACCAGTTACCAGAAAATATACGACTGAGCCAATGCATTAGAAAACAAACAATTTTCATATGCAAAAACAAAGGCGCAGATCAGCTGTGAAGTAACTGCACAGCTGATCAGTGCATTTGTTTTCGCTACACAGATATTATAATCTCTCTTCTTCTGAAATCCGAAATTTCAAGCTTCTAGCCTGCTTCTGTGACTGTACAGCCTGGTTTGTAACAGACTTGGTCGGAATCCCAAATTGTTGGTTTTCTCATGCACAGGCTCAATCGTAAATGAAGATTAAACACGAGTTCAGATCTCTAGCAGTTTAATTTCAATTATGTAAATCATTGAAAACAAATGGCGTTCAAATGCTAAGCATAAACCATCTAATAAACACGATCATGCTATCTACTGTGAAATCTAACATTAAATTGCACCATACAATACTGTCTGTGTGTCTGTGTGTGAGTGCGACTTTGATACTAAACATATATTCTAAGCAACGTCAGGAAATACTTGAATCAGATAAGGAAGAAATCTGCCTTTTGAATTTATATACGAAGACAATGCCACCCCCCCCCCCACCCCAGGAGAGTACAGTTTTCTATATATGGGTTACAACCAGTGACAGAACCTATTTTCTTTCGTATGCTGATGTTGTTTAGCTACAAGCTGAATGGCTTGTGTCGCATCGTTTCGAAAACCAAAAGACAACGTATCTTCATGATATGACTCAAATATAAATTATCACAGTATAGGCAAAAAATCACCCAAAAAATCTACTTTTCATGAATACGAAAATACTGTTTGCGATACATTGATATAAACAGTATGATATAACAATAACTATAACAAAAACATTTGATAGGACATAACACAGATCCAATCATGCTCTCTCGTAATTTACAATCCGGTGATCCAACGTTCACATTGTATGGCAGCTCCAAACTTTGGGTAGTCTCTCTCATATAGAACCTTCCACCAAAGTTTCCATGATATTACATACATATCAGAATCGTCATTTATTCAGCAAATTCTGTGCAACGATTGCGAGAATTTGTGAGTTTATTACTGAGTCTTATAGTGACTAGCTATTAAAAGAGACACGGGTTTAATTCGAGGACATTCCTGTCCACATATCTGAATTTGTTTTTTGTTTTGTTTTTTTTTATGTGGCAGCTAAACAAAGTTTTCCAACCTGGACCAGAGGTTATAAAACTTCTTTCATGTTCAACTCAGCTGAGCATGAACTTTAAACTGCTCATAATTACTGAAATAACCAAAATTGGTTGAAATTTCATGGTAAGATTGCGAGGGCCTGTAATTTATCCTGCTAATAAATGTTAAAATTAGCATTTCAACATTTATGAGCAGGATAAATTTTAGTCTCGGCTGAGCTGAACATGAAAAAAAAATGTTGCAACCTCGGGGCCTGATCAAAGTTAAGAGAACTCCCAACCTGTGCATCCATAAATAACATACAGAACAATTTGCAGTCTGATCTACATTTGAAAACTGAACGCGGCAGTTTGTTTCTAGTCTGGTTGGAAATGTTCTTGAGTGGAGTAAATTGTCTTAAATAATAATTATTGTCTAGTTCAACAGTACGGGTGGAGAATATGCAGTAAATGACATTTTAGGGCTTGGAACTGCAGGGGCTGCCATTGGTACATATGGTGTAGATATAGGTGTGCTAGCGGGCGTGTTCGATCGATAATTCAGTCTACCATGCGGCCGTCGTGACGCCGACTGTCGACCTGTGACGTGCGGGGACGGTGGTTTAGGGGTCTGTGGCTGAGGGCTTGGGGTGAGCGTCTTACCGCTGTACGCTTGTAATATATTCTTGGCCACTGCTCGTTCTGAAACAAATCGTGAAATAACACAATAGCAAAACATGCAAATTGCTTGTGCTATAGATGTGTTTTTGGTGCGAAAACTACTAGAAGTGTCATCTCCGGTATGAATGTGCCCATAGTAGTGCTTAAGATTTGGTAAAGGTGTATTGGTGCGCACAATTAAGAATGTCATGAACCTCATACACTGCAATAAGAAAGTGCTATAAAGAAAATACTCGTAACCTCCATGCATGTCAATTAAAAATAAATAAATATACAATAATAAATCAAAACAAACGGTTTAATGCAAATGAAAAACGCAGACAGACCCCAACCATCTGCTGTGAAGACAGTTTCCGTTACTTAACTTTTTAAGAAATGCGGTATTGAAAGCAGAGTGATATGATTGTAACTATACACAATAAACCCACCTTCCCCCTGTGCTCTCTCACAGTATTTCCTGAGAGCCTCGGCCCCCAGTTTATAGCCCAGTTCTCTGACTTGTGTAGCCACGGCATCAGCGTTGTCGTTATAATGACGGTCGTACGTCGTCCGGGAACGTATGTGCATGTGACGGGCTGACGCTGTCGGAACTGGAATAAAGAGGAAACTTGAAATAGAAATTCACATTCATTTAACACATGCTTCCAGAATTAATGAACACCGTCAAGATGGCTAACGGTTGTGATAAATACACACATAATTTGCGCCTCGTCGTAAGGTTTTCTAACGACGCGACAACTCTTCAAGGTCTTTTAATATTTCAACAGTTGGAAGGATTCAACATTTTCGTGTGCTTCTTACAAACAAATCGGCTTTTTAAAAAAATCTAAATGCCATCATGCACTTGAAGCGCAAAAGGCTGTGTTTTGTGGTTCTACGTGTAACAGTGACTGTACAAAAATGTTTTTCTCTTAAAAGCGTAGTTTTGTAACTTTTATATATTTTTTACTTACTGCTACCGCAGGCTGGTATTTGTTTCTTCTTGTTACTACCATATCTGGTGCTGGGGACGGCGAGCTCGGCGGGTTGGGCGTGGTTCTGGTAACAATACCGCTGTACGGAGTCTAGAGCGTATGGTATATTCTCTTTCCAGTCAGGGGGTAGTGTGTAGGCGGACTTCACTTGAAAACCTATAGGCAATGAAAGACGATAGACAAATGTGAACGAAACGATGGATAGAGCAGAACATTGTCTATGTAAAATGTGCTGCTGTAGCATTAAGATTTACTTCCCACCATCAAGCTAATTAGTTGAAGACGGAATGAATAATCTCATCTGATAGACTGGGGAGCCCGGTATCGAACCAATGCCCATGTTGTTGTATCTACATAAAGTGATCGGCTTGGTGTTCACCATACTGATGAGAAGCCGTATATTGTCCATATAACAGATACGAGGTATGTATGTCTGACCGCAAGCCTTATACTCAGACTTTGCTATTGATTTACCTTGTGGTATTCCCATATAATCTGTTTTATACGTTGACTGGCAGAGGCGTTTGTGGACTTGGTTAACCATCTGGTCTGTTAGCTGTTCATCCCACTTAGACCCTGGCTGTTCACTAGGCGCTCGTCGGGGAAATTTCCACACTATAAATGACTAAAATAGGGAACGAATAATAAGTAAATTATATTGAAAGCAAGTTGGTTACCTGGGACAATGCATTATTACATGCTATTCAGTTGTTTTAATGTTTATGGCTTCATAAATTTTTATTGATAGATTTCATTTACATTAATCCTCATCGTCATTGTTCTTATCAGTCATCTTAAAAGTATTTCTGGTAAATCAGTGTTGTTTATAAATAAAGTTGCTTTGTAAGGTTCATCTCTAGTATGTATTTGTTGGCAAAATGTTGCTAAATGACATACTTATGACATATGTCTTTTGGAGATGTTGTTTTGCTGAAGTCAATAGGAAGTTGCTCATAACAAAGAAGTATCATTTTAAGAAATTAATTAATTCTCTGTGATTCTAAGTGCATCTACTTTTCAAAATGTGACTATGTTTTTTAAAAAGGCCACTAGATGGCTGAAACGTTGAAAAACCTTGGAAAACAGCGGATTTTGATACTTAAATGGTCCAATAAATGAGTAAGCCTGGTCACATGTAAGCTCATTGAGACGACAGGATCCCACATGTACTCATCCAGTGACACAATGTAATATACGAGCACATCTGTGTGACTTTTAAGAAACCCATCCCCCAGCTGCTTTAGCCCAGTGTCCTTAGTCGGTCTAGTGTCTAATTCTTCAGTCTTGACTTAATTCAACATACGGTAGTGTGTGCAACTTTAACGATAGCGTTACTAACATGACTAATGAACAATGATTAAGGTGAAATGAAGAGAAAACACCTCTCGGTGTCCAGTTAAACCTTTGTGGACAAGGTGTGCTTATGTAACGCAATACCTCTGGAGGATGTGGATTATTAGCTCTGTTGCCTGACGACGACCCGGGCCTCTGCGGGGTGTCGGGTCTCTGATATTTCCTATAATATTCTTCTGAGTACATCGTCTTAGGGAACTCTTTTTCTGTCACGAAACCCTGTGATGTTTGTGGCCTACAACACAAAACTGACTCATGAAAGCATAACAACAAAAGCCCTGACAATAATGTGTAGCAACACTTATATGCAAAAATTATGCATTGAAACGCAAGTATTAAGTAAGAATATAGGGATCAGGAATCGATGCAATTAATTTAAAGTCCCAACATAGACACCAGGTGGGAAAGAAAATACATAAAACACAACAAAACAATTTTCCGACAACACACTCGAGGAGCAGAATGACTAGCTCTTTCCCAACAAGGTAGTCATCCGGCTAAGTTTCAACAGGAACGAAAGGCAACGTGCACGACAGAGAGGCAGGCACAATAAACAGTAGTATAATGAAGATAAACCACTTTTATAAATCGTGAAAATGTGACAAAAGTACGAAGACTTCCAGGGTTTCACATACTCTAGAAAAACTTTACTTTCGCTAGTCTGGTACTATGGTTTATCTCGAGTGTGATTTAGAGTTACAAAATCCTATATATTCACTCACCTTAAGGCAACTGTTTCCAACGGCTTCTTGAGAGGATAATCTCTATTATATGATGTCTGGTAGGGACTGAGAAAGTTCTTGGAATGGTCTTGACCTGGTAGAGATTATAAAAAAAAGTAATAAACAAACATGCACGTTTTGAAATGGTTTGCAGAATATTTCTAATGCCAATGTCACAGAAAAAAGCGCAGCGACTCCTTTCTTTTCTTTTCATTCTTCTACTTTTTTCTTTCTTTCTTTCTTTCTTTCTTTCTTTCTTTCTTTCTTTATTTATCTATTTCATTTCTTTCTTCCATTCTTTCTTTCTTTCTTTCTTTCTTTCTTTAAACTGGCAACAAAATCCGTACTTAAATTACTCGTGTAGCCATTCAAGTACAGATCAAATTAAGTAAACCATTTTAATGCGATTAGAAAGGTAAATAAACTTAAAGGAATGTTTTATGTCCCAAAACATGGTAGGCGACGCTATCGAAATCGAGCTTGGGGTATCTGTTTGTTTCTATTGAGTTTTACGTCCCAGTCAGCAATTTTAATTGATGTCGGGACGGAGCCATCGCCTCCTGGGTTTTAATGTGTTTTGACAACGAACACGGTGCCGCCAGTGTGGATCGAACCCAGGACCTCGTGATGGATTCGGGTATACAGGTTTCATTTAGTTGTACATTATTAAGTAGCAGAAAGAAGCACTCATTTACCCCTCAAAATTGATTAATGTAATTAATAGCGCTAGAATCAATATTATGCAGTCAATCACACCACTGAACAATAATTCAAAATGTTTTAACAAGTCTATTACAACAGACAGGAATTGATAAAATGATATGGTGTCATACAAATTATTCAGATCGTTATTATTTATTTGTAATCAATATTGCGAACATCATTGTACGTAACAATTAAATGTATTGCCCCAGGATGTCGAATGTTTTTACTGAAGCAGCAAAGGCAGAGGAAGAAGAAACAGAATAAGAAGAATACAAAGACAGTAGATAGAGAATTGAGGTCAATTGAATGATGATGATGATGATGATGATGATGATGATGATGATGATGATGATGATGATGATGATGATGACAACGACGACGACAACTGTGCAGAAAACGATACCACTGATTAGAATTCAGCAGAATCTTAAGGTTTTATCAGTGAATTTGCTTCTGAGGTGTTTAAATGTATAAAATGGCTTTAAACTTGATTTTGTAGCGTTACCGTTGATAAACTCATTAGCCGTTACAACTCTATCATAAATTTGCAATTCAAATATTTGGTCTCTAAAACATATGCATCGATTTTGTCTGAGTGTTTTAACTTGCATAAACAGATTGTCTAGGGACTTTTAAAATTGTGTATACTATAAAATTGAGATAAGCCTTTATAGACATTTTGTATACAACTTTTATATACCCTGTCAATAATCAAACAGTTCAACCTGTTAAATATAATATGATAAATCTGAAGGTAAACATTGAATAGAAGCCTAAATTTTCTTAATCATTCAAAGCATTTGCGGTGGTTGTAGTTTTTTTCTCGCAGCAGCAACAATGGCATGTATTCTGTATTCTGCAGTATACTTTTCCTGTACAAAACAGTTTGAAAAGGTGTTCCGTTTTTGCAACTTTTTCATTTCCAGTAGTTCAGAAGAAATAAGCTCACCAGTCGTTGGCATGGCGGAGAGTGGCCTCCGCAAGGCATTGTCTTTGACAGTTTCGCCCAAATTAACAGCTGTGATTAGTTCCAGACATTTCGCTTTGTCCTGGAATGATTCTGTGTTGTCGTAGAACTTTTGAAGTTCTTCTACAATTCCAGGGCTTAATGTGTCATCACCGAACTGAAAGGAACATGGTTTGTCTCAGATTTTGAATGAAAAGAAATGAAAATTTTCAGCGAAATTCCACGCGATGTTTAAATTTTCAATTTTTGGGTAGTTTGAAGAAATAAAATCAGCTTACTCTCGTCTGAGTATTTATTAATCCCATATCTGAATGTCCATGCAATACATCGGCCGCCATGTTTTATGTTGACCTATGACCTCTGGATTTAAGAAATCCAATTGGTTAATCCACTTCACGTGGTTCCTAGCTTGTTTGTTGGTGATACGCATGGCGAGCATTGTTGTTAGGGGCGGCGAAGAGTATTGATAAAGTTAAGTTTATTGATAAACAGCCATTGTCGGCTCTTTGAATTATTTACTTTTAAATGTCTGTGATATAAAAAGAAAGTGAATAATTCATTATTTGTAAATTGTGCGTTAGAAATAAAGATAAACATCTCTTTCGTTTAGTGTTTTATTGTCCCAAAACGGCGGTAAAACAATCAAGTGAGTGCGTGCAATAGAACAGTGAATAAATGTACATGTAGTACATGTACACTGAAAAAAAGTTATAAGAGGCCACTTTTCAAACTCAATTTTTGTTTCTAAGCCATGTTCAAAATTGCACGATTTTTTGCCAAAAGACGTGTCTTTCAAGTAAGTAAAGTTCCAAAGTGTTAAGAAATAATTTTCTTTTACTAAAGGCGTATTTGGAGTAAAAATGCAAAAATCAATGTTTTTAAATAAAAAATTGGATACAGCACACCATTTATTGAAATTAGGAACGGGTGTCATCAAAGGGGTCGTTACGGCTAGGAAAAACATCAAACATTCGAATTTTCTCTACTGGTAGATTTTTTATGCATTTTTAAAAATCGCCAATTTTGACATGTTTTGGAAAATTCATAAATGTGCCTCTTAAACATGTTGACCCCTGTTAAATTCACTTGATGAGGCCTGGAAATGAGAGATATAACTCGACTGAACTGTTTTAGACCATCTTCGAGGACCAACAGGTCAAGGCTGCCGCACACTTCCTGTTTCAATGCTAATTTTTAACGAACAAAATAACAAAATTTTTGGACGATTTTTTTAATTTTCAAAGTTTATCAGAGTCTAGTATTTGACCTAAATAATCGCTGAAAATTTCAATGCCGTGCTGCTGATAATAACGCAACTAGAGAAGAATAAAGTTGGTATGCAAATTGCATACAAAAGCTGAATTCCTGTTATTCAGGTTGTTGTCTTCTTGCATGTACAAAACAGAAACGAAGATTCTTATTGCAGCAACACTTTTGACTTAATTTTATCTTGCATCATGGCAGTCAGTAGCACTTTCAAATAAATTAAAATGTAAAAACACAACGTCATTATATGACATTTAATTTGATGTTAATAAAGTGTGACTTTTTGAAACAGGGTACCTTTACACATGCTTCGTCTGTGTGAGAAGTATCACGCATTTTGGAATGCAGAAACTCACAGAGCCACTGTTAGACATTGGTTTATTCATATGATAATGAATTTTAATTGATCGTATTTTACTTTCTGAACTAGAAGAAAAAATATGAGGTGGCCTCTTATAACTTTTTTTCAGTGTATACGCATTTGTCGAGACCAAATCGCGTTAAATGGGGATATTCACCATGATAATGCAATCTGTCTTGCAGATGAAAAAAGGTACAAGTAGGCAATGATCAGGAAATGGCGCAATCAGAAAGAAATTCTCACTCAACAAACAGAGGGGTAGGAAAACCCTAAGATGATACTTAGGTACTTATACCAAGAAAACATATAGTAAGCTGAGTGAGCAACTATTCCCCAATAGGCAGCCATTCAGTTACCTGAACTGAACAGAAAATATGAAAATGTACATAAGTCTCAAACAGCACAAAAAATCGACTCCAAAACACAAACTAATTAGAACCACAACAGAAGTATCGCCTTGGAACGATCAGTAATATAAAATTACTGGGTTTACAGGGCCCTAACCTCACCTTCATCTTCCGCAGTGGTTCACAACATTGTTCGGTCCTCGTGGTGAATCTCTAACTAGTCAATGAATCATCAAGGACAAACAAATAAATCATGATAATCACCCTGATGAATCAAAAACGACGACTCAACAGATTGAGTAAGCTACCCGACGATGGAGATCCCTGGGCGCCGAATAACATAATGAAACCAGCTAAAAACACCAGATGAACCCCGGAGGGCCGAGCAACAGACAGGAAGCTCCGGCCTCCTATTGTTGAGCTTTAAAATTGAGATTCATGAAAGTTCATTGTCAGTAGTATGCTTCGTATGCGGGCTGCTAGTCCCATGGATCCAGGCCATATTCGGTTTGGTGGGTTTAATTCCATTTTCTAGTTTCTGATTCCGTATTTCCATTTCTGGTCCAGGATTTACGTTAACGACGCATTTTTGCTATACAGTGGTTGATGACTGATTTGTCTACTGGTCACCATGTAGACTCCTGGTTTATACGTGTTCCATGTTCTTTTTGCTGAGGCGGATTTTCGTGCTCTTTGATTATGTGATTATGTGATTATTTCGTGCTATGCGACCTGTTTTCAGGTAAAGCGAAATTCCTATAACAATCAGAAATGATGATTTGAGACTGCATTTCCAACAACTATCCTGACGAAGGTCCCATCAGTCAAAATCTGTGGCAGCCATAAAATCGCAGTATGTCGATTGAAGTATGTCAAATGAATGAATGAATGAATGAATGACGAGAAAGAGATCGTAGTCTTCATTCGCTGTACCAAGAATCAAAACATACACTTCTGAAAATTACATGAATCTGAATGGTTTAGTTTACTTACACACACCTGACATACTCCAAGAATATTTTCTAGAAATTAAAGATGCTACAATCCGTTATAAGCACCGTTATGTTACGGTTTGCTATAGCCATTCTGACAGATTGTTGCCTGGTAGGAGTATGAAATGCTATGCAAAATTAATGATGACCATTCCAAACCCATTGATCTCTGAGAGAATTATCATACTGGGATTGTTTTACTATTGACATTTGATTTTCCAGTCAGTTTCTACAACCGCTGACTATGATCCTCTGTCTTAGTATCTCCAAATAGATCTACAGCAATTCGACGAACGCCTCCGCCGACATTAGTCGTCAAAGGCGAATGGAGGACCGTCCGTTTGAAAGACCCAGTATAATCAATTGTAAATGAATTAAAGCTAGGTATTTGGCCTCGTGTGTAATTAACCGAACACTTACCTGTCTTTTTCGCACCTTACTTTATTTTCCTTCTTTTTGTTGATTTTTCACGTAATTCAATCAAATGTATTTACGTCTTCATGGTTACTGACGTAACGTCATTTTACGTTGAATATACCGTGCGTTGTCGTCCATGATTTTGCCGCCATCGTTCAATGACGGCGCTTTTTTATATAAAGGACTGAATCAAAGAATGTTTTCTTTGCCAGCAATAAAAACTATGTTGAGAATAAATAATTTGCTTGAATTGTAACGTCCCCTGGCATTTAAATGCGTGACATAAACTAAGTGTCTAGACTGTATTCTGTGGTTTTGCCGGTATATGTAGCGCTAAATTTACAAAATAGAGGTCCAGTCTGACATCACGCACAGAAGTAAGGGAGATAACTACGAGCGCTGAAACAAAATGAATTAAGAGTCTTGACAACAGTGATAGAATCAGATCAGCTTTGCAGATTAGGGGAGGTAGAGTACAGCGCAGCGGCATTGGTCGGCATTGTGAGTAATCAAATTTTGGCAAGGTCATGTATTTTTAAAATATGATTAAAGCGGATTTAATACAATTTATGATCAAATAATACTGTATGTGCAGTTTTATATGATATTATATGCGCGGTATGCATCTGATTGTTTTATACAAAATGTTTAAGCCTGATTAAGTATAAATAATATCGGAGTTTATTATATAACTATAAATAGACAGTATTTCAGACAATGCTTTCAGCCCATTGCATATTTTGTCATATTCTATGACCTGGGGTTTTTCCCATTGAATATATGTTACTAAATTTAGAACTCGCTCTGTCAATGAAAATGTACATCGATTACTGTCAAGCATTAATGCCGATGATGTACAAATGATGTTTATTACTGTTTAGTTTATTTGAATTTAGACTTCATGTCCCAATGAACATTTTTCAGTCATGCTGGGACAATATGTAAACTATATGTATACACTATTAATTCATTTACAGATAAAAATAGTTATTTTAAAATTATTTTTAAAAGAGTGTTATATAATAAAACAGTTGTTGACTATTGAGTCATTGAATATGATGTGATATCCAACAGAGACTACCAATATTGACCTCGGCTTCGCCTCGGTCAATATTGGTAGTCTCTGTTGGATATCACATCATATTCAATGACTCAATAGTCAATAATTGTATAATATGTTACAGTACCATTTTATACTAAAACCTTACGAAAATGGTTTAAATATAAATGGAGCAGTTTTGGGGTTATGTCTTCAGCAGTGGGGAATTAAACTTCATAGATCCTAGATGCATGTATTTTGGATTATGTTTTAAGTATTGTGTTGTATTACACATGTACATAAACAGGAAATAAACTGAAAAGAATGTTTCCTTTTCCGTCGAAAACGCATATTAAATTACGGCTCTCAAGCACAAAGCCTTAAAAGAATTTAGGTAAGGCAGAATGCCATGATATATTGTTCAATCAACGGGTATCCACGGTATCCAGCACATGTCTTTCGCCGAGGTGGTTCTAACGAGTAACCACTAACTATGTTTTGAGCAATAATGAAAGAAATATTTATAACTGAAAAATTTCAATTTCTACAGCTGAAAAAAAATCATTGTAAATTACGTGGGTATGTTTTTGCAATGCTCTTTTTCTCTGTAGATGCCAGATGCTGACGTGTACTTTAAGACGAAGCATCACCTAGGGGCGGGACAGAAGCTGGTCCTGTCCGGCGACGTCCCGGAGCTGGGCTGCTGGCATGACGACTACGCGGTCCAGGCCGTGCCACTGGAGCCTATGGGAGATGAGCTGTATCTTGTGATTATGAAACTCCCACTGAATCAACAGCTGAAATGGAAATGGGCAATAGCAGACGAAGAGGGTAGGTGAACTGTATTTAAATTCTTAAGTTTTAAGGAACGAAGATCATTTGGTATTTACTGCTATTTAACATAATTTCCAGAGTTCATTTGCACTGTTTGCAAAAACATGCCCAACAATATACTGACAGAGTCTCAAGGGACGTTTAGAATTATGTAAAATTACATGTAGGGACATGCACCTCCCTTTGACTATTGTTTAGCAGCCCCGTACAGAGTGTGACAGCAAATTCTAAATTGCCTTGAAGCTTGTTTTCGGCATCTACATTGTATAATTAGACTCAACTGTTACTCTTGTAGACGAAACTGGAATGGTTGCATTTTCTTTGATTCAGATTCCAAAGTACAAAAATGGGAAGATTGTCCAGATCGCCATTTATCTATTGACCGGAAGTTGATTCTGGTTTACGCCCCTTGGAATGGAGATGCTAAAATAATGGACCCAGCTGTGAGGGCTTATGGTGAGTCACCGTTTCTTTAGAAATACCCCCACAAATAAATAAATAAATCAAGCCAAACTGTTGATTATTCCAAGATGAAGTAATCACCGTAGCACCTGTTTTACGACATGCCTGAAAAAGAAAGGTAAAAGAAGGCAATAATCAGGAAATGGTGCAAATAGAACGAAAGCGAGGTGGTAAAAACTAAATCTAACATCAGGCTTTATACAAAGAGAACATAGTGTAAGCCGAGTGAGCATTTATTTTCCAATAGGTGACCACTCAGTTACCCGGACTTAACTACAGGTGCGTTCAGTTATTAATATACCCCTGCGATATTCAGAAATAAATTGACAACTTTTCTTGTTTTTGAACAATCGTCACTGTATGCTGTATGCATAAATTGATTACATAACATATGCATATGTAGGCCAAATTTTAAAAAAAAAATTCGCTGATAATCGAGTTTCAAAGGTTCCATAAGGATTCATGGTTAACGGATTATACTCAAAATGTATGAAAGAATAACCATTTCTGTACTAAGGCTGAAAATTTGGCGTCTTTATGATCACTATTTACCAAGTTACACCCTGATTTTCATTCATTGTACGATGCGATAAGCATCTTTAGAATTTCGTTGTAAAGCGGTTGCTACAATATAAAACTAAGCATGTGAGTGTTATTTTGCAAGGAAACTAATATTCTTCCAGGAGGTTTTTACAAACAAGGCTTGTTAGTGAGTTCCGTCATGAGGTTAGCATATTTAAAACACTTTGGAGTCACCCATGGCTTTGTATTCTGCCAAAACTTGGGTTTGCATTTCATCATACAATTTATGGTTTGGTTTCTCGGCTCAACTGGGACTTTCACTGAGAGGCTTTTATTGTTCACAGCTCATATTCGTGATATTTCAATCCTCGTGTATAGTCTTTAAGTCAAGGGAATCATCAGGACATTCACAGACAGACATTCCTCTAATGTCAATAAAAGTGTTTTGCGAATTTAGGATAAATTCAAAGAACATTGTCTTGCATAAATATGCATCCTTTATTGGCATGTTAATTTCCATGACTTAAACACTATAGAAGAAGTTTGGAATATCAGGAAGGGGAGATGTGAGTCAATGCCTACCAATGAATTTATTCCACTATGGTATTCGGTGCGGAGGAACAAACCATGAAACTGTATTATGAAATGCAAACCCACGTTCTGGCAGAATACATAGTCACTGGCGACTCCACAGTGCTTTAAGATGTGCTTACCTCAAGAAGGAACCCACTAGCAAGCTTTGGTCGTAAAACCGTCCTGGCAGAATATTAGTTTTCTTGCAAAATAACACTGACATGCTATATTGTAACAACCGCTTTACCACGAAATTCTAACATGTACAATGAATGAAAATCAGGGTGTAACTTTGTAAATAGTGATCATAAAGACACCAAATTTTCAGACTTAGTACAAAATTGGTTGTTCTTTCATAAGTTACAATTAAAATTACAATACGTTAACCATGATTCCTTGTGGAATCTTTGAAACTCAAATACCAGCGAAATTTCTGTTAAACATTTGGCTACATATATTATGTAATCAATTAAGCCATACAACATCACATGATCTGAAAGTTTAATATACATAGTAAATATTTATAGTCATACTTAACATATTATATAAACAAATTCATCCAGTTGGCCATTTCTTGCCATTGGCGATTGTTAAAAAACAAGAAAAGTTGTCAATTTATTTCTGAATATCGCAGGGGTATATTAATAACTGAACGCACCTATTAATATAAACACGTACATAAAAGGTGCAAACAACACAAAGTTTCAACGACAAAAAAAAAAAACTTCAGAAGCACTGCATGTGAACGGTCAGAAAAAAACGTGAACGCCTCATATCGTCATTCTTTTCAGAATTCGTACCGGCATACGTCCTATTTGACTCGAGCTGGCAAAAGACCTTGCCGAAACGACAAATATATGCACCGGGTACCAGTCAAGAAGGTAGTTCCTCACCAAGTAAAAGTATTCCTACGCTGAACAAGGAAATGAAGGAAACACGTGAAAAGATGATCGAGTTGCAGAGAAAATGGTCTAATTCAGACAGGAAACAGAGTATGGAGGACTTTCTAGAAGCGGGGTTGAACCTTTTTAAAGAGGAGAAGTCCAAACGCAAAGGTAGTGTATGAGCCCACGTCCGCAATCCCGTAGGGTGTATGAATACTTAAAAGTAAAATTCAGTTTCTGCCAAGTATGATCTGGGTTTTTATAAAGGAGAGCAGATTTTCACAGGGAAACTTTCATTAGATACACTTTACCATAGATCTTTGTCTTGTCTGATATTAGAACTTGTTAGTTAATTTTGTTAAATTCCTCTTTTGACAGGTAAATCATCCAATGCGCACTCATCACCCCCGAGGAGAGTCCAGTTTATAGAGAAACCAAATGTGCTCGGTAAGTGGTTTCATTCGACGTTTAAAATCATCACCGTTAGCTTCTGAAGTTAGGAACTATACTACCATATTGTGTAAATGCCATATTCACCATGACTCTAAAAAGATGCAAGTAGGCAATGATCAAGAAAAGGCACAATCAGAAAGAAATTCCCATACTAAAACCCGACTGAGGTGGGAAAAACTAAATTGACAATTAGGTACTTTTACTTGGAAAACATATCATAAATCGAGTGAGAAGCTTTTTCCCCAATAGCTGGCCACTCAGTTACCCTAACTTAACTAAAACTTTGAAAACGTACATTAGGCTCAAACAGCACAAACATTCGACTCCAAAACATAAAACAAATAGAACCACAACAGAAGTATTGCCTTGGAACGATCAGTAATATAAAACTAATAAAGGGCTTAAATCGATTTTACAGGGCCCTAACCTCACCCTCGTCTTCTGCAGTGGTTCACAACATTTAGTTCAGATAGTTGTTTGGTCCTCGTGGTGAATCTCTAACTAGCCAATGAATCATCAAGGACAAACAAATAAATCATGATAACCAGGACTCATAGATTCAGTAAGCTGTCCGACGATGGAGATCCCTGGGCGCCGAATAACTAACTGAAATCCGGAGCAAAGCTGAACCCCGGTGGACCAAGCAACATACAAAAAACTCCGGTCCCAACCAACTAAAATAAATAGTTCAGTTTTAAGTGCCACCAAATTGTTCTTCTTTTTTTCTAGAAGAGACCAACCTGTCTTCCAGCCCTCCAAAGGAATATCCTGGCAATAGGAATAGGTAATGTTTTCAAAATACGTTTTTTTGTTTGTTATTGCTATTGGAGTCACTTAATTACTTCTTGATCATTGCCACAGTGTTAGTAGTTACATATCAGTTCAGTTTCACGA
Source organism: Rugalucina vietnamica (assembly GCA_964017185.1). NCBI lineage: Eukaryota > Metazoa > Mollusca > Bivalvia > Lucinida > Lucinidae > Rugalucina > Rugalucina vietnamica. The sequence goes on from OZ024869.1 coordinate 456,329, forward strand.
GTAACCTTGAATTGTCTTTGGTCCAATATCTGCGTTTCCTATATCTCATCCGTTGATACCATAAATGACTCACCTGCCTTCCAGTCCATAAACGTGTGTTTCGTATCATAGTCGTTGTTTAACTGATTCCTATTTCATGTTCCACAGACCGGAAAGACCAAAGTCTGCGAAAGTTCGTAAGCAACAAAATGTCCAGACCTCGGACCAGACCTCGACTGCCCTGTCATCATCCCCTCCTCGTACGGACGGTCAGGCCCGGGTATACCAGAACCTAGAACATCTGGAAGGGGAGAAAACGAAAAGTGACAATCTTAATGAAGAAGAGAGATTAAAAGAAAATGAGGAGGTACTAATGTTTATGCCCAAAATGATGTTCAATTTATCATACCAAAGAGCTCATAAACCCTGGTCTACAACATGAATTTCGTTTTTGTCTATCATATAATTCATATTATCCTGTACAAGTAGCTTAACAATTACCCTTTAAACTAAATCCAATCGCATTATATCTACGGAGTTTTTCTTTGCATCGGAAGTATGTTTTTCACTCCATATAAATCAGCCGTGTAATCTTTTTGTCTTTTTGTTCCAGGGTTCTAAACCAGTCAAAACCCCCGATCCTGTAACTATAGAGATGGACCCTGTCCCAACCCCCGGGGACTCACAGAGACACTTGATGTACATCACTGGCGCAGTCGGTTGTGCTATACTGCTGTTTCTAGGTTACTATGCCTACAGAAAACTGAAAAGTAGATGACTTACATTAGAATGACCATTAATGAATAGTTCTTATTAAAACAATGAAAGTGCATGGAATGAAAAGCAAACTATTCACCTGTTATAACGTGTGTTAAATTGTGTAGGCCTATATTTTGTTTAACAGTTTTCAATAATGAGAAAGAAAAATAATACAATGACGAATCTAGGCAATAAAACAAAGATTTATTTCCCTTTGACTACTCTGTTCATCTATTGAAGGCTCATTTCATCAGAAGGAAAGATAACTTATATGCGTTCAAGCACGTTTACTTTTCGTAGTCATCTACCATGAACAGTGGACAGGTCCTTGCACAGAATGAACTGAGAAGCTGAGCGAAAGCCCAGTGGTTCATGCATGAGGGCAAATGATTAAGCAGCGTTCAAGACTAAATACCCATTTATCATCACAAGTTTTAAGACATTTTGTGAGAAGTTTTTATTTTGATTGACTACTATTTAATCATAATGGTACACGTATATGCATTAAACAACAATGAGTATTACCCATAAACGCGATAAGCATCTTTCCTTCTTGTATGCAGCAATGCCATTTTAATACATCTCTCTATATGGAGAAGCAAAGAGTCGTTTGCATTTGCTGAAAAAAATCAAACAAAATGTAGGTTTTTATTCTATGAAAACTTGCCACAAAGTTGTTTGTTATATACAAGTTATACGTTTTATGAGACTGATGATTCAGCTATTACAGACAGACTGATGATTGTATGATTATAGTTTTGGTATTGATCAATGTCACAAATTCTATTTCAAGTTGTATCGAACCACGGATTTCTGGATTCAAGGTACTCGCGGCGACGCTTAGCCACCGCACTCCCAGCAGAGACTCGGGTCCCGGGTATCAGTACAGAAACTCGATTTCCGTCATCCATTTACGTACTTGCTGACTTTCTGTTGCCCTAAACAAAACAAAATTTATTGTTGTCCGTCGAAAATGCAAAATTTATGACCATGTCCTTTAAAATTTGGGGTTCACCACTTTGTTTGGGTAACAAAAATTACAATGGTACAAAACTGAAAAAGCGAAACGAGCTCATAAAGTTTGCTAATTGAAGTGAGTCGTGACATTAATAAGCCTCTGAGTGGCATTTTAAAATCAGTTTCTATACAAACTGGACTCCAGAGACAGAAACGATCTCCAGTTTCACGTTTTGTTGGGAAGATTCATAGTCCAATTCTGGCTATAAATAATCATACCGTGGCAGAACATGTACTTGCACTAATGGTTCCCATGGTTCCCATGTAGTCAGATTCTTTTAAAGCTACCATTCCTTAACCATTGGTCAAATCAGTGCGTTGTAAAAACAACAAGTAACCTGAAATAACTTACTTTACTTCATGAAAGTGTATGTATACATTTCAAAAGTCATTACTTGTAATTAGCGGTTTGAAGCATCAACTTTGACATAATCTATTCTCGCTTATTCAGTTATTGGTTCGTCTACAATTTCATTTTAATATCCTACAAAACATTTGAAAACTATAAATCAAAAATGTTATAAGTACCGACATTCGATCCCAGGTCAATCGACGTGCACTTGTACAATCTTAATCAACTTCAGATTGAATAAATCTTCCATCAATTAACTGATCTGTATCTACATAAATCTATTTCTGGGTGCGATGCTAAACGCTTTATCTGCACATTTGACCTATAAGTTTCAGCATTGCCGCATTCATGTGGCATGTGTAATTTATTCATGTGAAATAAAATAATTATGATTTATTCTATTTCGTATTGCCATGGTTTTGGAGCACAAATAATCATTTGTAAAAACTCAACAGAGAAAAAACACAACAATTAAATACAACTTGCACGAAAGTAATATCTTCCTCTTTTTTCTATTGATAGTGTAAACTCGTAACAAAAGATTCATTGTAACATACCCAAATTTGCAAATGCATAATTATCCTGTAGGGTGGGTTAGTGTCAATGTTGCAACATGTTACTGCTAACTAGTTATTTTCTTTGATTTGATAAATGATGTTATGTTACGAGGTCGCACGAGACAAACCATAGCTGCTTTATATGCATATTTACCTGTAAAACCCTAATTCTGTAACAAACGTTTAACGATGTAATTATTAGGTAGCAACTCTATGAATAATGTTCTTTTTTTTTCCCCTTTCCCTTACATGATAGATTGTCCTCGACACAAGAAACCCTTATTTCAATATTTGTTGTTGTAGTTTTAACCAAATTTTATCTTACAACCCAAATGATACCAGCTTTGTAGCTACCGAACACCATGCATGATTACAACTAGTCATGATGTATTATAATGCACACAAGCCCATTCAAAATCGTCCCAAATGCTTATTTGATATACATGGCACACAACCCAACGAATCTAATGTTAAGTTATACATGTTTACTGATTTTCTCCCTTTCGCCCCTATACCTATTTTAATACTATATGGGCCACAACGTGAGAAAATGTACCTTCGGGCACTTTTTTTAGTATTGGAAAAACAAAAATACTTTGAATGCATGATGTTTCTAGAATCTGATAGTCTTTAATTGGCCAGATTATTCCAGTTATTTTGTGAGATATGACCAATTTACTATATGAACCATACAGACGTCATTGTCCTGAAAAATGACGTCAAAATTGCGTAATGCATTTCTGTATGTTAGTAGAGCTAACAAAACTCGATGCATTTGCTTAAAACATTTTAAGCACTGGTCAGAATTTTTTGTTAACTTAGAAGCATACCATCCTTACAGGCAATCTGACGTAGTTATTTTGTCTATTTTTATGATGATGCAGTTGCTATGGTTACCGTTTAACGATAGATATAGGAAAAGTATGTGTAATATGGGCTAAAACAAGGGAAGATAACTCCAAATATTGAAAATAAATATGTTTTGAAACTCCTTAATTTTGTAGCCAAGTGTTCAAAGATTACAAATACAGTGTTATTTCTAAAACGTATGTTACATCAGTTTTCCGCTTTCTGTTGCTTACTACTAGTAATGTCAGAATGTCCGAAGGTACATTTTGTCACGTTGAGGTTCATATAATGTAGAACTGTTGCAACCAGGAATGTAACAATGTAACAATTGTTACATTTTGGGCAGTTTGTTACATTTTGGGCCGACAACGACGACCAGAAATGTAACAATAATGTAACATTTTTTTTGTTACATTTTGGGTCGATAGAGTACCTATCGACCCAAAATGTAACAACAGTTACATTTTTGGCAGTTTGTCGCTGTCGACGCTGTCGGTCCAAAATGTAACAAAAATATTTTTTACAAAATGGGATATTCTAGCATCTTATTTTTTTAAGTTTTCTTAAATATTAATGAGTATGCAAATTAGATAATTTACGTGTATGACAACTAGACAAAGGTTCAGCGCCTAAACCTTAATTTGGTACCATATTCACATCAAGTTAAGGTTAATAGCTTGTACATGTAAGATATGTCTGATTTCGTACGTACACCATATTACCAATCATTGAAAGAGGCGAACTTGGGTACATGTCGAAATACGAGTTTTTTAGGGCAAATGGCCAAAATCCCGGGCCAAAATCACGTACTATTTAAGTCTTGGGTATTCTGATTATAGACTGGTTATCCTGTTGTACCCCACAGCCAGCAAAGTAGCTATTTTTCTTTTCAAAACTTTACAAAGGAAAAGGGTTAGGAAACGCTAGTAGTTTGGACATGTTGGAAGAGAAAGTTTAGATTTTGTTACATTGTTACATTTTGGGTTGTATATGGAAAACCTAAATTGTAACAATGTAACAACACGAATGTCTTGAATAAGAAAAAATGATTTAGAATAATTTATTCTTTCATCAGTTTTGAATATAACTGGAAAAGTTTCGACATGCGATAGTGGGGGATAGTACTCGTTGGGAAGTCATTTTCTAAGTTTTAATTCAAAATATTAAGTCTTAATATTATAGTTTGATGCAAATGTGGATTGAGTGAAGAAATTGAAAGATAAACGTGTTTCTCTTCATCGTCTTTGACGGATAATAGATGCTAAAGTGTATGTTTAAATATTCATTTTTTTTTTTTTCAAAAATATGCCACTCATCGACCCAAAATGTAACACAATTTTTGTTACATGATTGTTACATTTCTGGTCGTCGTTGTCGGCCCAAAATGTAACAAATTACCCAAAATGTAACAATTGTTACATTATTGTTACATTTCTGGTCGTCGTTGTCGGCCCAAAATGTAACAAACTGCCCAAAATGTAACAATTGTTACATTGTTACATTCCTGGTTGCAACATAGAACATTATTAACATTGAATTTCATTTTCTTAAATCATTTCGATATGAAAAAGAGAGTGTAAGAATACATACCTGAAAATACATGTCACTCAAACATCACTGACTCACTGTTCTTCATCTCTTGTGCTGTCCCTTTATTGGTGAGGCAGCGTCACATTGCAATATGTTTTCAGGACTCTATTGGAATGTTGGAACGGAAGTGTTTTAGAAAATTTCTCCTTAATAACCTTAATGAGCCCACTTTGATCGGTCCTGTACAGCCAGTGCCAAATACTCCATTCGTATGTTGAAATCCATCAATGAGGCTTGATGGTGGCTTTACAACTGCCTTCCAGCCGCCCTGAGAGCGCTGGACGGGCGGGCTGAACCAATTGTTGATAGAACTTGTAGCCCAACCCCATGGTACATAAAAAGGCAATAAAATATGTTTCCCTCTTGTAATTCTTCGAAGAAAACTTCTATTCTTTTGACGTCACTGATAATGCATTCTTTAACAAGGTTGCAGGCCATCTCATATGTGCCATGCCATATTTAAGGACGTATGCACGCTTTGCATCCCTGCATTCTTCTAATTCGCTGTGGAAATGATAGCCTCTATATGAAAGTTGTCCCGAAAGAGGAGCGAGGTTACAAAAGTGCATCGGAGTGCAGGTTAGCCAGCTGATCTACTCAGATACATGCAGTACCGCAACATAAACATCAACTTTTTTGTAGTTGAACGTCCATCCGGCGTTGCAAAAATGTTATGCATCACGCCTTTTGTCACTTGGTGATATTTTTTTTATAATACCAAATGCAGGTTCTTAGATGGGTCAACTCTTTCTTTGATTTTGTAGCAGACTGTTATAACCAGCAGCCATACTTCCTTGAGTTAAGCCCTGAAACAGAGACAACACAATGTCCAGTGTTAGATCTCCACAAATCAAATTCTATCTCCCAAAAGGCAAACTGTTCATAACTAATCATTGACAAATGTCAATAAGACCTTATTATTGCTAATTATTAAGGTATAATTGAATTGCATTTGACAGATTAAGATCTCATTAGAATATTACTGTCATAAATACTTCCAAATTATTACGTTCGGCTAGACGAACAAAACAGAAAGACATTCAATTTGTCGAACAGAAGTTTGAAAAAGAAGTAATCAAATTTTGAAAATATGAGGCAACCAAGAAAAGATATTTTTTCCCAGGAGATTCACGTTCTATCCATAGCCACTGATGCTGAGACTTAAAACAAGGGATTCGGGACAATCTAAACAGCTTAACGGTACCGATTGCGTTGATCAGCCTGCACAGACGCAGAAAAACTGATCCATGCATAGACAGATTTCATCATCTCACGGCTCATAGTAAACATAGATAGGGATTGTGACAAATACTCTTTTAAGTTTTCTGATTATAGGTCTATATCTACAATAATAACAAAATAATGTAAGTAAAGCCAATGTAGACATTTTGATAGATTTAGGTAAATGTTTCAAAAGCGACACGAAAATTAAAGTATACGTTAACTTGGTGTCGTTTTATTTTGGACAAATATCACTTTGTGTCAGTTCTCTGTGATTTGATCTTCGGCCTTGATTTTACAAGTTAATTTCAGTTATAAATCATATTGAACCTTACCATAAGAAAAATAAGAAGAAAATAACTGCAGGTTGTTGATCGATTCCCGATCAGGTATTTAAGACACATTCAACGTTGCTCGCAAGCGATTTTTTTTTTAAATTATAACTGCATCTTTGTTCTATCTGGAACTGCATCTTTGTTCTATCTGGACTTGGTGCTTGTTCCACGTGGAACATCGTCTAAAATTGCATTGGTGTGAATGTTTGTATATCGAAGTTTTCAAGCATGATGGGATTTTGTGCAAGAAAAGCTAAGGACGAACGCAAGTAGAAGTGACTCGTTGCCTCATTTTGGGTATGTGTACAAACCTGCCATGATTGCTTAAATACACTGAATACTCTTCAAGTCGCGAAATAAATAGACACAGTTGTTTGACAATGTATACATTTGTTTAAGTGTATGGGCTTAAGAACTATAAAAAGGAGGGCAGCTCCTGCTGTAATTAAGGTTCAAGTGTTTGAGTCTGAAATATGAATTTAGCGCGAAAATCTTCCTTCAAACACTTATAATAGTTGTCAGTCTTTTGCATTTTACTTCATTATTTGTAATGTTTTATTTACAGTCAATAAAAGACCCAATCGAATCGTATTAAAATGTACATATAGGCCAATTAGTTTAGAATTAAACCGTAATGGAGCTTCTGTGTAAATACATATTGTGTCGATATAATATTTGATAGGGTTAATTAGTGGATACTTCTATGATTTGCATTTTATTTGGCACGTTTCCTTGTGCAATATATCTTGTCGAGAAAGCAAATCTCTATTATTACCTCTTTCTTCAAGAGCGTCTGAATAGTTTCTTAGAGCGGGGGGTATAGCGCCATCTCGTACTTGTAACGACAGGGTACCTAAGACGTCATCAAGTTGATCAGGAAACCCCAGTATATGCATCACCAATTCAACAATCACATCTCTGTATAGAACAGATTGTATGTCAGCGATACGGCGATAATCATGATAATGTGTGGTGCAGACTGCTGATAAGACGAAGAAATTCAGAGGCTTCTTGAAGAAAAGCTCCGATTGCACAAAGGCGAAGGCGCGTCAAGATGATCCTAGTTCTATGCCCAAGAAGGCAGCCTACAGCAATATTTGCAGGACAGCCCAGAATATTTTTGTGTTGCAGAAGGAGATGAGAGTGGCTCAGCGCCAAAGAACTCAGCCTAAAGTAAAATTTGTAAGACAGGTAAAATAAGACCAAGTTCAGGAACATAAAATACTTCTGGCTGAGAAAGTATACGGTCCAGTAGTTTGTTTGCCCACCTGGAAAACACTCTCTCCAGAGCACTTCACACTGATGTTGATCTGTTTTAGAACTGCAAATGTCCATGTGGCATTTGGAAGTCTCTTGACACCAGAAAATTGTGGTACCGTGACTGCATATGCATTTAAAGACTGTTAAGGTGTTTGTGTGAAAACTCATTAAAACCAAGTAGCAAAACAAGAACCCAGACAGAGAGACCCTAACGAGGAGACATGGATGCAAAACCTACATATGGTCTAAGCTAGCACACCTAAGATTGACTGACCACTTTATAAAGTGCCCGATGACCGACAACCAAAGAACGTTTTCGATGGAGATTTTCTTTTTGTACAGACAGGGGGAAAGGCGTTCTCATGGTACCAGAAGATAAGCTACTGAGACGCACTTAAAGTTTCACTAAGTTATTTCAATATTGCAGAGTATTGGGGTCATGCTACATAGAATATGTCAGGTTGGCGCTGCCTCATCAACAATGCCACGATCAGCTGAAGAAAACACCGAATGTCAACCATGACCTTATGAGATCCTTATTCGGCAATATCAGTTCTTCAGTGCCTCAGTATAATCGAAAGATTCTCATTTGAATGACTTTGTTTGAGAATATGGTCATTATTTAGCAGATTGGTACTTAAAATTCCTTTTCATACGAAACGTTGTGCCACACGAAAAACGTTTATATTTACACGACTCACTTCAAAACTTTCTTTTAAAACACATTCTTCGTGTGACACATAATTTCGGCTAATTATTGGGTGAAATTGACCCCCAATTGTGTACGCTCATTAAAACTGTCGGTTTAATAGATAAAATCGAAAACCGAGGTGAGAAAAAAGATTGACAAATGAGTAGTGATACAAAGAGAACGTATCAAATGCTCAGTAAGCAGCTCTTTCCCCAAACGTGGACATACAGTTATCCAAACTTTAACAACAATGTATGAATATGCAGATAAAAGGCGAAAAAGAGCACGCATATCCGATCCAGTGTGTACTAGGACTTATAGATCGCTAGAAAAGCACCTGTCATCAAGCTTGTGGGATGGAAACCCCTTTTAAAATAAAGGGGTGAGAAAACTAATCAGCAAAAACATAAACACATTAAGCCGCACATGATTATAGGGTACTGCCGAAATCAGATTCCATTCAACTAGGAAAACTTCCCGCCTTGGCTAGTGGTCACTTGTTTTCTGAAATTAATGGAAATATGCGGAAATCTGATCTAAATTGAAGATAAAAGCATGCAAATCACTTTAAACCGACTGTGGCAAATTTCTTTCAGTCAAGTTTGAGTAAACATTTTCATTTGTGGCATTTTACATCTATTACGACCATCAACTGCGCGGACATGTACATGCAAATGGCACGAGCATTAAATGCTTCTCATCATTCAAAAGAAACCGGCACTTTGCTGCTTCGGACGGTGCTTGTGATAATATATAAAGTTAAGATATGATTCGGCTTTTCTTGGTTGGTCTCGACGTTCAAGTATCAATGGGGTTGCTAGTGGACTGGTATAAAGCCCCAGCTCTTTGACCAGACAGGCCCACTTGAGTACCACCAACCTACCAAAAGGGAGCGGGCGGATAGGGCGCCCTGTTAAGAGGATACGGAGAGCAACACAATAATAGCAAACACGGTTATCACCAAAACCGTCAAAATGCTTCGATTTGATATTTATGTGTACCAAACATCACAGCGCCGACTTTAATTCCGGTAGCAACCATGGTACGGAGAAATATTTCGTCGTTAAGTTTTACTTTCAATTTACGGTGCATTATCATGGCCAGAGATTAGAGGCTATTTAAACTGGTAATCCGTGCATTATGCGGAATGATAGAGACATCTTTGAATCTTTCAACGTTTAGCACCTTATGTAAATGATTATCATGAAACTTCTAATACCAACCTGTTTTACGTCATTCTGAACAAATACAGTAGTAAAGGGCGGAACAGGTCTATAGGATGGCTTGACCGATTGTATACCATGTACATGTATAACTCTCTCGCAACCCAACACCAATGAAATAAGGGCAAATTTGATAAAAAAAATAATAATAATAATACAGTTGTCACTTTTAAAGTTACATAGATGCAAACAAAAGAAACTTGTGACTATAAAACCATAAAAAGGTACTTTATGACAAACAGCAAAATATCAACAACATTTTTGCAACATAAAGTGCTGAAAATAATTAACGAACATCCACCGTTTAATGCACAAAGCCGTTAATGTTACCAGGTTTTGTTTTAAAAATGTTATATAACGACAGTTTAATTCTTTGTTATGACAAAATGTATTAACTGTTGACAACCATATTGTAGCTTAAGTTTTACTATTGCGATTTCAGCTCTATTCTGCATCTTTTTGCTGTTGGTTTTGCCGGTTTGTTAATTTTCACGTTTTATCTTAGAAGTTGACGTACAGATGTGAAAATCAGCCAAAGTGAACACACATTTTTTCTAATCGTTTGAAAATGATAATTTCCACAATTCATCGAATCAGAACCATACAGCACTGTATTTGGTTTTCATTGTATTATTCTGTTAACTGCTTTTTGCTGATTGTCCTCTTTTTTTTTTTTTTTTTTTTTTTTTTTTTTTTTTTTTTTTTTTTTTTTTTTGTTGTTGTTGTTGCTCAAACGTGCTGCCCTGGTGTCCGTGCAGTGCATTTGCCATTGCAAAAAAATAGTAGCTTTGTTGGTCTTGCAAGTCAAAAGCAATCCAGTTCCATTTTTTTTCCAAAAGTGATTCTCGATAAGCCATGCAGTGCCATTTCCTTTGCAATCCACAATGTTATCATGTAAGCCATGCAATGACATTTCCTTTGCAATCCACAATGTTGTCATGTAAGCCATGCAGTGACATTTCCTTCGCAGTCAAAAGTGTTGCCCTATAAGCCATGCAGTGTCATTTTCTTTGCAATCAAAAGTGTTGCCCCACAAGCCACGCAGTGCGATTTCCGTTGCAATCATAAATGTTGGCCCTATAAGTCATGCAGGAGTGTAGGACAAAATCCCCCCCGGACAGAATCCCCCCCCCCACTCTTTTTTGTTGACAAGGACAGAATCCCCCCCCCCCCCCAGTATATCTTGCAAATAGTACAGAATCGCCCCCATTCCCAGTCAGAATCTTCATAATCATATTGTTACATTTTACATCTATATGTCAACTATTTTTGCATCAAAAAAGTTTCTTTATTCATTGTTTGCTAATGATTGGATAATTATGTTGTTTGGTTTTTATTTTTTAAAGAAAGCTGCATCTTAATATGTTACAATTACTGCTAATAGCAATAATCAGGTGACACAAACTTCTATGTGTTGAGTAATTAACAAAGTTATTGTAAAAGGTATCGAAAATAACCAAATTGTCATATTTAATTTTCTCTAATCACCACTTGTTATAGTCAACTTAATAATATCTAAATGAATTCAAAGAATGCTCAATTATTGAAGTAGATTCTGTCTGAGAAGGGATGGGGGGGGGGGGGAGATTCTGTCCTATTTGCAAGATATACTGGGGGGGGGGATTCTGTCCTCGTCAACAAAAAAGAGTGGGGGGATTCTGTCCGGGGGGGATTTTGTCCGGATACCGTCATGCAGTGGCATTTTCTTTGCGATCAAAAGTGTTGCCCCATAAGCAATGCAGTGCGATTTCCGTTGAAATCATAAATGGTAGCCTAGTAAGCCATGCAGTTCCATTTCCTTTGCAGTTAAAAGAGTTGTCGCACAAGCCATGATGCAGTGTTATCTCCTTAACAATCAAAAGTGCTGCCCTATACGCCATTTCGTTTGCAGTCAAAAGTGTTGCCCTGCAGCCATTCAGTGTCATTTTCTATGCAATCAAAAGTGTTGCCTTGTGAGCCATGCAGTGCCAGTTTCTTTACAATCAAAAGAATTTCCCTATAAACCAAGCCGTGCCATTTCCTTTGCAGTCAAAAGTGTTGACCTATACGCCATGCAGAACCTATCCTTAACAATAAAATGTGTTGCCCAAAACGATATACACTGCCATTTCCTTTGCAATCAAAGGTGTTGGCCTATAAGCAAGGCAGTGTAATTTCCTTTAGAATAGAATCAAAAGTTTTGTCTTATAAGCCATGCAGTGCCATTTCGTTTGATGTCAGTGTTGCCCTATAAACCAAGCAGTTTCATTTCGTTTGCAATCAAAAGTGTTGCACTATAAGCCATGCAGTGTCAATGCCTTTCCAATCAAACGCCCAATAAGACATGCAGTACCATTTCCTTTACAATCAAAAGCCTATAGGTCATCAGTGCCATAAGTGTTGCCCCATGAGCAACACAGTGCCATTTCCTTTGCAGACAAAAGTGTTTCCCTCATAAGTCATTTCCCTTGCAGTCCAAAGTGTTGCACCATAAGTCATGCAGTGTTATTTCCTTTGAAATCAAAAGTGGTGTCCTATCAGCCATTCAGTGCCATTTCCTTTGCAGTCCAAAGTTTTGCAATATAAGCAAAACAATGCCAGTTTCTTTGTGGTCAAACGCCATACAGTGCAATTTACTTTGCAAATCAAAAGCGTTGCTCCTAAAGCCATGCAGTGTTATCGCCATTGCAATCAAAAACGTTTCCCCCCCCCCCCTAAGACATGCGGTATCATTTCCTTGTTATGCCTTTCCTTTGTCATCAAATGTGCTGCACTATAAGCATTGTACTGTCATTTCCTTTGCAATCAAATGTGTTGCCTTATAAGCCTTAAATTGCATTTTCCTTTGCAATTAAAAGTCTTACCCTATAAGCCGTGCAGTATAATTTCTTTTGCAACCAAATGTGTTGCCATATTAGTTTTGTAGTTCAATTAGGTTTGAAATCAAATTCGTTGCCCTATAAGCCGTGCAGTGTAATTTTCTTTGCAATCAAACGTGTTGCCCTATAAGCCGTGCAGTGTAATTTCCTTTGCAATCAAACGTGTTGCCCTATAAGCCGTGCAGTGTAATTTCCTTTGCAATCAAACGTGTTGCCCTATAAGCCGTGCAGTGTAATTTCCTTTGCAATCAAATGTCTTGCCCAATAAGCCTTGTAGTGACATTGCCTTTGCAATCAATCAAAGGTTTTGCACTGCAAGCCGTGCAGAGCCACTTCACTTGCAATCAAAAGTGTAACCCTATTGTACATAGAGTGTATTTTCCGTTGCAATCAAAAATGGTTGCTGTGTTTTCCTTATATTGCAATTTCCTTTACAACCTAAAGTGTTGCCCTATTGTCCGTACAGTGCATTTCCCAATGCAGTTAAAATGGTTGCTATGTTTTCCGTGCAGTGTAATTGTTTTGCAATCAAAAGTGTTGTCTTATTGTCTGTGCAGTGCATTTTCTATTTCAATAAAAATGTTGCCTTACCTTGTCCACGCAGTGCCTATTCCATTGCAATAAAATGTAGGCATGTCGTGAATTCAGTTCCATTTCCTTTGCAATCAACCATGCTGTCCGTCTAATGTAATTGCAGTCAAAGTGATTTCATATTAGTCATGTAGTGCTTTTTTCTGTGAAAACAAAAGTGTTGCCCTACTGTCCGTGCAGTGCATTTCCCATTGCAATTTAAAATGCTATGTTTCCGTGCAGTGCCATTTCCTTTACAATCAAAGTGTTGCCGTATTTTTCTTGCAGTGTATTTTCAATTGCGATCAGCAGTGTTGCCCTTTTTACATGCAGTGCATTTTCCGGTTCAATCAAGAAAGTTGTCATTATGGTCCATGCATTTTCATTTCCATTGCAATTAAAACTGTTGCACAAGTGTCCTTGCAGTGTATTTTCCATTGAAATCAAAACAGTTACCATATTGTCCGCGCATAGCCATTTCTTTTGCAATCAAAAGAATCAAGAATGGTTGCAATGTTGTTCGTTCATTGCGTTTCCTCTGCAATCAAAAGCTCTGCCCTTTGTCCTCGCAGTGCATTTTCCATTCCAATCAAAAAGGTTGTTTTTTTGGCCATGCAGTTTCATTTCGATCGCAGGGTATTTCCGTTGTTACAGTATTAACCTTCCAAAGAAATGCAACCTTTGGCCATACAGTTTTATTGCCACTGCAATCAAACGTGTTGCCCTATTGACCGTGCTGTGCATTTTCCATGGCAAAGTAATGCAATTTTGTTCATATAGTGCCATTGCAATCGCAATCAAAAGTGCGACCCCATTGTCCATGCAGAGCATTTCCTTTGCAAACAATAATGGTTGTCCTATTGTCCGTTCAGTGCGTTTCCTTGGCAAAAACAAATGGTTGTCATGTTTTCTGTGCAGTGGATTTTTCATTGCAATCAAAACTATTTGTCATGTTTTACGTGCAGAGACATCAACAGTATTTCCCTTTTTCACCCTTTTGTCCGCGCAGTGCACTTTCCTTTGAAGTGATCAAAAGTGTTTCCTGTTGCCCATATAGTGCATTTCATATGCAACCAAAAATGTTTGCGCTGTTGCCCGTTCTGTGCGTTTTCCGTGGCAAAAAAAGACAAATATTTGTCATGTTTTCTGTTCAATCTATAATAGTCGCCATGTTTTCTGTGCAGTAATAGTTCCTTGCAATCAACAGTGTTAACCCTTTTGTAGTGCATTCTTATTTGCAATCACAAGTGTTGCCCTGTTGTCCCTTGCGAGCAAAGATGGTTGCAATGCTGTTTTTACCATAGTTTTGCAATTATACAGGCGTTGTCAAGTTGTCTTTGCAGAGCAGTTTTCTGTGCAATCAAATGGTTTTGTTCATCTATCTGTGCAGTATTTTATCCTGTAGAGCGTCTTCCCTGCAGAGCGCCTTCCCGGGCTGCCCAGGCAATGCATATTTTTCTTTGAAAACTGCTATTCTGTCCGTGTCTTTCCACTTGTGCCCTACTGTCGTGGTTGTGCTTTTTCCATGACGTCTCTGCATGTCCTAATGTAGCTCTTCGAACTTCAGTGAAGTCATGTTCAATGTAGATGATGTTCTCGTCTTTAAGTTTTGCATCGTTGTCCTAACTGCGCATTTATCTGAAATCAGAAAGAAGGCTGTGTCTCAGAGAAGATTCAATCGTTACTTCTATCTGTACAGTGTATTATCATGATATCATATCACTGAGTGGCCACCTATTGGGAAAATAGCTGCTCATTCGGCTTACGATATGTTCTCATGGTATAAGTACCTGATTGTTGATTTAGTTTTTCCCATCTCGGTTTTTGGAGTGGGAATCTTTTTTTCTGATTGCGTCTTTTCCTGGTTGTTGCCAACTTGTACCTTTTTCCATGTATTACATAATAAATGCAACACTGGAGAATTTTATACAGCTGTCTCTTATGATACATTTAACGTCATGTCTGTATTTTCAGAGTTTCGACGACGGCCTTGCTGATTAAATTAAGGATTAGTTGCGGTTGCAGAAGTACCAAATCTTTCGCAAGCAGGGACATGTAAATATCGACTACTCGCACCATTAGTGTCCAGAAAAACTCATTTTCTAACTGCAGCCAGGCAGTCCATGTCTCTTTCCCGCTTGTTTAATTTACATTAAAATGATTTCAGTCCTCATTACTTTCGCTTGACCATCTCCATTGGCGAACAAGAGTTGCAAACTTTTCATTTCAACCGGCCAAATCGAATCAGGCATATGGTCAAGCAATAATCTCCACATCAGGAAAGTGAGATTATTGAATGAAGAATGGGGTTTCGATAAGAGCTAAGATTTCATATCGAACTATCAAGGGCCTTATCTTTGATGCGGAGTATAATTGAAATTTATTAGTTTTTAGATAAAATAAAGATGAAATTAATTTGAAATCGTGGCGGTTTTCTTCAGTTTTGTCGGAGTATGTAGCACTGAGTAGCAATGCAATATTCGGGCTCTCAGTTGGTTTGGCATCCTGCTTCATAGGCTGCAATATCAATTTTCATTCTTGCATTTCTTTCATCAACATATTATGTCTTTCTTTAAATTGATGTGTTTTGCAGATGTGCCAAGAATCATTATAATGTCAAACAGATATTTGACTTGACATGACGTACTAGTATATCGCAAACAAATGCATTTGCTATATGCAATACACTGTGGAGAATTCAGAAGCAATATTGTGGCATTTTTTCCTAAAGGCTACACTGTGATTCTTGCTTTAATCATCACCTCACTGAGTTCCAAAATCATTTTAAAACACGATCATGACACATTTACGACTACTGTGGCACATCCCATTTTGCTTTCAACATTTTACATACATAGGCACATGTGTGTGCATGTTGCAGTTTATCTATTTCAAAAACATACAAAATATTGTACCGGTAGAATCAAGCTGTTTTACTTTCGTTTTCGTTGTCAAAAATGTAAACTGTCAAAAACATTAAATGTGGCACCCAGTTTGACATCTTTATTTGTAGCTAATAATGAGACATCTAGACTGTAGACTAGTTTGTGTAATAAACTGTTGAAAAATGACTGTGTTGCGTAAGTCAGATCATTACCTTGACAGTTATGATTTATAATTGAAATAAAAACTTAACATTATTTCTCTAGTGGGTGGGGTACGGAACAAATGGACGAATCGAATGTCCAGTAGAGAGCGATCAGTAGAGCTGGTTTATTGTTGATTATTTTTATTAAAACCTTGAATTTTAATAATGTTTCATACCTTGCCTTCGTGTTTTTCTTTTATTTATCTACCTTTGGTACCTTCCTACATTTCGGGCTCGGTTTCAGTTCCCAATGCATGCAAGTAAATGTGCAAATCAATTCAAAAGGTTTTATTACATAGTTCGCGTCCAAGTGCTAAGGTGGCGTCATCTACATCTTCTGTACAACATCATTAAGTGTAACTGGTGTACTGACTTAATATAACAATTATATAATATCAATTTTACATGTTTGATTCGAAGTTTATTGCAGGCCCACCCAATGTCAATTTGCTCCCCTCAACACAAGTGATCAAGTTATGTTACTATTCTGGGTAGCTCAGTAAGATACGGGCATAGAGTTTATATAGACTTTTTCGGTATTCGGTTTAAAGAACAACACAGGTGACTCAACAATTTTATTTTCATTAACTCTTACGTTTTCAATAAAACCTACTCAAGCTTTCAATTAATGTCGTAGCTTTTTAAGGTAGAGTGTTAGAATAATGTTATATCATAGGACTGTAACAGCCCTTCATGGGCTAAATATGACATCATATAAACCATATGAGACGGTGGATTTATCCTCCGGTAAAGTAAATATTATTATCCCTTATTTACCTAGGTGAATACAAAATTTTGATTGAAAATAAATAGTAAGCAATTTTCCTATTTGAAACCCCTCAAGATTTTCCTTGCCTAAATCAGTGTCACCATTTTCATACATGGTTTAAACTCTTTCGTTGCGGACTACTGGCGTAAATAAAAGACTATTAGTGTTCATGACCGACAAACTACAAATTTCTATCGTTTTCAAAGGAACATTTACATTATATTTATTGATATTTCAATGATTCTATATGTCACCGCTTCTCCGCGCAGGTCGTAAAAGATCTTAATTGATTTGCGCGATTTTCATTCGTCGATCTGGTGTCAGGAGGCGGGGCGTAGTAGAAATATCATCTCTACAGAAAAGAAAATTTGTATTGGAGAGAAAATAAACACACAACACCAACAGTAAACCACGATGGAGCCAGATTAGAAAATACTCAACATGTGTTTGTAATTTTCTTACGGATTATTCGCTGTTGTTTTACTTTCGCTGGAATTAGAATCTACATCGCTGTATATTTTTAAGTGTTATGAGCAAATTATGAGTGACAGGATACATTTCACCATACAGTTAAAATGACATTTCAATCATGAATGACATCAAGTAGCTATGTGTCAAACAAATATTTGTAACTCAGTGTCAGAAATATACATGTTGGTATGTTGGTGGTAGAAAAAAAACTACACGAAAGGATATAAAAAATAGTTCCTCAGAAAATACAGTGACATCTTAAACACAATCAAATATAACATTTTTCGTTTCCCAACTTGTACTAGCCGACCTGTCAGTGCACGTGTAAGTATGTAGAACTTGTTCAAAAACAGTTTCCACACATAAACAATGGCACTAAAACGACATAAACTGTCAAACGGACTTGGATCTCTTCTAATGCTTCAGACATGGCGCATACTTTCTCTATTGTTAACATGTGTATGTGCTTCAGAAGTACAGTACACCATTCAAGAGGACCAACCATCTTCGTACATTGGTAACCTCAAAGAGGATTATAACCTACAACCTAACGTAGCCACTGACGTGTACAACAATCTTGTGTATAAAATTCTAGGAACTGGCAACGACATAGCTGCTTACTTTCGAGTTGAAAACACCACTGGAAGACTCTTCACGACGTCAGCAATTGACAGAGATACGTTACCACGTTGTTCTGGTGAACCAAACTGTATTCTGACGTTTGACGTTGGTATTCAGTCACCCATCGGCGCTTTCTTCATTAAAATCAGCGTCGACGTCATTCTCAAAGACCGAAATGATCACTCACCAAGATTCACCAAACAAGTGGACAAAGTAGAGTTTTTCGAAGGTTCAAGGTCAGGTACTTACGTAACAATCGACGGCGCGTCCGATAGGGACGCGGGAAACTTTAGTGTTCAGAACTATTACATCAAGACGACTGACGTTCCGTTCAAAGCAGCTATTGAAAGAGTTCCTGACGGTAGTTCTGCCGTTAGAATCATAGTTGACGGCGATCTTGATCGTGAAACGTTGGAGTACTATCAGATAGTCGTTGTAGCGGAGGACGGCGGTGATCCACCGAGAACGGCCGAGATAAACGTTAACGTCACGATTCTGGATGACAACGATAATAAACCCATTTTCAAACAGGCGTTTTACAACGTTACCATTAATGAGGATATTACGTTAGGTACTGTTATCGCTGAAGTTACAGCGACTGATATTGACAAGGGGCCTAACGGTGAGATTATCTATAGACTTAGCCCAAACAATAATAACGATACCAAACTGACGTACGCGATCGATGCATCTACAGGACAACTCAGTGTTATCAAACATTTATCCTATAACCAGGGTGCACCGGTGACTATTTACGTCGAGGCAGAGGATAAAGGCAGCCAGCCTAAAACGTCACAAGTTATTGTTTACGTCAACATTATTGACTCCAAGAATCGTCCTCCTGAAATCAACGTCAATATTTTATCAGGTGACGTCCAGGCTAGTGTTTCGGAATACGCCAACGTTGGTGCAGTTGTGGCATATGTCGGGATTATAGATAAAGACACGGATCGTAATGGTAAAGTTGCCTGTACAGGTGACATGGAAAATTTCGGCCTAGAAAGACTAGCAGAGAATGAGTACAAGGTCGTTGTCTCCGGATCACTAAACAGGGAAATGAAGTCACAGTATCTCATCGTCATAAATTGCAATGACAACGGATCGCCACCAAAGAATTCCTCCGCTAACTTCACTGTCAGAATACTCGATGAAAATGACAACCCACCTCGCTTCACCCAAGGCACGTACTTCTTAAGAACAGAAGAAAACAACGACATCGGTGACGTTATTGGAATAGTGACGGCCACCGATATGGATATTGGCAGAAACGCTAGGTTGACGTACACGTTGAGAGATTCAAGCTGTGAAGACATGTTTTTAGATTCAGTTAGTGGAGAGATAAGAGCAAATTTCGTGCTGGATCGAGAAAATGTCACCCAGTGCGTTCTAAGCGTTGCTGCTACGGACGACGGTCGACCTAAGTTATCAGCTACTGCTTCTGTAGTTGTCACTGTCCTAGACCAGAATGACAATTATCCAGTGTTCAATCCACCTAATTATGAAATCCATGTTTATGAAGAGATCCCATACAATACTACCATTGAACAAGTGACAGCTAGAGACACAGACTATGGTGTAAATGGAACCGTAATGTACTCTTTTGAGCAGCCACCCGGTGCAAGCTTTCCCTTTAAGCTATTGACTGACGGAACAATCAGAGCTATTAAAAGATTAGATAGAGAAACAATATCAAGATACGAGTTCGTAGTTATCGCCAGTGATCTAGGTTCCCCTCCGTTAAGTTCTTCAGTAACAGTGACGGTTGTGTTACTAGATCTCAATGATAACGACCCGCATTTTGTTTTCCCCAATCGGAACAACAATACAGTAAAAGTTCCCTTATCAACTGAACCTTATTCAGTGATCACAAGTGTTGAAGCAGTAGACAGAGATGAAGGTGATAACCAATATCTGTCCTATTGGATCGTGAATACAACTGCACCGAATATGTTCACCATCGAAACTAAAGATAACATTGGTGAGGTTAGAGTACTTCGTATACCTGACCCATCTGAATTCAAGTCCTGTGTACTTCAAATAAGAGCACAGGATAAAGGACTCCCTGCAAGGTTTTCTACTCAGAATCTAACAGTGGAGTTTGTCGCAGTTCCAGCGGATACTGACACTAAGAATTTCGCCATTGCAATATCATTAGGTTGTGTGACAGTAGTATTATCAATAGTGATAGTGATAGTTATATTCCTTGTCCGCCGCCATGATCTCAAGAGAAAACAACCCTGCCTAGACTGTTCAAAATCTGACCTGGAAGTCAGCCCAGATGATCTCAAACCCAAGTTGATAAAGAGTAGTGACTCAGACACCAGTGACAGTTTGAAGAAAGTCAGTTTTACAGTGGATAATGGGTCAACCTTGAGTACAGATCGCAGCAAGGCCACCACTCATAGCCCACTTGGGAATCAAAATAGCTTTCAGGTTTGTCATTTAGTTTATCATTAATGTATGGATTTCATATTTCAAAAAAGGTGTCTATTGTCTGAATTTTGAAATAGCAGATTGTCCTGCACACATCCTTTGACTATGTACACGTATCAAATATACTTTTCCAAATTGTAACAAGTTAGGCTGTCGTTTACAATCGTCGTGGATATATTTTTGTGCACCTGACAATCTGGGTCTACAATTTATTTAAAGGCATTATGAATATGGCTTTTATGGATTTCCCTTATGCATGATTTAGCCATATAGCGTGAGTATAGCAATCTTGACCCCCTATAATACAAACGCCCTTTCAATAGCAATTTCTGGTCTTTTCAGTTTATGAACAGGATTTATTGCTAAATTAACGGACGACTTGTTTAATTATGGTTCAAAGTCACTTGAGACCTTTTGCAACTTTTACTCATTAGCGGAAATTTTAGATAGTTGAAAATAAATATACTTAACAGAGGTAATGTTTGTATAATGTTTGAAGATGCAAACAGATGAAAGTCTCAAAATCTCTCTTCTATATGGTAGCAGTCATTGTACACATTACGTTGATATTTACACTTTGTATTTGATTTGTCCCAATATTTGGCACCGGATTTAGACTGTTGAAGAATACTTCAGCATGACACTTGATACAAACTGTGTTATATTTATCAGAATTCTCTTGAAAAGGTTTACAATTGTGATCACAAGGCGTCGTTACTTGGCTGTTCAAGTTTACACTTATACTTTCCTACCCAAGTGTTTCATCTGGTCCTTGTAGGTTTTCTCTGTTTCATTGTTCCCCTTTCTTTATCATACCTACCAACATTATTATGGTGTTTTCGATATCTATCTATCTATCTATCTATCTATCTATCTATCTATCTATCTATCTATCTATCTATCTATCTATCTATCTATCTATCCACCTATCTATCTATCTATCTATCTATCTATTTAATCTATCTATCTATCTATCTATCTATCTATCTATCTATCTATCTATCTATCTATCTATCTATCTATCGATCCACCTATCTATCTATCTATCTATCTATCTATCTATCTATCTATCTATCTATCTATCTATCTATCTATCTATCTATCCATCTATCTATCTATCTATCTATCTATCTATCTATCTATCTGAGCTGATCTGCCTGCCTATGGTGGACCATGCCAGTCAACGAAATGTAACAGAAATAACTGTCAACCAAATGCATCTACCATTATTACTGATGATGTCCAGCGTGATCCCACTGATAACAGTATAGAAATAGCTAGTGACCACAAACCCACACGGAGCTGTCCCCTCCCCTGATCGTAGCGATACTGGTTCAGTGCAAGTTGAGAATGTCCTGACCAATAATTACTATACAGAGGGGAAAAATAAAATGTAATTATTGCTTTCATTGAAAGGCCCCAATCTTATTAGGAATCGAGTCTATTTCTACAAACCACTAAACCACCTTAATCTATATTATTTATACAGAGTGTGTTGAAAGGAACTTGAAATGACCTGTTATGTTGTCTTTGAATCAAATAATTGAATAAGACAGGTGAACAAAAACGCAAAATTAGGATAACATCCGAATTCAATTTCATTGAAGTGTATAATTTGAAACCCGGGTAAAATAAACATTTTGTTTAGATTTTGAAATAGGGATAAACTGTTAAGCATTGGTATAGCCGCTCAGCTGAAATTCAAACAAGCCCTAAATCGCAAATATAATTACCTCATCGTTCGGAAGGATGAATTTGGTCTCAAATTAAAGATAATTGATTGTTCTTTCAGAATCCGGTTGTCGTAGTGTCAAAAAAGTGTAGCGTCATATCAGAAAAATGGGAGATAACTCTGTATTTGTTAAAATTAAGAATGGCCCATGGGGATACGAAAACGTCAAAAATATTTTTTTCGACTTCGGTTTCGAGTCTTTGATTATATTTTCGTATTGTACAATAGTTTGTCGACATAATGCGGTTGATTTTAACTGTTTGTGATTTTTCAATGACGCTTTAACGGCCGGTAACGTATGTAACCTTGCAAAAAATTTGATTTTGACGTCTTGCGTTTTTTATCCAAAGAACAGTATTTTAGAAATACCAACGATTTTCTATCTATATAAGGCTCTGTTAATGGGAAACACGTTAGTGTTCTCATATTTCCGCTATGACATCTCTATATCTTGTAAGTGCGTTTTAAAGTGACCCACCCATTATTGAAAAATGCCGTATTACGAAGTTAAATCTCTCATTCAGTAGAGAAAAACTTATGGATAAGCATGTATGTCTTTTAATTTACTACGAGGAATGGACATACTGGCTCAAATTACATTCTTTTTAACATTTTGGGAGAATAATAAAATAGGCTTCAGATTTATATTGTCACGTAGACTACATATATGCATACAGCAGACAAAACGCTAAAAATTCGGGCCCCCATAGATACGCCCATACACGAACATGATTTTGGAACGAAACAATGCCTCATCGTCCAGAAGGAGATATTTCGTCATAAATTAAAGAAAAGTGGTTGTTCTTTGAAAAAAGGTGTAGCAGTAAACCAGGACAGGGCAGACAGATACCTCTTTATTTGGTTAAATCCTAAATGACACGTTGGAATATTGGAAGGTTGAAATATCATTTATTCTTTTCCATTTTGATCATTGTGTTAAATTTGTTTCATCATACAGTCAGGTGTCTACACATTGTAATTGGTTTAAACATTTTAAGAACGTACGCTACTGCCATAACGATGCGTAACGTACGTAACACATTATTATACACTGAATTGGTGAGATATAATATTTCATAGCGTACTAAAATAAAATGTACATCAAGATGCTGTTTATAAGCCTTTGCCATGAATAATTTACTTTACCAATGATCTCATTTTTATATTGTTAGCCATTGTTAAATCACCTACCAGATTCTTGAATTATACCGTTATACCGTTTTCTGTGTAGGCATGGATACTTCCCACTATAGAAAGTTATTAAATAAAAATGTTGGCCTTTACCAGATCAGAAAATTCGGACCACGGTTCGCGACCGCGACGGAGGAGAAAAAAAAGGTGAAGTGTAAATTACAAAGTAGTCTTATTCAAATGGTTACGTAAACTACAATCGCATTAATAAAACAGTTAAGCATTTCATACAGGTTAATTTCAGGATCAAAGTAAGGTCCGTTCGATCATTTCATGCCGTTTCTGTTTACCAAAATATATTTCTTTGATTCAAATGCAATCTCAGACTGTTGTTGTTGTGTTGTCGTCGTCGTTTCTATTTTCACCTACACCATTTTGTAGCACAAAAGTGGTTTGAAGACTTTTATAGCTTAACATAGAAGTTTAGACCCAAATAAAAGTATGTCTATAAAGCCTACATTTTATTCTTAGTTCTATAGGTTTTTTCCTCGTAATTTGGTTCTATTTTGGAATTCTATGAAACCGATATATCCTGAGGCAGCATTTTAATTTGTGTTACATACGTTACACACAAAGCATTATATGTTACATTTTATTTACTTTCTACACTGTGTGGAGTCATTGGAGTTATTTAAAAATATTTAGAATAAAGTGTATTTATGTGCCCTTTCCAAATATAAGATTCATTGTTTCAATCTTAGGTTTACGGTGTGCAGTTATTGTTCCGTTTTTATCAAGAATGATAACAATCGTTTACTGTGCGCAATTATTTCCAAGTGGCATGGCAGGGCATAATCAGCATCTAAAGGTATGGATATGACCATAGTTTCATATATTACTAATCTGAATCTAAGCCCACGCTGTTACCATAATAGCGAAAACGTGAAATCATTTCAAAACGTACATTCAAAGAGATGTTTACTTAATAAGATATATTTTTAATAGATGTTTACTTAGTATATAATATTCCTATGCGTATCGTAGGTAACCTGGCACTGTTAATTGTTTACACATACATGTATTATAGCATACCAATAGAACCTTAAACTTTACTACAAAATAAGAGAAGCCACTTTGGGAACGATTTTTTTCCAATTCCACTGACGTAAACCTCTTAATAATTTTGATTTTAGTCAATTTACTGAAGATAAAGTGAAGGTAACGAACAGTTATATGTGAAACATGCAGTATTGAAATCGTATCAGTGACATCTCATTAACGTGTAATGCTTACTCTAAAGTATTGGGATGAAATTGTTGTCTCTGTGTAAGAATGACCTCTTATACATTAAATACGCTCCTAAAGGTTAAATTGTACAAAACAGTACTGAATTATGTTACGTATGTTACACAATAATAATACAGAAGTTTTTTTTATCAAATGGTGCTATTGCATACGGATTCATATTTTATTGACTTTAATGAAATTGAGCAGGCATTTTATCTGTGTTTTTATGTTGTTATTTAATTTTAAGTAAAGCAAATGCATTGGAGTGCCGGGATAGAAGAATTAGCAAACGATTTAAAGAATAAGGAAAAGCCGTATGTGTTGTTAGTCATTTTTCACACAAATCACATTACTGAACATCTCCTTTACGCTTTATACCAATAAAATGATACTTATTACATTTCCCTTTAAATGAATATGACATAAAGTTGCACTTGATGAAGCAGAATTTCATAATTTTGCAACACAGCATACATTGTATGTAAAACCTTTTAAACACATATTTGTATAATAGCTTGTAACAAAGCATCTTTGGGAAAAATACGAACAGAAATTCGTTCCAATTGTGATACTGTCATGATACACAGAAAGGTTAAAGTAGGTAAACGGAAACCAAAAAGCTACCTTTCATGTTTCCTGAAAGTTTTAGTATATTAAAAAGGAAACTCATTCCCTTGATAACTATTATCAAGGCTAATATTATATACCATAATACGAGATCGCAAATTTGGATAACTTTATCAATTAAAATATCATTGTATCATTTATTTTTTTATATATAAAATGAGCTATCTTGGCATATGAAGTGACGTCTTCGGTTCAGTTCATTAGGAACCACCTTGTTGCTCTACAGTGTTTTAAGGAAAAAACGTAGTGAGACAATTATGCAATTCTAATAAATGTGTTATATACGTTACATTTTGAACACAAAGGAACATATTATAGGATTGAGCTTTCATTTTTTTATACTTAAGACAAAATTATTCTGCTAAAACGAATGAGGTTTCGGGGATAATATTTGAATACTGTGTGCAATACGTCAGTGATACCAGTGGAAGAGTGTCATTTTGGGGAGGGGTATGGCTATCCAAAGACAAATACATGTAACTCAATGACTTCATATAAATATTATATGTTTACGACATTTAAAAGCAAATAAATTGTTAGTTGTTGGTGTCTATAAAATGGCAGCATTAGTCATTCCTAACTTGATATTAGAAACTAACAAAGTATTTTTGATATATATTTTGTATTCAGAATAACAAATTTGTACCCATGAGCAATTATCCTGGGGAGCAAAGTAGATCTTAATATCACCCAGAGTACATGTACATGTATATTGTATATGCGTACGATTTACCTTTAAATAAAATTCAATAACGTGTTTTCCTTCATTCTTACATTCTTTCTTTCATTCTTCCCCTCTTTCTTTAGCTGTTTATTTCATATCATGTTATGATTTGTATTTGACATTTTACTTTATGGTGTTACGCGTGTTACATTTTCGATTTAATAAGTACCGAATGCCGAGAAATCGATGTAATTATTCGGCTTTATCGTGTAAAATACACGCTGCCATTAAGTCATTATTCCTTAAACGTTATATAATATATCTCAAATCGAAATCTTTGCAAGCTACATGTTCTTTGATTATTCGCATGTGTGTATGATGTAAGCAAGGTTGATCCTGTTTACTCATTCTGCTTAAATCAAATTCGGTGTTACACATGATTTTAGTTAAAACATTAAAATGTCCTGATAAATCGATATGATATATTTAGTAACAGTTTAAAGTTTTTGCTATATAGACGCATCCTATTGCAGGATACTGTATGTTCAATACATGCATTGATGTTAAGAAATTAAGAAATGTTACTTATGTTACATGGCCTAGCTCTTACTGAGTAAAAAAAAAAATAATTGTTAGATCCTTTGGAAGCAGTAAAAGATTCAAAGCGAGAAGATGGGCCATATTGTACAATTTCGGGTAATGAACCTTCATCAGTGACCCTTTACAAAACTGGCAGTGAAAGCCAGACATTTTGCTGCAATTTCAATAATTTACATCTGTGTAGTCTAAATCAAAGACTCATAATCCCAAAGGGGCCAAATAATCAAAATACAGTTAAGAAGATGATTCTCAACGAACAGTGTATTTGAAATACTCCAAATATATTCACTGATCCCAAAGGATCAAACGAAAAATATAATCTGCACTATGGATGATGTACGGGGAGACTTTTTAGGGCCGCCACACGGCACAACACCAGCTGTAGTAATAGCAAATAAAAATAATTGTTAGATCCTTTGGAAGCAGTAAAAGATACGTTATTTCTCTAGGAAACCTCTTCCTTGAAATTATTTAAACGTAGTAAGAGAACTGTCCAAGTTTTACAAAGACGAACGATATTAAAAATAGCTCTTATTTGTGCAAAATGGTTGTAGGGCGACTTTAATTCTTCCAGCTTTTCAATAGGAGTCGAAGTGTTATAACATATTACGACATATTTTAAAATATATATATCAAAGACAGATTCATAGTATTTTGTTTGAAATGTTTCCATTAAATCTATTATGTAACCGATAAAACTGTAACACGAATACTAGAACAAATAAAAAAACGCATATTGTAAAAACTTTCAACTATTTTTATCGGCCGACCCCAGTCCTTTTTATAAAGTAACATATGTAACATCTCAGAATGCACCTTGAAGCTCTATACATATTTCTCTATGAGTATATAAGTATTGAGTCAAGAAGAATTTGGAAGAAAAGCCAATTTACGAATCGGTTTCAAATTGGTTTTGTAACCATGCACCAAAAATGAATACGTTTGAGAAAGAGATATGTGTCCATAATTGCCAAATTACGCTACAATGTACTGGGGCGCAAAACAACCAAATATTCGAGGAGACACCCATCTTTCATTTTAGACTAAACTTCTCCATCTGAACGATAAGGTTATGTTTCATATTGAACCCTGGATCAGCATAACGCCTTAATATGGGATGCAGAATTTATATTGTATGCACTAATTGTGTTTATATTTGTCTGCAGGCACGTAGTCTACGTGACCATATACACCAAGAAGCCTGTTTTATCATTTATTCCCCTTTAAAATGGAAAAATAAAACATCTATCGAGTTAATCAAATTTATGTCGGAAATTCGAAAGATATACACGTGAATCTATAAGTTATTATCTATCGAATGGCGATTTAATGTCGAAAAAACGTTACTTTTAAAGAATGGGTTGGGTTTTTAAAAACGTACTGACAACATGGAGAGATGCAATATCGAAAAAATGAAAACATCTACACACTGCCCATTAACTGAACCTTACATAGAAACAAAATTGTTGGTATAGCTAAAATACTGTACTCCGTATAAAAAACGCAAGGCGTCAAAATCAAAATTTCTTCCGTGTTACGTACGTTACCGGCCGTTAAAGCGTGTGTTAAAAAGCACAAAAAATTCAAATCTAGTGCACTGTGTTGACACATCAATGTTCAATACGAAAATATAATCAAAGGCTCAAAATGGACATGGAAAAAAATATTTTGACATTTTTCCATCCCAATGGGTAATTCTTAATTTTACAAAATACAGAGTTATCTCCCCTTTTTCTGATATGACGCTACACTTTTTTGACACTACGACAACCGGATTTTGAAAGTACAATCAATTATCTTTAATTTGAGACCAAATTCATCCTTCCGAACGATGAGGTAATTTTATTTTCCAAATTCAGTTTCAGCTGAGCGACTAGTAGAGCTTCAGTGGTGGTTGGTAAATACATGAATATAGCAGTGTGAACGACATAAACTGGGTGATGTATTGTCCTGACGCACCTTTAAAAAATCTAACAAAAATACTATGTTAGTGAGAATGTTAAATCAAACCCCTAGAAGACATAGATATAGCCATTAGAAATGTAAAATGTATACATGAAATTCAGATGGTTGTCATTGAAGGCCCTCAATTTATGTGTCTCATACTTACTTACTAATGCTGACAAAACCTAGAATGACAAGCAAAAATGTAGTCTTTCATATTTTAGGTTCCCTTATGATCTTAAGAGGGTCAGTAAACCATTGTAACATTGTCCGTGAGGTCAAAGCATATCGCATGCAGGTCATTTGTTGTGATTTTCTTTTTTGTTTGATCTATCTAATGATATTATCAGCTCAAATGCAACCTTTTAACCTATTTATTTCTAGGTTTATGAGTCTTTAATTATATATCTTACACTTGCATTGTGGTGCTCTGTGATATGATCTTCTTTTAATAACTCATATATTGTTTGCTACAAAGAGGCTTTTACACCTTCTTTGGGAACTGTGGCTTATCTGATCCCATAAATAAGTAATTGATAAGTTTTCAAATTTTGTTTTTAATGGATCAAAAACATGTGCAACAAAAACTGTACGTAATGGTGTTTTATTCTTTACCTGAACCTTATATAAATGCTTGAATATGAATACAAAAATCCACTTCTGACACCATTTATGTCCAAGTACATTCGTTTAGTGTACCGTCGGTCGTATGATTTCAGTCCAGCAGATGCGGCTAGCAAAAGCATCTCTCAAACGTAGTTTCCCATTGTGGATTCGCCTTTAGTCGTTCTCTGCAAAAAGCCACGCCAAGGATAATAAAAACATCAATGTTTTATAAAGCCTGCATTGCTTCAAAGCAGCTTTTCAGTCATTCTTACAAGATATTATCTAAATGTTGTTCCAATGGTTTATTGGTCAAAGGGTAACCTAAATTAATGCAATTTCTCTATGCAAGAGAAATCATGGTCGTGTGACAATACTACTTTGAGATGAAAACTGACTTGGTGATCCAGAAATTTGCTCTTTTCTATCAGTAAACATATAATTTCCATTACAATTTGAAATGGTGATTTAAATTCAATTGGACTGGAAATGGACATCGCTTCAGTTCATTTACAACAATCTATTCCCAAGTGCATTGATCAAAATGGGTTTTCACTGTCAGCGATAAGAACAAGAAAATTTAATTTAGGGCTTCCAAACTAAATCCTTCCAGATTTTCTGAAGCTATTAAAGGTTTAACTTATCATACAAATTACCCTTATCTCTGGGACCACAACTGCAGTGAAGTGTCTCTGCACCGGTACAAGACCAACATATACCACAGTTTAGATTAACTCAAACGACATGTATACGTAATTTTCAGGTCACAGAAAATGGCGTACATCCAATTTCCGGTCCAGTTCAGCTTCCGCCAAGAAATATAGTCCCACCGTTCCTCGTCAGACCGAATGTTCAAGAAACAGACCACATGCCATATCCCCAGCACAGAACACACATACAGTCTCATGACCACATATGGCCAAGTCAACAGTCAGGGTCGACGGTAGGTTTAAAAACAAAATTATTCTTCCAAATTTATTCATATAGCTCTGTTTATATAATGCATTATAACTACATGAGCATCAAGAAGAAAGGCATGTATAGGATGGTTTTATGGTGACTAACAGAAGTTAGAAATCAGTTAGTGAGTAAAAGTTAGTGAGTATTTGTTGATGATGCACAGCGCCCAGTTCTTGCTCAGAACAGAGCAGAACATAAACGTTATTTCACTTTGGCCATGAATGGGCCATGTAACATGACATATGAGGTTCATACAAATATGAATTAGTGGTTGGTTAATGACTGTTACCAGTACAAAACTAGAAAATTACCAAGTATGGAGAGGAAGAGTCGCTTTGATAGGTTGGGGCAGAGATCAGAACAGAGCAGAATAGAACAGAATAAGATAGATTATAAACGTATGTGGCAATTAAAAGATGTTATTCTTTTACCATTTGACAACAGCCTTGCATTGCAAACCTCATGATTTAACACTGTTATACAAGTCACACGTAATATCTTTATTTAAAACAGTGAAGTCGAGTGGGAAGGTTGCTGTTTTAATCTTATTATAACACTTTTCTAGTTTGATTGAGGGCACACAAAGCAAAATCTTTAGTCTACATTTAATAACTGATCATAATATGCGAAATTAAACCAAATTTGTCCAAAATGATAGTATAATTTCAAACAGATTTGAATACGATTGTCAAATTGTATCTTGTACAATATGAAAGATGATCTGATAAAATATTATTAGATCATCTTAAATTATCTTTTCACAAGAAATCAACTCATAATTCATATTTAGCTATTCAAAGCAAATAATAAGTAGCCACCAAATTGTGTTTTGCATTATGTTTTCGTCAAAAATATGAATAAAGTAATAGTTTTCCGTATGTTTGATACATAATTATGCTGTAGTATAGTGTTGTATAAAATACTAAAGAATATGTCATACATTCGAAGATTGACTGCACCGTTTGCACATTTTGCACCATAGTATTATACTGTAACATTGAACTTTTGCCATTAAATCTTGATCAGTGTACATGACTTTCCTCAACCTCTGGCTCGTGTTCTCACAAACAAACTCTCTAGGTACCCCCTGCATGTGCCTGTATGTTTGTTGCAATAGCAACGTCCATGTGAGGTTATGAAATGTTGAATGGTATTATAAGTTAACTTGAAACAATATACGATGTGGTACATGTATTAGTTAGACCATAAAAACACTGATGATCAAATTCTTTTTCATTGACTGATTGCTTCTCTCCTTTATCAATCACATAGGTCATGACTAATTTAACCTTAATTTCTTTTGTTTTTGTACGTTTTCCTCCTTTTAACCGTTTTATGTGAAAACCGACGTAAAATAGACTATTGTAGTCTTTTTGTTTCGTGGATTCATAAATGTACTTTGTGTAACATTAAAATTTTCCACAATTTAAAGAAGTACAGATTTTTTGGACAGCTTAAACACACATGTAGTCATTTATAAGCAGAAAAAAAAACTCCCTGGCATCGATTTACAGCATGTCAATTATTTTGTTTTCGTGCCTTCTGAATGGTTTGATTGCAGAATGTATGTTTTGAACATGTACAAGTAGCCAAGGAAACGTCAGTAGCTTTAGATTAATGGCCACTTCTGCATGCTCTACAGCATACTGCAGATGAAAGAAACATAAATAATCATAATATCGTGTCAATTGTAAATAAACATAATAACAAACCAATACTTCTTCCAGTTTTCCACATCATTTTAGCAAAGGCTTTACAGTAAAAGCACATTTACTATCAGGGACTAGAATTACCTCCCTGGTTCTCTATCTCGCCCCCCTCCCCCCCCCCCCCCTAAAATTTCAGATGCTTACTATCGAGACTAATCCCATGCGGTCAAGTCCCCCTGGTGTCACGGCTAACAAACCTTTAAATGCGTAACCGCCGGTTAAGAAAGAAAATCCGATTCACGCCCTTCCGGTTCCGCATATGAAGACCAAGAAAAGGTAAACAAAACATACACTACTAGGATCGATTGATAATTATATACTTAAACGCAAAAGTTTCGCAACACTTATAAAATGCAAATTTCTTCTGATCGACTGAGGAATTTCTTTTGGTGATACTACGATTGACAAGTCCAGTTCTTTGCCTTGCATACAGCATGAAAATCAGAACGCTGCTGCTTATGGTTGCCGAGAAAACGTCAAAACTTCAAGGTTGCCCATTTTTTAAAAGTCACAGAGGTGCAATACCTTGCATTGTATGCGAAAATGAAATTTCAAACCAACGTGTGCTTTCAAAAGCAAAAAGTGCAACACGAACAAATATGGAAAATTTATGCATTGGTCGACGTTTATTACGTGTGTGTGACGTGTTTAAGTTTTGACGTAATTGGCTGTTAATAGGCAAACGGATATCAATAATCCAAACCTTTTAATGGCATAATGTAGCTATCAGTACATTTCACAAATGACAAAAAGATTGCGTCCTAGCCGGGCATAATGAGTGTGTAACGACTGTTTGAAAAAATAAGCTAACGTCAACAAAGAAACGCATTAAATAACAGTGCTGCTAAACAATAATTTCCAAACATTTTTGTTGTTATCTGCTTGTACAGACACCAGGCTATCGATTGATTTTGTTTGTTTTTCAATCGAAATAAACATCCATATTTTAGACGCAAATTGTCAAAAAACACAAACGTCACATTAACGTCAGAACGAAAACATGCGATCAAATACAGTTTATGGCAAACCATTACACATTGTGTAGGGACATAAAATAAACTTTCAAAAATATCCTTACACTGGTAATATAGAAGAAAACGAGAATGTAAATTGTTGCGTTTCTTTTGCGTTTAAGTATATTTTAGTACAGAAATATATCGATTATCTATGAATGCTATTTTGTCACTTATTTACTATTGTAACTCAGCACCAAAGTAGCTCGCAAAATAATTTGATGGTCTTTGAGTTATTTATTCCCTTCTTCGAACCTGGTGTTCCAACAAGGCCAAAGTCGGTGAAATGCAACTAAAAATTGGACAATTTGCTGGTGGATATCAAATTTTAGTGATTGTTCCACGACAAATTTACAGATATGTATTAACTAAATTGCATCTGATGTCTGTGCCAGTATTTCGTTGTGTTAGTGCCTGTCATTATCGATTTGAAGGGAAGGAAAAGATGGGTACGCATTTAATCATTAAAATATGAAGGATATATTTCAAGATACGTTTGAAAACCTCAACCTGTTCAAGTTATGGTATTTATTTCCCTGTAAAGCGTTTTGAAAGACATAAAACCAAGAAAAAACAAATTAAAGTATACAGAATGGTGTAAAATCGTCTTCATGAACAGGAATATCATGCATGTGAACTACTTTATTACATGTATTTCATAGACAGTTTGCATTATTTTATATCAAACATTTTCACTGCAAATATCACAAACACACCAAATTTGAGTAAGCAACTATTAAGAAAGGACGAGAGAATGTGACAATAATCTTCAGCATAAAACAATTAACAAAACAAAAACTTTAATACATGTTCTATAATGACTATATATTGCTATCATTCTAATGATTAAATTCGTAACCGAAATGTTAACACAGCTTTTAACCACATATGCACAGAATGCATTGGCCAGAGGCAACGAAACTGTCACCAGACCTCAAACAATGTTAAAATCATCTGCGCACTGTATTGCTTTCCGTTAAATATGGGCGTAATGAGCGGAAATCTAAAAATATCCCTGCGACTGACCCACATTTTCGTCGTGTACAATGCAATCCCAACATGTGTTTTGGGGTAGGGAATAAAAATCATGATTATAAAGAAAAATTTCTGGAAATCCTTTGGGGTCCAAATATAGGAATGTGTAACTAATAAAATAGCATTCAGAGAATTATAATATTTGTCTTTGAATCGAAATATTTTACTCGGAAACACGAGCTGCAAAAGTTTGTTTACCTTTTGTTGGTCATCTGATGCGAAACCGGAAGGACATGAATCGGATTTCTTTTCTTAACCGCGGTTACGCATTTAAAGGTTTGTTAGCCGTGTGGTGTGATATTGTCAATTATGCGTTTTACCAGTAAACATGGTAAACTATTCAGATTCTGAAAGTTACCTACTTGGACCTTTATAGTTTACTTTTCTTGATTCGAAAAGTAATTTTAAGATTGTTCTACTGATCTGACGATAGTCATGTTTCATTATCTACGCTTCGTTTATCAAATATTTATTTTCTGATTTTTAGAATGCCACATAATTTGTTTGATATATAAAGTCATGAATATCAACCTCTGAATCTTTAGATAAGATCGTAAAGGACTGAGATGTGAAAGTGGTGGTCACGCGAGGTAGGGTTTTGATGAAACTTGTGGCTCGGTCTGACTGATACCATACTGACGTCTCCATCATAATTTGGGTTCCATTTTCATGCGTGGGTTGTCTCAAAATATCAAGTGTTACTCGGGGTCAAAATATACTCGTGTGATAAAACTCTTACAAAGCAGATCTTTACATCTCTAAACCATATTTTACCTTCATTTATTTGTAAGATGATTCCCTCCATCTTGCAATTCTTCACATTAAGTTAAAGCTCAAATAACCAGCTCTACTCTAATTTTATCATTAACGGACATAATGGTGGTCACCTGACCTATTCCGACCATGACCAAGCACGCCATCTTATGCTTTCGAGTTCAAGGTCGATGGTGCTACAATGGTTTGAGGCCGAACAGCATAAGTAGTATTGCAGTTCCTTGAACCCTCTTCTCATTTATCAACCAGTGAAACTGAATATTGCGTACATTGTCTCAGGCGTATTTCTAGCCTCCACTTTATGGGACTATTACCCAAAATGAGGATGTCATGACATCCTCATTTTCGGTAAGAGTCCCATTAAGTGGAAGCAACGTCCCGACATGACCTTAGCTGTTGACTGGGACGTAAAGCATCAATTCAAACAAACAAAACAGACACGCATCCATTTTCACGTCACGTGATTGCGTTACTACAGTATCGAAATGAGATCACAGAGAAATTAATTTTGATTTTCTATTTTCATTTGACATGTTTGACAAGCATAATTTGGTGAAGTTATACATCATTTATCAAACAGTTTCCATTTATTTGCAATATAGAAATTAAACAATTTTCTCTACTCTAATTGTCTGTGAATATCAAATGAGAATCTACCGCGGTGAGTCGATACAGAACATGCTTCCATTGGTTTAGTTTTTACGCAAAGTTGTAGTATGGAGATAATAGAGACTGTTCAAACACTTTATTCAAACTGCATTACCCCACCCACTTTCATATTACGTTAACCCACCCACTTCCAAACTGCGTTATCCACTGCGTTTTCACACCCACTTCTTTAGTCTCTATGATAGGGCCTGAATTGAAAAATTGTATGTTTGTCCTTTACCTACCCAGCATTTTGATCTTGGGCAGGTAGGTAGGGAAATTATTATATTATATTTCTCATTCTGTAGAAAATAGAAAATTACCTTTCAACATTTTCTGCTTTTATTTAACTTTAATATTGGCATTAATAATGCCGTATATAATATGTGAACTACTACTTGTGCATGTAACACAGGCGATTATGAATTAAATGAATAGATATTGCACATACAGTGCACAAATTTTCCAAGAAAGGCAACTTTAACAAGTTTGTATACAAACATTTACTGAATGATTTAATAAAAACCCAAGTCATACATTTCAGCCATAGAAAAATAAAAAATAAAAGATATTTTTCCTCAGGAATCTGCAATATAGTCTTTTGAGTAGGGGGCTAAATTGTGGGTAGGTAGGCAGGACAAACAAACACAATTTTATTTTCAGCCTAAGGCTTAGACTACCATGACTACAGTAGCTGCACATGTTTCTGTTAATTTCCACACAGAACGTCATTGTCCAATTTATATCGATGAACGCGTTCATGTACTGCATGCATAAACGCCCAGTTTTCTCTATTTCAGACTAACGTAACCAAAGACACAGTCCCCACCCACGAGGACAATGGTAGTGAATCTTCAGCTGAGACGGCAACGTGGGACAGCGGCAATGGCGGGAGTGTGTCTGACGTACAGTCACCGCTAGGGATCTCATATGATAATGGTACGTGTTCAATCCTAAACAAGAAAAACTATAACATATACTACATGCAACATGCGCTACATGTTATATACGGCGTTATTTCTTTTTGGGTACATGCCAATATTAAAGTTTAATTTTCATGTAAATATGAGTTTGCCCAGAAAAAGATTTATGGGTTGTTTGTAACGCTTCAAACAAACACTGATTTTAAAGTTGCATTGATGTTCATTTGCCATCTGTTAGAGATTACATAGTTTAACAAGAAAATATGGAATGAACCTCAACAGATCTCAGAAATGCATGTTCAGATTTATTTCCGGGCTTACATTTGGATTTTTATCATTTAGCTATATTTCGATATGTTTTACTTGATGAAATAATAATTTTTTTGAATTTCGAATTTCAGATCATATCAAGATGGTGACTTTCGCTGACAAACCCACCCACCACTACATAGACTCCTACCACAATCCCCCACCCCCTAGTAAAGTGCATAATCAACTCAATCTACCCAAACTTAGTAACTGTGATACAAAACTTACATCTCCAAGGGGACATTACTCAAGTGACCAAAGTGCTAATAATAGACAAGTCCCTGGTGTTAGACAGGGTTCAAAACTCTCACCTATTCAGGATAATCCAGGGGTAGGATTTGGTAATTCGTATGACGAGGACGATGACACGACGACTGAAGGCAGTTACACGATAGACCCCGATGATTGGGCAAACAGTCCAGGTGTCGAACATTCCAGACCTTATTTTGCTGCCAAGGAAGCTTACTGTTAGTCATGTCACCATATCAAAGTGGAATGTAGTAGGTCTAAATTAAAATAGTGTGCTACCTAGGTACATTTACACGTTTATTAAAACTGATGACTTTCGAACTGGCTGGTTTGTCAGAGGCCAAAAACATAATCAAAATACTTCATACCTCAACCTCTTTGAGGTTGACAGTTAAAGAGTATAAAGATCTCATTTATGTGATATGGATTTAGTCTTGTAATACATGTTCGTGGTATGAATGAGGTGGAAATGAATGAGTGAATCAGTCAATCTGAATAGTGCATTTTCAGAAGTGTTGTTATTTCAAATCATATTTTCACAAGTGTTGTTATTTCAAATCATCTAGCATGTTTATTCCTAACTGATTTGAGGTCACTTTCATTTTGTAGTTTAGAAGGCTTTTTCTAATTCTCTTGGATTCATGAAGTAACAATGCTAAAATAAACCTGAACGAGTTGGATAAACAAAAATATTTAACACTCTGCATTGCAATGGTTACATTCGACTGCTTTGCATCCTCACAACAACATCTAAATGGAATTGTTTGAAATATTGTCTTTTCAGAACTTGAAATCGGTTTGCACATGAGGCCTAATGATTTATAGTTTCATTCAAGTTCATGAGACCATTGTCCAATTAACATTAATCTAACAAAAGAAAACGTTGAGTATCTGACCACTCCTTTAATCAGTGTTCTTGTTTATTAATCAATTAAACGAACATTAACTTTTCATTAAATATTCAACGAATAAAAACAACTGCTACATGATAAATGCAATGATATTCAATTGGATATTTTTATTGTTCTCAACGTATATTATTTATTGTCAAAACGTCCCAAAAGACCTATGATCAGGCAACTACTGACATCGTGTTATGAGTGGAGGTGTTATTTTATTTCGTTTCATCAGGTTTGCGAGTATGTAAGGTAAATTGTCATGGCTATATGTCTCTGTATAGGTTGGCTTTGTATGCGAGTATATGCATCGTTTTATACTCTCTCTGAGACTTATTTGTCTTGATACATGGTGCTGTTTTGTTACAAAATAATCTTATAATAAAACATTAATATAATTATCTTCACTGTGTTTTGTTTCCTATTCCCTGAGGTTTAGTAAGCTAAAACGACATTTCAACGATATTAAAACGACTGTTTTAACAATATGGATTTTACATACAAAACCGCCTCATTCAAATAAAGAATTGTGCACACCGCAGATTAGTTCGGACGACACTGTACCTTTGAAATATTACTATTAAAAGACATTTAGTGAAATTTGGCAATGGTATATGTCTGTTTTATGTCCTATGCTGTAGCACTAACTTCTCCTTCTTAAACTGCAGCTAAATACCCGGAGCATGACAACGTAGGGATAGAGTAAACAAGCACACTCTGACGTAAGGTACAGGCTTGAAGAAAGCAAGTTCTGGCATAGTATGCAGAAAAATACTGTCTGAAACGGGGCTATCGGTACTTTCCATTAGTCAGGTACTTGACTTCGTATAAATTAACCTTCTCTGGTCCTTTTTAACTGAACTTATTAAAAGAAGACACCAACTTGACTCCGCTTCCCCATTCATCACCCAGTACATCAAGAAGCACTTTTGTTTATAATTCCGTCATCCAACTGTCGGCTGTATTACTCCGCACAGCGTCTGTGAAATCAACCAAATAAAGCACTAATTTCAGCTTCAAATGACCTTGTGATGCGGAAAAATTCAAACTGATTGAGTGTTGAAAAGGGGCGAATGGGATTAAATCTCTTTCAATTTTGGTCCTAATGATGAAAGGTCTGAGAGAATAAGGCCGGAATGAAAGGATCGAGGCCAACTGAGTTATTAATGTCGGATTAACATTTTCCGCGCATTAGTTTCCGTCTCCCCTTCTCATTTATTTGGAATGAGGCTGACCTATGTCATTGAAGGTTGATTAAAACTTCTCTCACACAATTCCTTCAAATAGTTTTTTTTCTTCATGGAAAGTTTGATATTTTGCGAGTTGAAATCAAACGCGAGAAGTTATATTGATGGTACAGTTGCGGTGCAGCTATTGTTAGGCAAACGAGCGCATACCGTATTGTACGACATGTAACGAAGCAGTTAGCATCAGCCTATAAGTTTAGTTCATTTTCAGACAAGGAATACAATCTGGCGTTGTTACTGTTGTACAGAGTAGATGCTCATGACACTTATTCTGACATGTAGGTCCATTGGATTACCAAGTATAGTAAATGCATGTGGCACAACTGTTCCTTTAAGATCGCCCATGGCTGTAGTTAAGCTTCTGCAAAAGTAATTTCAAATGATTTTTAACCTTCATAATTTCGAACTGAAAGCAAAGCAGCTGCCAGAAGAGACAAAAAGCATTTCTGGCACATATGGCAAATATGGAGCTGGCTCTAACCAATTATCAATCTTTAACATTCGTATGTCTTCAATAGTAATTCGTTTTTGTAGAATGTCTTTCACATGGCTTCTGTCTCATTACCGACTTACTTACGTGATCTTAACAAGAGATTTAGATGGCACGTGAACAAATTCCTAAGCTATCTTGTACAAAAACTAGTTTTTGCTCCAATGTCAGACTGTCAATGTCTAATATCCTTTGTCCAGTCGTGGGTCAGCTTTTAGTTTCAACATCCCATCAACCAGTTGTCAATATGCTATTGATCTGACTGCAGTCCTGTCTCCTTTTTCAAGTGTTTCAAATCAATTTTAAATAATAGGATGAGGATTCAAAAGCTGTTAATGTTATTGAACATCTAATTTGCATACACTTGGCGTCAGTCTTGTCAGTTTAGAGCACCTTCTGCAGTGTCCATCCGACGTGGCGTGAAAAATGCAACAATGGCTAACAAATAACAAGCTGATGCGAAATTTTATGCTATGCTTTCTCATAACCTTTGTAACAGCTTAGAAATGCACGTATGCATGATGATGCATAATGCATACCGACATTCATGTTTGAGTTTGGTTTCTAGGTTTGAGGGCAAACAATGTGGAAGACCTTTTATTCGGTCGACGTCTCATTGTACTACTTTAGTTATAAGAACACCAGAGACTTACTAGTAATTCTTAAGTTACATTAGCTCTGAACCGAAATCACTGCCTCTCTCTTACAAGTCAGATGGCGGCCGGATTTGGATAGAGTCCCCATGCACGGTTGAATTGTTGTTTCGAAGGGTACCTTTTGTTCGGATACCATTAAAGAGCTGATGGAACTGTTACGTGCCAGGCGTAACTAGAAGATTAAGGAAACCAACAAGTTGGTTAGCCAGCAACAAGCTTTGTTTAAAATTTAACAAATTTATTTAGAAGTGATTTAACCAGTAATTACATGTGAAACAATCAAAAGCATATATACAATCAAACAAAAATGAATGTACAATACCTTTCAAGATGTTAATTCCTTTAAAGAATGTCTGAATGTCCCTCAGAATTTTTTAACACAAGTCTGTATCAGTTTCTGATCCCAAGAATTAAAGTTTGTTTCAAAATAGCACTATGTCCCAATCCAGAATCGAATATCACAAAGTAATCCAAGAATAAGTTTAAATTCCAGTAAGATAGATTTTGACTTCTTAATAGTAACAGTACCCAAAGATTGTCCTTATGAAAATTTGTAGCCCTTATATAGCACTGAGGAACATTCAGGATTCTTCCAGCAAATTCTATGATATCATATACTAAAAATAACAAGTTGTTTACCAAAATTTAATGTTTTGGAATATTCTAGAGAGGCCATTATCCTTCCAGAAAATTCCACAGTATTCTTTTGACATAAAAAAAGATTTTTCTAGAAGATTCTACATCTTTGGTTCTTCCAGATTTTTCCAGACTTTTCCGTCAAAGAACAATTTGAAATTTCTCGAAAATTCTGAAGTAAACAACCTGTTTATGTCCAATATCTGGGACACTAAAAGTAAATAATTGCTAAGGACAACAAGTAAACATCATATGTATAACATCATACTTTCCTGGGCATACTCCCTTGGGAAGTTTACCAGTACTGAATGCACATCTTTCAACAAGTAACTGTCATACATAACACTTCCCCTCTTCAAAGAAAAGAAAGTTTTATAAAATAAAGCTTTCTTTTGCAATACTGGATAATTGTATACAATATGTTTAGCAAAATTTGTGCAAAACTAATCAAATACAACAGCAACATCAGCATTGTAGAGGCACTTAAGCTCTGCTTAGGGTGTCTGGAATGATATTATCTCTTCCTCGGATATGTCTGATGTCAAGATTGTGCTCTTGCAACATGAGACTCCACCTGAGTAAACGCTGGTTCTTGTTTTTCATTTTATGTATGAAAGTCAGTGGATTGTGGTCACTGAAGACAACAATTGGTGCATGTGAAGAAGCTAAGTAAACTTCAAAGTGCTGAAGCGCAAGGATTAGAGATAGGCATTCTTTCTCTATGGTAGAGTAATTTCTCTGATGCTTGTTAAACTTTTTGGAAAAATAACAAACAGGATGGTCAACACCATTGTCATCTTCTTGCAACAATACACGGCCTGCACCAACATCACTGGCATCTACAGCCAACTTGAACTCTTTGTCAAAACTTGGTGCTAAGAGAACCGGAGCACTTCTAAGTATGGCCTTGAGCTTATCAAATGACTTCTGGCAGTCATCCGTCCAAACATACTTGGCCTTCTTACCAAGCAAGTTTGTCAGAGGCTCAGCTATAGCCGAGAAGTTGTTGCAGAATTTCCTGTAATATCCAGCCATACCCAGAAAGCGCATCAGTTGTCTTTTGCTAGTAGGTACAGGAAAATCTGAGATAGCCTCAACTTTAGCTTCTACAGGTTTTACCTGACCTTGACCTACAATGTGTCCAAGAAATGTCAAGTTTGCATGGCAAAATTCACTTTTTGCCAAGTTCACAGTTAGTTTAGCATCACTTAGCCGGTCAAAGAATGTTCTGATTGTCTGCAAGTGTTGTTGCCACTCCTCACTGAAGATAATAGCGTCGTCGATATAGGCTTTACAGCCATCCAGATTGGAAATCAAACTGTTGACCAGCCGCTGAAAAGTCGCAGGCGAGTTCTTCATTCCAAATGGCATGACTTTATACTGGTACAGTCCATCTGGTGTAACAAATGCCGAGATCTCCTTTGCTCTGTCCGTGAGGGGTATCTGCCAAAATCCCTTTAGCAGATCGAACTTTGTAACATACTTGGCATGTCCAAAATTATCAATGCAGTCATCGATTCGTGGAATGGGAAAAGTGTCTGTTTTAGTGACAGAATTGACTTTTCGATAGTCTGTGCACATTCTAAATGTCCCGTCTGGCTTTGGTACAAGAATACAAGGAGAACTCCATTCACTTTGGCTGGGTTCAATGAAATCATTGTCCAGCAAATATTGAACTTCTTCCCTGAGATATTGCTGTTTTACAGGGTTCATTCTGTAAGGATGTTGCTTTACAGGTTTTGAACCTTCAATAATGTCAACATCATGATAGATTTTGTCAGTTCTGGATGGAATGTCCGGAAATAAGTGCTCATATTCGAGAACTAACTGTTTCAGTTCAAGTTTTTGTCTGAATCAAGGTGAGACAGTTTCTGATCAAGATTCTGTAGTATGTCAGAATTCTGGAGTTTCGATGACGAGGGATCAGATTTCTCCAAGTTGAAGTCCTCAGAGTCCATTTGATTTTGTTCATGAGGGACAGAATTAACTATATTTACTGATGAAATAACAGAACTATCCCTACCAATATACTTCTTGAGCATATTAATGTGACATAGCTGTTTTTGCTTGCTCCTCTCTGGAGTGTTAACAATGTAATTCACGTCACTTAACTTTTTATCAACAGTATACGGGCCATAATATCTAGCTTGTAAAGGTCTGCCAGGAATGGGCAAGAGAGCAAGTACCTTGTCTCCAGGTTCAAAATTTCTGTCTTTAGCATTTTCATCATAACGAATCTTCATTTTGCTTTGAGCAGATTTGAGATTGGACCGAGCTGCATCACAGGCCTTTGATAGTCTGTTTTTGAAATCAGACACATACTGAAGTAAGTTCAAAGAACTGTCATCATCTGAGAGAAATTTCTCTTTTAGAAGTTTTAACGGTCCACGTACAGTGTGCCCAAAAACAAGCTCAAATGGGCTAAACCCCAGAGACTCTTGTACAGATTCTCTTACAGCAAATAGAAGCAAGTGTATGCCTTCATCCCAATCTTTTTCAGTGTCAAAGCAGTAAGATCTGATCATGTTTTTCAAAGTTTGATGGAATCTTTCTAAGGCACCTTGGCTTTCAGGGTGGTAAGCAGATGACTTGTATTGCTTAATTCCAAGTTCGTACATGACTTGCTGAAAAATTCCTGACATAAAATTTGAGCCCTGGTCTGACTGGATAGATTTTGGGAGGCCTACAAATGTGAAGAACTTCACAAGTGCATTAACTATTGTTTTAGCCTTGATATTTCTGAGTGGGATAGCTTCAGGAAAGCGAGTTGAAGCACACATTATGGTCAGAAGATATTCACAACCTTTCTTTGTTTTGGGTAAGGGACCTACACAATCAATAATCACTCTGCTGAATGGTTCATCAAAGGCAGGAATGGGCTGCAATTGAGCTTTTGGAATGGTCTGATTGGGCTTTCCTACCATTTGACAAGTGTGGCAGGATTTGCAATGCTGTGAAACATCAGATTTTAATCCTGGCCAGTAGAAATGATTTAGAATCTTGTGATAGGTCTTATTTACACCTAAATGGCCTGACATGGGTGTTTCATGAGCCAAGTTTAAGATTTCAGGGCGATAAACCCTAGGAACCACAATTTGGTGGTTAACAGTCCACTCATCTTCTGCGGAGACATCCGGAGGACGCCATTTTCTCATCAAAATGCCATTTTTGACATAATAGCAAACAGGAACCTGGGATATTTCATTTTCATTAAAAGCCCTTTCAAATAAAGGCGAGATCTCAGGATCACTGTGTTGTTCTTTACAAAGCTGTGACCTTGACATCTGGTCATGACCTTGGTCATTTGAGTTGGAAGGTGAAAGGTCATTTTCTGACCCCGACCTTGGATTGCTAGGGTCAGTCTGAATATCAGACTGACTAGGGGAAAGAGATGTTGAAATCTCTTTATTAAAGGACTGACCTATCAAAGTGTCAGTTAAATTTATGTCCTGCATCCCATCATATAATTTGGCTTTCTTAGCCATTGCCCTAGTAACAGCACAAGAAGGGTAAAGGTCAGGAATTTCCTGCTCAATGGGATCAGGCGGTTGATCAACACATGGTGTGCTGGTCAAAAGTGGGTTTACCACAACCTTATCTCCTGCCAAATCATTGCCTAACAGCAAATGAATATCTTTAAAGGGTAAGGAAGGTCTAATACCTACAGCCACGGGACCTTTAACTAAGTCTGAGGACAAATAGATATTATGGAGCGGTACATTAACAAATCCACACTCTACGCCCTGGATAAGGACACTTGTCCCAGAAGAAGACTTCTCGGAAAATGGCAAGGTATCTGCCAAGATAAGGGATTGAGAAGCTCCGGTATCTCGTAAGATTTTGATAGGGGTAGACTGGGCAGAGTCACTGTTAAGTGACACAAAACCATCTGATAAGAATGGTTCATAAATCTCCATAATAG
This sequence comes from Rugalucina vietnamica, assembly GCA_964017185.1. Lineage (NCBI taxonomy): Eukaryota > Metazoa > Mollusca > Bivalvia > Lucinida > Lucinidae > Rugalucina > Rugalucina vietnamica. The sequence continues at coordinate 501,027 of OZ024869.1, forward strand.
AATCCTCAGAGACTGACTCTTTACAAGTTCTGGTCAGTATAGGGTTTTCTTCCTGGATACAAGACTGTGGTTTAGCCTTTAAGGAGGTGAGGCCTGTCGGTTTAGCACTATCTATATTTTCTCTTTCTTTCTTTCGTTTCAGTGCCAAACATTCAGAAATAATGTGGCCAGTTTTCTTACAATAATTACAAATTGGCTGGGATGAGGGATTTTGTCCTTTGTTTTCACTAGAAAATTTGGGTTTTGGACTGGAATTGTCAGTTGGATTACTTGGATTGGCTTTGGGACCGGACTGAGGGGAATATGGTTTTGACTGAGGGGTAATTTGCTTTGATTGAGGGTTATATGGTTTCCTAGGATATGGCTTGTTGACAAATGAAGCCTTATGAGTCAAAGCATAGTCATCAGCTAAACGTGCTGCTGTTTCCAAGTTTTCAACTTCTCTTTCGTTCAAGAAAGCCTTAACATCAGAATTTATGCACCGTTTGAATTCTTCAACAAGCAGGAGCTGCCTTAGCTTTGCATGATCAGAACCTACTTTCTTTGAAGAACACCATCTATCAAATAGTTGCTCTTTTGTTCTAGCAAACTCAACATGAGTCTGGTCATGTTCTTTTCTACAGTCTCTAAATTTCTGCCTGTATGCCTCAGGGACCAGCTCATAAGCCTTAAGAATAAATTCCTTTACTGTATCATAATCTGAGCTTTGCTCAAGAGAAAGCTGAGTGTAAATTTCTCGAGCTTTACCAATTACAACACTTTGCAAAAGCAAGGTCCAATGCTCTTTTGGCCATTTCAAGTTTTCTGCTACCTTCTCAAAATGTAGAAAATATTTATCAACCTCTTTTTCTTGAAATGGAGGAACGAGTCGGATATGTTTTGTTACATCAAATATTTTGCTTGTGTCTGAAGATAAAGATTTTGATTTTGATTTTTCATTAAATTCAATTTCTTTGATTCTTAACTGAAATAGCCTTTCTCTTTCTTTTTCTTCATTTTCAAATCTCAATTTTTCTTTTTCAATTTTGAGCCGTTCTTCTCGTTCTAATTTTTCTTTTTCAAGCCTTTCTTCTCTTTCTAATTTTTCTTTTTCTAACTCAATTTTTTCTCGTTCTAATTCTCTTTGTTTTTCCTTCTCTCGTTCTTCCATTTCTAACTTTTGTTTATGCATTCTTTCTTCCCGTTCTAAAGTTTCCAATCTTATTCTTTCTTCCCTTTCGGCCTTTTCTGCCCTTATTCTTTCATCCCGTTCTAAAGTTTCTAACCTTATTCTTTCTTCATACTCAAATTTTAGTTTTTCCATCTCAATTTGTCTTTTGATTTCTAGTTCCCTCAACTGCAAGTCAGTCTGAGTGACTAGAATCTGAGAAGTAGCCGAGGAATCAAAAATTTCCTCGTCAACAAAAAACTGAATCAAAATGTTCTTAATTTCATGTTTTAACATGGAAGTCTTGATATTTGACAACCCATAATGATCAGCTATGTCTAAGAGGTCACTCTTTTTGGCCTTATCTAACAGCTCCTGAGAAGGCGCAGCAATAAAGTCACTTAGTTTGAATGGCATGGTTGCTTTTTGCTGGCTTTAGCTATTTAAACAGCAAACAGTGAAGATACTTTAGAATTTTAAATAAATTTGGTGCACAAGAAATTTCAATCCCGGACTCGAGCCCCCAATTCTGTTACGTGCCAGGCGTAACTAGAAGATTAAGGAAACCAACAAGTTGGTTAGCCAGCAACAAGCTTTGTTTAAAATTTAACAAATTTATTTAGAAGTGATTTAACCAGTAATTACATGTGAAACAATCAAAAGCATATATACAATCAAACAAAAATGAATGTACAATACCTTTCAAGATGTTAATTCCCTTAAAGAATGTCTGAATGTCCCTCAGAATTTTTTAACACAAGTCTGTATCAGTTTCTGATCCCAAGAATTAAAGTTTGTTTCAAAATAGCACTATGTCCCAATCCAGAATCGAATATCACAAAGTAATCCAAGAATAAGTTTAAATTCCAGTAAGATAGATTTTGACTTCTTAATAGTAACAGTACCCAAAGATTGTCCTTATGAAAATGTGTAGCCCTTATATAGCACTGAGGAACATTCAGGATTCTTCCAGCAAATTCTATGATATCATATACTAAAAATAACAAGTTGTTTACCAAAATTTAATGTTTTGGAATATTCTAGAGAGGCCATTATCCTTCCAGAAAATTCCAGAGTATTCTTTTGACATAAAAAAAGATTTTTCTAGAAGATTCTACATCTTTGGTTCTTCCAGATTTTTCCAGACTTTTCCGTCAAAGAACAATTTGAAATTTCTAGAAAATTCTGAAGTAAACAACCTGTTTATGTCCAATATCTGGGACACTAAAAGTAAATAATTGCTAAGGACAACAAGTAAACATCATATGTATAACATCATACTTTCCTGGGCATACTCCCTTGGGAAGTTTACCAGTACTGAATGCACATCTTTCAACAAGTAACTGTCATACATAACAGAACTTTAACTCGAAATCTTACTGCACCATAGCCTACATTTAATACACTAATGTTTAACCGTAACTTCTCTAAATTTAAATAATGATGGTAATAATAATAATAACGTGCATTTGTCAGTATTCATCAGGACTCCCTTAGTGGCTTTTAAATCCAAAAGCCATTAACATTAGAAAAAACTCATCATTTCTTCTAAAATCTAAAAAGCTTAGTCGCTTTTCTATGGATTCTGACATTAGTCGAGTCATTATGACCATATTCCATGCAGCCTCAGGAAGGGCTTTAAGAATGTGGTGAAAAATGTTAAGCCCGCCAGTGTCGAGTCTGATAACTAAATAACTGTCATCAGCCCGTTGTAGCCTTACAAAATTACAAGTCAAAATCCCTCTTAAACACGCTTTATTGAAAGCAGAACATTTTCCTTAAAGCGTTTCTGGGGATAATTTTCCAATTTGAGACATTAAGCTGTGGTCTTGACCTCCTGGCACATGCTCATGTACATTACCGAAATGACAACTTAAGATGATTCCGAGTTTGGGATTATTAAGCCTGAGCTACACGAGAGATACAAGATGTATACATCTTGATCTATACAACTTTTGGTTCATAGACCTTGTAGAGCTACATGATAGACCTAGGTGTATGGACCTTTGTACTTTCTTCATCACAAATTTGTAACAATTGTTTTAATTCAAGAACACAAATAACAATGAAAACGCTCATTTTCATGTTACTTTATTTTCAAAATGTTTCTGAATTTTAGCCAGTGCTTTGTGCCTCGCATCCTTATTGGAATAATCTACCAAACTTACATCCAAAAGAATGGACATTTTCTTTCAACTCCTCCAATCCCCAGTATGCCAAAACTATTTTTTGTGATGCAGTTTTTTTCAGTCATGATGTTTGTTACATAATTATTAACAAACATTAACACATGACCCTTTCACCCCGTTCCCTGGAATTTCATTGGTCCATTGCCAGTGAGTCATTCAGATAATGAAAAAGATGTATAAGTCAAGGTGTATGGAATAGGACATGTTCTATTCTCAAAAAAGGTTCATGAAACTCCAAAAAGGTCTATGGACCAAAGCTTTAAGGTAGGCTACACGAAAGACCTTTGCTCTATACACCAAGGTCTATAGAGCAAAGATCTTCCGTGTAGCCTGCACTTTAGATGTGCAGGAGGTGGGTTTTGATATTAGTTGCAAGAAAAATCAGGGAAAATTAACCAAACATACGTACGAGTTTTAGTTTTAGCTAGCGGAGGTCATTTTCGCGCTGATCTTAGATGTGTTATATCATTAAAAAGGGTTTCGTTGCACTTAGGGTTCGCTGGGGATGTACTTTATTTTATTGTATCTATATCTTCTCTTTGAAAACAATCCAAAATATCTTCTAGAAAGATGACAGTCAGCATTTTATCGTATATGTCACAAGTACATTTGTATTGAAACTTTCTCTTGATTACCAAATATCCCATCTCCCCCGTATCACCTCGATCAACACATTATCACAACATCTCCGGGGCAAACAATCTCTGGATTACTTGGTCATATTCCCGTCCACTCGCTGTACAAACATTGTGTAACATAAGAAAAACGACAATTACCGGTAACGTAAACAGCTCCCAGGCGTTGTTCTGTTTTTATTCATGCTCAATGTTGTTTTGATTTCTACATTTTAGCATCTTGACAAGCAGGTTTTTGAACTGTGGTGTAGACATTTCAAAGGTTGTCCGAAGTTTCAGATTTCATGTCCCCACCTTGGTCTGTCTTCTTATTGTGGTGAGACGAGTTCGTCTGAACTCGCAACGTATTGCGTGGCCATATAAAATGAGGTTTGCATGTTCAGAACACAAGAAAGCCGTCTGCTACCCGCCAAAATCTTTCCTATTAGTTGACTGGTCTAAGTTAGGGATAACGTGCTCGAGTTCTGCTGCAGATTTGATTCTTCCAAAGACATCCCTTGATCAAGGGTTTTCTACCAAGTCAGTCGTTCATTTACAATGCTTCTTCGAATGCAATGGCTTGCTGTCTATCATAGTACCCTGCTTAAAGTCAGTAAGACCCTTAGCTACACCAACGTTCTTAGACGAAATGCTGCTTTTTGCATAACATTGAAAGCGTTTTATAGAACACGCAAAGAAATCGATGAGTTTCCTTTGTGAATTGTCATTTATATTAGCCCTTTTCAACGATGGTTTCTCTTCTTCCTAATGCATCCACTTGAATTAACAAAATGAAATGATGTTCACGCTTTTTGATGTGAAATCCCGTTGAAGTGTTATTTACCTATGTACAAAAAGGATGAAAAAAGGATGGAAAATAATGGACACTGTATCACTGCTTTTGAAAGAGAAATTGATTTAACCATGCCTTGAATCAATATAAAAATGTCCATGAATATTTAAGTATGTGCATCAAACCGAAACTCCGCGTACGGCTCGTTTTTATCTCTATATGGTTATTAATATCAATATGGATTTTATTAAGTACTAATTTTGATTGAAAAGATGAAAGCGTAGTATTTTGAAAAAATCTTCATGTTTGAAAATTTTACACCCGGTTTACGTTTTGAAATTTTTGACCGTTGCTAGATTGGATGGTGGATGTGCAATACATTGCTTTTTGCATTAGTATTATTGTTGTATGTGAATGTAATCCTAACTAGCAAAGAGACTCAACCATGGCACGATTCCTTCAATTACTCTAAGCGTGTACAGTTCTCTGGCAGAGACAAAGTAGAGTTTGTTCGTCGCGATGTCGGATGGGCTTATCGTATCGCAAGTTTTGATATGTTATGATTAAGGTCAATCAAAACTATCACTTGTTGTATAATAAAAACGTGATGATTTCCTCCACAGCCGTGATGATTTAAAAGAAAAGTTCATCAATAATTAATTGTCTGTGATTAGGTAACGCAAAACAAACGTTACAATCTCTGAAGAACATGAAACTATTCGACAAATCGAACTGATTCTGTATCAGTAATTATTAATTTTCTAGATAACCACATGGTGTATCTTGCATAATTATGTTCATGTCAGAAAACTAAAACAGTACAACAGTGATTTATCAGTGGTGGGAAGGTTTCGTGTTCTTCGCACTGCCAGTATTGTAGTAGTAATAATTTATTTGAGTGACACATGTCTATACAAACATACATATAAAGCAAACATTATGATATGTGAATAACTGTTTGTATGGATATGTTAATCCACGACACCCAGCCATATGAAATGGTTTATGCGTCACTGAAGTACTGTAAAGTTCTGAAAGAATATGAACAGTCTGATTATCTTATATGGTATCACTTTAAGAGTCTGTTTGAACAAATAGCTTACTTGTTCTTGTCAAAAAAGCAATTTTGAATAAATAGTCCACTTTTCTGGATAACTCTTTTATCAGTTAACATAACCTTAAGTTTTTCAGTCTGAGACAAGCTTAAGTATATATACGGCAACGTCACAATTTTGCGTGACATTAAAGACATATCTTCTACAGAAGCAAACGTAGTACCCCTGCTCATTGGATTTTGGCCATATGATCCAGAATTCAAAGGACTATAATTATAATGAGGGGATTATCGTGTGGCTGGAGGGCATGAAGAGGCCGCTTATGGGCAATTTACCTTTGGTACATTCAGTGCTGTGATATTGTTTCTTCAGTCAGTATAGAGTTTCCTTATTAGAGCCTTTACCAGTGGCCAGTGTTATGTTAGTGTGCACGGTTTCCAATGTCCAGTTCCCTATCAGTGACGGGCTAATTACTTAAAATACATAATAATGTCTGATTCAATATAAAATTTCGACTCAATGCAAAGCTCCAATACAGCAACAATTTTCCCTGATATCCAACCAACAATATAAATCAAGTTAGTAACCATCAATCTCCAATCAGGTTAATGACATAATAGTAATGATGCACATGGCCAATTTTCTGACGAATTATAAGTAGCTTTTTGGGCGCTATTCCCTTGAAACTTACAATTTGATAGCATACAAAAACCCTGGTATGCCTTGTTAAAAATTAACCTTAACATTAATATGATATCATTTATTAAGATTGATTAGTAATTATTGTCGAGCTCCGTAGGGACTTAAACCTCAAACGAAGAATCGTAATTATTGTGTAATTTGAAATTAGTTGCATGCATGATTACATAAGCAACAGATGAAATGTAATTGAACATTTTCATCAGCATGTTAACATGTCAATGAAATACATTTCCTTGGATCTTGCGTGGTACCTATTGACATGAATCACAGAATGCCCAATTGTTCAAAACAGGAAGTTATAGGGAGTCTAAAATACCTACAATAATTTGTATGTTTGGATGGATAGTAAGGATTTTACATTATCACTTGGCAAAAAGTCAGTTAAAACACAGTCACAAATGCGGTATATTACATAGGCATGATAACCTAATGGATTTCAACCCCGGGTTTAACAGTGTTGTCGTGCAGCTGCTATTCAATATCAAAGCAGATCCTGTCATTTGAGCATCACGATGTGGAGATTGGCAACCAAATTAGACTCATGGTTGCATAGAACAAAGGTGCAGAAGGTGGGGGAGGGTATATACATGTACATGTATGTATGCGTCATGAGTTTGGTAGTACCACAGAATTCATGATGACCATAAGCAAGAGTGGTTTGTAATAAAAGAGGCATTGCTGCACTTCCCAAACATGAAATGCTCAGAAATTCTTTTTCAGAGTTTATAAAAATGTGAAACCAATGTCACCAAAATGGCAAAGAAAAACTGAACTTCTTTGTCATTTCAAATGTGATACGTTTAACGTTTGCCATCATAGCTTGTCAAGAAGAATATTTACGACAATTCATTTGGGCTATTATTACTGTCATTATCAGGTCTAATTGATGTCGTAAAACGCTCGAAGATTGCCCTCGCTACCGAGACAGGAAGCTGTTAACATGGACTAACAGTTCGAATGATTTAGGGGTGAAAGACAATCAAAATAGATCTAAACAAAGGCATGAAATCTTTTGTTTTAGCCGTTGATAAAATGGGACAGAATGTATTGGGCGAGCGGCGGAACTTCGAAACTCAACGTCGAAACTGAACACAATTCAACAGAAAATACAAACTGGGGTACATATAACATAGTCGTACACCTTTTGGAAATCCCCTATCTACGTCCTCGGCCAACTCTGTATACTGAAGACACAGCTGAAATCTGAAGCGCTAAGAATATACAGAATCATCTATTTAGAATGCAGAATATGAAAAATGTAGTTTCCATAGATTATAAACAGATCGATGATTCAACTGAAAGAAACACAATAATAGACAACCTCCACGGAGCCTAAAATAAAAAAAAAGCATCACTGCCGATTATAATGAGACTGATTATGGTGATGCTTAACAATTAAGTGAGATTTATGTAGTGCTTTGCAAGGTCTCGCAAACTGGTTGTAAAACTTCAAATGAACCTCTTCTTTTATCAGAAAAGAGTCGCTAACCCATAAAATAACAGTTTTGCTCTAAAAACTAGGTACTCGTCTTAAAACTTTCCAACCCGGTATTTAAGACTTATTTACGAGCACGGTAATTGTCATCATGTCAACCCCCTTCGTTTTTTCTCGTCAGAAATATTTGGTGTCCGGTAATTACAAAAAGGAAAATTATTAAAAAGATACGATCGAACTGTCGCAAAATGTTGACAATCGTATCGGCGAGCATATCAAAACGAGGCTTTGATCCTGAAATGGACCCAAACACGTGAAGGTTTATTTGACACCCGATACCACACTTTTATTACTAATTAAAGAGAAATTAAGCATGGTTTAATATTTATTTTTGTTCTTCAAGTACCCTTCATGGTTCCCAATATAAAAGGCTGCGTTCGATTGGAACGGTCAAGATGGCGTAAAGAACTCAAAATGAACAGAATGATGTCCTTAATTGTCCCGCTGTCGATTTGATGAAATCAGATCTTATAAATATGGACAAAACAAAAGAGAAAACAAGGAAAGGTCGAAATATGATGTTTTATAGACTTTTGGTACGAGCTTGACCGACAGTGACCCAACAGGTGTCCTTCAAGTCGCGTCCAGGGTTGACCCCGTCTCATCTTATTACAAGTCAGATACATTTCCATTTGACAATAAACGTGCCATCAAGGTGTCGCATGGCCGGTACCTTTGCCACTATAATGACCGACACAGAAAGGCGTCCTATGGTATCTAAGAGATACCTTTGCCACTACAATGACCGACACAGATGAGACGAAATGCGTCCTATGGTATCTAAGAGATACCTTTGCCACTACAATGACCGACACAGGCGTCCTATGGTATCTATGAGAATCGAGCTTATTTCTACAATACCCCGTCTGAGCAAAACATATCATTCTTCATATTTTAGTAAAGCAGATAAACAGACCGGGTGTATGAAAGTCCCCTGCTTCTAGGGAATTATCAAGAAAGCTCCAGTGACACGGATTGTCGCAAAGCTACCTGAAATTGTTTTCCACAATGACATTTGGTGCAGTCAATCTGAGGTAAGACGACATAAAAGAAAATCACTACTTCGGCTTCTCTAAAACACTCATCATGTAGACATCAAGACAGGGTTGACGGGAATATGGGAATAAGCGGTATATGACAGCTGGGTATCTTACGATGCAAACTTTCAGCAAACTTTCCTAGACAGTTCAGACCAGGCTAAAATACAAAGGTAAAAGGCAATGATCATGAAATGGTGCAATCAGAAAGAAACTCCCACTCCAAAAACCGATATGGGGCAAAAACTTACTTAACAATCAGGTTATACTAAGAAAACGTCGTAAGCCGACGCTATCCTTCAAGAATCCATTGATACGAACGAAAAACCCTCAAGTCCACGATAACAATAGCTGCATCAAGTGCCTCCGAAATGATACTCAGATCAAACACCCTGTTGAATCACGTATTGCATTTTGATAGGACTTTTTTCTTATAAGTTTAAGATGGATTCAGGAAAGATAGGGATTAATAGACATGATCTTCACACCAGGAAATGTGGACCTCAATATGACGTTTGTCGACCAAACCAAAACTTTCGACAAAGTCAGGTGCTACAGAAAGTAATAGACTGCTGGCTGAAAAAGGTCCTGCTCCCCCCCCCCTAGGGAATTTTGCAGACATAGTCTATCTTTTCTGATTCAAATGAGAGATGTTTGCACTTTGTACGCCGGGGCGTAATGGTGTAACAGCTATTTAAAAATAACAACTGTTACCTGCTTATTATACTTGCAGTATTCTTTGATTGGGATTGAATAATAGGTTGTTTTACCATAATTCTACCATTTGTCTGCAAGATTCTTCAAGGAAAATATGTGGGATGCATGATTTTATCATGTTGACATATATGGGTCTCTAGCTGTATAACGTATGTAACGTATGTAACAAAAATATGCGAATTTACATTTATAAACCAATAAGGTTTTCAGTAATAGTTTCTGTGGAGTACAAATCTGCAAACACCAATGTGCAAGGTAAGTATGTCACGTTTGTGTTATTTGCATTCAAATGAGAGATGTTTGCACTTTGTACGCCGAGGCGTTACGGTGTAACGGCCATTTAAAAATAACAACTGTTACCAGCTTATTATATTTGCAGTATTCTTTGATTGGGATTGAACAATAGGCTGTTTCACCATAATTCTACCATTTGTCTACAAGATTCTTCAAGGGCAATATGTGATAGATATTTTTATCATGCTGACATAGATGGTTCTCAATTTGTGTAACGTATGTAACAAAAATATGTGAATTAACATTTATAAACAAATAAGGGTTTCTGTAATAGTTTCTGTGGATTTTAAAGCTGCAAACACCAATGTGCAAGGTAAGAATGACATGCTTGTGTTATTTTCATTTGCTAGATGTGCTTCAGTTGTAACGGTGTAACGCCAAGTTGTTTATATTTAGATTTCATGTAATGTTACAGTGCTACCAATACCGCATGGGGTTAATTTGGCCTACAAAACTGATCATACATACGTTATGACTTATCGTAGACCACTGAACATGATTTCATTTTAAAGCTTCTTCACTATAGCCGTTTCATCTTAAGGTAAGTTATGCATATCATCTTATTTGCATATTTGTGAATTTTAATTTAAACATTAAAATGATCAAAAAATCATTAAAAGCCCATAAAAAACGTCTTTCAGACCCAAGCTATCATCGTTGCACATAGTTTATACACCAGTGATACCATTTGACAATTTTACAGATGTTTTGGGTCTATTTGAAAATTATCTCATTTGCATATTTATCAATATTGATATAAAAAAAAGTTTGGAAAATCACGGAAAAAAGCATTTATACTTACATATTACTAGTGTCTGGCATGTCAATAGGCCTAGAATGATAAAAGTGGTAGCAGCTTGATGCTTTGGGCTATGCAATTTGTCTTCTAGTCTGATAAATGAATAAACTTATTTTAAGTTTAATGAATACCTCGTATTAATGAAATTTTTACAGACTGGAGAAGAATCACGGAAAATAAGAGGGTATACCTTACAAAATGGCTTGTGTCTAGGTTACTAATAGCACTACTGTGCTGAATCTGGTATCAAATGATTGCTATGACAATGAATTATAACACTGTAACCTGATATATAAACCTTCTTATCTGATAAAGGTCACTAATATTAGAATTAAACTTCATAAATAAGAGAAAATAAGAGAAAAATGAAGAGATAAACCAACAAAATCACTTATATCCCGACTGCTCATTGCCTTAGAGGGTTTAATTGGTATCAGATATTTGCTTGGACAATGCACCATTTCCCAGAGCTCTTATATACAAATCATATCAGATTTACTTTCATGGGTATTCATAAAACGTTGATAAAAATGGTATATAGCAAACAATTAAGGGTGTCCAGCAACAGGGACGCGTGTATCTTTGCTTTAGCCTCATATGTTTTGTGGTATGTATACATGACAACATGACGATTCATATATTTTGTGATAACATGACAACAATTCATTATTGAAGTGACCAAATAGTAACATTTGATGCCATTTTGACTACTCAACAGCTATTGATAATGGAGATATAAGTGATTTTGTTGGTATACCCCTTCGCATTTCTGCAAATATTCTCTATTTCTGAAGTTCTTGTTGCAATTCATGAAACAAACATTCATATGATTTATTCATAACATCATATGGTTAAAGAACATTGTCTTAGCAACTGGTCGATACCAATTTCAGCTGTCTAGGACTTCCAGTAGCCAAGATTCATCTGGTATAATAGGCAACCCGCCTCAATTCTTCGGCGGTTAATCGCCAACATCTAATTTATCCATTATATTTATTATAATGCTCATCAAATGACATTTTATTATAGAAGGATGATAGAAAATTGCCCTTGCCATTTTCAACACATTCAGACTTTAGCTTGCTGAAAAACCATAATCATTTTGTAGGTATACCTGCTTATTTGTTATGTATTTTCTCTAATTTCTAAAGTTTTCATTAATATTCATAAAACTGAAATTCAGATTATGTATTTAGACGACTGAGGGCATTAGTCCATTGCCGTCCCATTTATTTGACACCACTTTCAGCATTCTAGGTCTATTAACAGTTCAAGTACAAACAATTTTGTAGTAATACCCTAATTTTTCTGCATTTTAAAGAGATTTCTAAACGTTTAAAAATAGTATTTATGGGGTCCAAAGACATGATTATCAGAACTGAATTAGATTTCTAGTTTTGTTTTACACCAAAATTTAAATTATTCATTGGGAAACGTGAAGTGTTGACACTATTTTTGAAATAGCATCATAAATATCTATTGTAGACCACGTCATTCTTTATTCATACATATATGTTACATACGTTACATTCCCCATTAAGATGTCTGAGCCTAGATACTTGGTGACACCCACTCAGAACTATAGTTCTCCATAGGCATGAAATATAAGCAAATAATTATCAACATTAGATACAGCCATTAGAAACGATTATTTACATGTTTTACGTAATTAGCAATACAATTTGGCTTATGAAACTGCGGGTAGGGTTGCTAAATAACCCATTTAGTATAATATATACAGTATAGGATTTTTCCGTCTCCTCCATTGAACATGGTAATGTAAAAAATCACATATATTTGAAAAAAAGCTGGAATGTGTAACTAAAAAAAACAAACGATGTCACTCACAATGCTAATTTTGAAAGGGTTATTTTAATATATGTTACAGACATTACACTGTAGGTGTCATATTATTGCTCAAGCAACTTTAGTGTTGAGAATGGACATGTTTCTTGTAGACTATATGAATTGGGTGAATGGAATAATAAAAATCTTATTTTTCTGACGCTAAAATTGCCATATCATTATTTTCAAAACATATTATGGTAACATATGTAACATACTGTAACAGACACTTGCTCCAATGTACATAAAGCAAACATCTCTTATTGGAGCAAACTTGGATTGCCATTTAAGATATATATTTGCAAAATATCTAATGGAATAGAGAATTAGACTGACCTGTACTGGCATTCCTACTATGTACAATGCCCTTCGTTATTCATTACATGTATGTTACATATATTACATTCTGGATCAAAATCTTTGATCCAAGATACTTGGTTACAGATCCTCAGAGCCATGGTTCATGGTAAAATAAGCAAGAAACTATGATATATATCCAACAGTATTAAGTATTTTACATACTTCACATTCGTTGCAATAGAATATTTCGCATTTGAAACCGGGGGTAGGGCTACTAAATACTTCATTAAAGGCAATATATACATGATAGGAAAACAAACCTTGTTTTTTTCTATCTGCCGATTGAACATGCTGATGGAAATAATTCTCATATCTTTGGAAAAATGAATAGTGCAACAGTATAAGTAAATGATATCACTCAAAAGTGGTATTTTCAAAGGGTATCTTAAATTAAGTTACGTATGTTACAGTAAGTGTGGGTCAAATTTTTGTCCAAACGATTTTAATATGTAGTATAGACATACAGCAAGCAGACAGTATGAAAAAGTTGAGTAAAATGATAAATTATTGTCATTTTTCTGTAGCTGAAAACACCATATCATAATTTCTTAATTTTGTTAAGGTAACATATGTAACAGGCTGTAACAGGATAACGCCCCAACGCTCAGGGTGCAAACATCTCTTATTCTACTCAGCTTGAATTGTTCTTTAAGATAGGGTATGTCTGCAAAATTCCCTAGGGGGGGGAGCAATCGACCCTCTGGCTTGCAGCCTATAAGATTAGAACGCCATGGGCTCTGGAAAAAGCTTGTCATAGCAATAGTGTGACAACTGCATGATGGCATACTGGTTGGTTTTCAAAATGATAGAGATTAAAAAACCTTTCCGATGACCAAGGTGCACAACAGGGATATGTAATGGCGACACACTGCCCAGCGCCAATATAAAAGTTTTAGGCATCAGCGTCTCTATTTGAACAATTGTATGATTAAAGCGTTTTTTGCAAAAGCTGATCATCACTGGTTTGCTTTTTCTTGTTTCACGGGCTACTAAATTGTATATTTGATTGATCATATCTGGAAAATCGTTATGAATTTCAAACATTTCAATTTTAGTTATCAATTACATCATTCGAAACTCAACCACAAATACATTTTTAATAAAGACATCTTTAACGAGATGACATGTCAGTATTAATAAACTACTGATGATGTTTCTGCGCCATGTCAGATGTAATGGAAACCAAACGATATTATCAAATGTCTAAATAATCTATTTCAATTTTATTTATAATTGATGATCAGAAAGTCGTCTTGATTTCCTTGGTATTTTGTTCAATGTAGCCTACAATATTTTCACAAACACACATCGTTAGTAGTTTGTTAACGTCCGATATTATCTTTCAGAATCCTGTTTTAGTACCTGATTGTTAATTTAGTTTTTCCCACCTCTGTTTTTGGAGTAGGAATCTTTTTCTGATTGCGCCTTTTCCTGATCGTTGCCTTCTTGTACCTTTTTAGTTATTGTCCATGTTCTTATGTACTTGTTTCTGGAGCCCTCCATGTCACACTAGAACAGCTTTGTCATCTTTTACAGTGTTTATCACTAACATACTACGGAACCGTTTGCCCTTAATTTAGTTCAGTCCTTTGTCTATAAAGTATTGGAACGTGCAGTCGAGATAAGCCACAGCAAACCCCGTCGGTGGAAAAGCATGCTCACCCACCAAGGGTGGTTTACTGTGCTATATACCTAACACTTACTCGATTCACAAAGTTTCGAGTTTGAAATTTGCATATTTCCAAGGGAGACTACCCCGTTACATTACTTCCCCCTCCGAGAAGACTCGTCCCGAGTCTTGGCCTGGGGACTACGTGGGTAAGGCAACCCCGGTCTGGCGGTTGTCATTATCCCACCGCTGCCACCAAATGTAACGTATGCGGGGCTAGCTTGATAAATATATAAATAATTTTCCTTTTGGACTACTTTGTCCTGTGATTATAGACCAATGATTTTACAATGATTGCATGAGCAAAACAAAAATCATAGGAATCAACTTAATATGCATATAAAACAAATGTGATGATGATCTGCACTCGGTATATGAGCTCAGCCTGAACCTCTGCTGAGCTAGCTCTAACTATTAGTATCAGCCTACACTGCTGATGCTCCGTGAGTGACCAGCATACACTTCTGCTAGGCCAGTCCTATGCTAGTAACATAAACCACCTTAATCGCCTAAGACCGTTCACTGCTTGGTTATATTTATCAATGCTACTTGGATGGACTGTGTCCACTTTTCGCTGTTGCTACTGAGATGGATAAAATCCACTGTTCGCCACTAAACCAAGCTTGCAATCAGTCTTTAATAGATTTTATATTGGTTTATTTACTTTATCTTTACTCTCATCATTTTTGGGAAGACATTTGCGGAAATGATACAGAATCTAGACACTGTGCTAGAAAGATTTGCACAGGCTGGTCTAAAATTGAAATTTGCATATTTCCAAGGGAGACTACCCCGTTACATTACTTCCCCCTCCGAGAAGACTCGTCCCGAGTCTTGGCCTGGGGACTACGTGGGTAAGGCAACCCCGGTCTGGCGGTTGTCATTATCCCACCGCTGCCACCAAATGTAACGTGCAGTCGAGATAAGCCACAGCAAACCCCGTCGGTGGAAAAGCATGCTCACCCACCAAGGGTGGTTTACTGTGCTATATACCTAACACTTACTCGATTCACAAAGTTTCGAGTTTGAAATTTGCATATTTCCAAGGGAGACTACCCCGTTACATTATACATGGACATACTAGGTATTTTGTGACAATCTGGGCTGGCAAACTTATCCATCGTCTAGTGCGTCGGTTTGCATCTTAAGTTTTCGCTTGCAGCACGAGGTCGACAAACGCCGTGCATAGAAAGACGTTATTTCTTGGCAGTTCTCTTGTAGTTGGCTTGCGTTTAAAGTCCAGAAATGGTTGCTTTTAATTGCACTGTATCACGCTCAGCAATTATTTTGAAACCTGTTTCGTCTGACCCCCATTTTTATATATACTGATTAAGATTTCCTTACTTGAAACATCTAAATGGAATAAGCCGGTGAGTCTGAAAATGTCAACTTTGCCGATTCTGATGAAATGACGAAGGCTTTACTGAAACATAAGTAGAAGTTATATCGAACAATTTGTTATTTTCGTTTACCAAGAGTCACACTTTCTTGAATGCCGCAAGCAATTCTTCCGAGTTTCCAGAACATGGGAATCGCGACACTGGCAGAAGCTGTTAATGGTTTTCACTTTTAATTGGCGACATTGACGCATTATGATGGTTTTGTAATGAATTTTGAGAAACTTAACCAAATGCTTTATGTCACCTCAAATAGATTGAAATGCTAAAATCATTGATTATTAAATTATGCGGTGTCAAATGTCGATTGTTTTTAATATATTTTCTGCTTCTGAGTTTTTAGAAAGTCTCTGGAGACTGAAGATGAGATTTTTAAAAGTCTCAAGAACTCGGATGAAAAATGATCATGCTTATTATCAATGATACGATGACACAAGACTGATCTCTGCAGAAAGGAAACTATTTTATCAGTCCTTTCCGGGCGACTCCTACCGTCAATTTAAAAGTTAACGTATGTCAGTCTTACAGTTCCTCTTTGAGCCTTGGGTCGGCTGTTTAACATTGAATGACCTGCGTTTATGTCAATGCATTATGTACAGCGACAATGGGTTGAACAATAACAATAAGAATGATAAATATGCATGCGTTTACTCAAGAAAGTTTGAAATGAAAGGTATAGCGCCAACTTCGCACATGACAATATCTATCGTATCTATTTAAATATTGAGACAAAACGCCATACTGGAATGGCGGGCTGTCTGGTTCAAGCCTTGCGAGTATATGATGTAATTGTTGGCACAGTTGAAGCGCTCGATCTCAAAGAATACACTGTACACTCTGTGCTGCTGCTCTCAGGTTTCATTGGGTTCTTTACAAACCTATTCACGTGCTTGGATATCATTTTGACATCATTGTAGATTTGTCCAGAGATTTTTGCATATGAAAGTCAGTTTCGTTCCCATGGCCGACCATTGTTTGCATATGAAGGCGCCTATTTCGTTCCCATAGTCGACTATGTGTTTCCATATGAAGGCGCCTATTTCGTTCCCATGGCCGACCATGTGCTTGCATATGAAGAACCCAATTTCGTTCCCATGGCCGATCATGTGTTTGCATATGAAGGAGCCAATTTCGTTCTCATGGCCGACCATGTGTTTGCATATGGAGGAGCCAATTTCGTTCCCATGGCCGACCATGTGTATGCATATGAAGGAGCCAATTTCTTTTCCATACCAGACCATACAATTCATGCCTAAATATATGTAATGTGCTGAAAAAGATACAATTTCTGTATGAGCGATTTGCACTATGTTGTAAATGATATAAAAGTATCAAAAAAGGTTCGTGTAAGGTCGTACAAACTCTTGTTCAGCAAGATACTAATGTATCACTGCTTTCATAAAATTATTCAATCAGGTAAGCGTGAAATTAGAAATCTAATGTAACAATTGAAATTTTCCGGATTTTAACACTTGTAAATTGATGTAAAAGCTATTGTCATCCGCGATGATACAAAGTGTTCAACTGAAGAAATTTGGAGTGCTGCATTTTGCATAAGAGGCGTCCATTTTCATCAAGAGTTTCATACCTGTGTATGCCTCATTAATTTAGAGGAAAATCAAGTTTGTGGATGTTCTTCACCTGAATCTGAGCAAGCCCGCCAAGATATTATCGAAAGTTATGTATACATATGCCCGTTATCCATGTCATCCTTGAGGATCTTGAGACACTGCATGATGGTTTAACATTGCCTTGTTCTTGTTCTGTTTCACAACGGCCATTACTGAACGGAGGCATGTCGACTCTGTCATCCTGTCTGTGGTACATGTATGCATAAAATTTTCTGGTAACAGTATGATTGTTCCACCAGTACCTTATTATGTATTATTGCATAAATACCCGTGTCACACGATATTAACAGCCGTTTATTAATGAAGAAAAGGCCATACATTAATATTGCAATTCACGCGCGCGCGTGCTGTTAATGCATGGCTTTTACTTATGCTCGTTATCGGGCGCCACGCAAAACACGTGCTAGTAATGAGAAGCTGAAGTCCGCCCGGAACGAGCATAAAAACGAAATTTTTTACGCGTCTGAAAATGTGATGAGGCTGTAAAATATAGTGCACAATATGTCTTTCGTTTCTGCACCTTATTTCTTTCGTTTCTGTAGAATTTATGCAATAATAGCGATCGATTTTGTCATTCATTAACATTCGCTAGGTCTCTCGGGGATGCCTCGGGACCTAGCAAATGTGAATGAATGGAAAATCATGTTTGATCCCTATATTTGTAGATATACTAATTAATGTATATTTATGTGAACTGAATGATGACCTTTCGGGAACGATCAGTGCCTAGTTGTATTTATTATTTTGATTGTTTCCAGCCTTGATGTTTGGGTTGGAATTTGGCTGTTTTGACTGTGTCTTGGACATTGCTTACATGTACTTATGTCTCATGTCTTTTCAAAGTCCATTCTTCAATTCTCTTTTATTATCGTCAGGCCAATGTCGCATGGATCTTACTGAACCTTTAAGACTCCAAGATGGCCTCAGGGCATGGCAATCTCCGCGGAGCTACTTAAATTAGTCTTTCCAGAAAATGAGATTTTCTGAAAATCACTAGGCGAATAAAGACGAATATGCTTAATTACAGGATATTGAAGGCTCAGGGAGGCAGATCCCCATGAAGATGAAATGATTACACTGTCTAGGGTTTATTTCATTTATACGCCTGTTTTCATCTATGGCGAAATATTTTCTGGACAGAAGGCAATTTCAGACCTGTCAAATGACCCGTACTTAATAGAGTGGGCAAATGCTGCATGTTTTTGTGCTTGACCATAATTGTTCATAAACGGAGAGGCAGATATTTTATGGATGAGTTATAAATGAGTTGACAGATCATAAATTACACAAAGACAGAAGGATGGATGACAAATATCAATAAAAAGTAAACAAGTATTATGGTTTCATTGCAGTCATACAATAACTCAACCAGTTTATTTCCCAGAATATGTGAATAATAAAAATTAAAAATTCAAAACCTAAGTATAAATGTATATTGTAAAATGTGCTAGATATCTGAACCTGTTCAGATGATACAGGCTCTGACAGTGCATCCTTCCTGTTTATTTATTTATTTATTTATTTATTTATTTTTTATTTTATTTTATTTTTTTTTTTTTTTGTTTTTTTTTTTTGTTTTTTTTGTTTTTTTTCATTCTGCTCTATGATTATTGTGTAAAGCATAGACTTTGAAAATAAAGTTATTCCCCTAATACACAGTGAAACAAATATAAAAAAAAAAAACATAAAAAATAAGGGCTTTCACTGTTTGCACTGTTTGTGTTACTGATCGTTCCAGGTCGATACTTCTGTGGTGGTTCTTTTTCTTTTATGTCTTGGTGTTTAAAATGTTTGTGCTGTTGGCGCCTCATGTATGTTTTCATATTTTTAGTTAAGTTTAGGTAACTGAGTGGCCACCTTTTGGGAAAAAAGCTACTCATTCGTCTTACGATATGTTTTCATGGTATAAGTAACTGATTGTTAGTTTGTTTTTTTTTCCAGTGGAAATCTGATTGCGCCTTTTCCAGATCTTTGCCTGCTTGTACCTTTTTCCCATTCTGTTCACAACCATTGTTTAACCATTCCTCTGCACCTGAAGTCACACCATTATTTTATCAAAAGCAAGTTCATGTACGCCTATCAGGATAATTACATTCATTAAGCCCTAATGGAAAGGAAATTCCAGACATATAAAACGAAAATTAGCTTATTTTCTGAGAGATTTTTTGTTCCAAATGACGTCTTTCCATGCTCGCGTTGCTTAAGAGAATGTGAATTATTATGAAATTAATATGTCTCCAGTCTTTTTGGCAGCCATTCGTTATTACCAATCAAAAACATTCTTTACATTATTAATATGTTGATGTCTTTTGTAACAGTAAGATCTGGGAAACACAGGAAACAATAATGGAACTCGCAGGTGTGTGTATGATGTAGTAACGCCCTCTATGTGGGGGCCTCTTTGTCATACATTGGGGTTGAAAATTCATTTGAAAAGGCATAAAAGCATTTCGAGGTCCATGCCCTTAAGCTCAGTAGGTATGTGTTAATGTACTTACCATTTAATAACGTTGTGGCTAGTAGATGTTACTCACCGAATCGATACTGTCTTCTATGTACAATCTGACGGACACTTCAATTTGAGTCCATATCACTTATTTTGAGATTATGTGGACTTAAAATTCTCTGAAAATATTGTTATTAAAATGTCTGACTGTTAAAATGTATGTTGGCTATCAGAAACATGTGTTTATGTATGTCACTCCCTTGTTATTCTTTATTTTGGTTGACGTATGTTTCCCTTTTGCATATGACGGAGCCACATTTGTTCCCATAGCAGTCTCGTGAATTCGTACAAATGTACCCGCCATTGTTCTCACGACATGGCACGCTAATCTCTTCATAGACCTAACAAAGTTATAAGCAATCACGAACATAGGCCCGTCATGAGCGCATGTTTCTGACATGCTTCTGGTCACTGACTTATAAGCGGAAGATTATCGTGTCAAATAACGTCTGCGAACATTTATAGAGTGTTAAATCCCTCTGATATTCTTCTAATATGTGATCCATTTTTAAACAAGAGACCAATAAAAAGTGTCACGTGTCTTGCTGGCGGCATTGATGTTTGTTTCGGTGCACACTGTAAATAATCGGCTTCAGCATCTAAATTAAGATTTTTTAAAGTCCAATTGTTCCGAAATACATCGGAAATTGAATTCTAATAACTTTTTACTGCACGTGGAAGAATTTTCATTGAGAATTTAATAATGTCCGTTCGTTACTTTAATTCGATTTTATTTGAATAATTACTTGTTAAACTCAATAAGATTCTTCTAATCGTAAAGTGACATACTTCCAGGATTCTGGCCGGTAAAGAACTCGCCATGCATATGAGTGTTTGTGACAAAAACAAAATAGAGACTTACTTATTATTCATTCATAATTGGTTGCTCGAGGCTTTTTCTGTGCATCTGATATTATAATCTAACCAAGAGGTCAGTGCGCAAGACACTCTGGCTACCTTGCACACAAAAGATATTGTACCTCGCACACAAATACTAAAATTAAAAGTAAGAAAAAAAAACCCAACACATTTAGCATCATGACCAGTCAGAACAAATCGGAACAAAAGACCTACATGAACCACGACTTTTGAGGTTGCTTGATTTTTCCTATTTTATTTTTACTATTTATTTGAATGTGAGAAAAATGTCGTGAGAAAGCATCTGGTTCAGAAACGCTAACAATGCAATTAAGAAATAACGAAGCAGCACCTGATTTCATTTACATTTTGTCCTTGATTGTTTTTCCATTATTCTTCTTGCTTTATTTTCAGGCAGTCAGCTATGAAACTGGGAGTACTGGTGACGAAAAAACTTTGAAAAGAAAAGAATACCCTTTGAACGTCCTATGAGAAGACGCACCTGACAGAACCAAGGTATATTACCAACGATCATTAATGGACAGCGATGAAACCCATGTATGGAGAACACGGAAACATTTCTGTCAATATTTGAAGGGACGCATTTAGTGTTCACCCAATCATTTCGGTTGTCATGGTTTATCTTTGAAAAGGCACGACTTGACTTTGTATGTTTGATGCTGAATGAGATGCAATAATTTGTAAAGAACAACATTGAAGAGCAAGCAATAGAAACGAATATGTTCTTAGCAAAACTGTATTTGAATATGATAGAGTAGGACACAATCATAACGTATCAATATTGATCATAAACACCGTTTCAAGCATCACAGAATCCCGGTCAGGTTTTATTATTTTCATAGACCAATGAATTTTTTATTGTATACAAAAGTGAAATGATTAAAAACAACCATTTATAAAACTATAATTTGCGAAAAATATTGATAATATCAATAATGCAAAGAGCGGAACTATGTGAACATTTCACGCGTTTTAGGAACAAAAAGTAGTGTCGCGTAGCAATACAGACAATGTAACAGAAAACAAGTATGGCAGGGGGAAAAAACCAACCCAAAAATTGCATTGTAATTTTATAATTTAAGTGTGCATTTTTTAAAATAGGACAAACACGGTCGTAGAAAAATAATACATTTTCATGCAAATCAATGATATTTATAACTAATCATTGCACCCGTGTTTTATGGTTGTATTTGACACCCTCGGTTCAATGATGACTGAAATTTATTACTTCTCCCTTCTAAAGGTGCAAAATTTATTCCACTATCAACGGAAAATAAAATACTGGCCCATTATAATCGTACAATTTTAAGTTCTGATATAAAACCATAAAATGAAACTTGAAAGAAGCAGCTCTGATCATATCGATAATGAAATCATAAAAACTACGTCGCGTAAATTTTCGTTGAACAAGGACAATTTTATTTTCAATTTTGACTCATCAACAGTACTTAAAATTCAATAAATCATGAAAAAATGCTCGACTGTATCCCCTTTACCATCAGTGTATGAAATGGCAAAATGCATTTTCTTTAAATACTGTTAATCATTGCTGTGCAACAGAATGTTTCGTGTCGTTTTTATGTGCGCCTGTATACGAGAGAAATTAAACCCTTTGTTTCAGTTATATGCCAAAAAAGTCAACGTGGTATTTTGACGTGGAAGTTAAATGGTGCAGTTCCGCAGATGCATAATTTGAGTCGTAAATAATCAATGACTGTTCATTATGCTTCTTTAACCTGAATGATAGACCGTAAAATTGAACATGATGACATGCTATTCCCTTGTCAAATTATGTACAGTACATTTGATCATACATCAGTTGCAGATCATACAAGCTATCAGAAGACAGATCATGCACAGGAAACATAAGTATAAATATACAGACGGTGAGGAATCGACAATTATGAGTTGTAGTGTATCTTACAAGTTTATGTTTAGTGCGTCCGACAACCTGTGTTTGTCGTTTGAGATCTATGTGAACCTAATTGATTCTCGGATGGAATTGTTTCTGGCGTCATTTCTTCCATGTGCCCACTTCATGCCTCTTGATCCAAGAACATGCATTGTAGGCTTAATGACCACGGAAGCTTTCTCTCCAGCCCTCCTATAAATTTGTTGGCATAGAATGAAGCCAGCCAATCCTTTGAATTTCGTAAGACTGTGCTTGTTATTGACCTCAAAATTGCTACTCCTCCTATCACGTTTGAGAAGTAGAGTGCGGTTCTTTGACAAATCACGATTCACAAACCTTTTGTATCTACATCTTTCTGTTGCAAATGGATTTGTTTCTTCTAAAATTTATGATAAGCGCGATGACTTTGATTTTGATATAGTAAATTTTCCTTTTTTGGATGGTGACGTTCCTCGTCGTGCTTCTTATGGTGTATACATTTCGCAACTTATTAGGTTTGCTAGAGTCTGCAATCATGTTGCAGACTTCAACGCTCGAAATAAATGTTTAACGGCAAAACTTCTCCAACAGGGCTATCGGTATCATAAACTTCGAAAAACATTTTCTAAATTTTATCGTAGACACTATGAATTGATTTCCAAATATAATGTTGGGTTAAAGACGCTTTTAAGTGAGGGCCTATCGGAACCTGAATTTTATGGTGACTTGGTTTACAAATTTAAGAAACTTAAAGGAATTAATGATTTTTCTTTTCAGTTCAGAAAAATCATAACACGTTACAGACGTATAGGTTATAACTTAAATGTTATGCGACAGTCTGCATGCTTAGTTTTTAACCCAATCATGGTTGATAACTATGCTGCCTTCTTTAATTGCACGCCGGTGGGTCGGGCGTCAGACTCTATGATGGCCCCGACATAAAGCTATTCATTTTAGTTGGTTGGGGCCGGAGCTTCTTGTCTGTTGCTTGGCCCACCGGGGTCCAACTGGTGTTTTTCTTTTGCTCCGGAGTTAGTAGGTTATTCGGCGCCCAGGGATCTCCATCGTCGGGCAGCTTACTCAGTCTGTGAGTTCTGGTTTTTGATTCATCAGGATGTTTATCATGATTTATTTGTTTGTTCTTGATGATTCATTGACTAGTTAGAGATTCACCACGAGGACCAAATAACTAACTAAATGTTATGAACCACTGCAGAAGCTGAGGGTGAGGTTATGGCCATGTAAAACCGGTTTAAGCCCGCCAGTAACTTTGTGTTACTGATCGTTCCAAGTCGATACTTCTGTGGTGGTTCTTTTTGTTTTATGTCTTGGTGTATAACATTTTTTGTGCTGTTGGCGCCTTATGTATGTTTCCATATTTTTAGTTAAGTTAAGGTAACTGAGTGGCCACCTATTGGGAAAATAGCTGCTCATTCGGCTTACGATATGTTTCATGGTATAAGTACCTGATTGTTAGTTTGGTTTTTTCCCACCTCGGTTTTTGGAGTGGGAATCTTTTTCTGATTGCGCCTTTTCCTGATCTTTGCCTACTTGTACCTTTTTGAAACCACGTTGTTTCTGTGGTGCATTTGTCCAGAGACGAGCTAGTTTTGTTCCCAGAGCCGTCCCTTGAGTTCGTCAACGGTGTCTGTCATTGAATTCTAAATTTCTGCACCTTAAAGCATGTCTCGTTTGGATCTTCAACAGACTGCGACTCCAAGACCACTTTATATGGCTGATTCTAGCATGGGATGGTATACATATATGTTATAGACTGGATTTGGTATTTGTGTACGTTGGGGCCATTTTGGTTCACATAACCGTACCTTGAAATAGAAAATAGCTCCTGACATTGAATTCTAAGTGTTAAATGTTTGGTCAGGTTTAGAATTCTCTTTAGAGAACTGTAACAGCCCGCTATTCTGACCACCCGACGATTGGAAAAAGGTACAAGTAGGCAAAGATCAGGAAAGGCGCAATCAGAAAAAGATTCCCACTGCAAAAACCGAGGTGGGAAAAAACAAAACTAACAATCAGGCACTTATACCATGAAAACATTTCCTAAGCCGAATGAGCAGCTATTTTCCCAATAGGTGGCCACTCAGTTACCTTAACGTTTGGTCCTGTCGTAGCTTTGGGTCGCAAACAGAAGCAAAGAACTTTTTAAGTGAAGCCGTTCCAGATTCGAAAAAGGTACAAGTAGGCAAAGATCAGGAAAAGGCGCAATCAGAAAAAGATTCCCACTCCAAAAACCGAGGTGGGAAAAAACCAAACCAACAATCAGGTACTTATACCATGAAACATATCGTAAGCCGAATGAGCAGCTATTTTCCCAATAGGTGGCCACTCAGTTACCTTAACTTAACTAAAAATATGAAAACATACATAAGGCGCCAACAGCACAAAAAATTTTTAAACACCAAGACATAAAACAAAAAGAACCACCACAGAAGTATCGACTTGGAACGATCAGTAACACAAAGTTACTGGCGGGCTTAAACCGGTTTTACATGGCCATAACCTCACCCTCAGCTTCTGCAGTGGTTCATAACATTTAGTTAGTTATTCGGTCCTCGTGGTGAATCTCTAACTAGTCAATGAACCATCAAGAACAAACAAATAAATCATGATAAACATCCTGATGGATCAAAAACCAGGACTCACAGACTGAGTAAGCTGCCCGACGATGAACCAGTTTTTACACCCGAAACAGTTACTTTTTCTTTATTTCCCTTCGCCCTGGTTTCCATTTTATCATTTTTTCTTATCGCCCTTTGAATAATTTGCGGTTGAATTCTTTGGTGGTGGACGCCACGCCCATTTAATGTCTCTTTTGGCTCGCCGCTTGTTTTCCGTCTATAGTCTTGGGTCCGGTGTCAACTGATTTCTTTGCCAACTTCTGGACCAATACTGCAGTTTATCTTATTTCTGAAATTCAAAAGACATTCCAGTTGAAAGCTTATTACTGCTATTGACTTTATTTCTGTCTAGAAAGCATCCTGACTCTGAAGTCAAGCAAGCGTTTTTGATAAGGCATATTTCCAAGAAAATACAACATGTTTGGTCATCGATCACCAGCCTTGTTAACCAAGGATGAGAGAAGATCAATTACCAACGCAGAGCTACTTCCGATGTAGGCGATCATGCAGCTATATGATATCATAATCAATATTTTAATGTTTTTATTGCGATAAAAGTTCGATTGGCTGATCAGCAAATTCTCTTGAGTTTCAAGACGAATGAGTTGCAAGTTTCAGATTGAATATTTTCATAGTTATCGTCTTGGATCTGGTGCTGGAGTACGAAATACAATCCTAATGGAACACTGACTGCATAACTAACGCCTAGCAGTCTCGAGATGGAAACATACAGCAGTTTTTTTTATAATAATTAGATAGAATTGGTGAAAGCTAGCAAGAAAAACGTCTGGCCCGTAAAGTGACGTCGACATGTCTTCAGCCCTCATTAAATCAATTGAGAATCAGTGTACTTCACAAGAAAGCACTTGTTAACCACAAAGCACGTTTCTACGGACTTCATGAAAATATGATGGTGGACCATAAACAAGTAATAAATATACAATAATATTTGTTTGACGAGGTCATAAATATAAAGTGAATGAGTAGTCTATATAGCTTCTGAAATATGGGTTCCTGGGAATGTTCTAATGAGTCAGGAAAAGTGCAATGCAGCGCAGAATCTCTGAGACCAACGAACGATCCGTTGCTGTGCAGATTTCGCCTTTCACTCGTTTTCGGAACTCTCTTTGACCATTATTACTTAAGCCTAGGTTACATTTGCCCCGATCATCGTACGATTTTTCGGTCTGCGATTTTCTCTATGATTTTTAGACATCGTAGGAGATCGTGGGCTACGACGTATGTGTTAACAATTCATACGGGCATCGTGCGATTTTTTGATCTGCCATTTGTCGACGTTCTCATACAAAAACGCAAGGCGATCGTACGGCAGTCGTATGTCTCCGCAGATAGTACGTAGAAAGCGTACGGATCCCGTGCATTGTCCGTACGGAGTCCCTATACGTTTTGATACAAAACGCAAGGAGGCCGCACGGTAGTCGTAGGGTCTCCGCAGACTGTTAGTGGGTATCGTACGGAGTCCCTTGGACTTCTGACTGATGCCTTGGTTACATTTGGTCTACGATTAGCTTGCGATGATCGTACGATGCCATTTTTTTGCATTTTCGTGCGGCCTCCGCAGGGTGACTTTACGATGTCCCTACGATTCTACGACTTCCTACGATCTCCGTAGCCTCTACGATCTTGTAATAGTTTGCACTATTACAAATTTTAAAATCGTAAGACCGTAGACCGTAGACACGTCGTAGGGCATCATACGGGCACGGTACAGATACCTTGCGATAATCGAGCGGTCACCGCACGATTTTTTTATGATAATTTGGGAAAAAAAATCGTACAGTGATCGTAGGGAGGCCGCAAAGGGTCATGCCTAGTAGGTTACCTTTGCCCCGATCATTGTACAATTTTTCGGTCCGCGATTTCCCTACGATTTTTTAAAAATCGAATGTGATCATGGGCTACGACGTAGGTGTTTACAATTCATACGGGCATCGTTCGATTTCTTGTTCTAGCTTTCTTCGATGTCCTGAGTCGGAACTGTTTGGAGATCGTAGGGAAATCAAAGGGTCTCCGCACACTTTAAGTTGAAATCGTACGGAGCCCGTGCGATGGCCGTGTGGAGTCCTTACGATTTCTTGCGGTCTCCCTACGATAGCCGTACGATGTTAGGTGTCCGTACGATTTTAATAAACTTGTGATATAACCGTACGGATGCCGCACGATCACCCTAAAGGTCTACGATTATCTTATTATTTTAGTCCCCAAATTATCATAAAACCGTGCGGTGACCGCATGATCATCGCAGGGTTTCCGTAAGGCGCCCGTACGATGATGCTACATACGACGTGTCTACGGGCTACGGTCTTACGATTTTTAAAATTTGTAAAAGTGCAGACTACTACAAAATCGTAGAGGCTACGGAGATCGTAGGAAGCCGTAGGAAGTCGTAGGAAGCCGTAGGAAGCCGTAGAATCGTAGGGGCACCGTAGGGTCACCCTTCGCAGACCGCACGAAAATGCCAAAAATGGCATCGTACGATCATCGCAAGTTAATCGTAGGGCAAATGTAACCTAGGCTTTAGCAGGCGATAGGAAGGAAATCGGAAAATAGCAAGTCAGAAGTCCCTGGTTTGTTCAAGAGCTGGTACAAATATCAACAAATTAGACCAAGATCTGGGAAATAATATTGGCTCCGGTAAGATACAGAGTTCATGGACAACAGTCGGAGGTCTCCGTTTGCAGGAGAATCTACCATCACTCAGAGGGCTAGTTTCGAAGGTTTGAGCCTGAGCTGTACAACAGACCAAAAACCAATGTTTTGTTCCGGGGATCAAGCACGATCATTGCGAAGTTGCATGTGTTGTTTAAAATAAGTCACTAGCCACATAAAGTAACCCACAAAGATGACAAACGCTGAACCTTGTGTAGGGTTACCAAAAAAGTGTTTCCTTACAACTTATGCTTGATGTATTGCTGTTTGATATAATAATCTCCACATGGCGCTTGTCGCAAAATCATTTGTAAAAGTATACTATTTCGTGAATTACTAACATTAAGTACAAAAAGAAACATGTCACTTTTACGCTGACATTGAGTAAGGTCTTTTTCACTCATTGTCAAAAGTTTATGTCGCATGTCGCTTAAAGTTTATGGTTAGAACGCGTTTTAATTTAATTTTCTCAGATTTACACCTATACCATGACTTCATATAACACTGAAACCCGGGTTTAACATCGAATAAAATGGACATAAACAACGTGTTTAGATTTGTATTATATATCGCACCTGACTTTAGGGAGAAAGCTAAAACTGGGTGTTCTTTAATGACAATTTGGAAAGATGTCCATTTTAACACTGTAAGTTACTAAGTTAAGAAGATGTAGTCCTGTATTCGATGCTGTATGCTTGTAGTGGGGTGGCACCTGTCATTTTGTTGATCTGGTAACGTTGGTGTACAATGCTTGATTAAGAAAAATAATAAGGAACGATCCTTTAGAAAATAAAATATTTTGTTTGTTTGAATTGATGCTTAACGTCCCAGTTAACAGCTAAGGTAATGTAGTGCGGAACGTTGCCTCCATTTTATGGGACGTGTATCGAAAATTTGGATGTCATGCCATCAAAAAAGTACTTCAAATATTATAATCACCCAACTAAGCCAATTGGATGGTTTCACTTTATCCACTTTTCCTGGGCAGACTCAGACCAGAGCGGTTAACCAGTAATCACACAGTGTATATCCGAGCGTATGCAGAACAGACGGTTACGGAACGGACAGACGTTTACAGGAGCACGCGCTTTTTCGCGCCAAAAATGTTTTTCCGTTCTTTTAAAGTGACTAATGCAAATATTGAGACCAAACTAGAGCAGATGTGTTGCATACATACCCGTCTAGTTGTCTGTGCTCAAGAGCGCAATGATTTTTCAGGGGGTTCGCCATAACTGCCAAAGACGTGTGAAAAATGGCATATTTTGTATTTTTTTCGGCTGTGTGTCGAGATTGCTTGCAAAATAAGCCATTGTCAACCTTTTGGATTTAGTCCCTATGTAGTTAAATATGTCCTGAACCACCAGACATTAAATATTTTATATGTTTTCCAGTAAAAATAGCCAAGATTTGTTTTTTTTCTGAAGCGTATGGTAATTTCATGGTTACGGGGCGGTACAGTCGTTTGTTACGGAGCGGAACAGACGAAATGACGCATTTCCATACGAAACGGAACAGACGTAGGCGAGCTTTAGAATAGGGATAAAAACAGACGCTGTATAGTAGAAATGTAAGATACAAACATGTTTTAGCTCACTCGAGGTCGAAAAGTGAGCTTTTATTTTTGGAACATGACTACATTCTATTTAGTAATTACCATGTTGGTGTCGAATTCAGTTTCATTGAGTGTTGTGTAAACAGAAAAGTATTTCACTTCTATCATCTAACAATAAAATAAGAAATCAAACAATTTTAACCCAGGTGCAGTGTCATGAACAACTATGCCATCTCAATCGGCCAGTATACAGTGGATCGCAGCTAGCTAGTGGCTGACAGTCGGTATTGTGTCCTTGTCACAGCTAGACGACACTAGCACTTCAATGAGTAATCAGGCAGCGGAAGCCATTTCCCTACAGGTTTTTGTCATGACATCTAAAATTCTAAATTCTTACTTTAATAAATGTTTATGGCGTACGTCATAACAACTTGGATTCATTCGATGCTTCATCATGTTCATATTCCGATGCTTCATCGTGTTAATATGCACAAGCATGGCTAAATAGTAATAAACTGCGAGTAAATCAAATAAGTAAGATGCATGACAGAATCATATATGCTTACAAATCACGCCAAAGATTTTATCTCCCGCCGCAAGCTCCCTTTTGCGGCGTCTTGGCTGATTCTCACGCATCATTCATATATTGAAAGACTTTGGAATATATGACCGATGCTTTGGAGAGTACTCCCGCCGGTGTGTACGGAGGTGGGTGTTCGCTTGATGACTTTGCTTAAGGACTGAGTATGCAAACAGGGAACCTTTTCCTTTGACCGAAATTCTAGGGTCTCTATATTACTAACGTATTCAGCACGAATGCCAGCCTTCCATATAGACCTCCGGTTAAAACAGACATGAGTCTTATTATCGGACCTTTTCAGACTTTTTTCAGTCTTTTATTTTAGAATTTATTGTTAGATATGCACTATTAGTGATACTATATTTAAAGGAGAAGAAAAGCCGTGATTGCCTCGTGATGCTGAGCACCAAGGAAGCCATTGGTACCATTTTAATGCATTTGATATGCCGCGGCCTGGGCGAACCCACGACATCTCGCCCCCGAAGCGGGCGCTTTTACCACTGAGCTATCGGGACCTCTCCCCCCCCCTCTCTCTCTAATCTGCTGTTTGCCCCCAAACAACTTTTTGTTTTCACAACATAGTCGATGCTATTCTGATACATGTACGATGCTGATCCAGGTCACCAGGTGTATTCCATCTGGTCACGTTCGAGTGCTACAATACAGAAGGTTGCCGCAAAGTGTTACATGTATATTTGACATCACAGTGTTGTTCATGTAGTATTCATGGCCGTCTGTGACCGCTCCGTATGCTGATTCGTCTGTTTTTTTCGTAGGCTACGTCTGTTCCGCCCCGTAACATAAACGAATCTGTAGACTGTTCCGCTCCGTAATGTTTTTGTTGCTAAGCAACAAATTTCTGCTTAAACTACAAGGCTTCCATGCCGGAAATTATGGTGTTTTGGAAGATAGTAGATGGACATGCAAGGCCGATATAACAATACATTCGAAGCGTACAGTTTTGGATGAAAAACTGTACAAAACATTTTTGGCGCGAAAAAGCGCGTGCTCCTGTAAACGTCTGTCCGTTCCGTAACCGTCTGTTCTGCATACGCTCGGATATACACTGTGAATCAGATGGCCAGTCAGTAGCATATAAGCTTTGCCTGGAGTCACATAAGCTTTAATTTGCATGATATGTAGCTGCGTTGTCGTTTCATGTCGATTACACCTCGCAGTCAGTATCGGTGGTATCCGGGTGAGCGATATGGTCCACAAGAACCTCTGTTTGAAACTATTAACGGGGTATCGCGTGTTTCGTGTGAAATGCAATCATACCTGATAATTTATTGATGTTATGTGTGCATTATTGATATTTGGTTGATTTTAATTGCTCGACATAATGAAATAATAACTACTTTGTACGAAATTAACATTTTTGATTTTTGACATATGATATTAATCTTGGTAAGTAATTTGAAAATAAAACATTTTCTTATATTTATAGCTTTTGATGTTTGGTGCACTTTATGCAGTGTTCATTTGAAGTTATAGATAAATATACTACGAATCGAGAGTCCCCACTGGGGGCACCGTGTCGTGTAATGCACGACACTTTCACTCCTCACTATCACTCCCAAGAGCACTGGTTGATACCAACGTGGCGATGGCTCCGTCTTGACATGACTGAAAAAGGTTGACTAGGACGTTAAACCTTAATATAAACAAACAAACAAACAAACAACCACAATCCGACAACCCAGGAACCAGCTACCGATTGATCGTTTGATTAATCTATCGAACAACGCCTACCTGTACATCAACTATTTAGTCAATCAATCAATCATTTAGTAGGTAAGGCAGTCCATCAATCAACTGATCGATACGTCGATACTAAATGATGGTGTCCCACTATTAAAAGTTTAGATCTATCTTTATGCATAGAAGGAAATGTCGGTCGCCGAAGTCACAAGATCTCTGACGGAAAGGCGGTTCTTGATCATTCGCATTCTGATTAAAACAAAATAATCAATAGACATAAGATGGCGAAAAATAAGATGTGTTGTCCTCACTGTTTTTGCAGTTGCTCTTAGTCTCTAAAGGCGCACAAAAAGAGTCCGGGTCGAGACTTGATGGCACCCTATAATGTCACCAAGGTCGGTACGGAATAATCATACGGTGCGCGTGTCGTTTCGCTACCATCATTATTTGAAAGCCGATAGTTAAATTATGCTACAACTGTTTTGTGAAATAACAAATCAGTAAACCATTTAATTATATTTTCCGATACATGAGGACAAACAAATTATGGTTGGGAAAATGTCTCACCAAGTTGCTACTATGATTTACGACTCTAAAATATGTTCGTTTCAGTTCTTCCCCTTGCCGTATGAGCTATGTCATGACATTTTCTTAGTTTTCAGCTCTGCAACTCCTTCAGTGGAAAAATGCCCTTATGTTACTGAGTTTTCACGTTACCCAAATTAGCGAGTTCAAGTCTTTTCTATTTGCGTATTATTTCACCATGGGGCGGATACGTTGTATACGTTGCACAAACGTAATTAACTTGCATTTATGTAAAGGTTGAGAGTGAGCTTCCGTTATATATCGGAATAAGAAGATATCCTATTAAAAGCAGGTATGTGATATCATAGAAACCAAGAATGGGCAAATATCGTAAATCTTCAATACTAGATTTCCTATCTAAATTGGAGGTATTTTTTTTTTTATTTTGTCGCATCACAACAAATCCTGACTTTGGACGTTCTCACCATGTCATACATTCATTTGACTTAACAGCCCTGACAAGAAGACTTGCAAATTCGGATTGAGACAGTAGACAGACTGCTTTACATATGACTATATGTACCAGAAACGTAAGGAAACTCACCGCCTGTGCAGCTGCAATTTGCTTTCGTTTTAACAACTTTACTCATGCCGCGGCTGTTTTATCACTCATCTTGGTCTTTATAAATGTTACCTAGCGTTGTTTGAAGATTACCGCTTTCTCTGTGGAACTTTAAAGAAAACACTTTAAAGACAATCTCGAATATCAAAGTTGACTTTGAAAACCAATGAAAAGGAAAAAATTCGATTTCACTTAACCGCCTTAAGATAACGCGTATTTGTAAGATAATCTTGCTTGTATTATTCGGATAATTCATTACGGAAGCGAAAGGTCTTAAAAAGATTGCGGTAAGATCAAACGGCAATTTCAAGTATATCGATAATCATAATTCCAACAAGAATTGATTTAGGAAAGCGAATTAGTTTCGAAGGCACGCGTGCAAGATCCTCCAGTGGCCGTCCATTTCAGGTAAAACCATGTATTCAATAAAAACTTGAAGGTATACTGGTGTAAGGGAGACAAACGATCAACTGATCAAAAATTTAATAGAAAAAGGTATGCATATATTACGGGCCTCGATGTCATTGATGAAAAAAAAAATGTACATGCCATTCTGTTAAAAGGGTAGTCTGGTTCGCTGTTTCAATAATTGTAATGTTCAGGTCTTCCAAATAACATTTCAGTCTGAGTCTTTTAATACAGTTTGACGGGAGTTGACGTATTTAGCTGCTTCGATCTCAATACTTCCACCAAACCATGATATTGTTTATGGGCAATATTTGGCGATTATATGCCAAAAAGCGAATTCTTTTGCATCAAAAATACAAACTGAACAGTATGTTTGAACTTATAACAAAAGACGAAAGCGACACAAAACGAAACAATTCCGGTGACCATTGTTTTGGAATTCAGTATCAAAAAGCTGTCAAGCTATTTCAACATGCCCTTGAAGCTTTCAAGAGAAAAATCTGGATTAAAGGAGCGAACAATCTGCAATGAATTACGATCTCTCGAAGACTCGCAAAGAATGCACTTGTTTCCCCAATTTACTACCGTTCAGAAGCACTTATATAGTTTGGTGGGAATTCGTGATAAGGACATGCTATGATGTCAATTTCAATCAAATGAGAACATGTGTCTAAAGTACATGTTCATAAGTATATACTTTGCATTCGTTGGCACTGAAACCCAATTTTGGCAAAAGGTCTGAATATTAAATTTGTAAAAATTCTCAAGATACAGCTTTAGACGTAGGTCCGAGTTGACCAGGATGCCCAAAATACCAATGTCTCATTAGGAGTGGACCGAAACCCACATCGATCGATCAATCAATCAATCGATCAGTCGGTCAGTCAATCAAGAAAACGTGCTCTTTACCTTCATGTAGGCTAACTAGAAGTTTACAATATCTTAAATGTAACCGAGAAGGAGCTTGACGGTATCGAATATGAGACGGAGGCGTAATGACAAAATGCACAATTTTTTTATGTTGCCCAATTTCTTTAACGGTCCCGGTCGCCCATTGGGGCCCTGAGAAATTGATGGGCTGCTTGTGCCTCAGGCAAAGCTTATAACCATCTGATTACTGGTTAACCGCTCATAAGATCTGAGTCTGCCTAGGAAATGTGGTTCAAATCAAACCATCCATACATAAAAGCATTTTTTGTGTGTTGGGTGATTTTTTTCAAGCATTTTTGGGTGTCACGACACCCTAATGTTGGGTAGAAGTCCCATAAAATAAAGACAACATCCCGAGATGACCATAGCTGTTGACGGGGACGCTAACCCACAACTAATGCAAACAAACAAGATTTGTTTAGCAACAGTTTTGGGCCGAAACTGTACCTGAGCTTGAAACGTTTTCTGAGAAGATCATATGTATCTTTTATTTGCAAAGAGATTGGGGGTAACATACTTTTCTACAGAAAATAATTGTTTTGATAAAAGGAAAGGCTAGTACTTAGCTTAATCAAGAATTTTGTTTTTATGTATGGAACTGACCGGTCTTTGACCGTTATTAGAGCAGAAAAAAACAACGATGCCAGAAAATCAGAAAATGTCAAAAAAAATGAAAAATGAAGGTTTTCGTCAGCTTATCAAAACTTTGCCAGGTGAAACCTCCTTTTATTATTAAGGCTTCCAGTTTTGAAAACCCATCACTAATTTCACAGGTGCGAAACTTCACAAAAGTTGAAAATGAACATTTTTGATTTTCATGTTCAGGACAATCTGTTGTACATTACACTGACAGATGCGTTGACCCATCGAAAATTTGTTCAAATAATTTGAGGAGGGGTCAAGCGAATTTGTTACGAAAGCACCCAAGAAAGAGCATCAAATCTTTTCAGACAGGTTTAATTCAAATTAAATGAAATGAAAAGTCACCTGTCTCGGACCTGTCAAATTTAAATTGAGACGTTGTCCCCAGTCAAAGTGCTGAAAGGTACATCAGCTAACTAGCTATATTCGAGCGCCTCGTGTTTGTGTCTGGTTTGTCCGTGTGTACGAGACGATAAGCTACGTCATGTGCACGAAGTACGAAAAGAATCATTGACAAGAAATTGTTTCCACAAGAAATCAAAGCAATAAAGGAATTGGAAAGGCAGTATTTTAACTGCAATATTATTAATATT
This sequence comes from Rugalucina vietnamica, assembly GCA_964017185.1. Taxonomy (NCBI): domain Eukaryota; kingdom Metazoa; phylum Mollusca; class Bivalvia; order Lucinida; family Lucinidae; genus Rugalucina; species Rugalucina vietnamica. The sequence goes on from OZ024869.1 coordinate 536,909, forward strand.
TTAAAAATATTGTAAATTTAAATCACGTTTTCCAAACGGTCGCCTCTTACAATTTAAAGATATTGATACAGCAGAACTCAAAGACAAAACAAATGACGAGCGTGGAATTCTTGAAATGACTGATACAAAAACTCAAAATGGCGTTTATTCATGCCAAATGTGACATTGAATCAATCATATAAATAGAAAATGTTATCTGTGGGTTTGAAAAATTGGAACCACCTTTCGTCAAGATTTTGCAGACAATGTTAAAATTCCTCTCACACAGATAATCCATTGTTTTCCCACGGGTGGTCGGAAGTTACTAGAACGTTTGCAGGTTAATACAGACTCGAAATGAGGGGTTCCTTAAACGATATTTTTTATGAATCTAGTGAACTGGGTGATGCTTCTGCTATAATCGAAAACCCGTGAAAGTCTCAGGTTCTCAGAGCTGAGTTACCGAACTTTGTGTGGCACATAATCGACTCTTTCACCTGCGTTGTTCATGTGATTTTGAGACTTTATTGTATTTTATATACTCATTTTAATAGCCCTCGTACGAGAAGGCTGTTTTTTTTTTCCTTGTTTCTAGGAAAATGAAGCTTTGGCAGCGCATTGAATGGGCATTCAATAATGGCCGATATTATCAGTAATCAAAATAAATTGTTTGGAACAAAAATCGCCCTTTTCACATCAAATATAATGAAAAAAGAGACAATAAGCAATGCTTATTAAATACCCCCCGCAGGATAACTGTTTACCACAAAAATTATTTTTGCGATAAAATTTCTTCATGCAAATGTCCAATGGATGGGTGTACATCATGAAAGCATGATATCAAATTGTTCCATCAAAGAAAGCCTTTAACAGTAAAAAAAAAAAAAAAAAAAAAAAAGATATAAGTTCTCATAGCTGTCATTTTATCAAAAATTATTTTTTCATAATAACAATTCTTCATGCAAATGTCCAATGGAAGTACATCATGTAGGCATGATATCAAAGTGTTCCATCAAAAACTGTGGTAGGAGTTGATCGGCCCATGAAAGCCCTTACCTGTAAAAAAACTAAGAAAAATTGTCTAAGTTCTCATTGCTGTAATTTTAGCAAAAATTATTTTTTCACAATAAAATTTCTTCATGAAAATGTCCAGTGGGTGTACATCATGTAGGCATGATATCAAATTGTTCCATCAAAAACTGTGGTAGGAGTTGATTGGCCCGTGAAAGCCCTTACCTGTAAAAAAAAGTAAGAAAATTGCCTAAGTTCTCATTGCTGTCATTTTGTCAAAAATTATTTTTTCGCAATAACATTTCTTCATGCAAATGTCCAATGGGTGTACATCATGTAGGCATGATATCAAATTGTTCCATCAAAAACTGTGGTAGGAGTTGATCGGCCTGTGAAAGCCCTTACCTGTATAAAAAAGTAAGAGAATTGCCTAAGTTCTCATAGCTGTCATTTTGTCAAAAATTATTTTTTCGCGATAACATTTCTTCATGCAAATGTCCAATGGGCCTACATCATTTAGGCATAATATCAAAAAGTTCCAACAAAAACTGTTGTAGGAGTTGATCGGCCCGTAAATGCACTATCTTCACTGTATACAAAAGCCATCAAGAACTATAAAGGGAAGTAACTCAAAAGGGACTGGCCCCTAGCCCTTAATTTTTGCATGTACATATCTGCCCCATAGATATACAGATGCCTGCAAAGTTTCATGAAATTCCATCAATGGGTCTTCAAGATATTAAAGAAACAAAACGTTACGGACGGACGGACGGACGGACGGACGGATGCACACACGGACGCACGCACGGACGCACGGACAACGTGAAAACAGTATACCCCCCTTAAAACTTTGTTTTGGCGGGGGGTATAATAATGACATGACGAACAATGGCAGGGCCCAAGGGGTTCCTTAATATTACAAAATGTGATCATATAATTTAATAAAGAAACATGATGCCATGGATTTCCTGATAATTGTTCATTCTTCTCCCAAATGACTGTCATGAAAGTCTATTTCCAAACATACGAATACAAGTTTTCCCTGCAATGAGCGCCAATGTGTGGTAATATATATATATTTGTTTTGTGCATCAAAAACAGGCATTTAGGTAAAGCATGTACAGAATGCACAAATCTGTTTCGAGAATGTGGCAACATTTATTTATTTATTTTTTTTTATTTTTATTTTTTTTTTGTTTATAATGTACACCTCATGTTGAGTAAGGGATGTTCTGGCAAATGAAGTTTATACCACAAGATTGCTCTGACTATAAAGGTTCATGCATTTTTCTGCTGTTATGTAATTGATTGTAAATACAGGACACTCAAAAATACATGTATGCGTTTACTGTTGCCATATAGCAGAGTTTCAAACGAAGGACCCCGTACGATTGTAATGTCAAAAGCTCTTTTCAAGATGCCATTACTAATGTTGTTACGCCTGTAAATTCCAAGAACAATGAGAAGCAGAACCAATTAAATATAGAGTCACTTAATTTACTACCATCACATGATTTCGCAATATGTCTTCAAGTGGTTCTTATTAGAGCTCAAATTCTAACTTCACATTCATCTCAAATATACGGTTTAGTCATTGTCTTCTTCATCATAATTTTTTTTTTTTTTTTTTTTTTTTTTTTTTTTTTTTTTTTTTTTTTTTTTTTCATTTACAAGTACGTTTTTGTTACTTCCACATCATTAGAGAAAGGCGCCTGTATGTTATATTTTATTTTGGAATTAATGAGAAAAGAAAGGCGTTTTCATCCAATTTAAAAAGGCTTATCAGCACAGGAACAAACAGTAGCTTACATTTACCTACATGATTAGGGCTTTTGTTTACTTGCCACATCAGCGTGGAATCATGATTTATCATGGCATAGGTATGAAACTTTTTGGTATACCCCGCAGTTGTCTTGCATGTTGGAGCCTGGGTGTAATATTGAATGTGACATATCTATGACCACCATTATCTTGTGAATCAAGTGCGTGAGATGAGGTTTGATTTATGTTCTGGCCAAAGCTTATTGCCCAAGTATAATATATATATATATATATATATATATATATATATATATATATATATATATATATATATATATATATATATATATATATATATATATATATATATATATGGAGATTTTATCATCAACAGTGCAAAATCCTATTTGTGCCTGAGCGCGTTTTCGCCTTTCGGCTTCTTCAGAGGCTTACTAAATACTACATAATAAGAGTGTGATATCTACATCTGCCTGTCATAGGCAGTCCAAAACTAGGAGACAAAATGTAATCTAAAAATTCTACATACTACTCATAACATTGTAAAACCTTATATAACTACATAGAAAATAAACACACCGCTACAAACTAGAAAAATGTAACTACAGCAAAATGGCTACGGAATTTTGAAAATGAAGAAATTTGGAAAATTAAACAGAAATTTAACAAAATTATGATTTTTTTGGGCTAATACATCTTGGAGAGGTTGGCAACAGTATTAGAACTGTCAAAGTTGAAAATAAAAAGTACTAAATGGCGTAAAATCGTATAACTGAAATTGAGATAATTTCGTGACCGTTCACCTGTAGGATTATCGGACATCTCATATTATATATATATATATATTCTTTTATGAAAATATACAAATTAATTTCCCTTTGTGTTTTCTACATTTCAGATCCAGAGAGAAACCACAACTGAAATGCTAACGATCAACTAGCTGCTTGGCACTTGCTTTGACTTCGTTTGTGTTTTGTTGAAAAAGTATGACATATTCATTTCTCTGAGTTTCCGTCTTTTGTCTTAAGGTTGGCATAACTTCTTAGTTATGAAAGAAATTTGGAATAAGAATGCTTTGAGCTCCTCTGGTGAGAAGCACACTTCTTACAAATAATTGAGCCGCCTCATGGGAAAACCAACAATCAGCATAGGCGAAAACAAAGACGCAGATCAGCTTCGCGGTAACCGCGAAGCTGATCAGCGCCTTTGTTTTCGCTACTTCCTCTTCTACTTAAATCCGAAATTTCAAGCTTCTAGCTCTTTTCTGTGCTTGTACAGCCCGATTTGTGTCGGACCTGGTCAGAAACCACATTATTGGTTTTCCCACGAGGCGGCTCATATAATGAGATAATTTCTGTGTTCTTGTCTTCCAGTACATGTAGTGCCTGTAATAAATCGACAATGAATCTCTGACAAATTCAGCATCACGGTCTGCTATAATGCGACCTTCAAAAAACTTAAGATGGCGCAAGCTTCGCGGGCAAAACTTGGGTACTGGAATCTGTAAGTAAGGTATCCGGATAATATTATCCTGTAAGCTCGAATGAGCCAAATTGTCCACATCCTTTTAAAGGGGAAATGTCGCTACAATGTTCTGTGACTGCCAAACTATATCTCTCTCTTCATTTGCTGAGAACATAGCTCAGCCACCAGATGATACCATTTGAGCCGCGTCGTGAGAAACCGGATATTTGCCTATGCGAAAACAAAGGCGCAGATCAGCTTCGCAGTAACTGCGAAGCTGATCAGCGCCTTTGTTTTCGCTACACGGATAGTACAATTTCTCTTCTTCTTAAATCCGAAAATTCAAGCTTCTTGCCTGCTTCTGTGTCTGTACAGGTCGGTTTGTGTCAGATCTGGTCGGAAGCTGTCACTTCTTCTGGGTAAAATAACAACAACAACGACCAGTTAGGTCTGAGCCCGATGGGTGAAAACGAAACGCATTCCATTGTCCATGCATGTCAGAGTGTAAAACCTGCCAAATTATAACGATTTGTCCTTCTAATTACATTGAAAGTAAACATTTATCAAAAAGAAAACATACCATTTAAGGTTTAAAGAATGAATAATTTAAAGAACTGAAATCGTTTAAACGGGTGTTTTCTTATATCGAATTTCAAATAAAGTGAAACAAGTATTTAGAGGAATAAAAAGTTTCAAAATGATTAATATTATTATAATTTGTATTACTTTTTATTCAATGCAACACAGGGCGCCAAACAAGGACATCCTAGCTCTCCTATCATATTCTTTTTGTTTGTTAAGCAAGACAACGAAATTTGAGATTTTAATTGATTTCGACCATTGTTTCGAACATCCATGATTTGGATCTTTAAAATACATTTATGATTCATACCGAGCTCTTTAACCAGCCATACTTGAACTAGCGTATACAGGTGTACTCTGAGTTGCCAGGGGCATTATAGACTTTCTTAGCCAGGGCTTTGATGCTCGTTGCGGCTGCTCGTATATTTCCGTAATATTTATTACCATCACCTCCCAGCATACTCACCCACCCTCCAGATTAAGATTTCTCAGACTTATGAAATATTAAACACGGAATAGACCTAATTTGCATATTATATTCTTATTTAATTGTAAAGGGGAACAACTTTCCGGATGCACTTTAATTCCGTGACTCTCCATAACGAGCATCAAAGCCCTGGATTAGAAAGTCTGCCTCTACGAAAGTGCGTACAAAAAAAAAAAAAAAAAAAAAAAAAATAAGAAAAAAAAAAAAAAAAATAAAAAATAAATAAAAAATAAAAAAAAACGCAAGAAATCAAACTTGCTCTCCCCCTTTTTCTTTCATTCTCCGTCCCACACACATGGCTCTGGCTCAGTCAAAGCTTGATAATACGAGTCTGAGATATGAAGAATAGTTTCAAGAAATTTTAACCCCTTTTTTGCTTTAAAAATCTGCTAATTTTCCTGCCAGGCAGATAAAGTGAATTGTAAAAAATGTTACTTGACGCAGTTGCAGGCCATTCACCAGCTGGGGGCCTCATCCTGACCAAGATTTATTTGTGAAAAGGAAGAAATTGATAAAATATACATTTAGAAAATATTAATCGTAAACCTGATACTCGCAGCTACCGGGGACGCCGTTCATTTACGAAAGATTTATGTAAACGGAAGGCCTTTTGAATAAATCAGGTGGCATTTCTCATCTCGAATTCCAATTTGGGGGCTTAAAATGTTAAGACCTAGCTGGGAATAAACAAATAAGATCGGAGAGGTCAGTTTGTGTGTCGTTTTGGCTCATCCGAGTTGAAAAAGCGGCAACATGTACATACACATGCTGTACATGGCCTTGAACAAACAAGATGTTCTTTTTGAAGCAGTCAAGTCTTCACGGCCTTCTTGCTGATTGAAAAATGATTCATGTCATGGGCTTTATGATGTGATAGCTAACACCCGGTATATATAGAATATTTGGAAGTAATCAACGGCTACTGTGGAAGAATTTCAATCATTTTGTAACAAAATATTGGCCATGTTAATCTTTGTACCTCCATGGATGGCCGCAACAGATATATCACTGTCAATTATAAGGTTAACGAGCGCTTTTCTGGACGGTGCTACGCCATATGGAAATCGTAACTTTAGTTTTCTGCTATTCATTTCAACATATAGAGAATTTCCTCTTTAGAAAGTTAACGCCAGTCTTACACGCGTGCTAAAATGTGTGTTATATTCCGTGGCCTTAGTTCAGTTTTGATTGTATCGGTTCCCATTCACAACGGAAAACGGTCATCCCTGGCCTAGGTCATTCCGTTCAGCAATTAACAGATTTAAACTTTTACATATTTGGTGTTAGACCTATATTTTGCGATTATGTGGTTTTCTTTTCATTAAAACTCGCCACAATTCAACGGCTTTAATTTAAACAAAATAAAGTTTAAAAACTTTAACCTCGGTTCTACCAGGAATAAAAGTATTTACGAATTTATTGATGACGGGAGTGTGGGTTTTGTGGTCAAAACAAAAATTGAAAATCCTTTTGACACCGATGGACGGTTTAAGGTCACGCGTAATAGAAACGACCACACTGGCGATTAAAACATACGACGATGATGATGATGATGATAGATTGTATCTGTTTATAGTCATAATGAATTTATTTTCTGTTAGATTGAGTTGGTTGCTGTTACCTGTAGCTAAGCCGTTTGCGATTTTGGTGTGAATGAGATCCAGACTGGTACACGATTGTGACACGCCTAAACGTGGTATGTGTGAAGCTTGTCCACCAAGGACTTGGAAAGAGCTTTTTAAGAATTTATCAATATTGACATGAGTGGGTGGGGTATGTAAAACAGAAATCTACTGTTTTCTTGAATCTGTCAATCAAATGATGATGTGCATTTATTGTTAATAGACGTTACAGATACTAGGAATGACTCAGTATATTTATTATTTTAAAATTTTAAATAGCTTGGTGTAAAATTGGAAATGTAACTGGTTTTCGTGGGACCCATTTCCTGGAAAATGGAATGCATTTGAATAAAATTACACAAAGCTTGAAAGTCTAGGATACATAATCTGACAAATTAAGGATTATTTTGGGGTCATGGAAATGTATTTCTCTAAGAAAAGTTAGTGTAAACATGTTTTTCTGGAAAATTCTGAAAGTGGGTAACTTGGGGCGGCTCGTGCGCTTATTGTTTGCTGAAAGATGATATGCATTTTGTTTCCGATTCTTATACGATTGAAGTCAATGACTACATCGAAAAATCTGGCTTATTTGTTTCAAAAAGCTAGGAAAAATGGGTCCAACGATTTCAACCCGGAAGTAACTGAAAAATGACTCACTTGCTCTGAGCTGACCACAATCATGTATACACAAATCCATGTATTTGCAACATATTCAACAGCCACATGATAATGCATGCTAAAGAATGTAACATTGTTGACAAAAATAAACAAAGCTTTTTTATACAGGTAAATCTTCCATGTATATACAGTGACCACACATAAGTCCTTAACGAAGCCAAACAGCTGATGCTGAAATATCTAATGTCTCAAAATACCCTTTCAAACTGAAAGAGCTCAATCAAAGAAGGTCTGAGACTGCCCAGGAAAAGTGGTTACCATCCATACATATATTAAGCCTTTAATAGTTGTTTAATTGGGTGGTTGTACATTTTAGAACATATCAGATGTCAAGACATCCGCAATATAGGGTAGAAGTGCCATTATATGGAAGCAACGTACCTGAATGACCACAGCTGTTGAGTGGGGCGTAAAACAATTCAAACAAACAATAAAATGGTTCAATATTTGGGTTTGACATGCTGACTGGGACCGCAAAGCATTTCACACTCTATATTTGCTTTATTGCTGTAAATAAAAATTCCAGACCCAGTCCTATCCTATTTCATAGTTGTAGAATTAAATACATTTTGTTTATAGGGCCATAAACACGGAGGGTCACCATGTCTGTGGCGAAGTTTATATTCTCGTAAAATGCGTTTTATAAACACCCATCTCTCTGATGTGTGACTAATAGTTTGTGGTGACAAAAGTTCCGATTATTTGTCATATCCGAATTCAGTATCCTTTAAACAGCCCACAGCGGGATAGGGGCTAGGTCACATCAGGGTTTGCCCAAACTATCAGTCACCAATACATGGGTTCTTTATGAAAAATTTATGTATATGTATCATATAACAAAATATTGTTTCACATGAGCCGTTGGATTGAAAATCCTGGTTCTAGCCCTGTGCGAATGTTAAGAGCGCGTAAGAGTATGGGTCTGCAAAGTCTGATCAATGTCAAACCTGTTCGCTGCTCACCGTTTAATAGTATAATAACACATGCCGTCAGTATAATTGCTGCAGATGGTGCTGATATATGGCACAAGCCTGACATGTTGTTCTCTCATGTCGGGACACAATGTAAGTATGCTTTGGAAACAAATGATGACTAAGAAAAATGTTCAAGTTTTCAATTTATTTTCAACTTTGGCATGTAACTTGGCAATGCTTTTTGCCTAAAACATTACAATAATCGGTATACGTTTGTCTTGTGATGATTTGCGAAAACATAAAACATGTGGATATGAATTATCGTACTTTGATGTACTTAGAAATACATGTACATGTAGATAATTTTAAACACTTTCTTTGACCCCATAGTTAACTTGATAGCAATAATTTAACCAAAATCTCAAACATATGTTTAAAATTCAAGTAATTTTTGACAGAAAAACGAATTCGTCAGAAAAAAGGGCAAAACAAGACAAACTGATGATTACGCCAGAAACACCGTTTCGTAGATTAAGAATATATTTGTTGATTCATGACATAATATTAAAGCACTAAAATATGACCAAAATATTTTGATTGCACTGAATCATATATGAATTAAGAAAAAAACAAACTGATTGTTGCTGATCTTTATCTAACCACTGGTCAAAAGAATAGATGGAACCGTTCAGAACAATAACAAATCTTGAATTAAAAAACATTTCCTGAATTTGAATAATTAACTCAAAACATACATGTATTGGGCACAAATAAAGCCAGTGTCAACCTACACTTAGACGTTCTTAAACAGAAAGCATTATACATGCATAAACATATATATAATCATATAATAAACAAAATACTCATGATACTTCGGACGGACTATTAACAATATGCTTCATTTGGTGCCAAGTTAAATGCTCTAGACGGACTGTGTTGGACATGTTTTGGCGAGTCTAACTGATCTACAATATAGCTGCCTTCCGTCGTAGTATCGTCCTCGTCATAACACGAGGACCACATTTCACTACCGTGGTCAGAATTTGGCGATAACTGCCCTGCTAATGTCTGTGACTGAGATTTGTTGTAAGCACTTGGATGACTAGGAGTGTAAGGCGCCGAGGGACACCGAATGTGTTCTGTTGTCTTTCTGAGTCCCTCGTATGGCACTGAAGGGCTTCGTGTTGGGCGACGTTCATTCGACGTTAACGTTCTGCGTCCGCTCGAGTGAATAGACGGGCTTTGTAAACGATCATTTGACTTTCTAAGTCCGTCACTTTGAGAGTCACTGTATAGACTTGGAATGCTTGCACTATTTTCGCGAGAGTGAAAGTTTCTATTGTTTGTTTTATTACACAATGGCGCCCGTATAAAATCTCTATTTCTTCTCACAAAGTCGTTTTCATCACTGTTACATGCATTATTCCTTTTATCTTTCCCATTATTACCAACAAACGCGTCCCGCCTTTCATTACCTGCACCATTCAAATTATGATTGTAATTTCGACACGTTACATTTTCTCCATTAGCAAACACATAACCAAGTCTCTCCCCACATTGTGTATCTACACCATCTGTTTTTGATCTGTCATTGTCAATAAAATCATCATCATATTTTTCACTATCGCTGCCATTACCGTCGTCTTGTTGCAGTATGTCACAGTTCTCTGGTATGGTTGGAATGATTTTGTCTCTCTGATACTGCGCACCCTGTAGAAACCTGTACAACATCGGCTGTTCTGCGAATGTTACTGTCTTACCTGGATCTGAAACAGGATAGAGAATTATAAAACAATAATCATAGTAATTGTGAAAATTGTTTGTCCGATGGTTTTGATTTTGTTGTTGCTTATGGTGGTTTTATATCATGTATGTTGACATGATAACCGTTGTGCCATAAGGCCAGTTTTGTGGCACAGTTTTTCGAAAATTCTGAGGGACTTTTAGAATAAGTAACATCATGATGATAATATTGTTCAAGTTTTCCCGTCAGATTTTGCCGCGCCAAAATGCTATATAACCATGCGCTCCAAAAGTTATTACTTTACTTTAGTTTGTTTTTTGTGTTGTTTTTTTTTGTCCCCAATGTTTATTTTGTGTTATGCATGTGTGCATGCCTTTGTGGATACATTTCTAAACAGTATGGGAAACACAGACAAACTACAAGCAAGACTTCCAGTTAGAATTTGTAGAGAACCAAAGAACATACCATGATTAATTAATTTGTGAGAAAATGAAACATTTCTATCATCAAGTGAGGTAATTAAGTCAGTCATTTGTTTTCTACCAAGAAAAACATTCAAAGACATCTAGGTGATTATAAAAACATACAGGGCCAGAATTTTCTTAGTAGCGTTATTTGTTTTCTTTTCCTACGAGTCCTGTCTTGTGAAAATCATTTTGCCATACATCATTACGCGCCGACAAACTTTCAAATTAGTGCAGTCTTGTCATACGCCTTTGTTATCACTGTATGCTAAAATGCTACAAACTGCACGTACACTGCTTTCAAAGCATTGAGAAAAACACTTGTTATTTTGATACATACAGGGTTTTACTAATGTTGAGGCTGGTATTCTGTACCACGTGATTGAATGCCAGTTGCATGTCATTTGGTGAAAGCTGGCTTCATTAAAAGAACTTGTTTGTTTCTTCTGTTTTTGCAACATGAGAGGATGTATAAACATCCGCATGTAGCCAATGGGAGAAGATAAATTAGCTTAAGGATGGAGAAACTCACAAAATACATGAAGCATGTGCACGTAGCGAAACCCCAATTCAGCATAGGCACGTGTAATTTGGACAGTGCACTGTGACATAAAGCTAAGCCCCTTTGCTGCCCTGTTAATACCGGTTTTATTATGTACTAAAATTCTGATCAGTCTGTTAATGTGAGATGTGATTCGAATATTCGCTAGTTGCACATGTAACATTGGGGTTTTGTCATGCAACGGTTCTGACATTCGGTCCATTTACTTGCAAAACCTTGTTCTCTTGTTGCCTTTGTAACACAAGTTTTCGTATTTTGTGTTGCAGCTGACGTGTAAGATCAGATATTCAGATGTCAGAAAGTCAGGCGATGATGCTACCAAACTGAGCATGAACTATCAAATTCTCTCATAAGTATGTAAAATGGCAACGTTTTGCCTTTGACACTTTTAATGACATCAGTCGTTGGCATTTTAATATTTATATCTTTATATGACTCTGATGACTTTCTGAGACGCAGGATCATAAATCGAGTTTGTTTGTTGTTTTTTTTTTTTTTTTGTTTTTTTTGGTTGTTGTTGTTTTTTGAAAGTCAAGATGCTTACCCAAATCACGTGGCAACGGTGACATGACGTCAGATACGCTGCTGCCTTTTCCACTGTCAACTGTATTGGTCTCTGCTGAAGCCTCACTTCCATTGTCATCCACGTGACTCCTATCACACACCTGGAATACAAAATAGATTGGGTCATTGAAAACAGAATAAAGCATCGTTATGGGAATTGCTCCATACAGGCTGAGTAGACCTCCTATCACTCCTAAATCTCAATTTAAGTAATAATGGTTATGTATATCAAATGTATATTCATCAGGAAAACATGTCCATGAAAAGTATACCCCATCATACCCCACTTTTATATAGTAAAACTGGGGTTTACAGGGGTATACCAATTTTTATTATTTTTGTTCCAAAACAGATTGTGGGCACTCGTTAGAACCGCCTCGGCGAGGCGTTTCTAACGTGTACCCACAATCAATGTTTTGAGCAAACATATTAACCATTTTTTCTTTCCGATGAAATTTTAAAATTTTAATGCTGAATGGGCAAGTTTTCGTAATGAAATGTATAGTGGGTCTGTAGAAGAGAAATAGAATGTCGAGAATTCTGACAACGTTGCTGCTATGTTCAAAGAAAGTAAGGGGTGTAACCATACAGTGTTCGAGTAGGAAAACGCTGTTTGGAATTTACCACAAGATTAAAAGCAGAAACCCTGCAAATTAATAGAAATATTCACAAAATGCGTGCTAAAATGTTTGGGAATTTTCTTAATGAAAGCTACAAATGTAATAAATACACAGTAGCATTTTGGCCAGCTAAATTACGTCGTTTAGAGAAAAGACGGCTAGTTTACAGTTCACTTGGGACCTAAAGGATTTTATGGGTAATTAGGGTGAGGGCGAACTTGAAACCTTTCATTTTCCCCCCTAATTAATGGCGTGTTGAAGACACATGACCATTAAAAGTTTCCATAGAGCATACCAGAGTAAATTCGGTTAGCTCAATAAAACTAGACCAGCCACTGGGAATAAATGAGGGCTCACTCCAGAAGTTGTCATCACTGATCTAAAGATTGAACTGAAAGTCGTGACCAGAGACGTTTTCAGCTCGGTTCGAACTCAAACGCTGAAAGCAATATATTGGAAATCAACGCTGATTAAACTATGCGAAGCTCAAGACTGGCCAGAGCTTTATCTTAAAGTGTTGCTGTTGTATCAATATGAACAGTTATGGTCATGTCAACATGTATGGGACATATACATTTATAATTTAGTATCTTGTCCTTGGACTTTTAAATGCAAATCTCTAATTATGTTTATTGTTAGGTCATTACATTTGTTTTGTACATTTACAGGACATACAGAAAATGAGAGAATCAGCAAGTCTATTTGGAAAATGTCCCTTTAACATGGTTAGATCCTTTAATGGACATCGGGTTTAATTGCCCGTGATTATGGGAATTTTATCGCCTAAATGCATAGACTGAAAGAAACAACTCGATTCGGAGGTCATAGGAGACCTGATACTTGTGATTTTACATTAGCGGCCATTCTGGTGTGACAAAAACTGCATGATCATGACCATTTTCAGCTTCTTGTTCTATAACCGTCAAAACCAGCGAGATAATTATTGGGTTAGTGGAACGAACACAGACTTTCAGGGAATATGGTCAAATATTCTGAAACCAAACAAGAATCAGCGAACAGTTTTAACCCCATTTAGGGTGCAGCTACATTTAATAATAATAATAATAATAATAATAATAATGTCTTTATTTAAAGAGGATGACATATTTAGTACAAAAACTAATCTCACATATGGTCCTCTGAAGAGTAAAACATATTTACATGGTTATATACATGGTTATATATATGGTTTAAAACCCATACATGTCTTCTTTAAATGTTCTAACCAACAGTGTTAAAATGAGAGCAATATTAAATTCAACAGCAGCAGCAGACATGTAGAACAGCACAGTGAGTCTTGAGAAGGTTTTTACGGTCTGAATCAAATGTTTCATCCAACGGTCAATATGCTTCAGTGGACCATCTGACAGGATTTGTTACAACTGACAACCGTTTACTGTCAAATCTACAGAGCCATCTGTAACAGGTGCATACTGCAGTTAGATTGCAGCTGTGATAAGGCGGTACTTACTTTGAACGACTGCACATGCGCCTTCAGTAAGGATCTGTGTAGCTGGAGCGCTGCCGGATCAAGCTTCTGATAACATGGATCGTAGGGGGTCACGTGTTCTTGGGTGGGTGATTGGCAACTGTTCTGACATGTCTTGTTTCCCGTCATCTGAAATTTACATGAAACGGCATGAGAACATGAGTAATGAATGAATCCGTATGATTCAGCTTTCCGGCCTATAGTCAGTAGAAATGACTGCGGTTCTCGACCCCCCCCCCCCCGCCCCCTCCCCCAACCCTGCCGGCAGAGAGAATCTTGACAGATTGACGATCCTGAACAAACGGCGCCATTTGTGTCGAATATTTACAATGGTTTAAAGGTTTTAAGTACACGACATTGTATTGAACAACAAATATATAACAAATGTCAGGCTTTAACAGTTTTTGCACAAAAATAAACTGTTTCAGTGACTTTTAGTGCCGATTCTCACACTTTAGTGGAATCTAGCTGCGAGGAAAATTAATCATACAGTTTTCAGAGCGATTATTACACAAAATTACAGGAATAGGTCATAACATTGTTAATAATATTTTCATAATGGTTTGTCAAAATACAAATCGTGAGACAAACTGTTCTGTCACAATTTTATGCTATGTTTTTCAAAGGTTTTACAGAGTCAAGTTGAGGAATAATATACTGAGCCAAACTTATAACGCAACATCGGTTTATTTTTATTGTTATACACAAGAACAGTATCAAATAAACTTTTCCTCCACTGAATAAGATTGCCAGACGATCGAACCATCTCATAAGATCTTGTTTTTAACATTCTGTGTTATGCGTCTCAAGAAATTAGTCATTTTTCAGAGGTAGGGTCTTGGCAAAAAATCAAACGCATTGTGATTTTCCAGAATGCGACATGTGACGTGTATTCGTACCCTAGAAATTACTGTCGATTTTCAGGGTTACCCCTGCCCTATTTTAGACAATGAATAACTTTACAGTCAAAGGGTCAATTTTGCTCAATTTTAAACAGAGTTGAAGACTCATTTTTACTCCCAACCATTCAAGTTTACTCACATTTTAACATTTGTTACAGACGTTCTTGTCCCAACAATTGGAGGCTGTTGTGTTTTCTAACAATGCTGAATGAAGGAATGAACATGTTTTCACAAACGTTTCGTTAAAAACATTCGCCGTTAGAATTTTTCACTAACTCCATTTTCTATTGTGTTCAATGGAATGCGCAGTATTAAACGTCAAATTTTCAATGATGCAAACTTTGATTTGAAATTTTGGGTACAAATGGAGTCCATACTGCAATTGCCTCATCGAACCTCACAGGGCGATCCATAAAGAAGCAATTTGTGTGCAAATTGATTTACAGAATCTCTCAGGGGAGGCATGCCAGCAAAATAACCGTTTTGACCAATCAGATTCGAGCTCAGTGACCCATGCCCAGAAATCTAAACTTTTTGTAACCAATTTATTCATTGGTAATTGCTGACCATTATATGTCGGGTAGAACGTCATACGTTACATTAAAATGCGAAAAACACGCAATAACCGTGTTGCGTTATATGTTTGGCTCAGTATATTATTCCAATGTGCACTTTAGATTTGATAAATAAAGACAAAATATCAAAGATCTGTTTTCGAGCCCGCATTTCTTTTTATTTCAAGTTCTTGTAACATTCGATGCCAAGTTCAAGGCTTAAATATCAACACAGCCAGTGAGTACTTGAAAATTCTAAATTAAATTCAGAAAATTTCACTTTACATCATTCAAAGAAGAATGGAATGACAATGTTATTTTAGAAAGACACTTAAAACTGCGAACAAAGACTAGCGTTGACGGTCTTTTATTCTATAAAATGTAAATAAACGGTTGCGTTTGATGCTAGGGGGTTTCTTAATTGAAATTTCAAAACAGTGTCCTAGCAACTGTCAAAAATGACGAAACAAAACAAACATCTCCCCCTAACTTGGAGAAATTTATACATCTACGTTGACAGGGTATCTATTTAGATGTAGATAGCATCATTATCGCACTGCCCGTCAATAACTGAATGAGGTTCCCCCGTAATGTTTTGTCATGTCGATAGAGCGTAAAATTAGGATTAAATGTCCTCAAGGTGACATCTTTATTGCTGATAGGCCAAATCCCACCTCGGTAAATTGCAATTAAGAAATTCAATTATTACTTTATGACTGTCAAAGATAAGAACTTAGACAAAGAGAATATAGATTATTGCCAGTCGATGTACACTTACAGCATACTGCAATTTGACAGATTTATTCCCTCTTATGTACGTGCATGATGCTTGTTTAAGATGACCAGCCTTTGACCAAAGTTCTGTTCCGAGTATGTCTTGTGTTTTAAAGCAAAATGCATCATTAAGAAAAAATACATTCTTTACGCAAGAAAACTTTAAAATAGTTCCTTTTGCAAATGCATTCTGTATTATGCTATATGCATTCTTATTAGTATAATCACGAATCTTACACATTAATTTACGAATTAGATCACTGATGGGTGCAAATGTCTATAACAGGAGGTCATAACGGATCACCTTTGCCATCAATTAAATTATAAGGTCATTAACATTAGACCCACTCCGCATTCCAAATCAGTGACATGCATTGAAAGTGTAGGTTCATTTAAGGGCAATTTTAAAGATGTTTCTCTGCGTGCAAAGGGTCAATCTATAATAACCATGATCACGATAACTTAACAATGAGCAAGCGAACTGCAATTGTAATGCTTTTCATCAAAACTTGACAATGAGCGTACCAAACCCCTTATAACCCTACAAAATCTATTTTAAGACACGTACAATAACATCAAATATGCTTCTAGCTTTAAATATAAGGTTAAAAACATGTAAAATACGTTTGTAGTGTCTGAATTTGCAAGTGCCGTAGGGTAAAACCATCGAAATCCTACGGCACTTGCAAATTCAGACACTACAAACGTATTTTACATGTTTTTAACCTTATATTTAAAGCTATAAGCTAATATAAATGCATGTGTGTTTTGAGAAATGATTCTCCAATTACCTCTGACAAGTCTTGATTCAAAAAGGAAGAATTCATTGCTGGTTTCCAGTGTTCTGAGTTCCATGTTGAGTCGGGGTCGCAGTTGAAGCCGCCATCTTTGACGCTTTCTTGGCTCACCGTTGTAGTGTCACTGACTGTCACATTCTGCTTGATCACGTGATCCCGATCGATCTGGAAATCCATCTTGGAACAGTCCGTGAATTCGTTACAGGTGTTCCTATCTCTCCTACGTATCAGACAAATCGTTACAATGATTGCTACAGACAGAAACACGGTAGCGCACCCGAATGATACAGCAAGAATGAAGTTGGACGGTTCACCGTCAGCTTCCGATGTGAAGATAATGGTTAATGTTTGTACCGAGTATAGTGATGATACATTTCCATGGTCTTCAGCTTTGATCATTAGGTTGTACTTCAAAGGGTCTTTTCTACCCGGAAAACGGGATATTCTTATAACACCACTGTCTGCTTCGTTACCAATATGAAACATATCAGTAAAATTGTTATCAATTATTGAATAGGTGATATCTTTGTTAACACCTTCGTCAAAGTCAATAGCTTTTACTGTTATCGTTACTTTATCTAACTCGCTCTCCAGTGAGACCTGGACGGTATTGTTGACATTGTTAGGGAACACAAAACGTGGCTCATGATCATTGATATCTAAAAGAATGACAGTCACAGTTACAGACGAACTCAGGGGCGGTAACCCACGATCTGACGCGATCACGACGAACTCGTATCTACTCTTCGTTTCTCTATCTAAACTCCTGATCATCTTAATGGTCCCGTCAGAGAAAAGAACAAATGGAAAGTTTGAAGCGGGTATAGTGTCAAAGGAAAAAGTAACAGACCCATTTTCGCCATTGTCTTTATCAGTAGCAATCAGTTGATCGATGGTAGAATTAAGATTGATCCCTTCGTGCACAAAGAACCTGTAACTCGACTGAGTAAACGCTGGTGCATGGTCGTTCTGGTCCGTTATTATTAGCTTCACGGTTGATGTCGATGACATCGGTGGTTTACCGTTATCCGTTGCCTTGACAACAATCGTGACGTCACTTATGTTTTCTCTGTCCAGAATGAAATTAGCTCTTATTTCCCCACTTGCATGGTCTATCCAAAAGTCGTATCCACTTGTATTAAACAGGGTGTACGTCACCTTGCCATTGTCCCCGACGTCAACGTCATCCGCAAACACACGAGCCACGACGTCGCCTACCTGATTATTCTCTTCGGCTTTGATGAAATACGTATTTTGAGAGAAACGCGGTGGATTGTCATTCTCATCCCAGACTGTGACGCTGAAATCTGCCGTTGAATTTAAAGGTGGCGTACCGTCATCACGACATATAACAGTGACGTCATGAACGTCTCTCAGTTCCCGATTCAACGCTCGACTCACGGTCACTTTGTACTCATTTTCTGCTAGTCTTTCCATTCCGAAATAGTCACTGGTTGTTATACAGTCTACTTTCCCATTTCTCCCCGAATCAACGTCAGTAACAGCAATAAACGCTACCACTGCACCGACCCTTGCGTACTCTGAAACAGCGGCTTGTTCGTCCCCAGACAATATGTTAACTTTAATTTCTGGTGCGTTATTGCTCGTGTCTTCAACATAAATATAGACAAGCACCTGCTCTACCATAGGTTGCTTCCCCTTGTCCGCTGCTTCAACGTAAATTTTCACTGGTTCATCTGACGTTGACTCGAGTTTCCCAATGACGGTCAGCTCTCCTGTCATTCTGTTGATTGCAAACACGTCCGTAACCGCATCCTTCAGATTGAAACTCCGTCCGCTTAATCCATATTCAATCTCTGCGTTAACGTCTAAATCAGCATCAGAAGCATGAACCGTAAGGAAAGAAACATTCAAAGGATGATCTTCTGGAATAGTAACGTTGTAGAACGGCACATCAAACGTCGGTTTGTGATCGTTGAAGTCCAATATTGTGACGTTAACTGTCAACTCGCCCGTCAGTTTGGGATTACCTCCATCTTCAGCAATAACATGGATCTGGTAGAAGTCAGTTGCCTCTCTATCAAGTGTGCCAGTAACCACAATTTTCACCACCGTCCTACCGTCGACGTACTTTTCAAGGGTCACGTCAAAAGGCGCGTCAGACATGGCTATGTAGTAGTTTTGAACGGAAAATTCGCCGACGTCGCCGTCTTTTGCGCCGTCAATAGTGGCGTACGTCCCAACTACGGAGCTTTCCGAGAATTCAACCTTATCCGTTGCTGCTGAGAACCAGGGACTGATGTCGTTTATATCATTTATCGTGACGTCGACGCTGATTTTCCTAAAGAAAGCGCCGATTTTTGTTTGAATCGCAATATCTAACGTCAAAACGCAAACTGACGTAATCATACAATCAGGAATAGTGTCTCTGTCGATTCTTGCAGCCGTGTAAAGTATTCCGTCTTTCTCTCCAATCTTGAACAAGGAAGCGTGCTCGTTGCCCGCCGTCAAAATCCGGTAGACCAAGCTGTCGTAATCGAGTGACGTCATCGTTGAACGTAGGTCGTAATCTGCTTTGACGTTACCGACGAACGTATCTGGAGGGCCTTCTTCGTCAATCTGGTACTCGAGCTCCACAGATTTGGCCTGATGAAGTGTCATTATGATGCAGAACGTCACAAACACAATTTTATCCATGATTCCGCTCGAATGCATCACGGTCCTTGCTTGAGTGTTACATACAGTACGTTTCTGTCACAGTCACACAAACATTTCTTTTGCGCCGGGTATCAAAATAAATTCCAAGAAGTCACAAGTCACATTAACGTGTTTCTTAAATCCCGTTTTTCACATAAACTACCACTGGCACTAAAACAAGGAAGCATGAAAATACAAGTGTCTATAATATTATTCCAAGTGCGTAACCAGCATGGGTCGCAAATCTAGATAAACACTGTGTGAAATGCTGGTATCAATTTTTACGAGAAGGCAATGTCAGGTGTATTTTAAGCCCCGCCTCCTCTCTTATCGACCAATCATCGGCGTGGGAAAACAGCTGTCAAGGATTTTCAATTATCTTTCATCGACTTTTTGCTGGAGTGATATATGGAACCGTGGAACAAATCTCCAGATGATCAGATAATCTTATTATATCTCTTATCATTTCTCTATTATTTTCCAATTACTGAAAGTGCTCCAGCAGCTGATCCATTCTATTCTTAATATTCTTTTGAGAAATGCATGTAAAACACAGGCACTCACAGTCTAACCAATGTATCTCTGATCATCTCTATAAATGATAGAGAGACCTTGGTCTAAACGACAACATACGCTCGAATTTTTATTTATTTATTTATTTATTTATTTATTTATTTATTTATTTATTTATTTATTTATTTATTTCTGAGAGCCAGAAAAATACTTATACTTATTCATGCTGTCCTGGTCATGACTCCACATCACACATTGGCACTCCTTCGTGGTGACCCATAACAGCACAAGGAATACGAAATACCGAAATAAAGCGAGCAAATGGTGTTCACGGAGACGATGGTGTATTGTTTGTTTGTTTGTAAATGAGGTTACCGTCCCAGACAGCCATTGTTCAGTCATGCCAGCCATCACTTCCTGAGTATAAAGCCAGTACTGGGGGCGCGGTGGCGTACTCCGAATCAAAAGGTCCTGGGTTCGATCCCCACAAGCGTCACCGTGTTGTGTCCTTGAGCAAGCCCCATTAACCCCCTACAGTACTGGTTAAACCCAGGAGGAGTTGGCTCCGTCCCGACATGTCTGAAAAATTGTTGAGTGGGACGTTAAGCCTCAATACAAATAAAAACAAAATAAACCAGTACTCTAGGGAGTGGATGTGTCTTGCTCAAGGAACAACATGGGACCCCAGTGGGGATCAAACACAGGACCTCTCGATTCTGAGTCCATGAGACCGTGACAATGAAAAAGATGGTGATGATGATGTTGATGTTGTTTTTGTTGTTGGTAGTGGTGGTGGTGGTAGTGGTAGTGTTGTTGGGGATAGGGAAGATTTCTTAGTTTGCCCCATTTGTTTTAATAGGCTTTAACGTCATGCTGAGACCCTGCTTCTGAAACTTTTTCCCTAAAATACTGCTGCAGTTGTGCACCAATCAACGTTTTTTCGTGGTGCTCGTACATAGACAGTGACTCAGACGATGCCCATATTTAGGGTGTGCTTTGTGCAGTATGTCTTACTACATGTAATTCTTCTTTGACAAAAATGCGACGTATTCAAAACCAAGGCTAAAGATGTTTTCTTTTAATTTAGATTCGTATACCTGTTAAGATTTCCAAGATCTATTCTTTTTAATATATCTTCCTTTAAAGAAACAATATTGTGGCAGATTGTCAAAAACGTAGTAGAATGTTTTTACAGAGGGACAAACACATATCTTCAAAAATATCTTTCAGTAATATATTTCTATAAAAACAATGACATGTATTGCAAACAGTTGATAATTGAGCTGTCAGCACAGTTGATATATCTCTGTTTTAAGTATTGATCTGTTTATCGGATGTCAAAATCTTAACAAATTTATTATCGAGTTAGATCATTTTTGCATAATGACAATTTTATTGCCCGTTTTAAAACCTAAAAAGTTAGCCATAAGCAAGGTTTGTTATTTTGCACGAAATATGACGGTCAAACATGACTGCTTATAGTTTCTGTCTCGTCCCATGATACTATATCATTTATAATTTTTACACCATTAGGTCTACTAGTAAAGCATCATGGCCCACGACAGCCTAAATTTATAGAATACGCATAGTGATTCAACTGAGAAAGAAAGAACGAACGAAACAAACAAAGAAATGTATATGTATGTTGTAAATTTGTAAGAACTCAAATAAATACATTCTAAAGAAAGAAAGAAAGAAAGAAAGAAAGAAAACTCCAGTCTGAGCACGTATATCATTTTTGCGACTTTCGACATCACATTGGCTTATTAATTCACTTTTACATCGGATTTACGTCGGATCAGAGGACTTAAATTCTAAAGAAAGAAAGAAAGAAAGAAAGAAAGAAAGAAAGAAAGAAAGAAAGCAAAGAAAACTCCAGTCTGAACATGTATATCATTTTTGCGATTTTCGACATCACATTGGCTTAAATATTAATTCACTTTTACATGGGATCAAATGGCTTACAAAAGTCAATATAGACTCGAAATCCCCTAATAAAGATAATATTGATACTTGGAATCCATGCGACAGATATTTTATCAGCAAATGAAAGAGAAATTGCGTCACAACAGGGGCCCGATATAATCCCCTACATATATATAATTTCAGACCACGTGTTGTGACTAAGGAAAAGATAGATATGTAAAAATTTTATCAATAGAAGGGAGACCACTTGCTCAACACCATCTATAAACAAGGGTGAAAAGAACAACATTATGATGAAAATCAAATGAAAAAAAAAAAAAAAAAAAAAAAAAAAAAAAAAAAAAAATGTACTTAAGTGATACGCAAACGACTCAACGTGTGCTAGCATCCCAAAAGCTGCAATAAAACTCATAAGAAATTTTGTGTGCCGACTGTATGCATTTCTGAAACTTTCTAGCATAGTTTTGTGAAATTCTTGGCGTACATTGCCTGTCTGTGAATAGGAATGCATCTTTTACTCGAGAATGTGCTAAGATTATCATCTTTGAAATCATGACCTTGTTCATTTTCTCTTCTTATGATTAAAGAGATTTTGTTTCTTTGGTTTAAGAGCTTTATTATGTAAATAATAATGTTATAATTGAAACTAAACTAAACGTGTCGAAATTGAAATGAACAACAAACGCGCCCATTATTCTACTGAAGCATAATCAGTGATCACATTACGAAAACGTGCCCATGGAATATGAAGAATTTTTTAAGTTGTAAAAAAATGAAAATTTTATGTAAAAAATGTTTGATATTTTTTTTAGTTTTGCTCAAAGCATGGATTGTGGGTACACGTTAGAACCTCCTCGGCGAGGCGGTTCTAACGAGTACCATTAATCTATGTTTTTGAGCAAAAATAAGAAAAATAGGTATACCCCCGCAAACCCAAGTTTTTCTATATAAAAGTGGGGTTTAAGGGGATATACTTTTCATGGACATGTTTTCCTGATGAATATTTACTCGAAGGTGCATCTGTCTTGTGCGGCGTTAACATTTCTTTAAAACCGAGGATAACTGAATCTTACTCGAATACATGTATTTGCTGGTATGGGATCACCACCAGTCAAGTAATATAAATTACAGCCATATTAAAAATAGGTTTCAATAACACTTTGTATTAAGAATGAATACTCAACTCAACTTTATTTAGCTCAAGTAACATACGAGCATATAGACTGAAGCAAATTATGCAAATAGAGACGTAGTGACAAAAGAGCAGTGGGGAAAACATTTTACCAACATTCATTCTTATAATAAAAGGAAAGCTAATCTTGCAATACTTATGTGGATTCCAATTCGATTTATGTATCTTTTGTAAGTTTTTAACGTCCAATGTTTGACATGTAACAGTCATCAATGGTTTCTTATCATACTTGTATAAATAACTGTAGAACAGAAAAAATGAGTGTTTGTCACTAGTGAGCCCAGTTTAGTCAATGAATCTGAATCTGAATAGTTTACTGGTGACACGCCAAAATGATATTATTTCACCAAGGGATTCGGATGGGGGAGAAATTAGTTCCTTGATTGCACGAGTGAAGCGAACTTGGACACACATTGACAATCATCTGACATTTCAGCAAAACAGAGAGTCAGAGAGTCAGTGAGGTCATTCCAGTCCCTGATAGTCTGATGGTCAATGACTGAGATGTGCATAAGTCTGCAAGGTATTTGGCGGATTACTTGGCGGATTACTACTACTACTACTACTACTACTACTACTACTACTACTACTACTGCTACTACTACTGCTACTTCTACTACTACTACTTTAAGAAGAAGAAGAAGAAGAAGAAGAAGAAGAAGAAGAAGAAGAAGAAGAAGAAGAAGAAAAGGTAGATAATATGCTGCTGCTGATGATGATGATGATGCTGAAGATGAAGATGATTCTGTTGCTGCTGCTGCTAATGTTGTTGTTGTTGCTGCTGCTGCTGCTGCTGCTGATGATGATGATGATGGTGGTGGTGGTGGTGGTGGTGGTGGTGATGATGATGATAATGGTGATGATGGCGACGGTGACGACGATGATGATGACTACGATCTGAATCTGAATCTGATGAATCTGATGATGATAATGATGATCTGAATCAGAATAGGTGATGATGATGATGATGATGATGATGATGATGATGATGATGATGATGATGATGATGATGACGTGGTGGGTTGATAGGAGCGAAATGACTTAGATTATCGATTTCGGCACATCGTTTTACTTTTGTTTATCGACCAATCAGTCATCGAGTGCACATTTAGCCCATCAGAACTAGGAAGTAGAAAAACGAAACGTAAACAATCAGTTCCTAAACCAAAATGACATACATAAACTGTATTCAGGTACTACATCAATCCTAGCAATTACATTGAATACAAGATGCTATAGAAATCTATTGGTAAAGATTATGAAAAATTGTTCAGTTTTCAAAAGTCATTAGTTTTCGTGAGTAAATTACAGCACAGTTCAGTCTTGGGGACTGTGAACTAATTATTTATCCCATAGGCTCCAATGCTAAATCCCTGCTCTTTGACAGTTTATCCTGCATTCCAGGTAACACTTGGGCCATCAAAATATACCTGAATTTCAAGCCAAAAGATAGATAACAGTGGATAAGAAGATATAAAAATGAAAAAACATACCAATTTTTACCATCACCGGCTCTTTTTTCAGCTGTTGCATGTTGAAGAATGGCCGTCAATTTTTGGGAAAACCCACCTGACCTCATTTTCAAAATCACTGTTTTTACCTTTTGGACCAGAAAAAAACACAATTTATGTGCATCAGTTGGTAAATTATATACCAATTTGAAGAAAAATAATTTTTCCAGTTGCTAGAAAGAAAAAATGTATTTTTAGTTCACAATTATCACCCAATCATATGCCTCCATTACCAGATAACAGTCTCGGAGCATCCTGCAGATTTTGGCTTCTGGGATTTGTTGACATAATTAGTACCCGGTCTCCTCTTCCATGAAAAGAAATCAATATCGGTCACCTTTCCCGCTATTTTCCTCATTCGGTGGAGGTGATAACCTCAGTCATTATCGTTATAAGTTACTAGTTTTAGAAGCCAATAAAATCATAATATTTCCAAAATATTACAAATTTCACAATATTCCTCCCCACTTTATCTTTGAGGGCTTGACAGTGGAGAAGTGAAATTAATAACTTTAGTGCAGTATTCCCAGCAAGGAACACAAACAGAGTAATGCTGCTAACATTACTCCTGCATCCGCACGCTCCCTGAATTCCACAAAGACCATACACCCGTATGCCACACACTGTGCCCTTTCTGTCCAATTTGCCTCGTCGCCAATGAAGTATTTTAGGAGAAAGAAACCATGTCCCTAGCCGGGATCGAACCCGGATCTCTTGCGTGACAAGCAACCACTCTAACCATGTCGCTAAAGAGCTAGCCCAACAGCCTCGCTGATGGAAGTGGCCTTATTTCACAATACTGTCCGCTAAAGCGCAGTAGGGAGCAAGGAGGTTTTCTGCTTTGCTCAATACCACTTTTGTACGGGCTCGTGACCCACTATGGCCAAATGTTTTTCAGAATAAAAATGACTTAACCTGTCAAAATGTAGCCAGGCGGACGCGGTGGTTTTACAGACATATCCTGTGTATGCCGACATATGTCCTGGCTTTCCTCCACCTCAGGCAGCCCGTGTCACTGTTGCATCTGGGGAAAAGGGGCTTTGCAGTGCTCCAGCTAGGATTTGAAAATAGCAGGGCTGACTTGTTTCGAAAAGGGCACTTTCAGCTCGTGGCAAGGAGCGAAAAGGGCACTTTCAGCGCTCGGCAACGAGCAAAAAGGGCACTTTGTAGTCCATGAAATACTTGAAGTCCAAAAAGGGTTGAGGAAGTTAACCATGCAGTTACAAGTGATTTTTCTCCCTATATAACCGACTCCAGTTTCCGGTATTGTTCCCAATGCAAAAAAAGTATGCTTTTTTCCCCAACTGAAGCTGGAAAAATTCCCAAAATGAGAGACATTTTCCCATTTAGATTGCAGTACATCCTCATATTTTGTAAGTCAAGTCTTCCTGGTAAATTTCATTTAAAATCTTCAGAAAACAACGCTTAGAAATCAATAAAAGGACATCTTTTTTTCTTGATGCAGGCAGCCAGGCCAACCTTAGAAATATTTTTGTTTCCCCTTACCCGACCCTGTTTCTCAGGTATGGGTCGGTTGGTCGGAAAATTATCTTTTTTTTTTAATACAGATTGAACTTTGTTTTTAATTATTCTAATATAGCTAATACTTGATTGCAGAAATAATACTAACCTAGAAGGCTATCATCACTGAAAGCATTATCAGACAATTTATCCTTCAAAACACGAAAATTTTGCCTTTTCCTCTCTGTATTAACCAAAAAAAAAAAAATCTTGTCTGAAAAATTGCAATAAAATTTTTGGGGTAGGGGCAATTTTTTAGGGTCAGTCGGGTAAAGGGAAACAAATATAATTTTAATTTTGGCCCCATATTTGTTGTTAACATATTAGCAACAGTGGGCTGGTTTATTATAAGTTCAGTTCCTGGTCATCTTGGTCCATAACTTTTGGGCAAAGTCATCTCGACCGGGACAACTTATTCTACAGACATGTCAATGTCAGAGTTTGTGTGTGTGTGGAAAATACAAAGTAGCTTTGTGTGTGTGTGCATGTGTGTGTGTGTGTGTGTGTGTGTGTGTGTGTGTGTGTGTGTGTGTGTGTGTGTGTGTGTGTGTGTGTGTGTGTGTGTTGGGGGGGGGGTATGGTTTGAGAGAGAAAAAATAACTGGAGTCAGATATTTTTGTATAGTTTTAAACAAAGTACCTTTACAATACCTTTATTTCTGAGCCTTCTTGAACACAGTATATTCATAATGTCCATAATTAGATATTTTATCATATTTTGGTGTTTGGACATAAAAAATAAGAAATACAAATAGTTAAAGGTGTTTATCCTAGGTATATGAGTGAGTCCTTGTACCGGTATTTTCCAACAACACTTATTTTCCCAATTTGAGAGAAAAACAACGCTATTTTTCCCAATTGAACTGGTACTGGTACTCTTCCCAAAAAGGTGGTGTGCTGTTGGTTACTCCAGCCTTCAAAGTTAAAAAAACTGTATCTTTCTTAATTTATGTCAGATTTTTATGATCTTTTTACCAAATTAAAGGGCAGGGTGCAAACTGCTTGAAAAAGGGCACAACAGGGCGCTGGAAAAGGGCAATAGGGTGATGCGCCCTGCTAATTTATTCTAGCTGAAGCACTGCTTTGGGTAGTAATTAGTACAACAGTGACATGGTTAGGGAAGGAAATCCACACGGACAGGATTCAAAATCATTGTACTGGTGGCATTAATCCTTTCACTGGGGAGTGGTGATGGTTAGGTGATGGGTTGTCTGTACTTGTGGGTTAAATGAGGTGTGTTAATGATGGCAGAATACAACACAACACAACACAACACAATACAATACAATACAATAGGTTAAGATACTGTATGAATAAAATCATCACATCATCTGGTGATTCCTGCCTATCATTCCAACTTGTCCCCCTTAGGCCTACGTTAAAATTACTCAGACCTCTGCCTGTAAGTTTATAACGCTTTCCGCGACTACTTAGAAGCCTTTTTAACTTATGGTTCCCAAGACCTTATTTTAAGCAAGACTGCTTGTAAAGGTCCATAACAGCAGCTGATCAGTCTTCTTGGGTAAAATCATTAAAACTTGATTGCTGGGGTGCACAAATATTAAAATTACACACAGCTGAGTTTAGAGATGACTTGAACTTGTTGAGAGTTCACTGTTGACACATTCCTTTGGTAGAGAAATCCATGGATTGATTACACGTTGCTAAATCATATTAGCCCTTTGCCTAGTTCTTTTGTGTTGTTTAGCAATCTTGAAGTTGTGTCCTCTGGTATTCAAATCCATTGACATCTTGAAAAAATTATTCACATCCAATTTATAGATACCATGCATGATCTTAAAGACCTAGGTGGACTATAAAAGGCAAAATTAGGTAGCTAATCTCAGTATGATATCCCCATCATCTAGAGCTGTCATTGATATCGCTGATATTGATGTATCGATAAAAATAAGCTTCGATATTCATATCGATACAGAAAAAGGACATATCGATATTGAAAAGTGGTACATGTATATAATTAAATACAGACAAGAACATATAGTACATTTGTATTTCAAGTTAATTTTCCCCAATATTCTCATAAAATGATAGTTTATATTATATAAATTAGAGATGTCTCGTTACATGTATATATATTAACATAATACATGAGGCAGTGTTATCAAATACCCACTGCACAATGTTTTCAAACGTTTAAACTGAGTCTAACCATTACCTAAGGGTTGGGGTTAGCTCTTAACAGCACGTTTTGTGGAGAAATTACATCCATATCATCAAATACCCATCCTTAATTTTTAGCAATGTCAATTTGCCAAATTGCCATACACAGGCAACATTCATTCAGATTAGGCTAGTTACGATGTGCATGCACTTTGATCATGTCCGTTAAAATTTAACTTAAGTAATATATGTCTCTTCTCTTTTACAAATAAAATTTAAAATGATGTTTAAACTTAAATATCTTACACTTGTTTTGGGTGAGACTAAATTCTTAAAAGGTTAGAGAAGGCTATGGAGTTTTATATTGTATTACATACAAATTTAAAGTAGCAAAAGAAAACAATATGGGTCTATTAAAGTTTCAAAACACTTTGTTGAAAAAAATTACTTGTATATTAATATTGTTTATCGATATTTGTATCGATATATCACAAAATTTCCCACCGATATATCGATATGTAAAATGCCCAATCAATGACAGCTCTACCATCATCCATACACATTCTTGGTTTGACCGCCGACGTGTGAACATCGACGCCAACCAACTGTAACCAACAACAGCCAACGATGGAGACAGCTACCATTGAGTTGCCTGCCATCCTATTGTCAATGATCAACGCCTTTGAGTTCCCCGACAACCCGTTATGGCGAGTCGGTCAAGGCCTTGACCACGTCAAGATAGAGTTGACCTACAAGCTGCCGACTAACCAATCAACAGTCAGTGTAGAACAAGCGAAAGAAAAAACGTTTATAATGTCAAATCCAAAGAGGGGGAAGGCCAAACGCAGGACCGAGCCTGCACCTTCTGCTGGCGAGTGGCCTCGCCAGTCTCTGCCTGCCACACAACCACCGCCTACGCGTGCCAAGCCTACGAGACAACAGCCACAATGACGCTGCAAGACACCACGACGTGAGATACCTACAACACCACCTACATCGCCTGCTCCACTTCGACAATGTCCACCACCAGCTACACCTACGATCATCAAAGAACCGACGACAATCCTACGCCCGATCCTCAAGAACGCCAACCGACCACCACCATCACCTATGGTACAACCACCACCACCAAGCGACAAACCTCTGTCTTCGAACCAAAACCAGAGATCAACTGCATATCCGAACTACCAGACTTTGACGACCTACCCGGTACACCTGAGAACTACGATGTACTAACGTTCCCGATCCACTGGACGGTCGAATCACAGTTTGAGATCGCCAGAGTTCGCCGCTACAAGAACAAAGACTACCTCACCTGCTACCACATAGACGATGAAGAACCCAAACCACCTACTACGGCCGATATGACCACGACCAACCCGACCACTACATCCTCTTCGCCTGTCCACAAGAGAACGAGTACCGCGACTTTCCATACATCGAACCAGCCTACAAGCACTTCAAGAACATCTTCCACACCAAAGCTGTACCAGTCACCAACGCCAACCTACAAGACTACTACCCACTACCATTCGCCAACCTAACCGACGACTGCGACTAGCCAACTAGAACCTTCCTCTACTCCCGATCCTTGTGACCTACTTCTACGGCGCGTTACCAGTGTATCTACACACATATTCACATGGATTACAGTGCTCATTTCTGTTTATTCGTGTGGATTTACCATGCTTAGGCCTACTCTCTGGCCTTAGTCTCTACTAGCCAAAATCTCAGCGCGGCCCTAAGAGAGAGCATCAGATTGGATTTCAATTGACCTACTTTTGCTCTCGAGCAAGATAGTGAAATCAACGATTTGCAGCCCAATTGGCATGGATTTCACTATCGTTTTAGGCTCACTTTTCTGACTTGGTGTTCAAAATTCTAAAAAGGGCAGTGCTCCTTTCTTAAGCCTGACATTGCGTCCGTTGTCTGTCATTTATGGGCACGGGCTAGACAAACACGATTTGCAATTTTTCACTTTGTCTAGCCACGATTTGCAGCCCAGGAGCACTTTCACTTTACGTCTCAGTGGTGGAGCTATGGATTAAGTCCGCTCGGCCCCGGCAGACGTAAAACAGCCTAAACGTTACTACTACTACTACTAATCTCAGTATTTGTCTAGACACCCAAAGGATTAACATCTCCAACAGCTCCTAAAAATCCAATAATCAATTTGATTGGCTGTTGCTGCTACCTGTAAAATAACTGATATATGCTCCCTTGTAAAACAGATAACCATAAATACCTATGCACAAAATACCTATGCACATACCTGTGATCACTTTATTGCATTTAATGCAAACAGGTAGTGTCTAGGGGATAACCAATAAGGCAATAAATATTACAGAAGCTGCACGGTAGCTTATCTCTACCTGTATTACCTGTGTCAAAAAGGTATTAATCTCTTGCCACCCGGCGGCTGACTGAGGCCTTTAAAGACTTGAATAACATAATTATCATCATTATTTCAGTATGGGTATTCCTAGATATTTCAACCTGTCCTCATAACTCATCCTACATATTAATTTTACTATTTTCATTGTTCTATGTTGCACATTCTTGATTAAGAATATGTCCAGGTCAGGGATTTTTTTCGGGTGTCTCAGGGGCCGAAATAAGGCCCCATTCCCAATGGACATTAGGTGACTTTTTCCCAATCTGGAGAAGAAAATTCCCAGTCACAGCTGAAAATACTTCTCAACAGTTCCTAAACATTGTGCTGTTTGAAATGATGTTTATCTTTGATAATAAGTTATTATTTAATGATTTAAAATGATTAACCATAATTAACTATGTCCAATTGTAAAATATCATCAACTTTGAATGCCTTGAAAATTTCCCAAATTCTGGGTGTATGTTGCTAATTTTCCCAATCAGAAGGGCCCTAGGGCCCCTCCCCAAAATTGTAGAAAAAAATCCCTGGTCCTTATTCAGAAATGGCAACCACACAACTGTAGCATACTTATAAGGAGAATACAGCTCATTGTTGGTGGGATATTGAACCCCAAATCAGCCAACCGACAAACTGCAATATAGCAGATATGGAGCATCTCAGACTACTGTCCGTACACCATCTTCCAGAAACTGCCATTTCCAAAATTTCACTTAGTCTTACCCAGTCAGTCTTTAAAAGTGCCGCAAAAGGTTTTAAAATTGGTTGACTAATAAAAAAAGTGCCCAAAAATTATTTTGAAGAGGACTTTTGCTTGTACAAAGGAGGTAATCCAAAACCTTGAAATCGAAATCTAGCAAATCTGTTGAATAATATGCAGAGTTTGGCGCTCATCTATGTATA
The DNA here is from genome assembly GCA_964017185.1 of Rugalucina vietnamica. Classification (NCBI taxonomy): domain Eukaryota; kingdom Metazoa; phylum Mollusca; class Bivalvia; order Lucinida; family Lucinidae; genus Rugalucina; species Rugalucina vietnamica. The sequence continues at coordinate 568,631 of OZ024869.1, forward strand.
TGTCACTATTTTGCTTTGGTTTGGTGCATTTTAAATGAAAAATAATCAATTTAGATTTTTTTCCAGGAAAACAGTTACTTCCCTTGCTGATATTTCTCAGTGGAAAAAGCCATATTCAAAAAAGTTTTCTGGCATAAAGTTTTTATTTGTTAAACGGTTTTTCAAAATTTTTGGGGTACTTTAAGACTCTTGGGATCCAAAACGGTGGCATGGTTATATTTTTCTTGAGGTGTTTCAGAAAAGAGAGATTTTGATAAAGACAGTTTCTAGAAGAGGGTGTAGGGTGACTAGGGTCAGTAAGTGACACATTCATAAAACTTTAAGAAAGTTGTGTCATAAAAGATGACATAAATTTGATAATGAGAATCACTTAACTTGTGAAAAAACAGACTCTGGATGCTTGCCTCAGAGTGGATTCTAGTGGAGATGTGAAAATCTCTCTTAATTTTTGCGCCATATTTTTAGTTTGGTGCATCAAAAATCTTGCAAAATACAGATAATATGGTGCATCTTTGTTAGTTCTGTGCGTATTGTGGTTCTTTTCTAAGCCATTTGGGTAGTTTATTTGTGTTGCCACTATTTCATATGATATTTGATCAGTATTTGTTTGGCTAGTCATGGGCCAAGATGAGAGAATATATTGCAGAAGGAACAAGGAAGACACCCCCACCTCCCCCCCCCCCACACACACTTCCGAAAAAAAAAAAAATGATTTCAATGTTCTTAAAACACAACCACATGTAAGATGTTTTTACTACCATATTTTATGTCATTTTAATCATTTATGTTTTTGAATGATTCAGATTATCAAAAACATTTTTGGGCGAACCTCCGGGCCGAGCGGTTAAGAGCGCTATTTCTTAATCACTCGATCATCTCACTGCTGTGTCTGGTGTAGGTTCGAGCCCCGCGCTGGCCACATGTGAGACAAGCCAAGTTCTGCTTGTGGGTGTGCCAACTGGTTTTTCTCTGGGGTCCTCCCATTTTTGCCCCACCTACTGATTGGCCTGTCTGATATGAGCAGAAATAATCTTGAAAGGGACGTAAAACTGAATTAATAATAATACAAAAAATCTATACATACATATATTAAATCTCCTATTTGAAATTATGTCTCCCCCCGACAGGGTCGGGAGACATATTGTTTTTCCCCGTGCGTCTGTCCATCCGTCTGTCTGTCTGTCCGTCACAAATCGTGTCCGCTCTATAACTTGAAAACCGTTAAAGATTTTTCAATGAAACTTGGTACACTTGTAAACCACGACGAGACGATGTGTCATGCACAAGAACCATTACTCTTGCTTGAGTATTTTTGGAGTTATTTCCTTTTGATTATTTTCGATACAATTTTGTGTCCGCTGTATAACTTGAAAACCGTTAAAGATTTTTCAATGAAACTTGGTACACTTGTAGACCACAACAAGACGATGTGTCATGCACAAGAACCATAACTCTGGCTTGAGTATTTTTGGAGTTATTTCCCTTTGATTATTTTCGATACAATTTCGTGTCCGCTGTATAACTTGAAAATCGTTTAAGATTTTTCAATAAAACTTGGTACACTTATTGAGCATGATCAGACGATGTGTCATGCACAAGAACCATAACTCTGGCTTGAGTATTTTATGAGTTATTTCCCTTTGATTATTTTCCATACAATTTTGTGTCCGCTTTATAACTCGAAAATCGTAAGAGTTATTTCAATGAAACTTGGTACACTTATAAAGCACGATGAGATTACGTGTCGTGCTAAAGAACCATAACTCTTGCTTGCATATCTTTGGAGTAATTTCCCTTTGATTATTTTCCATACAATTTCTTGTCCACCCTATAACTTGAAAACCGTAAGAGAAATTTCAGTGAAACTTGGTACACTTATAAAGCATGATAAGACGATGTGTCATGCACAAGAATTATAACTCTTGCTTTCATATCTTTGGAGTTATTTCCCATTGATTATTTTTCCATACAATTTCATGTCCACTCTATAACTTGAAAACCATAAGAAATATTTCAATGAAACTTGGTACACTTATAAAGCACGATGAGATGATGTGTCATGCTAAAGAACCATAAGTCTTGCTTGCATATCTTTGGAGTTATTTCCCTTTGATTATTTTTCATTCAATTTCGTGTCTGCTCTATAACTCAAAAACCATTAGAGATTTTTCAATGAAACATGGTACACATATAAAGCATGATGCACAAGAATCATTACTCTTGCTTTCATATCTTTGGAGTTATTTCCCTTTGATTATTTTCCAAACACTTTCGTGCCCCCTCTATAACTTGAAAACCGTAAGAGATATTTCATTGAAACTTGGTACACTTATAAAGCAGAATGACAGGATATGTGATGCACAAGAACTATAACTCTTGCTTGCATATTTTGGACATGCACGTAGAAAGGGGGGAGACATCAGTTTTCACATAGAAAAGAAATTCTAGTTGTAGGTTGCTATCTTCATGGAAGAAAGAGATCTTGCTCAGAGGTTATACAATTTGAGCCGCCTCATGGGAAAACCAACAATGTGGTTTCCGAACAGGTCTGACACAAACCGGGCTGTACAGTCACAGAAGCAGACTAGAAGCTTGAAATTTTGGAGTTAAGTAGAGGAGGAATTGTACTATCCGAGTATCGAAAACAAAGGCGCTGATCAGCTTCGCGGTTACCGCGAAGCTGATCTGCGCCTTTGTTTTCGCCTATGCAGATTGTTGGTTTTCCCATGTGGCGGCTCATTTGTTTTCATGCTCAGCTCAGCTGAGGCTAAAGTTTATCCTGTTCTGACATAAATGTTAAAATGCCATTTATTTGTATTGTAACATTTTATAAGCAGGATAAATTACAGGCTTTGACGTTCTAAACTTCTAAACCATCAGTTTCAATACTTTGATATTTATGAGCAGTTTAAATTTTATGGTCAGCTGAAAAAAGTTACGGTATATAACCTTGGGGCCTGGATGTTTGAGACCATGCAGTCCTTGTAGGTTGTTACAGGAATGCAGAATCTTTGCACTGAAAGTCGACGAGACAGTGATTCCCCTAACCCTTGGTTTTCCTGTGACATTGACACTTTTCATGGCATATGTGATCAGTACATGTAGTTTTGACCACAGTTTTCCAAAATGATCCAGACCTTCTGCAGGGACTGTGAAAAAGTCAAAACCGCTGGTACATGATGAAACAAGCATGTGCATAGCACATTTCATGTATCTTGCCTAGTCAGTCATCAAGGAACTCACCGGCACACTTGAACAATCTGATAATCCAGAAGTAAAGATGGTCTTTCTCATTAGAGAGAGACGTATTACAGTGACATGTATGTGTTCTTTTGTGTTTCAAACAAATTGAATGATTCATGTAATTTTCAACTTGTAATTTATATTTTCAGGCATTTGCAATGTAGTTTTATCCTGGTACCCATGGCAACAAGTTTTTCAGTCGAGTTCTGGTTGAAATCTTTAGAGCTTGCACAGTATGTTGAACATTTCAAACTACATGGTATAGAGACACAAGAACAATGCATGCACTTGGATGAGGAAAAGCTGAGCAAGATAGGTGTGGCAGCCACTGGTCATCAAAGGAGAATTCTTAACCACTTACCTACTGATAATTATACAGAAACATCGCAAAATCCTGACACTTTTGTTGCATTCCAAAATCCAATAAATCAAAGTTTTCAACCAGCGTTGCCAAAGAAAGAGAAAAGTGCAAGAGATTCATTTCTCTTCAGAGATGATCAGCCCATATATGGAAATGATGATGTACATATAGCAGGGACAAAGAATGAACCAGCCTATATCAATTTTGATAAATCGACTGATAAACCAAAACCTGCTCCAAGGCCGGTTCCAAGACCAAGAAGAAACAAAATGAAGAATGATTCTGATTCAAACGCTACTGGAAAACCAGAACCAGTAAGAAGGCCCACACCTGCACCCAGGAAAAGCCCAAGTCCCACAAGTGCTAGCACACCAACTAGCAGTATTTCTAATGAAGCATCAATCAAGTTTGACATAGATGGTGTGTGCGAAACGGAAACTTCGACAGATGATATTCTAGAACTGTATAGTAAACCCTTAAAAAATGTTAAAGCAGATAAACTACCATCACCCTGTTTGAATGATGACATTCAGGGTCAAACACCTGATTTTGATACTGTTTATGTATCTGGTGATGAAGGCTCACTGAACAGTTTAGATGAAAGATTGGACAGTGGTAAAATTCATGCTTTTAGTGACACAAAATTTGAAAATGCTGAATTTGACCCTCTTTCTGGTGCTTATTCTTTGAAACTTTCTAGTACTTCCCAAGACACAAAATTTCAGTTTGCTCATGAAGTAGAAGGGAATTTAGAACATAAAAATAAAGATTCTGGGACAAAAGAAACTGATAACCAGCATGAGGAAAGTGATACAATCAATAAAGATGATGGGGATGATATTTATGAACCAATATGGGGTCACGAAAAAGTGGAAAAGAAAGAGGATTCAGTTAAACATAAACTTCCCTTGGGTAGTGTTAGAAAATCCAATCTCATAGACTTTTCTCCATTTCCAAAGACAGCTGGGTTTGAATTTCCAAATAAGGATGCCAGTCCAGAAAGTACTGTGGTTAATAAAAGACTGTCCATGTTGACTACATCAGGAGATAGGGGATCAGGTTCTTTTGATCTGCCACCCCCAGAATTTCCTCCACCACCACTACCCCAGAGTGAACCTGTGGATGAATCTGTACTCAGTGACTTTGATCCTTTAGCCACGCCTGTTATACCTCCTAGACCAAACAAAGGATCAACTCATAGATCATTCCACTCATACGAAAATGTCAGTTTTCCAACAAATGCTGATTCTCCAACATTACCACCACAGTTAAATGAAGAACCAGACATTTATCAAGGAGAATCCTCACCCGTGCCTCCTCCAAGGCATAAAGGGGTACCGCAGGATGCTGCTGTAAGTCATGATATATTTGAAAATATTGATCCATTTGGAGAGTTTAAACCTACTGATCCTGATACTGACTTTGATGCAGACATGCTTGCATCTCCATTTAAATCTCCCAAGAAACCAGAAAAGTTAAAAGTTGAATTATCAATGTCGGACAGTAATGCAGCTGAAGGTCCCGTGTATGAAGTGGCACAAGAGGATGTTGTGTACGAGGTAGCCACAGAGGGAGAGGCAGAATATGAAGCCATTGAGGAAGACTTTGATCCATTTGGGCTGAAGAAAGAAATGCTGTCAAGAAAAATCTCCAACACCAGTACTGGTAGCAACAAAGGTCTCAACGAAGTGGTGCCAGCGCCAAACTGGGCCGAGATTACAGGCATGGACAGAATGTACTCATTTGCTGGAGAAATGGGTGAGTACATGTAACAGTACTAATTCTAGAGTAATAATTTTAATCCTAATCAAGACCAACTTGCATAATCGAAAAACAAATTTAAAGTTTATACATGTATCAGCAGAAGTTTTGGAAAGATGATGTAAGCATTGATCAGGATCTGGTGCAATCAGAAGAAATGTCCCACCATAAAAGCCCAGGTGGGAACAAACCAAATTGACAGTCAGCTACTCTTCCTTAAGGTCAGGGTGAAGTAAAACGTCGTTATGCAGCTTTACGCGTGACGTTGCTTTGCGACGCCAGCGGAACAAGAATCGACGCTCTTATGTCGCGCCTTTTTGAACCAAAGAAGGATGAAGCTTTTACGTCATTTAGTACGAATTTTACATTTTTCTTCCCTTAAAGAATGCGACAAATTTTTACCAAAACACAGAAAATGAGAATTTCTGCAGTAAAAGTCATTTATTGTAATTCTTGCGTCAGTCGCACACTGAAATGCAACGCGTGTTCGCGCCACGACGTTACGTTACGTCACGCAAAATACCAAAAACGCACTACCATACATAACAAAACCTCCAATAGCATGAAAACAAGCCTGGTTGTCACGGACTTTCTTTCAAGCAACCTGTTCCAAACTGATTCACGCAGATAATATCAGTTTTTAAAAAAACTTCATCGTGAAAATTTAGGAGAAAAATATGTTTATGTGCGAAATCCGACATCTATTTCCCATTTCCCCATTGAGTTCAATGGCAAAAATGGTGTTTTTAGATTGTCTATAGCTCAAAAACTAATCTGGTAGTCAAGGAATATTTTTGCATATTCCGATGGGGGAGCTTTTAATACATCGATATGCAAAAAATAAGAAAATTCCATCGTAGCGTTTTTTACTTCACCCTGACCTTAATCTCAATGTATTTTTTTTTTATATAAAATTTTACCAACTTTTAAAACTGTTTTTGATTAATTCAAATTCTGCGACTTTTTCATAAATTTATAATGAATTCTGGGGCCCTCAAAAAAAAAAAAAGCACACCCCAAAACATCTATTATTTATTGGAGTGGGATTTATAATTATCATCAGATATATTTCTTGTAATTCTGGTCCTCAATTTATTACACTGCTTTGTTTTTCATAATACATGTAATAATAATCTAACAGAATCTACAAATAAACTTTTTCAATTTGATCAGTGCCTCTTTTATGAAGTGTCTGCAAACATGTACTGCTTTCAAATATTGAATCATAAGACACTTTGACTTGCAAAACTGCAAAGAATGCTTTTACAAGACCTTGCTTTTTAACTCTTTTTCCATTAGATAAACTTCCTGTATCAATTAATCGGCTTTACTGAAGTATCTTACCACAGAGCAGGATACAATTTTTAAGGGATTTGAGGATTCATAACTGTGGCATTTCCTGTTATCCCACTCCTTAGGTTGAAAAAATATTTTCCAAGAAAAGTAGTGTTATGGTCCTTACTTACAGCTGAGGATCACCTCCCTTGAAAAATAGTTACATTACGAAAACTTGCCCTTGCAATATACAGAGATTTTTGAAGTTGTAATTTTAAGCTGAAAATTTTCAGTAAAACATTTTTAGCTCGACTGCACGAAGTGCATAGAGCTATTGCAGTCACCCTGGTCGTTCACGTTCCCGTTCCCGTGCGCGTTCCCGTGCGCGTGCGCGTGCGCGTCACACTTGCGTTAAAGTTTTCTAGAAGTCCATATCTTGACAACCACTTATCAGAAAGCATTCATACTTGGACCATAGATACCCTGTAGGGTTAGCTTTCATTCCATGGCATCGGGCCCTGGGTCCAGGCCAGGGGGTGGGGCTGGAGGTTAAAATCTAGAACACCTTCAAAAATGGCAATTCTTATGTTAAAGTTTTCTAGAAGTCCATATCTTGACAACCACTCATCAGAAAGCATTGATACTTGGGCCATTGACACCCTGTAGGGTCGGCTTCATTCCATGGCATCAGATCCCTGGGTCCATGCCAGGGGGTGGGGCTAGAGGTTAAAATCTAGAACACCATTAATAATAATGGCTTTTCTGTGATATAGTATTCTAGAAGTCTATATCTTGAAAACTTTTTATCAGAGGGCTTTCATACTCGGACCATAGGTACCCTGTAGGGTTGAGTTTCATTCCATGGCATCGGGCCCCTGGGTCCATGCCTGTGGGGTGGGGCTGGAGGTTAAAAACTAGAACACTAAAAAATAGATGTACTGCTGTGTAACTTTTACAAGGAGGCATATCTTGACAACAACTTATCATAAAGCATTCATACTTCATACACTTTAGGTTCCATGACATCGGACCTCTGGGTCAGAGTCAGGGGGCGGGGCTAGAGGTCAAAATCTAGAACTCCTCGATTTTTTTTTTCTTTTTATTTCTTAATAGAAACAACTTAGGAGGATGGTTGGTCATTCATCTTTTGACTTTGTGACACTGTTTTGTGTGTCATGACGGTAAGGGTTGGTTGACCTACTTTCCCTGGTTCAGTGATTTTGCCTTATATCTTGACACTCAATTAGTATATTTTCTTACTTCTTTCAGATTATGAGTTAGTACGACCAGGCCTTTGACCCCAATATACTTATAGGTCACTGTGACCTAATTTCACGGTTCAGTGATTTTGCCTTATATCTTGACACTCAATTAGTATATTTTCATACTTTTTTCAGATTATGAGTGAGTATGACCAGACCTTTGACCCCAATATACTTAAAGGTCACTGTGACCTAATTATACGGTTCAGTGATTTTGCCTTATATCTCGGTACTCAAATGGTTTATGAACAAACTTCTTTCAAAGTATGTTTGCGTATGACAAGACCTTTGACCCTGAAGTAGTCCTAGGTCACTGTGACCTAATTTCACGGTTCAGTGATTTTGCCTTATATTTTGACACTCGATTAGTATATTTTCATACTTTTTTCAGATTATGAGTGAGTATGACCAGACCTTTGACCCCAATATACTTACAGGTTACTGTGACCTAATTTCATGCTTCAGTGATTTTTGCCTTATATCTCGGTACTCAAATGGTTTATGAACAAACTTCTTTTAAAGTATGAATGGGTATGACAAGACCTTTGACCCTGAAGTAGTCCTTAGTCACAGTTAGGTCACTGTGACCTTATTTCACGGTTCAGTGATTTTGCCTTATATCTTGACACTCAATTAGTGTATTTTCATACTTTTTTCAGATTATGAGTGAGTATGACCAGACCTTTGACCCCAATATACTTATAGGTCACTGTGACCTAATTTCACGGTTCAGTGACTTTGCCTTATATCTCGGCACTCAAGTGGTTTATGAACAAACTTCTTTCACACTATGTTTGCGTATGACAAGACCTTTGACCCTAAAGTAGTCCTAGGTCAATATGACCTAATTTCACGGTTCAGTGATTTTCCTTTATATCTCGGCACTCAATTGGTATATGAACATACTTCTTTCACGATATGTATGAGTATGACAAGACCTTTGACCATAAAGTAGTCCTGGGTCACTGTGACCTAATTTCATGGTTCAGTGATTTTGCCTTATATCTCAACACTCAGTTGGTATTTTTTCATACTTCTTTCTGATTATGAATGAGTATGACCACACCTTTAACCCAAACATACTTAAAGGTCAATATGACCTAATTTCATGGTTCAGTGATTTTGCTTTATATCTCAACACTGAATGGGTATATGATCATTTTTCTCTCACATTATGAGTAAGTATCACTAGACCTTTGACCCTGCAATACTTATAGGTCAGTGTGACCTTTTTTCACGGTTCAGTGATTTTGCCTTGTGTCTTGGCACTCATTTGGTATATGAACACACTTCTTTCACAATATGAGTGAGACCTTTAAATCTTAGGTAGTTATAGTTAACTTTTATGGTTGTGATTTTGCTTTATTGCATCAAGGCAAAAAGATGTGAGCATAATGCTTTGGGTTACTGGTCGGGTTTGGCCTTATGCTTGACAAAGGTCAGAAGCAGTCGAGCACGCTGTCCTGCGACAGCTCTTATTCATTTTTTTCTTATTTTTGCTCCAAACATAGATTGTGGGTACACATTAGAACCGCCTCACCGAGACGGTTCTAACGAGTACCCACAATCTATGTTTTGGAGCAAAAATAAGAAAAATAGGTATACCCCTGCATACCCCAGTTTTGCTATATAAAAGTGGGGTTTGAGGGGGTGCACATTGCACGGACATGTTTTCCTGATGTATGGGATGTCCAGGGTGTACCACAATAAAATGAGCCGCGATGCGAGAAAACTGGTCTTCAGGGTTTTCGACCAGGTCTGAAACAAACTGGCCTGTACAGCTAGAGAAGATGACAAGAAGCTTGCAATTTCGGATTTAGGAAGAAGAGAAATTGTACTATCCGTGTAGCGAAAACAAAGGCGCTATCAGCTGTGCAGTTACTGCACATCTGATCTGCGCCTTTGTTTTCGCATGGGCAAAAATCCGGTTTTCTCACGATGCGGCTCAAGTACTCACACCGTACATACGGCTCGTCAAATTCCAACTGGTACGTCAAATTCCAGATGTTTATGTCAGCGCGTGCGTTTTGGCGGGTAAATGATTTTTGTTGTTTTTTTTATTGTTTTATTATACTTTAGCTAATGGTTTCAAAAGAAAATAATAATCGGCAGTCTTGTGTGGACATCCATGCATCAGTACATACAGGTGTCATGGTCAGCTTATCAGTGGATTGGCGAAAACATTGCACGAAAGTCTTAAAATGGCACGTTTTCAGAAAACATCCATACTTTTTGCCAAATATTTCCATAACTAGAAATAATTGAAAGTCGCTTGCTCGAATATATATAGCTTAGTATCTATTTAAAAGCCTGATTTAAACTTTTATTCAAATTTATCACTACTATTGATAGCGCAGCTCATTCTTTTGCACCATGTGTGATTTTACATGATACGAACCACGACAGTCGTTTTATACTTGAAAGACCAGACGGAAAATAGCTTTTGATACGTCAAATAACAGACGTAAACACGACTTTGGATACGTGTCGCATCAGACGTGTTGAGTGTGATTATTTCAAATACCCATGGCACCCTGGCATTGTTTGGCCTTCTTAAGCGGTTAACTTGGAAGTATACGTTCAAAAATGGCCACCTTTAAGACACACGACGTTGATTCACTATATCAACATTTGCACAAAATGTTGAAACCGTAGAATCAACATTAAGACACACATTGTTAAAATAATATTAAAATAATGTTGTTTCGGTCAACCTTTAAACATTGTTGAATCAATTCGATTCACTGAATCAACATTGATTCTACAACATTGTTTCAAAGTTGATTGAATCAACATTGGTTAGAAATTGTTTCAACTTTGTGTGTCTGCTGTTTTGTTTCCACTCAAACACAGTATAACTTTATGAGAGTGATATAGTGGTTGGGGTTTGAAACCTGATTGTCTCAGTTCTTGATCCTTGGTTAATCTTATATTAAAGGCGCTGATAGTCAACGACATTAACCACGGCCTGTTGTGCGGTCGTTTGATCTAGTGGGTAGTTAGTGCCCGTCATCCTCCAGAGGTTGTAAAGCATCAATTCAAACAATCAAAAACACATGTATTTGTTCCGTTGGTATAAAAATTAAATTCCATCAAAGAAGCACATTGGCAAACAAATAAAGCACAGGTTATGCCATGGTGTTTCTAGGGCGAAGACTCAACCGAGCGAATGCGTGAAGACACCTGATGCCTAACAACGCCCCTGGACATTGGAGCATAAGGAAACCAACAATCAGTTTGAACCCTGGTATGCCCAGGCACAGGCCGCAAAGTTCAGTTCCGGCCCATGCCATACTGAATTTATAATCAAAATTAGGGGTATTCATATAAGTAAAGCTAGAAGCAATGCGCTATTCGTAAATAATTCCCCGTCTCATGGCGCTTATACATGTACGTGTACTGAGTCGCGTAGTGTTCTATTTGAATATTTAAAATTGATTTGCAGTAGCCATGTATCAGTTAAGTTTTGTGGAATATTATCAAATGTTCACACTATCTGCTTTCTTTTTTTTTTCCCAAACGTCTATATAGTCAAAAGTACAATCAGCTTTTTGTTCATCGACTGGCCATCTTGAGTAAAAACAAAACGGCATATAAAATCGTTTAAAGACAGTCGTTTCACTTTATTTCCTTTCCAAGTAATGTTTTCTTTATGCAATTTATGGTTAGTAGCGCTGCAAATTAAACCATATACTGACTATTGCATAACAAAGAAGTGTTTTAGTAGACCCGTATCATAAAATGTTGATCTACCGTCTGGATCATTCCGTATCGGCCGTCTGTTATTTCACTTATCATACATGTATGACATTTGCCCGTCTGTACTTTGGCGTATTGTTTTAGTTGTCAAGCGACAGAATAAAAGGATAAATACACTGTAAAAGTTGATTATCAATGATTCTTCCGATGGAGATTGAAAAAATATAAGCCTCAATACGATTATACCATGAAAAGTTTAGGTATTCTGTGTAAAATACAGCAAAATAACTTACCCGCCAAAACGCACGCGCTGACATAAACATCTGGAATTTGACGTACCAGTTGGAATTTGACGAGCCGTATGTACGGTGTGGTACTATAGCACCCCAGGTGCCAAGATTTAGAAGAAACTCTTTGGTTAGGGTTCTTACTTTTAGGGTATAGGCTGAGGATCACCTTCCTTGAAAAATAGTTATACACTTCAACCTCATTATAATGGCCGCACTATAATGTGGTTTTCAATTCAACATGTCCATGGCATGGATCCCAAGTTGTTTATTTTGCCATATGTCTATAGTTAGTAACCTCAATAATAACTCAGTTTCATTTATAACATGGTCTGCTTCTGTAGGCCCCAAAGATAGCGTTATAACGAGGTTGAACTATATTGAAGGTCCAGTAAGTGCTACAATAAATTACTGTAAACCATCTGAGTGCCGAGAGGATGAGGAATGCTGTGTATACAATACATGTAATATACCAAATGACAGAAAACATGTTAAAACATATAATTACCTACTCCAAATAACAAAGTAAAAATTACATGAAACTCACGGCCTTTAATACAGAACAGTCAGTAGCAAGCTACTATACTGTGAGTCTAAATAACATATATTTAAATATATCTAAATAAATTTAAAAGAATAACAACTAATTAACTGCATTAGTACAGTGAGTCACTAATTGCTGGTGGGGACGGCTGGAAGTTTTGATATTTAGAGGTTTGGAAAATGGAAGCATAGAATTCTTATAATAGCCTGGCTTTAGTTGAAATATCACTGGGGGATTTCTGGTTGATTATCATACACTAAAAGGTCTAGTTTATCTGCATTTTTGTCTTGCATTTTATTGTCTTCTTCACAAAATTCATGTAATATTCACAATGTCTTGCAGTCAAAATAGCAAATTAAGGAAGTTAAATTTGGCAATATAAAATTTAGTTAATAACAAAGTCAAGTAAAAACCCATGTGAAAGTTAAAAAAGACCAATGAGTTTAGGTAAAACTAACCAGCCTGCTCAGTTAGCCTCTGTAAGCTCAAGAAAGTATCTGAAACTAGTACAGTGTATAAACACTAGAGTAATAAGCTTTATCTGGTCTAAGAACAATCAACAATGGTCAGACACTACATAATGCTGTAGGGCTAGAATATTTGCATTTTTGTTATCACATTTTCATGAAATAGGTGTTCTCATGATCGGAGTACAAATATAAATAAATAGCATGCAGCGTAATCTTGTTTTATCAATATAATCGAAGCAGGATATATCATTTGTTTATATGTGAAAGTTTACTAAACTTGAAAAAAGAAAATGCAATGAAAGTTTAACTCAATTTAATATGAATAAATGACAAAATACATGTAGATGGACTGTAGAAAAACAGGATCTTATTGAGAAAAAGAAAATAGAAGTTTCTGAGAATTTCACCAAATGTAGGAATCCTCGCAAAGTCCTTTGTAAACTTTGCAGCATAAAGTGGATTATAGTGAAAAGATGGTTAATTCCAGAGAATTTTATTTTACAGTGATGATGAAAATATTTTAAATAAATATGCTGATTCTTCTAATGCATAGATAAAAGTGCTTTAGAATGATACTGACATATTTTAAACAAAGTGTAATGACCATAACCATTTGCTTTATGTCTGCACAATGTTGGCTTAAGACTGTCTTTCTGTTCATAAAAATATAGCATTGCTAATGAAGACTTGTTACAAAAACTGCATAATAAGACATAAAGGCCACTGAGACAGCGTGGAAACAGTTAAAATGGCTAGAATGGTGGAAAGTGGCCTTTATGAAAACCAAGAAATAATAGATTATAATCATCATCAGAACAGAATAATTGATGAAAATCAAAAATGTATGGCGTCTCTAGAAGACAATTCTTGCTGTTTGAGTGTGTTTTATGATGATGATGTTTATGCAAATCAAGACATGATAGCTAATCATCTACAAAGTACAAATGAAAATCAAAATTGTAATGTGAATAACACTCATCAAACGCTTCAAGAACATGGTCCATGCAAGTCAAATTCTAGTTTGTTTTATGACAATGGAATTCATAGCTCACATGAAAACCCTAAAAAAGCAGTTAAAAACGAAAATGGTAAACTGATTTACACACGTCAAAAACAAGAATATGATTCTTGTAGTTCTAGTGTGTTTTATGATTGTGAAAACACAATTCAAAGTTCACATAAAAACCCTGATATGACTGGTAATAATCAAAATGGTAATCTGATTTACACACGTCAGACACAAGAAAACAATTCTTGCAGTTCTGTTTCTAGTGTATTTTACGATACTGATGAAGGGATTCATAATAGATTGACATTGTTGAGTGGCATAAGTGGATCCTGCATCTGTGAAAGTGTATCATCATGTTCTGATTCAGAGTCCGGAATATGTAGTATACTTGGTAGGTTGCCTTACACATGTCATAGAAATCGTTCTAAATTGACTTAATTTTGATTTTATATGTTTTCATTCTACATGGCAATTTTGTTATCCTGAGGTATATTGTACCCTTGACAACCAAACCAGTTTGTCCTGCTTTCTGGATAGATGTCACTATACATATGAGCCGCTTCATGGGAAAAACCAACAATCTGCATATGCGAAAACAAAGGTGCAGATCAGCTTCGCGGTAACAACAAAGCTGATCAGCGCCTTTGTTTTCACTACTCTGATAGTACAATTCCTCTTCTACTTAAATCTGAAGTTTCAAGGTTCTAGCTCTTTTCTGTGCTCGTTCAGATCGGTTTGTGTCGGACCTGTTCGGAAACCACAACGTTGGTTTTCCCACGAGACGGCTCATATTTAAACAATGTGTTACTGTATGTTCAATTAACAAAGTTGACTTTTTGTTAATACATGATAATCTCAACAATAGACAATTGTGTGATTTGTCTATTGTGTCCATTGTCCACAGCAGTTTTTTTCTTCCTGATAGTCTCCACAATTGTAAGTGCAGTTTTATTATTGATCAATTACATGCATGTAAGGTCAGGGTGTTGTAAAAAAAATGCCACCCAAAAATCTTTTTAATTTTTTGCACATTATCTATGCTTTACATGCTTGAATGATGCGCTTTACATGCTTGAATGATGCTTGCCTATCAGAATATGCAAAAATATTACTACCCTTGAACTTCCATATTCATTTTTAAGATATCTGCAATCCAGAATTACGAAATCATATTATTGAACTCAATGAGGATAATGAAAAAGTCATATTTCACACAAAGATACAGGTTTTGCTATGTAGGGTAGGCCCTAGTGCGCTTTTGGTATTTTCCGCAACATATTGAAAAGCTATGGTTGAACTGGCGTCAAATTTGAATGTGCGACAGACACAATAATTACAATAAATGTCTCTTGTGACAGAACTTTCATTTTCTGTGTTTTTGTCGCAGTCTTGAATAGATAAAAATGTAAAATTGGTACTAAATGACAAAAAAGGACAGCATTCCCTGGATCAAAAAAGCTTGATGTAAGAGCGTTGACTCTTGTTCTGTTAGCGTTGCAAAACAATATCACACGTAACACTGCACTATAAACATCTATTTACAACACACTGACCTTAAGTTGTTTTTATGCGCCTTTTTCTGCAGCTGGTACACGCATTATAGTTATCAGGCCAGGTTGATAATACATGTACCTTGTTAGTTTTTTGCTTCCAAACTGATTATTTTTCTGTAAACCTTAGAAGCAAGAGACCAGCGGCGTAGCTATGTGTATGCATATACGCATGTGCGTACACCTTGACGCCACAAAATTGAGATTTTTGTCTGAAATCATAGTATTGGGAATATTTTTATGACTTTAACAATCCTGAACAACTTTTCTACATCCATTGGACAGTACCCTCAGACACCCATTAACAAAGTGTGTACTCTGTATTTTTGCCCAGCTACGCTCCTGGAGATTGCTTTTGCACTTACCAACACCCCCTGGACCTGAAACAAGAATTCATTAACACACACACAATGTACAACACAACAACACAATCTGCATCTATACAGGCTAAAAATAGTATTATAATGTGGTTGATCAGTACATGTAGGGTTATAAAATATGATTTTCTTTACTTTTTTTCCCAGATGATACAGGCAGCAGTGGAAGTAATGATGATTTACTTGATGAGGAACAGGATGGCATGAACACTGTACAGGTCTTACCAACCACAGTATGTAGTGTAAGTAATGCATTGTAACCACGCCCCTACCCCCACTCCCACCCCCCACCTACAGGGAAGGGTGGGGACAGATGATACAGGCAGCAGTAGTAGTAATGATGATTTGCATGATGTAGAACAGGGTGACAATGAACGCTGTACAGGTCTTACCAACCACTGTATGTAGTGCAAATATATTCACGCCCCTACAGGGAAGGGTGGAGACAGATGATACAGGCAGCAGTGGTAATGATACAGGCAGCAGTGGAAGTAATGCATTGTAACCACGCCCCTACCCCCACTACCACCTACAGGGAAGGGTGGGGACAGAAGATACAGGCAGCAGTGGAAGTAATGATGATTTACTTGATGAGGAACAGGATGGTATGAACACTGTACAGGTCTTACCAACCACAGTATGTAGTGTAAGTAATGCATCTTTCATATGTAACCACGTCCCTACCCCCACCCCTAACCTACGGGAAAGTATGTAAGTAATGACTTTCATATATAACCATACTCCTATTCCCACCTATGGGTAAGGGTTGGGACAGCCTAGCTATTGTTCAATGAAACACATCAATTTATTTTATGTCCATGTCCCATGTATGAAGGTATTTGATTGCATTTTGATCTGCAAGTCTGTTTGATAAATTTAAGTTGATCCCCACTTCCATATTGAAAGTTCCAAATACAAAAAAAAAAGATATTTATTTACCTGTCGTATAAGTGTTTTGTATATAATATATGTACTTCCTTATTGAATAACTTGAAGTTATCTTTCATGCAATGCTAACCATTTAATCTGTAATCTTTGGACTATCTGAATTTCAGATCCAATAGTGGGAGTGTTCTAGATTTCTAAGCAAGTCAAACACACAAATAGGGCTGTGTATAGCCTCTTAAAGTAGCTTGCATTTGTAAATTTCAGATATATGAAGAAGTTTGATTGCACTTATTATTCATGTAGAGAATTGAAATGCTCTGATAAGCTGACCTGTCCTATTTTGTTTTCACATAAAAATGCAAAAACACAAACAAGCTTTCTTGCCAGTGTTGAAAATGGCTCATTTAATGATAAAAAAAAAATGATTGTTAGAGTATATGTATCATTTTTCCATGACTGCATTTTTAGCAGTTTTATATTTGCTAAAAGGATGATATGGAAGTAAATAAAAGTTTCAAAGAGTATAGATACAATACAACTCTGCTTGTTTTTGTAAACATTTTCTCTTATGTTTGGGTTGTGATGTTGATCATGTCTATCCAAGATTAAAGCTGTTTACTGTCAACATGTAAAAAATCTTACCATCCTATCTCTCAGTTTTCGCTAAAACAACTTTGTAGACCATTAGCTGAAATAAATGAAATAATGGTTTACTTGGATTTCGTATTGTAAAATGAGCCTGTGCATAAGAAGACCAACAATTTGGGTTCCGATACAAACCGGGCTGTACAGTCACAGAAGATGGTTAGAGGCTGTAAATTTTGGATTTAGAAAGTAAAAGAATTTTACTAGCTGTGTAGCGAAAACAAAGGCACTGATCAGCTTCGCAGTTACTGCAAAGCTGATCTGCACCTTTGTTTTCGCCTATGCAGATTGTTGTTTTTACCATGCGGCAGCTCAAATTTAACAATTATGCAAATGTAACTGTATATCACCAATCAGTTGTTGAAGTTTTGATGTTATGCAATAACAGACAACACTATGAAGCCACATTCTGCACATAGATATACCTCTATTAAGCAAAGTACATGTACAGTCTTGTGCATATAAAAAGTTGCAATTATGGTTGTTATATGTAAATGATGTGTTCTTATGTTTCCAGCCCAGAAAGACAGAGAGAAGTGGCTACCTGTACAAACAGGGAGGGTACGTACCACTGGCTCTTATATAAGCCCTGGTGCAAGAAAACCAGTCTTTGGGTGTTAGACCATGTCCGACACAAACAGACCTGTACAGTCACAGAAAAAGGCTACGAGTAGGAGCTTGAAATTTAGGTTTTATGAAGAAAAGAATTTATACTATCATTACTATGCATGTAGTGAAAGCAAAGGCACTGATAAGCTGTGCAGTTAATGCACAGCTACTGCACAGCTGTTCTGCATCTTCTTTTTTTGTAAAGGTTTTCATGTGATGTGGCTCATATTTCTTTGTGCAAATCGTGAAAAGATTTTTCTGCCAATACTGGCATGCAGAAATCACCTCTGTATTACGCAGTTTTAACTAATTAATAAATAGAACATGGGGAAGCGTCTGCTTTTGCTTTAAAGTTATAAGACTTGTCCTGGGCTTCATTTCATATAAAAGCAACATCAGGATAATATGTCCGTGTAATGTATACCCCCTCATACTCCACTTTTATATAGAAAAACTGGGGTATGCAGGGGTATACCTATTTTTCATATTTTTGCTCCAAAACATAGATTGTGGGTACTCTTTAGAACCGCCTCGGCAAGGCAGTTCTAACGTGTACCCACAATCTATGTTTTGAGCATAAATTAGAAAAACAGCAAAAAATTTTCTGCTAAAAGTTTTCACATTTTACAACTTTAAAAATCTCTGTATATTGCATGGCCATGTTTTCGTAATGAATTATGGAGAAAAAGTCCAAACAGGATGTCACACTCAATCTTTTACTTTTAGGCCATTAAAGATTACATCTTTTTAAAATTGTCTCGTCCCAAATGTTTACTTCTTGGTTCGAAATGATATCAAGACATTAAAGATAATCTTCTTTGATAAATTACAAGTGTTTGTCCTCATTTCAGTATTTTAATTGTTAGATTCTACTTTCCTTTGTAGGATAAAGCAGAACCGTGGCTGGAGAAAACGATGGGTAATATTTGATGGGAAGAGTCTCCGCTACTACTCTAATCAGAAGGTACTACAGTGGCCAATCTTTTACGACACTCTGGAATACTGTTATCTGTATTCAGTTAAAATTCAAACAATGTAGCCTGCTGTTACCTTGCTATCGAGAATACCTCCGATAGACACACAGAGAATGGTGCTCTTGGCAATTTAACCTTATAAAGACTGTATGTGACTGTCAGATGCAAATTTGTTCAAATTTCCATCACATGCACTGCTTGCTTAACTTATAAACAATCTACTGTACCAACAAGGAAGCCATAAAAGGCATTTTGAGATGTTGAAATCATTTATGCCAGTTTGTTATCTACATGAATTATAATTTTTCAGACCCAGGTGTCAAAGAGAGTTGTCCCCCTTTCCTGTATGAAGAAAGTTGAAATAGATGTGAAGGTTGGTATTTATAGCATAGAGAGTAGCTGTTAGTACTAACACAATCAGTTATTTAAATGGAAATAACAAACAATATCATAGCCTATGTGTTCTATAATCAGAAATTTTAATTAATCGGGTATGTCTATATTAATATAAAGAAAAAAATGTACCATAAATTTATATAGATATGAAAGATTATCAATCTGCAAAGCTTGACTGCATCCTGTATCTGTGTACATTTTTTTTTTTTTTTCGAAGGCATATAGTTTGCAATTAATCATTGTACTACATGTATATGGGAGTGCTTTCCAATTGTATAGCATCACAAAGCTAAAGATTATAGATATAATGTTAGTGGTTACATTTTCAAAGGTTTCCATCTTAAAATTTTGGAATAAATTTCCTGTTTTTATTCAGAAACAGCCATTAGACATTCTAGAAATGACTTCTGAATTCAAAGGAAAAAATCGTCGGTTGAAATAATTTCCTCTTTAAGAAACAAAGTGTGAAAATTTTAACAAAATAGTGTTTTAATTTTAAGCTTAAAGAACTTCCCACGGCAGTGAGTTATTCATGCATAATTGAAGCCATGATGCATATCATTTGAAAGAAACTTGACCCAAAAAATGCAATAAAATTTCAAACATTTTTTTATCTTTAGAGGTTGGCTCATGGTTTCAATTTCTGACAGTTTTACTTCCTGGTTTGAAATTGGAAGGGAAATTGCTGTCGTCATGATGCTTCATCAAAATACAATTTTAAGAGTGTTATATGTTTGATGCAAATTTTGTATCTAACTTGGTGCATTTTTTCTAACCGGTTTTATTTACTGTTGCATTTGCAATACATGAAGTAGGTGTTGCAAGCAGATCAACTGAACATTATCATATATAACTTGGAAGGTTTCAATATTTACCATAGAAACATATCTCACAAGGACAAAACCTGACGTGAGAAGATTTTGTATTTCGAAAATACTTTTATTAATGTTCAGTCATGTTCTCCCTGACTGATTTTCAAAATATTTGAAGATCCTATTTTGGCAAAATGAAAACTGCTGAAAAATTATGTTCCATGCTCTCTAATTGCCAGCATTTTTTCCCATATAAGTTTTTTTACACATAAAGATTTTAAAACATGAACAGACATGACATCTAGAATGAAAGAGGTATATGTTGCTCAAATATGGATGACTATGAGATATTACCATGACGATAACAGTATGTCCTTTCATTCTTTATTTAAATGATAATTCTGCATCTACAAATGAATAATATTCAGATATATGTTACATGTAACCAGATTATTGTCATCTGCTTTGTGTAATTGCCAAGCTATGTGTAACCTCTGAATTCATACACATTTTCCTCTACTGTAATACTCTTTTTTATTGCAGCCACCTGGCAATTATTTTCAGGGTTTTTCATCACTCTATACATGTACATGTGTACCCGCGATGCAACCAAATTTGTTACGGCATAAATTGATGCAACATAACACACAGCAGGTGAATTGGAGGTGATTGGAAGTTGGATCGAATGGTTCATTGCCTTATCATAGGTTGTTCTGTAATAAATCGGCTTCCAATGACCACACTAAATGTTGTCATATGAAGTGTGATGTAGCATCAAGTTGCACCGTAACTACATGTATTAGTTGCATTCAATATATGTAGGGTGTTCCTGGAAGAACAATTTTCAGGCAATTTATTTAACTCATATAAGCCTGGCGTCCCTTTTGTGGGACATAGGCAAACAGTATAGCCCCAGATGTGACGCCGCAGAACGCGGCGTCCTATCTGGGGCTATTCTGTTTGCACAGAGAAATTTCATCGAAAAATGAGATAAAAATAAAAATCACTCCTAACACCCCTAAATTAGTAAAATGAAAGTTGACTCATCCAATTGCTACATGTAACTATGGGAGAATCCATTCTTCAAATATGGGTTAAGAAGACTGCAGACCAAGAACAGTATACTGATAGACATTCATTAGCCCATTTATTATGCCCCCAACTTTGAAAAAGTTGGAAGGGCATATTGCTTTTGGCTTGTCTGTCTGTCTGTCTGTCTGTCTGTGTGTGTGTGCGTCCGTTAACTTTTGAACGGTGAATGGTAGGGTTTTGAAATTTCATTAGTGTATTCCTCATGAAAAAATAGTTGACCCGTATTTTTTTTCATGTCCGAGTTATGCCCCTTTTCTGAGTTATGTCCCTTTGAAAACAAAATTTGAAAATCTTGTGTGCAAGATATCTCAAAAAGTATTTGAGCTAGAGACTTCATATTTGGTATACTGATTGGGGCTAAGGAGTAGATGACCTGATTAACTTTTGAGAACTTTCCGTCAAATTTTGACAAAAATACGGAATTTCGAAATTTTGATTGATTTTTCCACTTTTCCGTGAAATTTGAAACTTTTGAAAGGTGAATGTTAGGGTTTTGAAATTTCATATACAGATTCCTCATGAAAAAAAAGTTGACCCATATTTTTTTTCATGTCCGAGTTATGCCCCTGTTTGGAGTTATGCCCCTTTGAATACAAAATTTGAAAATCTTGTGTGCAAGATATCTCAAAAAGTATTTAAGCTAGAGCCTTTATATTTGGTATACTGGTTTGGGCTGAGAAGATGATCACCTGATAAACTTTTGAGGACTTTCCGTCAAACTTTGACAAAATTACTCCATTTTGAAATTTTCACTCCATTTCTTACTTGTCTGTAAAAAGCTTACATTCTGTTCCTGGACCGGGGTCAAAACAGAGGCAACTGAACAGCTTCTTAAGGAAATTAAATTTCACTTCATTCGAATGAAATGAATCATACAAGCTGCCAGTTTAGGGGCAAGCATACAGTTGGGGGCATAGTGTTTTACAAACACGCATTTCTAGTTTTCACAAATTTCATTTTCCAATAAATTTTCAAACATAAGTAGCTCTGGAAATAAACTGGTTTGCAGTAACCCAATTGTACTCCATAATAGACATGAAGTGTCTTTTATTCTCATTGTTTGATTATTGTTCTGGTCTTAGAGGGGCATAGTTTTTGACTTTATATCCTTTCGTTTATTATAGCCCCGCTTTGAAAAAGTGGGGGCTATACTGGATTCACCCTGTCCTTCCGTAGTTCCGTTATTCCGTTATTCTGTCCTTCCGTCCTTCCGTCCTTCCGACATTTTTGTTTCCGTTCATTATCTTGAGAATGGCTCGACAGAATCTAACCAAATTTTGTATGCACATCAACATTGACAAGATGTAGCTTGGGATTGTAACCCGTCATTTTTTTGCAAAATTTTGACGGAGTTATGGCCCTTGATTGACGTAAGAATTTCGTTTCCGCTCAATATCTTGAGAACGAATTGACAGAATCCGACCAAATTTTGTATGCACATTAACATTGACAAGATCTAGCTTGGGATTGTTACCCGTCATTTTTCGCAAAATTTTGACGGAGTTATGGCCCTTGATTGACGTCAGAATTTCGTTTCCGCTCAATATCTTGACAACGAATTGACAGAATCCGACCAAATTTTGTATGCACATCATCATTGACAAGATCTAGCTTGGGATTGTTACCCGTCATTTTTTGCAAAATTTTGACGGAGTTATGGCCCTTGATTGACGTCAGAATTTCGTTTTCGCTCAATATCTTGAGAACAAATTGACAGAATCCGACCAAATTTTGTATGCACATCAACATTGACAAGATCTAGCTTGGGATTGTTACCCGTCATTTTTTGCACAATTTTGACGGAGTTATGGCCCTTGATTGACGTCAGAATTTTGTTTCCACTCGATATCTTGAGAACGAATTGACAGAATCCGACCAAATTTTGTATGCACATCATCATTGACAAGATCTAGCTTGGGATTGTTACCCATCATTTTTTGCAAAATATTGACGGAGTTACGGCCCTTGATTGATGTCAGAATTTCATTTCCGCTCAATATCTTGAGAACGAATTGACAGAATCCGACCAAATTTTGTATGCACATCAACATTGACAAGATCTAGCTTGGGATTGTTACCCGTCATTTTTTGCACAATTTTGACGGAGTTATGGCCCTTGATTGACGTCAGAATTTTGTTTCCACTCGATATCTTGAGAACGAATTGACAGAATCCGACCAAATTTTGTATGCACATCATCATTGACAAGATCTAGCTTGGGATTGTTACCCATCATTTTTTGCAAAATATTGACGGAGTTACGGCCCTTGATTGATGTCAGAATTTCATTTCCGCTCAATATCTTGAGAACGAATTGACAGAATCCGACCAAATTTTGTATGCACATCAACATTGACAAGATCTAGCTTGAGATCGTTACACATCAGTTTTCGCAAAATTTTGACGGAATTACGACCCTTGATTAATGTCAGAATTTCGTTTCCCCTCAATATCTTGAGAACAAATTGACAGAATGCGACCAAATTTTGTATGCACACCAGCATTGACAAGATCTAGCTTGGGATTGTTACCCGTCATTTTTTGCAAAATTTTGATGGAGTTATGGCCCTTGATTGACGTCAGAATTTCGTTTCCGCTCAATATCTTGAGAACGAATTGACAGAATCCGACCAAATTTTGTATGCACATTAACATTGACAAGATCTAGCTTGGGATTGTTACCCGTCATTTTTCGCAAAATTTTGACAGAGTTATGGCCCTTGATTGACGTCAGAATTTAATTTCTGCTCAATATCTTGAGAACGAATTGACAGAATCGGACCAAATTTTGTATGCACATCATCATTGACAAGATCTAGCTTGGGATTGTTACCCATCATTTTTTTGCAAAATTTTCACGAAGTTACGGCCCTTGATTGATGTCAGAATTTCATTTCCGCTCAATATCTTGAGAACCAATTGACAGAATCCGGCCAAATTTTGTATGCACATCAACATTGACAAGATCTAGTAGCTTGGGATTGTTACACATCAGTTTTCGCAAAATTTTGACGGAGTTACAGCCCTTGATTGACATCAGAATTTCATTTCCGCTCAATATCTTGAGAATGAATTGACAGAATCCAACCAAATTTTGTATGCACATCATCATTTACAAGATCTAGCTTGGGATTGTAACCTGTCATTTTTTTGCAAATTTTGGCGGAGTTACAGCCCTTGATTGACTTCAGAATTTTGTTTCCGCTCAATATCTTGAGAACGAATTGACAGAATCCGTCCAAATTTTGTATGCACATCATCATTGACAAGATCTAGCTTGCGATTATTACCCGTCATTTTTCGCAAAATTTTGACGGAGAACGAATTGACATAATCAGACCAAATTTTGTATGAGCATCAATGTTGACGAGATCTAGCTTGTGATAGCTTGTGATAGTTACCTGTCATTGTTTTTTCACCCTGCAAAAAAAGCTGAGAAGCGGGGCTATAGTCAGATTCTCTGACAATTCTAGTTTACATCTGTCCAAAGTACCATAATTTTAGATGCCATATTCAAGTATTTCTCTTTTTTTTCATCCATCAGGACGTGGGGGTAGGTAGACCCCAATCAGCCTCATTTTCAACAGTTTCTGACTTCTTCGTAGTAA
Organism: Rugalucina vietnamica; assembly: GCA_964017185.1. NCBI lineage: Eukaryota > Metazoa > Mollusca > Bivalvia > Lucinida > Lucinidae > Rugalucina > Rugalucina vietnamica. The sequence goes on from OZ024869.1 coordinate 593,493, forward strand.
GTTATAAATATCTTTAACTAATATGTGTATAGTATAATAAAACATGTATAGAATCACAGTTAGCATTATTTTTGTTTCTTTATAGAATGCTTTTGGTTTGTGCCATATATGTGACAGTATCTGACATTTTGGGTCTTGTGTAGTCAAAGTCGGAAATCTAGTTTTTAACATTTTTACAATTTTTATTATGTTAATGGTCCATGTCCAAAAGCTTTAATAAAAGCGCTAACGATTAATAAGAAAAATAGAGAAAACACGCACCACCCAAAGTTTGAATCTTATGGTTCTTAATTGGTATATAAATTAATTGGCCTTGGAAAATCGTTTGTAACACAGAGTTACAGTATCCTGTTCTGTTGTCCTTCACAGTGAATGTTGTCTTAATATTATAGAATCGGAAATTGCGAATGTCTTGGTAGAAATATCCAAACTATCTTATTAGCGGCGTTTTGGAACAAATGTCTGAGTGAGCAAAAATTCAATTAACGTCGCACGCAGTTTTGTGACGTCAACTTTAGTTCACGTTTTGTGACGTCAACGTCTTACCTCCACAAGACCGAAAATCTCAGAGAATGTCACATATAGTTCTATATGTGTAGTATACACCTTTAGAGCTCACCTGAGCCTACACCTGAGCCGTAGGCTTACAGAAGAGCTTAATAGTATACCCGTGATCCGGCGTCCAGCGTCGTCCGTCGTCCACAATTAAAAAGATCTTCTCCTCTGAAACCGCTAGGCCAATCAAAGCGAAACTTCATGTTAAGCATCCATAGGAAGGGGAACGAAAGTTTGTATAAATGGTCTAGGTCACATGACCAAGATGGCCGCCATGGCTATAAATAGCAAAAATATTCTTCTCCAGATCCAGAAGGCATATGATTTTGAAACTTGGCATGAAGCATCAGGCAATAGAGCTCTACAAAGTTTGTATAAATCATGACCCTGGGATGACCTTGACCTATTTTATGGCAAGGTCAACATAGGTCACCCATGCATTTGAATGGGGAAAATTGATAAAATGTGATTTGAAGGGAAAAACTTGCAGGAAATGAGCAAATGGACAGAATATTTATGTTTATGAAAACATTTTGTCCCCAGGGCATTGTCTGCGCCTGCCCCGGGGCTATATACATGAATATGACCATAATATTCTAAAATCTTCTTCTCTGAAACCGCTTGGCCAATCAAAGTCAAAGTTTATGTGGAGCATCGTTAGGAAGGAGGAATGAAAGTTTGTATAAATGTTCTAGGTCACATGACCAAGATGGCTGCCATGGCTATAAATAGCAAAAACCTTTAAAAGTATTCTTCTCCAGAGCTATAAGGGCTAAGATTTTGAAACTTGGCATAAAGCATTCGGCAATGGAGCTCTACAAAGGTTATTATAAATCATGACCCTGGGATGACTTTGACCTATTTTACGGCAAGGTCAACATAGGATGCCTATGCATTTTGAATGGGGAAAATTGTTTAAATGAGATTTGACAGGCAAAACTTGCAGGAAATGGATAAATGAACTGGAGATTTAAGATTCTGAATAGGCCTGGGACCCAAGGGGTGGGTCTGTCCCTGCCCCAGGGTATTTTACTTGTATATAACCATAATATTCAAAGATCTTCTTCTTTAAAACCACTTGGCCAATCAAAGTCAAATTTTATAGGAAGCATCTGTATGAAAGGGTAACCAATGTGGTCATAAATTAACCAGGTCACATGACCAAGATGGCTGCCATGCCCATGTTTGGTAAAAACACTTCAAAAATCTTCTTCACAGGAACTGCTGAACCTATTGCAATGTAGCAATTAAAACTAGAGTACTACAATGTGTGTATAAATCATGATCCTGTGATGACCTTGACAGATTTTACAGAAATATGCAGAAAACTATTAAAATGACACTGAAGGGAAAAACTTCCAGGAAATGGGTAAGCGGATAGAATATTTATGAATTTGAAAAAGAAATTCACCCCAGCGGGTATTCTGACTGTCCTTGGGCTACATACATGTACGTGTATATGACCTGGTATATATCTCAGATCTCAGGTGAGCGTTTACAGGACCATTGGTCCTCTGGTTTGGTTGATTGTATATTAAGTTGATTTGTATGTGTATATTTTTTCTCGGCACTGTTTGTAAAAATGTGTAACCTGCAAATAAATGTTATGTTAAATGTAACTTGGGATTTAATCATAAAACAGGTACTTATTCTTATGTTGTTTAGCATGCGTATACTTAAAACATCATATCAATGCTTGCTTTAATTTTTGATTATCACCGGATATCCATTTTAACAGTTTGCCTGTAATTAATGATGTTTTATAGTTTTTAGCTCGCCTGCACGAAGTGCATAGAGCTATTGTAGTCACCTCGGTCGTCCGCGTTTACGTTTACTTTTACGTCCGCGTCACACTTTCGGTTAAAGTTTTTTAGAAGTCTATATCTCTTGACTATGTTGATGGATCAAGTTGATACTTTGCATGTGGATAGATATTGGTCTGAAGTTTTACGCAGTACCATCATGACCCACCCTGGGTGACCTTGAGGTCAAGGTCACGGACTTAGAAATTTTGTGTTTAAGTTTTTGGTTAAAGTTTTTGTAAGTCAATATCTCTTGACCATATTGATGGATTGAGTTGATACTTTGCATGTTGCTAGATATTGGTCTGAAGTTTTACTCAGTACCATCATGACCCAACCTGGGTGACCTTGAGGTCAAGGTCACGGACTTAGAAATTTTGTGTTTAAGTTTTTGGTTAAAGTTTTTGTAAGTCTATATCTCTTGACCATATTGATGGATTGAGTTGATACTTTGCATGTTGCTAGATATTGGTCTGAAGTTTTATGCAGTACCATCATGACCCACTCTCGGTGACCTTGAGGTCAAGGTCACAGACTTCGAAATTTTGTGTTTAAGTTTTTGATTTAAGTTTTTGTAAGTCAATATCTCTTGACCATGTTGATTTATCGAGTTGATACTTTGCATGTTGGTAGATATTGGTCTGAAGTTTTATGCAGTACCATTATGACCTACCCTGGGTGACCTTGAGGTCAAGGTCACAGACTTAGAAATTTTGTGTTAAATTTTTTGGTTAAAGTCTAAATCTCTTGAACATGTTAATGGATAAAGTTGATACTTGCATGTTGATAGATATTGGTCTCAGGTTTTATGCTGTACATCACAACTCACCTGGATGACCTCGAGGTCAGGGTCACGGACTTGGAAGTTTTGTGTTTAAGTTTTGGTTAATGTTTTTATAAGTCTATATCTCTTGAACATGTAGATTGGTCAAGTTGATACTTTGCATTGGTCTGAAGTTTTATGTTGTACCATGATGACCCACCTGAGTGACCTTGAGGTCAAGGTCATGGGTCATAGATTTTGACAGATGTAGTGGCAAAGCACAAGTCAGGCGAGCTACGCTGTCCTGCGACAGCTCTTATTTTGAAGGGAGTTAGGGGCTTTCTCTTGCTTTTAAAGAAAAGCTACTTCATTTTTATAACAATTTATTGTATTATTTCAATATGGATGGTTTATATCAAAGTTGAATAATCTATTGTTAATATCAGGTATGGTTTCTGATTGATGCTTTCATCATTTTTCATCATATTTGCCTCTTTTGTTAATACCATGTCTCCATATGATCTAGCTGTTGAGTGGGTTGTAAAACATGAGTGTCACCACCACCATTTATGCTAAACGTCTTTAGTTCTGAATTGTTTTGTAGCAATTTGCCCTCCCCTAGTAATGTTTCTGTAGTGCCTTTCTCGTAGAAGCTTGATGCCAGCTCACTCAGTCTTCTAGTTGATAACAAAATATGATGCATGAGTCTAGTTATCTGGTTCTCTAGAATTTTATAATTGTTCTTCATAAAAATGTGACTTGGATGCCAATGCTTCTGCAATGTGATTTGGAACAAGCATTAGTAATTCATCTGAGCACCCAGAAGATAAGATTTTCTGTAGAAAAACAGTCAGTTAGAATATTAACACTTACTATTAAAGATAATGGAACAAAATCATTAAAAGTTTTGGTAAAATTGTAACAAATACCAATATATGCATTCTTGACAATTCCTTATAATCTCTTTCCACCTGTTTACTCTCATATAAATGTTCACTAGGTTATTGTTTATATTATCTTGTATTTTCAGCCGGCCAACAATCGTCAGTTCAAGTTTCAACTTCATTGTACCAATAGAACTTTCCTTTTTGCTACAGACACACTTGGTAAAATATTTCAGTAATTTCAATGATAGAATAGTGTTTAATCTAGCTAAAACTATAATAGTCTGAGCTTTTTACATAAATTGGAATTGAGCTAAATATTTTAACCCACATGAGCCAAAGGCTCATCAGCTAAGACCACAGATCAGTTAGGTTGTAAGTCACTTCAATTTCATTTTGTAACAGTACAAAAACATGTACATGTAATATAATATACAGATTTTTCCCAAGTTGTAAAAACTGAAAACTTTCACTGGAAAAATTTTGGTAGTTTCTAATAGATTTGCTTAAAACATTGATAGGGTACATGTAAGAACCACTTGGGTGAGTTGGTTCTAACAAGTACCCACAATCAATAGTTTGGATGAAAATAAGAAAAAAATGAAAACCCCTGGTAACCAAAATTTTTACATTATAAAAGGTGGTATAAAGTGGTATACATTTCACACTTTCATGAACACGAAATCCTGATGATAGTCATTTTTTATGCCAGTCAAAGAATGTGTGACAACAATAAATGAATGTTTATTGTTTTCCACAGATGATTGTCAGATGTGGTCTCAAACTTTGATGGCGGCCATTATCAAGTATGAGGTAGGTTGTAACTTTGTATATGTTTAGTTAAGTGAGTTCTTTCATTTGGATGTATTTTTTTGTCAAGTACAGATACTAGTAAGTAAGTGAGTATTTTATTTATATGTCACATGTCTGTACAAATTATATACATTCTCAGCAAAATAACATATGAGCCGCCTCATGGGAAAACCAACAATCTGCATAGGCGAAAACAAAGGCGCAGATCAGCTTCGCGGTAACCGCGAAGCTGATCAGCGCCTTTGTTTTCGCTACTCGGATAGTACAATTCCTCTTCTACTTAAATCCGAAATTTCAAGCTTCTAGCTCTTTTCTGTGCTTGTACAGGCCGGTTTGTGTCGGACCTATTCGGAAACCACATTGTTGGTTTTCCCACGAGGCGGCTCATATATAAGGTAGCAGCTTATGAGACACGCTCTAAAATGGCTAAAGTAAATACTTACTTTTACAATATTGCCCCTCCTAATATTTGCATATGGGTCAGGCCTTTGATAGATTTACACATTATTTCGACTAATCAACATGTGAAATATGTATTTTCAGACACCAGAAGGTGGAGAGATACCTGGTGGTGAAATGGTCAACCCGGACATAGCTGTAGGTGTATTGACATAACAAAACCATGCTCATACAATATACAGAGATTTTAAGGCTTGTGAAAATTAAACATTTTCAGTTGAAAAGTTTTGATATTTTTACTCTAAACATAGATTGTGGGTGGTTATTGAGGCGGTTCTAAGGGGTACACACAATTTATGTTTTTGATCAAAAACAGAAAAAGAATGTAAACCCTTGTACACTCGGAATTTTGCTACAAAAAAGTGGGGTATTAGGGGTATATATTTCATGAACATGTTTTCCTAATGAAAAATTGTAGGGTTTTCTCATTGTAATTAAGCCCATGTGCTGATTGAAAAGGTCATTATACCCCCCGCAAAACGAAGTTTTAGGGGGGTATACTGTTTTCAGCCTGTCCGTCATTCCGTCATTCCGTCATTCCGTCATTCCGTGATTCCGTGACTCCGTGATTCCGTCATTCCGTCATTCCGTCAACATTTTGACATCTTTGCTGAATAACTTAAGTAGTATTTGCCCGATGTTCTTCAAATTTTCAACACACCTGCACCATTAGACAACACATGTGTGATATGAATTTAGGGGCCAAAGGGTCAGTTTTGCAAGAGTTATGGGACTTTTTAAACCTATACATAGAATGTTTGCCATAGTGCTAATAGTGCATACTTTGTGAAATCAACTCCTCCTACGGCTTTCAATATTCTCTTTTGATACTTTGCAGATATGTGCCAGAGATATTGAAGATATGCATGAAGAAGTATTATGCAGAAGAAATGAATTTTGACAAATTTACAGCATTTTGAACTTAGCCAATTTTCAATAATTGTCATATTCAACAATGGTTGGTGGTGCATAGTTTGTGAAATCAACTCCTCCTAGGGCTTTCAGTATTTCTTTTTAATACTTTGCAGACATGTTCCACACATATTGAAGATGTGCATGAAGAATTATAATGATGAAAAAATAATTTTTGACAAATTTACAACATATTTTAACATAGCCATTTTTTGACCATTGCTTATATACAATAATGATTGGTAGTGCATAGTTTGTGAAATCAACTCCTCCTAGGGCTTTCAGTATTTCTTTTCAATACTTTGCATATATGTTCCACACATATTGAAGATGTGCATGAAGAATTATAATGCTGAAAAAATAATTTTTGACAAATTTACAGCAATTTTTAACATAGCCATTTTTTTTACCATTGCTTATACAATAATGGTTGGTAGTGCATATTTTGTGAAATCAACTTCTCCTAGGGCTTTCACTATTTCTTTTCAATACTTTGCTGACATGTTTCACTCATATTTAAGATGTGCATGAAGAATTATGATGATGAAAAAAAAAGTTTTGACAAATTTACAGCATTTTTCAACATAGTCATTTTTGACCATTGCTTATATACAATAATGGTTGGTAGTGCTTACTTTGTCAAATCCACTCCTCCAAGGGCTTTCACTATTTCTTTTCAATACTTTGCAGACATGTTCCACTCATATTGAAGATGTGCATGAAGAATTATAATACTGAAAAATTAATTTCTGACAAATTTACAGCATTTTTAACATAGCCATTTTTTTACCATTGCGTATATACAAAAATGGTTGGTAATGCATAGTTTGTGAAATCAACTCCTCCTAGGGCTTTCAGTATTTCTTTTCAATACTTTGCAGACATGTTCCACACATAATGAAGATGTGCATGAATGATTATAATACTGAAAAAGTGATTTTTGACAAATTTACATCATTTTTCAACATAGCCATTTCTTGACCATTGCTTATATACAATAATGAAATCAACCTCAAGCTTTCAATATATTCTTTTAATATCTTATAGATGTGACTGGCATACTGAGGATGTACATGAAGAATTATAATGCTGAAAAGATATCTTTGACAAATTTTCTGCATGTTTGACTTAGGAAGTTATTGGCCAGCTCCAGATAATTTTGCGGGGGGTATACTGAAAGCCTTGCTTGCAGCCAATTTCTAGTTTTTAAACAGCTTTCAAGCCCTACCTTGTCTGTATGAATCAATCATTATGTCTCCCCCCGACAGGGTCGGGAGACATATTGTTTTTCCCCGTGCGTCTGTCCGTCCGTCTGTCTGTCCGTCCGTCCGTCTGTCCGTCACAAATCGTGTCCGCTCTATAACTTGAAAACCGTTAAAGATTTTTCAATGAAACTTGGTACACTTGTAAACCACGACGAGACGATGTGTCATGCATAAGAACCATAACTCTAGCTTGAGTATTTTTGGAGTTATTTCCCTTTGATTATTTTCGATACAATTTCGTGTCCGCTGTATAACTTGAAAACCGTTAAAGATTTTTCAATGAAACTTGGTACACTTGTAGACCACGACGAGACGATGTGTCATGCACAAGAACCATAACACTGGCTTGAGTATTTTTGGAGTTATTTCCCTTTGTTTATTTTCGATACAATTTCGTGTCCGCTGTATAACTTGAAAACCGTTTAAGATTTTTCAATAAAACTTGGTACACTTATTAAGCATGATCAGACAATGTGTCATGCACAAGAACCATAACTCTGGCTTGAGTTTTTTATGAGTTATTTCCCTTTGATTATTTTCCATACAATTTCATGTCCGCTTTATAACTCGAAAATCGTAAGAGTTATTTCAATGAAACTTGGTACACTTATAAAGCACGATGTGATTACGTGTCATGCTAAAGAACCATAACTCTTGCTTGCATATCTTTGGAGTTATTTTTCTTTGATTATTTTCCATACAATTTCGTGTCCACCCTATAACTTGAAAATCGTAAGAGAAATTTCAGTGAAACTTGGTACACTTATAAAACATGATGAGACGATGTGTCTTGCACAAGAATTATAACTCTTGCTTTCATATCTTTGGAGTTATTTCCCTTTGATTATTTTTCCATACAATTTCATGTCCACTCTATAACTTGAAAACCATAAGAAATATTTCAATGAAACTTGGTACACTTATAAAGCACGATGAGATGATGTGTCATGCTAAAGAACCATAACTCTTGCTTGCATATCTTTGGAGTTATTGCCCTTTGATTATATTTCATTCAATTTCGTGTCTGCACCATTAGAGATTTTTCAATGAAACATGGTACAATTATAAAGCATGATGCACAAGAATCATTACTCTTGCTTTCATATCTTTGGAGTTATTTCCCTTTGATTATTTTTCAAACACTTTCGTGCCCCCTCTATAACTTGAAAACCGTAAGAGATATTTCAATGAAACTTGGTACACTTATAAAACAGAATGACAGGATATGTGATGCACAAGAACTATAACTCTTGCTTGCATACTTTGGACATGCACGTAGAAAGGGGGGAGACATCAGTTTTCACATAGAAAACAAATTCTAGTTTTATTATGCCTTTTGTAAAATCCATTGATTCACTTATTTTCAATGTTTAAGGCCAAAAGTAAAAGATTTGCCACCTGATACATGTTTTCTCTATTATACCTTTTTGAGGCCTTGCCCTGGCAGACAAGGATCTGATTGTGTTTGACTGAATCATACTTTCCAGGACTGGATCAGATTTGACAAGAGACGAAGCAAGTTTTATGTGGCTTTGAAAGAAAATATGCTGTGTTACTATCAGAATATGGATGTAAGTTTGGGTTTTCATCTTGCAGTTATTTTTCCTATATTGTTTTTTTTTTTTTATACAAAAAATTAGCCAAACAGAAGTGAGTCCCACAATAATATAATACCACAGTCTATTCTGTCATCTTTTATGTTGTTTGGTTGTGATTTTCATTTACGTAATAACAGATTACACCCATAGTCTCTACTACCAAATGACCCTTGGCTTCATCTTTGGTTAATGTAATTACATAACGAGCTCATTATTAACTAGCAATGACATCTGATAGCACAATCCTTTAAAATGTTAACTGACACAGCAAAGTGTTTCATATCATTAGTGTATTGTAAGTTCGGAAATTTTTGTGTGAATTTTATTTCACTAATTTTTTATTTCCGATTTATTGGCGAGTTCTTGAATTTGCGAGCAGGCACTTGTGCAGTGTATTGAGCTTATAGGGACTTTATAATATTGATAACTTTATTTTTTAGAGGTAACTCATTCCTGAATATTAGCGAATATTAATTTTTCACGAAATTTTCTGAATTTACAGTATCAAATATCTCATGTTCTCCATGTTGTATTACAGGACTATTACATGGCCTCACCTATCCATGAAATAGACATGAAATTGGCAAGTGTCAAGGAAATAGAAAGAACAAAGCTTCAACTCAGAACACATTACACTGCCTACATGTAAGTAACAATCAGTCTACAAAAATTACCTGTCATGTTATCTCTGTCACGTAGTGACAACGCTGAGGTTGAGTTTCTTGTCAGGCACACTAATTCTGAATTAGTTCAGGTTTTATGACAATGAAAATTATTTATATGTTCATTTTTCTTATTGCCACAACCACATTATAAAGAGCAGATGCCAATCAATAACAAAACAAAGTAACCCGGGTACTGTTAATATGCCTAAAGAAGCAGGCTGGAGAGGTTAGATCCATTATGGTACTTTACTCTGCTTGATATGACCTGAGCTGTCTTGATGGGCAGTAAAACTCAAGTTTGTGTCACCGAGCTGTCAAACTGCTCAAATCTTTCATTTATACTTCTGCTATATGTACCAAGAAGTCCTTGAAACTCAATCACCAAGTTTTCCTTGAAACACAATCACTCTTAACTCTGTTTCAGATTTAACTTTGACAGTTCCTCTGATGCTTCAAACTGGAAAATGGCAATAGAAGAATCAATATCATGTGCTCTGGGAGATGATAAGGTTTGTATCAGTGTGTAGCAGCACTCAAAGTATGATTTAAACATTACTTTACAGAAAGCTAGGGAAACTTATATACGTGTTCTTGAAGGGGCAGATATTGGCAGTAGGTGGTTAAAAGTGGTGAAGAAAACATGAGAACCTGTGTAAGACCATCAACCTACCCTGCCACATGTTTTGACTCGTATTTGAACCCAGACCACAAGAATTGATAAGCGAGTGCATTATCCACTACGCTATGCAAGCCCCAATTCATTGCTGTCATTTATTGCTTTCTTCTTGGCATATACGAGTACGTACCTATATGTTATGTGTGAAAAATAGAAAAAAATAAGTATTTAGTGTTTAATGACTATTTATCCTTTCATCCAACCATCACTCGCCACGTTGTGGCTCATGAGGTTATGATGAAAGGTCACTGAAAGTGTGTTATAATTTACAAAACACTGCACTTCGTGCAAAATCAGTTGATTATAAGTGCCGTTCAAGTTGACTCTACTTTTAATGTAACACAATGATTTTGGAAAATAGAATACAAGCCTAACTGTTTTCCCCAGAATGTCATGTATGTCATATTTGCATGAATTTCAGGTACTAAATCAGGTGAAAGAGGCCAATCCTGCCAATGCTGTTTGTGCTGACTGCAAGGCTAAAGGTATGCTCTCTAGTCCCCATATTGTTAGCTCACCTGAGCCGTTAGGCTCACAAGGTGAGCTTATAGGATGGCCATGATCCGGCGTCCGTCCATTGGCCGTCGTCCGTCCGTCCGTCGGTCCTTCCTTCCACAATTTCAAAGATCTTCTCCTCTGAATCCGCTTGGCCAATCAAAGCCAAATTTTATATGAAGCATCTATAGGAAGGGGGAACCAATATGTATATAAGAAATCCAGGTCACATGACCAAGATGGCCACCATGCCCATATATGGTAAAAACCCTTCAAAAATCTTCTTCTCCAGAACCGTAGGACAGATTTCAATGAAACTTGGCATGAAGCATCAATGGCTCAAGCACTACAATGTGTATATAAATCATGACCCTGTGATGACCATGACCTATTTTACGGCAAGGTCAACATAGGTCGCCAATGCATTTGAATGGGGAAAACTTTTAAAATGTCATTTAAAGTGAAAGTTTTGCAGGAAATGGGCAGTAGGACTGAATATTAATGATTCTGAAAAAAATTGGACCCCAGGGAATCATGTGCCCCCACCCTGGGGCAATATACATGTATATCTCCAAAATATTCAAACGTCTTCTCCTCTGAAACCGCTAGGCCAATCAAAGCCAAATTTTATGTGAAGCATCAATAGGAAGGGGTAACCAATGTGTATATAAATAATCCAGGTCACATGACCAAGATGGCCGCCATGCCTATATATGGTAAAAACCCTTCAAAAATCTTCTTTTCCAGAACCGGTGGATCGATTTAAACGAAACTTGGCACGAAGCATCGATGGCTCAAGCACTCCAATGCACATATAAATTATGACCCTGTGATGACCTTGACATATTTTACGGCAAGGTCAACATAGGTCGCCAATGCATTTGAATGGGGAAAACGTTTTAAAAGTCATTTGAGGTGAAAATCTTGCAGGAAATGGGCAGTAGGACTGAATATTAATGATTCTGAAAAAATATTGGACCCCAGGGAATAAATGCCCCCACCCTGGGGCAATATACATGTATATCTCCAAAATATTCAAACGTCTTCTCCTCTGAAACCGCTAGGCCAATCAAAGCCAAATTTTATGTGAAGCATCAATAGGAAGGGGTAACCAATGTATATATAAATAATCCAGGTCACATGACCAAGATGGCCGCCATGCCCATATACGGTAAAATCCTTCAAAAATTTTCTTCTCCAGAACAGGTGGATCAATTTCAACGAAACTTAGCATGAAGCATCGATGGCTAAAGCACTCCAATGTGTATATAAATCATGACCCTGTGATGACCTTGACCTATTTTACGGCAAGGTCAACATAGGTCGCCAATGCATTTGAATGGGGAAAACTTTTAAAAAGTCATTTGAGGTGAAAATCTTGCAGGAAATGGGCAGTAGGACTGAAAATTAATGATTCTGAAAAAAAGTTGGACCCCAGTGGCTCATGTGCCTCCACCCCGGGGCAATATACATGTATATCTCCATAATATTCAAACATCTTCTTTTCTGAAACCGCTTGGTAGATCAAAGCCAAATTTTATGTGAAGCATCTATAAAATGGGGGGGGGGAATCAATGTGTATATAAATAATCTTGGTCACATGACCAAGATGGCCGCCATGTCCATATACGGTAAAAACCCTTCAAAAATCTTCTACTCTGGAACTGGTGGACCGATTTCAAAGAAATTTCGCATGAAGCATCGATGGCTAAAGTACTACAATGTATATATAAATCATTACCCTGTGGTGACCTTGACCTATTTTATGACAAGGTCAACATAGGTCACCTATTCATTTGAATTGGGAAAAAATTTAAAAAGTCATTTGAGGTTAAAATCTTGCAGGAAATGGGTAGTAGGTCTGAATATTAATGATTCTCAAAAAGTTGGACCCAAGGGCTTATATGGCCGCACCCCGGGCAATATACATGTATATTACCAAAATATTCAAACATCTTCTTCTCTGAAACCGCTTGGCCAATTAATGCCAAATTTTATGTGAAGCATCCATAGGATGGGGGAACCAATGTGTATATTAATAATTTAGGTCACATGACCAAGATGGCCGCCATGGTAAAAACCCATCAAAAATCTTCTTCTCTGATAGATTGATTTCAAGGAAACTTGGTATGAAGCATCGATAGCTAAAGTACTCCAATGTATATATAAATCATGACTCTGTGATGACCTGGACCAAGTTTATATAAAATGGCAAGGTCAACATGGGTTGCCTTTGCATTTGAATTGGGAAAACTGTTAAAATGTCATTTGAAGGGAAAAGCCAGCAGGAAATTGGCAAATGGACGGAATATTGAAGATTCTGAAAAAAAGAAAATGGCCCCAGGGCTTTATCTGCCCCTGCACTGGAGTTAAATACCATAATATTCAAACATGTTTATTGGTATATGCAGCAGATCTCAGGTGAGCGTTTACAGGACCATTGGTCCTCTGGTTGTTAGATTTGAGCCGCCTCATGAGAAAACCATCAATTTGCATAGGCGAAAACAAAGATGCAGATCAGCTTCGCGGCAACCACGAAGCTGATCAGAGCCTTTATTTTTGCTTTCAGCTGTCTTCTGTGGCTGTACAGCTCGGTTTGTGTCGGACCTGTTCAAAAACCAAATTGTTGGTTTTCTCATGAGGCAACTCATCTATAGATTTGAAAAATAGTTTCAACCATCAAAGAAAAGGAGAGGTCTTTCACAAGGTTGGAATTTTAAATTTGTTATCAATCTCTGCGCCTTGTATTCTTACTTTTCACAATCCTAAGTTCAGGGTTCACTATTCCATGTGTATAATGTTTTGAAACACAAACCTATGGCCCTTTGACAAAAAATTACAGCAAAAATTTATTTTGCTGTATAAGAATTTTAGAACAAAATAATTGTATGTTTATTGTTTCAGATGCTCATTGGGCTTCTATGAATCTTGCCATCGTGTTGTGCTTAAAATGTGCTGGTGAGTACTCACTACTGGACAAATAGGGACAACTTCTTGAACCAAAAACAGAAGAAAAAAAATGGAATCAGGCTGGGGGAAATAATAGCAAAATTCCTAAAATCCTGTTTAAGTTGATGTATTTTCTTGGAAAGCATTGACTTCCCACAACCTACAATTCCTGTTTTTTTCTTAATTACATGTAACAAAGTTTTCATACAAATGATGCTCTAAGATTTACCAATACCCTTCGGTTGTTTCAAGTATCAAGGACTATAAAAGCATATTTCAGGAGAGATATGAATTTCTAAATGTTCAGAGTCTGTCTAAAATTGATACAAAATGGTCCAGATTCTAAGAATCCATAACAAAAACAAACAATTTAAGATATTCCATTACGCTTCATGAAAACAGATAGTCATGTAACTTCTAGTAATGACTTATTGTTTTGTATTTGACAGGTATTCACCGAGGTTTTGATCTGCGTCTCTCTAAAGTCAGATCATTGAGGATGGATTGTAGAATATGGAACTCCAGTCTGTTGGAGGTAGGTGAAACATACATGGGCATAAAGGATTCAGTAAAACTAATTTTGATGCTTCTATGAATATTTTAAATGTTTTTGGGGGTTTAACGTGTGATACTAAATTTTCTTGGCAGAAAAGGTTTGTTATACTTGTAGAGATCACAAACTGCCCCCTGGGGTCTCGGATAGATAAGAGCACACCACTCGATCATTACTCTTTGGGCTACTTGTTCTACTGCATATGTAAGGCTCTGTTAAAATAATGAAAAAAATTCAATTAAATAAATTTGTTTCAGATGTTTAAGGTGATAGATAAATAGAATCCATCATGGGTGGTCAGTGGAGATAGGAAAATCTCAACCCGAGGGTCCATCCGTTCCAGTGGGAAACGAGGCTCGCCGAGTTTCCCACTGGAACGATGGACCCGAGGGTTGAGATTTTCCTTTCTCCACTGAACACCACTGATGGATTCTTTTTCTTACATACCCGAAATTCAGGCCTAAATTCATTTTACCGGTAAAGTAACCTGGTACCGTGCTTTAACTCTGATGACATAGTGTTTATTACGGATATGACGTCAAATGTAAATAAATCGTTGTCAAAGTCAAAAGAGATGCAGTTTTGATTCGTTTTTCGTTGAAAACGAGCGTGAATCAAGATTATACACAATGAATTCACACCAATTTAGTCTAGTTATACCCCCGGCATTTATGCCGACGGGTATATAGCTTTCGCTTTTCCGTTCGTCCGTTCGTATGTTAGTTAGTTAGTTAGTTAGTTAGTTCGTTTCTTCGTTCGTAATTCCGGAAAGTTCGTGGAATTAACGTCAAAGTTTTGGTTAAAGTTTCTCTAGAGGTGTATATCTCATGAACTGATGGTCAGAAACCATTCATATTTGGACCGTAGGTACCCTATAGGGTTTGCTTTGTTTCCATGAGTTCGGACCCCAGGGCCCGTGCCCGGGGGTAGGGCTGGAGGTCAAAATCTAGGTCACCTTTAAAATATGCTGTTTACAATTTTAATGTTTCTTCTATAAGTCCATATCTTAATAAACAATCATAGGGATGTATTCTTATTTAGTTCATAGATACCCTATAGGGTTTGCTTTCATACTCCATGCTCGGTACCATCTCCAGGGGGTGGGGCTAGAGGTCAAAATCTAGGACTTATTTATAATATTATAAATATCATGATAAATTTTCTGTAAGTCTGTTTTCTTGACATCCACAAAGTTTTATCAGAAAGCATTCATACTTAGACCATAGGTACCATGTAAGGTTCAGACACTAGGGTCCTTGTGCGGGGGGTGGGGCTAGAGGTCAAAATCTAGAACTTCTTTAAAAAAAATGTATTTCTTTACTTTTCTTTACCACCATGTTTAGAAATGATTCGTACTTGCACCGAAGGTACTCTATAAGGTTTGCCTTGTTCCTAATGACATTAGACTCTAGGGTCCATGCCCTGAGGGTGGGGCTAGAGGTCAAAATCTAGGACATCTTATTTTTTTTTTTTTTTTTTTTTTTTTTTTAATATTATTGAAGAATGACATTCTACTTTACATCTAGGACCGAGGACCTGACCCTCAATGTCCGCGATCAAGTCCTTGATTGAATATACAAGTCAGCTCTGTATACTGCTCTAAAATAGATCTGTCATTCTACTACACCCCCCATGGTTTTAGACAGTGTTTTTTGCAAATACAAATTCATAAGATTTACTTGTTGAGGGCGCTCTCTTTCATCAGGAATTGAGGTTTAATGTGTCACTGTCAGTGAGCATGTCTGGATTGGGGGCGGTGGGCTGAGGGTTGGGGGCGTTGGAGGGAGGTGTAACCAGCCGGGGGTATACGTGCCTCTCAAGGCACTTTTTCTAGTTTTGTTGAACATTATTGCTGCAAGCAGCTGCCTTGTGCTAGAAACGATCGAATTTAGTCGCGTGCTTTTCTTATCTTGTATGAGCAACCAAGCCAGCAGTGTAAGATCGATTTATCTACCACCACTAAAATACCGGAATTTTTCTATCTTTATGATAGAGCAGAGGCGCTTGAAGTTACATTAGTGACCCAAAAAGCATCAGATATACGGTAGTGTCTAAGGTCAATATATATATCTATATTGACTCACACTATGATTATAATTATATATAGGACTTCAAGCGCCTGTGGATAGAGGTATGTAAGAAAACGACAACTCTAACAGGTTCTGGAATTGGAAACTGTCCCCGGGATCACAGATAGACTAGAACACACCTCTCAAGGTCCACTGTGTTCTAACATGACTAAAATATTGTTGACTGGGATGTAAATATAATTTTTGTTTCAGATGTTCAAGGTGATAGGTAATGACAACTCAAATAGATTCTGGAATTGGAAACTGCCCCATGGGAGTCAGATAGATGAGAACACGCCACTCGAGGTCCGCAAGGAACACATCCACAACAAATACAAGAATAAACTCTACTGTGATCTAGATCCACTTAGCACTGACAAGGAGTCTTTAAATGAGGTAAAGTATTGATGAGGAGATGAAGAACAATTCAAAAAGGAATGAAATCTTTTAGTTGTGGCCAGCATGAGGAGTGTAAGCATCAGAAAAAAAACATGCCGTTGATATGCAAAAGCAATTTCCTCATGTTTAACTCACTAAGCCTGGTGTCCCTTTTGTGGGACATAGGCAAACAGTATAGCCCCAGATGTGACGCCGCAGAACGCGGCGTCCCATCTGGAGCTATTCTGTTTGCAAAGAGAAATTTCATCGAAAAATGAGATAAAAAATAAAAAATCACACCTAATACCCTAAAAAATGAAAGTCAACTTTTCCAATTGATAATGATGGGAGAATCAATTCGTCAAATATGGGTTAATATCTACCGTAGACATGTTTGGTTTTGAAATCCATTCAAAGCCATGTTTTGTTTACATTTTCAGGCTCTGTTAGCAGCTGCACAGACTGATGATGTTCTACTTACTCTGAAGATTTTGTACTCTGGAGCTGATGTAAGTTTTGCTTTCCTTGGACGCTCATACAATAGTTATATCTTTAAATGAAGAAAAGCAGTATGCTTATTGGGAGTTCCTGTAAAGCCTCAAAGTTTTAATGAAATCCTGTTTATTAACATTCTTACAAAATGTTTTTTTTTAATTTTTGACACTATTTTCCACCAGTTAGAAAGATGCAATGAATTTGCACATAGATCCTGATCAGACAAATCCTCTTGAAGCATCCTGAGAATAGAGTCTGCAATTTTTCTACACGAGTGGTCATTTCATATGAAATTTATTAAACGAGCCTTCGGCAAGTTTAAGAAGGCTTGTTTAATAAATTTTATACGAAATGACCACAAGTGTAAGATCCTTTTTATCATATGACTTCTTAAATACGATTTTATCGCCTTTGAAGTGACATTTCCAATGAAAATTAACATTGTTATTACGGACATCGTCAATGACGTTACTTATTCCTGCAAAAGTGTTAATACACATGTGGTCATAACACATTTATTACATGATGTTATCCACTGGAAAACAGCGACGTCATATGATAAGACTTGTTTGATCAAATTGCTAAATTGCGCAAATTGTTATGTAACGAAGAAGTTATTTGGTTAACTTATCTCTGAAAACGAAGTATGTTTATAAGTTTGATCCATTTTCTCAATCTTTTATAGGTTTTATATCATCGACCAGGAGAGCCAGATACAACAGGTACCAGTGTCTTCAATTCTGCAGGACATTTGTTTTTGAATTAATTTTGACAAATAAAATTGTCTTTATAGCCCCGCTTTGGAAAAGTGGGGTTATACTGGATTCACCCTGTCCTTCGTAATTCAGTGATTCCGTCATTCTGTCTTTCCGTCATTCCATCATTCTGTGAACAATTCGTTTCCGTTCAATATCTTGAGAATGGCTTGATAGAATCTGACCAAAGGACTAGGGCATTTAACGCCTGATTTTGGCCTCAGATTTTGCTAAAAAATAAATTTTGGAATTTAGGTGAGAAAACTATTCCTTAAAAAAGCCATACGTCTCCTCTATTAAAAACAAGAACAAGTACTTCATTTATCCTACAAGTGTTGCCATGGCAACGCCCAGAAGAATCGTAGATAGAGCACATTCTGCACTTTTTGGTCTATTTTGAACCATTTCTGAACACATTTTATAATTTTTAAGTGCCAGCCCACACTCCGAACAAAATTATACTCAGCATACAATATCTCTGGATGATACTTCATAATTATTTCACAATAAGAAATTGTTCGTCGCGTGGGCCGGTAGTTGAAAATGATGTTGAATGGTGAAAAATAGACCCACAATTGCAAAAAGTGATATTTCTATGGTTTTCGGAGCGTTGCCATGGCAACATGTGTAATTTGAATGTGATAGTTGTGCAAGAGTTTATAAGCAGGGACCTATATCTGCTATTTGCAATACGTTTCTCCTCAAAATTCCAAAATTCAGTTTTTTATCAACGCATGAGGCCGAAATCAGGCCTTAAATTCCCTAGGCCTTTTGCATACACATCAACATTGACAAGACCTAGCTTGGGATTGTTACCCATTGTTTTTTTGCAAAATTTTGACAGAGTTATGGCCCTTGATTTACGCCAGAAGTTTGTTTCCGCTCAATATCTTCAGAACAAATTCACAGAATGTCACCAAATTTTGTATGCACATTAACATTGACATGATCTAGCTTGGGATTGTTGCCCGTCATTTTTCGCAAAATTTTGATAGAGACTAGGCCCTTGATTTAAGTCAGAATTTCGTTTCCGCTCAATGTCTCGAGAGCGAATAGACAGAATCTTACCAAATTTTGTATGCACATCAACATTGACATGATCTAGCTTGGGGTTGTTGCCTGTCATTTTTTGCAAACTTTTGACGGAGTAACGGCCCTTGATTGACGTCAGAATTTCGTTTCCGCTCAATATCTTGAGAATGAATTGACAGAATCTGACCAAATTTTGTATGCAAATCAACATTGACAAGATCTAGCTTGTGATTGTTGCCCGTCATTTTTCAAACTTTTGACAGAGTTTTGGCCCTTGATTGATGTCAGAAATTTGTTTCTGCTTAATACCTTAAGAACAAATTCTCAGGCAACAATCCCAATCTTTTTATGTGCATCAACATTAACAAGATCTAGCTTGGGATTGTTGCTCGTCATTGTTTGTCTCACCCTGGCAAAAAGCTCAGAAGCGGGGCTATAGTCAGATCATCTGACAATTCTAGTTTTACTTAATCCTTTTTTTTTTTTTTTTTTAGCTCGCCTGTACGAAAGTACAGGAAGAGCTATTGCAGTCACCCCGGCGTCGGCGTTAGTGTTAGCGTCGGCGTCGGCGTTGCTCAAAATGTTAAAGTTTTTGGTTAAAGTTTTTATGAGTCTATATCTCTTGAAGTTGTTGATGGATCAAGTTGATACTTTGCATGTTGGTAGATATTGGTCTGAAGTTTTATGCTGTACCATCATGAACCACCTGGGTGACCTTGAGGTCAAGGTCACGGACTTAGAAATTGTTTGTTAAAGTTTTTGGTTAAAGTTTTTATAAGTCTATATCTCTTGAAGTTGTTGATGGATCAGGTTGATACTTCGCATGTTGGTACATATTGGTCTGACGTTTTATTCTGTACCATCATGACCCACCTGGGTGACCTTGAGGTCAAGGTTACGGACTTAGAAATTTTGTGTTAGAGTTTTTGGTTAAAGTTTTTATAAGTCTATATCTCTTGAATATGTAGAGGGATCAAGTTGATACTTTGCATGTTGGTAGATATTGGTCTGAAGTTTTATGCTGTACCATCATGACCCACCTGGGTGACCTTGAGTTCAAGGTCACAGACTTTGAAATTTTATGTTAAAGCTTTTGATTAAAGTGTTTTGAACTGTATATTGCTGGAACAAATGGATGGATCTAGTTGATACTTTGCTGTTAGATATTATATTCTTTTATTATGCTGTAGCATCTCGACTCACCTGTGGTCAAGGTCACAGACTTAGATTTTAGGTTATAAGTCTATATCAAATATGTAGATGGATCAAGTTGAACTTAGCATGTTGGTAGATATTGGTCTGAAGTTTTATGCTGTACCATCACAACCCACCTGAGTGACAATGAGGTCAATGCCTTTGGTCGTAGATTTAATAGATTTAGTGACAAAGCACAAGTCAGTCGAGCTACGCTGTCCTGCGACAGCTCTTATTTTTATAAATTCATATAATAAAAAACAAAAAGAAAACTAAGGTACTGGTCAGATGATTATTGAAGGGGGTATTTGAAACTTAGATAATGCTTTTCATAAATGTTAACACCAGTTTTAGTACAAGTTGTTAAAATTTTTGTTGAAAATGTTTAAGGCTTTGACTTCTTTTTTTTCAGCATTTGAACTTGCTAAAGAAGCTCATCAAAGAATACAGATGGTATGTAGATTTTCGTTTCTCTGACTGCCCATCTAGATTGAAATAGATTGAAATGTACCTTATTCATAAGTCCATTCTCATTAAAATCAAATGCACAGAAATAATTGAAAAGTGATAAAAAATTGATATTTTAATCATGAGGTCATTATTAGGATAACAGCTACACTAGAAATTGTGTACTTTATATGGCTTTCACACTAGAGTATGATCTCTTAAGGACTCCATGATTGACAAATCGCAGCTAATCAGGACATTTTGCCAAAATTTGACATTCTGATACGTTCTGTTGCAAGTCGTTTCGTTTTGATAGGATCTGTTCTGATCTGATAAGATAGGGTGGCCAACTGTCAAAATCTTGTGACATGATATTGGTCCCGGATAGATATGATTAGTTGCGTTCCGATAGGATTATTACGATTAAGCCCTCCGATTCTAATGTGATCTGATACGATTATCAAGATACTTGACCCCGATTTGATACAAACTGATATGTGTAGATGCATTCTGGTACGAGTCACAAGACCTGATACAATGTGTTGCGATAGTTTATAATTGTTGGCTTGACGTTTTGGTGATTGTAGTCACGATTGTGCCACAAGTTTGGTATATATACCTCGAAAACAAACATATACCTCATTACGTTTTTAACCTCTGAAGACGATGCAACATTGATAATGGCCAGAGCTGAGAATGATTAGAATGAGGTTCTAACACTGGGGGTAATAAAACTTTCCCTTCCCCTTTCTAATCAATACTGAAAAGGACCGTATTGATGTTTACTTTTCTATTGTTGATCAAAGAACAAAATTCATTTATCTTGCCCAATGTTTTTCATGTATTGATAATTTGTAACAGATCGTAAGCATCTGTGGCAAAAGGGGATCGCATCTCATCTCAACAGAACGTGGTGTTTTGGTTGATCCCGATCACCCTGATTTAGGAACAAGATGAAATACGATTTGTTGCAATTTGTTACGATGTCATACAATCTGATGCGATGGTAACGATAGTCCCGCCAATTGTGGTAATCATGGAAAAATTTTTGGCAACCAGAAAATTTTCCACGATTAGCCCAATTATCACGATTGACATCAAGATGTGATGCGATCTGATAATGTTGGATACGATAGTCCCGATTGGTCCATGATTAAGACCACGATACCAATTGTGATGTAATCGTGATAAGTGTGAAAGCTGCATAAATGATTGTACAAATTTAATTATTCTAAATATCTGAGATTTTACTTCTTTCTTCTGATACTTCAGTATCTTCAAGGTATTTTAAAAGTACAAAGCAACATTATTTTCTGTTTGTTATAGGAATTCCTGTTACAAAATGGAGGCGACAGTAAGTTCTTCATCTTTTCTACGTCATTAACATATTAATAGTTTTGAAGGCCTTTTTATATCCATGTATATTTTGAAGAGATGTTTCTAAATGACAAAGGGTTATTCATGATTTTGCTGTGATACAGATCTTTTCACCTCACTTACCCAAAAAGATAACTTAAGTTCAAATCTGTTGTTGTATGTTTATTTTTGATTGATACTAGAAAAGTTTTCTAACACATGGATTGTCCAAGCACTGACTCCAAGATGGAGCTTCTTAAGATATATCTTGAAACATTGTCATATGTAACTGCACATAATACTCGTGAGAAGGTGCTGCAGTATAAAAAAATAGATAGATAGATAGATATTTATTTTTCAGAAACTCAGAATTTTACCCCTGGGACTGAAGAAGAGGTAACTGTTATTTTACAACAAAGTGAAACAGGCTACATAGAAGACACATTTTTTTTGTTCATGTTATATCATATTTATTATTTTCAAAAACAATTTAGAAGAGGTAATGTTACGTCTACACCGGGCCACGTTCTCACTACGTCCTTACTACGTCCTAAAAAAATTAAGGACGTAGTGAGGACGTGGTACGGTCTTGTAGGACGTGGTAGGAACGTAGTAAGGACGTAGTGAGGTCTTGATGGACGCGGAGGTCTTGGTCAAATTTTGAACATGCTCAAAAGAAACGTGGCGAGGACGGGGTGGAATTAGAACGCAGTAAGGACGTAGTAAGGACGTGGTAAGGACGTAGTAGGAACTTGTAGGACGTAGAAAGAACGTGGCGCAAACGTAGTGCGGTCTTCGTGGACGCGATGCAAATTTGTTGCAGACCATCAAGACCTCGCTACGCTTCTACTACGTCCTCGCTACGTCCATCAAGTTCTCGACAAGACCATACCACGCTTCTTGTACGTCCTTACCGCGTCCTAGAAGACTGCACTGCATTCTTATCACGTCCTAGCGGTTCCTAACACATCCATAGTAGGTTCTTATCACGTTCACACCAGGTTCGAACTACGTCCTCCACGTTTTATTAATTTTGTTTTAATTGTCCCGTACTCTCAAGCAATTGCTTTCGCTTTTATTTAAATCATATTGAAATCGAAACATGAACAGAGAAGTACTCTTGTAACTTGCTCTCCTTCAAGGACATCATGCCTTACTTGGTGCACAGGCTGCTTTTGTGCTATTTCACAGGAGGAGGAATAGAAGGGCAAGATCTTGTTGGGTGCGCCCTTGGCTATCAGCTGAAAAGAGGCTTCAGTATGGGCATTACGACCGACTACTAGCGGAGTTGAGGATAAAGGCATTCTTCAATTTCATGCGAATACCACCGGAAATGTTGTCCGCCCGTCATTTTCTTACTGCAATTTCAAGCTGTTTCGCAACTTATCTGACTCTTAATACACGACTGATTAATATATTTACAGTTAGAACGTACTGGAAACGTAGTTCGCGCGTGGTATGAACTGCTTGGTCTTTGTGAGGACGTAGCAAGGACGTAGTGGAAACGGGATGAACTTGGTGAGCGCGTATTGAGGACGTAGTGGAAACGTGAAGGACCTAGTAAGGACGTGGTGCGGACGTAATAAGAACGTGGCGGGGACGTAGTAAGGACGTAGTGGGAACTTAGAAATCCGAAATTGTTTCATTTTGACCCCGTCCTCGCCACGTTCTTGAATTTTTAGAACGTGGTAAGGACATAGTGAGAACGTGGTCCAGTGTAGACGTAACATAACAATTATTTTACAACAAAGTCAAATAAGCTACTTAGAATACACAATTTTTTATCACATAATGCTATATTTAGTGGACAAAATAATGTTATTTCAGAAGTAAAAAAGTGAAAAATTGTGCCTTGTTTGTAGCCAATACATATCCTTGTGTATGTGCTGTAATTCTAGCTGCATTATATTTGGACAATTTAAATGTTAAGTGCATTAATATCTACATCTTTCCTAACATTTTGACTTTATACAATCAACAGCTTTATATGCATATTGGCTGTTCATAATTAAATGCTTTGGTCTGGAAGTTTGAATGCATGAGCTTTAGGCATTCTAGTGTGCTTGCCATATGATCAAGCAGCTTTTGTGTTCAGCATTTTGATGCTCATGAAGTGCTGGGGAACAACAATTTTCAGGGGACAGATGTTGTAGAATTTTGTTATTTTGTCAGCAGAAACCCATTCGTGTAAGATCCCACAATTTGAAGGTCAGTTTGCATGTTAAATGTAGCTTTCTTTGTTCAATTAACCATATTTACTTTTTGAAGAAGATATATTAAATGAAGAAGGCTCTTTGATGTAGCATTCAGCATGGAAACACACAAGATTGTCAAAATTTTATGATACCTATGACCCATTTTTTTGCAATGGAATCTGCATGGTAAAATTCAACAAATTTACTGCACTTGACATAAAATCGGTTGAGTTAATACACCTCAGTCATGTTAGTCTTTATTTTACATTCAAGGCTGTTTAGTGTTCATAGGTATTCTTCCTTGTCACAAAGAAGCCTATAGACTGGACAGTAGCTGGAAAAGTGTTCTATTGATGTGCATGTTATTTTGTTGGTTTTGCCAAACAGCTTTCTATTTAATTGCATGATAAGACATAGCGTATTTCTCAGAGCACAAAAACATTGCCAAATTTTGAATCCTAAAAATTTTATTTGAGTTACATCTGGGTCATACTTGGATTGATATTTGCTCACATGGAATTTAACTTGAATTCTGGTATTGGTTTCATCACAGGATGTGGTGTTGTATTGCCAGTTATCAGTTTTCAATGTAACTAACTCCAAAATTTGCTGATTTATTATCGCACCTGCTTATAGCAGGGTGCGATATAGGAGTTCAAATTTCCGTCCGTCCGTACGTTCGTTCGTTCGTTCGTCCGTTCGTCCGTCAACATTTACGTCGAAGTTTAGTTTTCTCGACATCAGAGATAGCTGCGAGTCTGAAACCTTGCATAGTAATTGTCCCTGACATACCCTTCAAGCACGCACCTTAACCTGGTGCCCTTGACCTATATTTCACGGTCCACTGACTTTGAAAATTTTTACGTCGAAGTTTTGTCAACATTTACGTCGAAGTTTGGTTTTCTCGCCATCAGAGATAGCTGCGAGTCTGAAACCTTGCATAGTAATTGTCCTTGACATACCCTTCAAGCACGCACCTTAACCCAGTGCCCTTGACCTATATTTCACGGTCCACTGACTTTGAAAATTTTTACGTCGAAGTTTGGTTTTCTCGCCATCAGAGATAGCTGCGAGTCTGAAACCTTGCATAGTGATTGTCCTTGACATACCCTTCAAGCACGCACCTTGACCTGGTGCCCTTGACCTATATTTCACGGTCCACTGACTTTGAAAAATTTTACGTCGAAGTTTGGTTTTCTCGCCATCAGAGATAGCTGCAAGTCTGAAATCTTGCATAGTAATTGTCCTTGACATACCCTTCAAGCACGCACCTTAACCCGGTGCCCTTGACCTATATTTCATGGTCCACTGACTTTGAAAATTTTTACGTCGAAGTTTGGTTTTCTCGACATCAGAGATAGCTGCGAGTCTGAAACCTTGCATAGTAATTGTCCTTGACATGCCCTTCAAGCACGCACCTTGACCCGGTGCCCTTGAACTATATTTCACGGTCTATTGACTTTGCCCGATGCAGGTGCGATATCGACCTCCGCGGAGTTCTTGTTATTATTGTGGTTTAGCTTGAAGAATTGTTTTGTTTTTTATCGCACCTGCTTATGGCAGGGTGCGATATAGGAGTCCAAATTTCTGTCCGTCCATTCGTTCGTCTGTCCGTCCGTTCGTTCGGGCGTCCGTCCGTCAACATTTACGTCGAAGTTTGGTTTTCTCGACATCAGAGATAGCTGCGAATCTGAAACCTTGCATAGTAATTGTCTCTGACATACCCTTCAAGCACGCACCTTAACCCAGTGCCCTTGACCTATATTTTACGGTCCACTGACTTTGAAAAATTTTACGTCGAAGTTTTGTCAACATTTACGTCTAAGTTTGGTTTTCTCGACATCAGAGATAGCTGCGAGTCTGAAACCTTGCATAGTAATTGTCCTTGACATGCCCTTCAAGCACGCACCTTGACCCGGTGCCCTTGAACTATATTTCACGGTCTATTGACTTTGCCCGATGCAGGTGCGATATCGACCTCCGCGGAGTTCTTGTTATTATTGTGGTTTAGCTTGAAGAATTGTTTTGTTTTTTATCGCACCTGCTTATGGCAGGGTGCGATATAGGAGTCCAAATTTCTGTCCGTCCATTCGTTCGTCTGTCCGTCCGTTCGTTCGGGCGTCCGTCCGTCCAACATTTACGTCGAAGTTTGGTTTTCTCGACATCAGAGATAGCTGCGAATCTGAAACCTTGCATAGTAATTGTCCCTGACATACCCTTCAAGCACGCACCTTAACCCAGTGCCCTTGACCTATATTTTACGGTCCACTGACTTTGAAAAATTTTACGTCGAAGTTTTGTCAACATTTACGTCTAAGTTTGGTTTTCTCGACATCAGAGATAGCTGCGAGTCTGAAACCTTGCATAGTAATTGTCCTTGACATACCCTTCAAGCACGTACCTTAACCCGGTGCCCTTGACCTTTATTTCACGGTCCACTGACTTTGAAAATTTTTACGTCGAAGTTTGGTTTTCTCGACATCAGAGATAGCTGCAAGTCTGAATCCTTGCATAGTAATTGTCCTTGACATACCCTTCAAGCACGCACCTTAATCCAGTGCCCTTGACCTATTTTTCACGGTCCACTGACTTTGAAAATTTTTACGTCGAAGATTGGTTTTCTTGACATGAGAGATAGCTGCGAGTCTGAAACCTTGCATAGTAATTGTCCTTGACATGCCCTTCAAGCACGCACCTTGACCCGGTGCCCTTGAACTATATTTCACGGTCTATTGACTTTGCCCGATGCAGGTGCGATATCGACCTCCGCGGAGTTCTTGTTTTTTACACATATAAGTACACCCGTACATGCCATACTGTGGCAGTTCGAAACAACTTTAAAAGACCA
This sequence comes from Rugalucina vietnamica, assembly GCA_964017185.1. Classification (NCBI taxonomy): domain Eukaryota; kingdom Metazoa; phylum Mollusca; class Bivalvia; order Lucinida; family Lucinidae; genus Rugalucina; species Rugalucina vietnamica. The sequence continues at coordinate 620,651 of OZ024869.1, forward strand.
TTTAAAACTGCCTTATGCCTGCATGTTGGCAAAGGCCAGGCAATATTGGGACCGAATCAGCAACAAAAGTGTTGTAGAAGGCTATAGAGTGTATGTAGAAAAAAAACAATGACAGGAATGAAAAAGCCAGGCCCTCCAGTCTATTTCACTTCGAAATTTTTTACATACCATCATCTTTATAGATTTATAGTTTGCATGTTTGTCTGCTAGAGGTAGATTTTAAGATTAAAATAATTTGACACAGGTGCATGCTTTAGTTTCAAGATTCTGAATGAGTAATATATATGAGCCTCTTCATGGAAAAACCAACAATCTGCATATGCGAAAACAAAGACGCAGATTAGCTTCGCGAAGCTGATCAGCGCCTTTGTTTTCGCTACTTGGATAGTACAATTCCTCTACTTTCTAAATCCAAAATTTCCAGTCTCTAGTCAGCTTCTGTGCTTGTACAGCCTGATTTGTGTCGGACCTGTTCGGAAACCACATTGTTGGTTTTCCCACGAGGCGGCTCAATTTCAGTCATCCAACTGTTAGGTTTAAATTCAAAATTGTACCCTCATGTCACAAAAGTCTGAAGAGTATGGTGAAAATTCATATTGTAAAAATACATAAAACACTAATTTCTAAACAGAAAATATTAAAACTATTTGAGGGGTGTAGATGTAACCAAAATAAAGATGTGTAATTGAATCATTCAAGTTAAATTTGCTGACGATATCAAGCTAAATGTAGTACATGTACTGATATTCTGATAACAAGGCTGTTCGAGATAGCGAAGGTGGCCTGTATATGTTTTTTACTGAGAATGTATATAATTTGTACAGAAATGTGACACATAAATAAAATACTTACTTACTTACTTACTTACTAGTATTTGTACTTGACAGAAAAATACATCAAAATGAAAGAACTCCAAAGGCGTAACGCCCATTACGCACACTACGCACATGCGTAATGTAAAAAAGAGACACGAACATTCCTTATAAAAATCTCTTGAAAGAAAACAAATTTCCTTCCACAGGTGCATGCTTTAATTACAAGATTCTGAATGAGTAATATATATGAGCCTCTTCACGGAAAAACCAACAATCTGCATATGCGAAAACAAAGACGCAGATCAGCTTCGCAGTAACCGCGAAGCTGATCAGCACCTTTGTTTTCGCTACTCGGATAGTACAATTCCTCTACTTTCTAAATCCAAAATTTCCAGTCTCTAGTCAGCTTCTGTGCTTGTACAGCCTGATTTGTGTCAGACCTGTTCGGAAACCACATTGTTGGTTTTCCCACGAGGTGGCTCATATAAAGAATGTCAGTCATCCAACTGTTAGGTTTAAATTCAAAATTGTACCCTCAAGTCATAAAAGTCTGAAGAGTATGGTGAAAATTCATATTGTTAAAATACATGAAACACTAATTTCTACATGCGCGGATCCAGAACATTTTCTCAGGGGTGTCCAAATTCCCAGAAGGGGTCTGACGGAAAATTTCAACATCGCAAAAATTTATAATCTGGCAATTCCAGGGGGGGGGGGGGGGGGTCTGGACCCCCTGTCCCCCCCTCTGGATCCGCCCATGTTCTAAACAGAAAATATCAAAACTATTTTAGGGGTGTAGATCTAACCAAAATGAAGATGTATTTTTGAATCATTCAAGTTAAATTTGCTGACGATATCAAGCTAAATGTAGTACATGTACTGATATTCTGATACCAAGGCTGTTATAGATGGATAAAACAGAAATCAGAAGACTGTGTATTTAATGTTAATTCTAAAACAGAAGTTTACAGAGATGTAAAAGACACTAACACACAATTCATTAGGATGGTGAGCTCATTTTCACTTGAATTCTTGAGACTGTCCAAAACAGGCCATGTATATAAGCTCTGTATTGCATGACATTGACAAAATTTTCCTATTTTTATAGTCTGCTTTGGTGGCTGACTTTTCTGTGTTATTTGAATGTTCTAAATTGTCTTTCATAGTCACAAAGATCCATCACAGATATCCAGTCTTATTTGTTGTTTTCTACTGGTTTATTAGTGTGCATATGTATTTACATAAATTTATTCTTGTAGCTGATTGTGTAAAAGAAACATGCCAGACATTTTAACCAACACCATATTAGTCAAAGCTATTGCTCAAATGCTATTCTTGTATATAATTGAGCCACCTCATGCGAAAACCAACAATCTGCATAGGCAAACACAAAGACGCAGATCAGCTTCGCGGTAACTGCAAAGCTGATCAGCGCCTTTGTTTTCGCTACTCTGATAGCACAATTCCTTTCTACTTAAATCCGAAATTTCAAGATTCTAGCTCTTTTCTGTGACTGCACAGGTCGATTTGTGTCGGACCTGTTCGGAAACCACATTGTTGGTTTTTCCCACGAGGCGGCTCACATATATTTCCAGGCCCTGGTAGCTAAACTACGAAGTGAAGTACAGCATCAGGGATACCTACAGAAAACAGGACCTAATATGAAAGGTGAGTGACAGAAAATAAATAATTATTTGCCAAAAAAATATAGATGAGAAATTTTAGACTTAGTTTAGTTAGTATGTGACCCAGGTGTTTCTGAGTGTTTATTTTCAACTTAACAATTCAGTGAGGAGCAAACATTGAGAGGCCACCTTCTGTGCTTACTTTGACTGTCATTAGTGTCATATGAGCCACCCCATGGGAAAACCAACAATCTGCATGGGCGAAAACAAAGGCGCAGATCAGCTTCGCGGTAACCGTGAAGCTGATCAGCGTCTTTGTTTTCGCTACTCGGATGGTACAATTCCTCCTCTACTTAACTCCAAAATTTCAAGCTTCTAACCTGCTTCTGTAGCTGTACAGGCCGGTTGGTGTCAGACCTGTTCGGAAACCACATTGTTGGTTTTTCCATGAGGTGGCTGATATGTTGGCTAGGCTATTTCAGCAAATGCTCAGATCACATCAGTCTGTTTGATAATTGTATTACCAATTGAATGATTTACAGCTTCCAAAGGATCAAACCATTGTATTTTATATACATGTATACCCTGGTATGTGCACTACCCTGGTACATGTGCACTTGGATTCTTTTCTTTCACTCTCCCACAGCCTCATTTTGGAATCAAATAACCTAACAGTTCAGAGCTTCATAACTTCGTTGATGTTTTGGAAATTCAGCTACATGAAGACTTCACATAAAGCTTATTTAGACGTTTTTACATGTAATCCTTTTCCTTTAATTTGTATTTGTTTATGATTCATGAAAATTTATAGGGCACCAAACCGCATTTCGTAAGTTAGCTTTTCTTTGCTTTGCGTCTAAGCTGCAATTTATCTTTATGATGTTTTTCTTTTTGCATTGTTTTTTTTTTTTTGTACTGATAAGTGAGGGTTGCTTGTAAGCACTGGCTTCATGTTTTAGTTGGCTTTTTCTTTACACTACATCTCCCCATGGCTGCACATTTTGTGAAAAAAAGTGCCCTCTGATTATATGGACTTCGGTCGAGAGCTTTTGTTTGTCAAACATTGATTTTGGTTTGTCATTTATATAAATTGTACAATGTTACGTACATGTATAGGGTAGGTAATTTACCAGACAATTAATCGGCATTTTTGAAATTCTAAGTAAATTGTATAAGCTTACAGAATGTTATATAATATTATGAAGCTCTGTTTAAACTTTTTAAAAAAAGAAGCAACACCATATTGCATAAAAAGAATGATTTTCTATAAAATGACAGTGAAAATCTGATTCTTGCACTTCACTGTTTCACTGAATCCAATCTCTCTGCCAATGGAAAAATTGCATGGTGCAATTTTGTTCTTTTATTTTTTTTTCTGAAAACTTCAGTGATGCACTGAAAATTGCTATTGTCCAGGAAATTGCTTGCGGTTAATTCAGTCATTTCTTTATTCAAGCACAATATGTTAGAATTGTTGCTGATAAGATTTCTTTGTTATACTGACCGCTTACCAAGAACCATTTTGTCTGCTTGTTTTATTTATATCTGCTTGTCTTTAACCAAGAACTCTTCCAGCAAAGTGATAAAGCGTGAAAACATTTTATGATACACATACCTTATCTGCCTCCCAAAAGATGTTTTGAAAACTGTGACCATCAAAAAAGACTTCCTTGCAAAAAGACTGCATTATCAACTAAAAGAAAGAAGAAAAAAAATGATCAGGATTATTTCAAAGTTTTAATGCATTATTTTTTTTTTTCTAAATAAATATTGAGCATGTTCTTTAAAAATGGCTTTTAAAAGTGCTATTATGAATGAGCCGCATTGTGGGAAAACTTGATTTCACCTGTGCAAAAACAAAGACACAGATAAGCTGTGCAGTAACTGCACAGCTGATCACCACATTTGTTTTCGCTTCATGGATAGTACAATGTCTCCTCTTTTTATATCCAAACTTTAAACCTTCTATCTTTCTTTTGTGACTGTATTATTCTTTTTTTTTTTTTTTTAAATTCATTTTCATGTCCCTTTTAAGATTGTTTTAGCTCATATGAGACAGACCAGTCAGTAGGAGGGGTGGAAACAAGAGATTTCTTAGAAAAACCACCTGGCACACCCGCAAAAAAAACTTGGTTTGTCTCACATGTGGCTAGTGCGGGGCTCGAACCCACACCAGACACAGCGATGAGATATCAAGTGATTAAGTTTTGGCTGCATAGTCCAATTTATGTCAGACCTGGTTGGAACCCTGAAGACCGGTTGTGTCACAATACAGCTCATATTGCTAAACAACAGCTTATTCTTGTGTTTTCAGACTTCCTGAAGCGTTGGTGTGTTCTTGAGCATGGTCATCTCAGCTACTATCTAGATGAAGAGGTGAGCTGCTCTTATAGAGTTCCATAGCAAATGAGCGGCCTCGTGGAAAAACCAACAATGTGGTTTCCGAACAGGTCTGACACAAACCGAGCTGTACAAGCACAGAAGCAGGCTAGAAGCTTGAAATTTCAGATTTAGGAAGAAGAGGAAGTGTACTATCCGTGTAGCGAAAACAAAGGGGCTGATCAGATCTGCGCCTTTGTTTTCGCCTATGCAGATTGTTGGTTTTCTCACGAGGTGGCTCAAATACTACTGCAAACGTTTAATCTTATGAAACACTTTTGGTCTTTGTCAGTTAATTGATTTATAAATCATTCAGCATAAATTGGTGGGAAAACCAGTCCAGTTTTCCACAATGAGCTTTCTTATTTGGACTTTGAAGTTCAGCTAGCAAGATTTGCATTGCCTGAAACTGCATTACAGTAGACAAAACTGGTTACACAAAATGTTTAACATTATAATTCTATTTTTATTTTTCAGAGTAAAGTTGAGAAGGACCGTATAGAGAATGATACCATTCAGTGTATACAGGCTGTCAGTGCCAACAAGTAAGCCAAATATAAATTATATCAAATTAATTAAATAAATTAATTAATAAAAATGCGATAGCAGAGGCAATACCTATTCTTGGTTTGCCATTTTTATCCTGGCCTAGCTTTTGAAAACATGACTATTTATTTTCATCCCGAAAATATTTGCAGAAAGAAGCACTTGAACAACATTTTGATTGTTAGTTTCTAAAGGAAATGTGTATCGATTGAGTAAACAATAAGCATTGTAGATAATGGTGGACATATATGAAAGCAGCCAGGCAAACATTTGCCTATGAAGTCCCCCTTTGTGACCGAGGACTTAGCATCAAAGCATGAGCCATACAAGTTGAGAATCTGATTTCTGTGTTTGCAAAAAGCAAGAACTGCAGATCAGCTGTGGTACTGTGCTCGTTAACTTGTGCTGCACAGTTTCTAGAAGTTTAACTGCCAAAAGTATCAACACACTTTGATCATAGCTTAAGCTTGCTTTGTGTTAAGATCAGAAATTGATCATTTTATTGCATGGATTTCAGTATTCTGTTATAATTCACAGGAATCCCCACTGTATTGAGATCAGCTGCAGCAAGAGAAATGCCAGTAACAGAGTGTATCTCTTCTCTGCTTCATCATCTGAGGATAGGCTACAGTGGCTGAGGAAAATATCCCAGGTAAAGCATACATTGTCCTCATAGTATAATTCCTTAGTATAAGGTTTTGTACACACAAAAATTTGGCCTCCATAAGATGCAAATAGACTGGCAAATGGTGCCAACTCTGATTAGACTGTTGAGTTTGATCAGGTATTGCACTGTTCACTGAAGTCCATTTGGGAGGAATTCTTGGAATATGTTCATGAATGGCTTATTATGCCAGAAATAAAACTAATTATACAGTTTTAGAACAAAGAATCTTTTATAAGCGGGTCAAATTTTTGAGTGACTTTCCTACTGAGAGTTATTCCCCCTATTTCTTTTTTTGGGTATGTGTCAAAAATTATCAGAAAAATTAACAGAAAAATTATCAGATTTGATGTTGCTTCTTATAACAGACTGTTAACAGTCGTGTAAAGTGGGATGTATTTTTGCCTCAATGTTGTGACATTTTTCAAGAGATTCGGATTTGTGACAACTGCTAAGGAGTCACTAAAAGTTTTCTATTTTCAAGGTGTTCTGTCCAGTGTCTCTGATGGATCATGTGAAGGACAAAGTGATCTCCATTGCTGGTTATGTGTTCATTAAGTTTGGCTTCAATGCAGAATGGCAGAAGTCATGGATTTTACTGGAGAACAGGACTTTGTATTACACTGATAAGGTAACAATGAGTATTAAGCCTAAACTTAAATAAAAGTGCTGCAGGCATGCATGATACCCCGCCACGCAAATTTAATTCAGTACAAATGCACATAATATCTTGATGACATTCATCTACAATACCAAACCACACCTTCCAGATATGAACTCCTTTACAAAGTTTGAAGCAAATTGGTCTACAGATGCTCAAGATAGCGCCTGGAAAAGAAATTGTATCATAAATCAAGTGCCATAACTCTGTACTTATTTGACAAAAATTACCCATCTTCAATCCCAAACCACTCCTTCCTGATATGAACTCCTATACAAAATTTAAAGAAAAATGGTCCATAAATGCTCAAGAAAGAGCCCAGAAATTAAATTTTAATGTAAATTAAGGGCCATAACTCTGTACTTATTTGACAAAATTTACCCATCTTCGATCCCAAACCACTCATTCCTAATATGAACTCCTTTACAAAGTTTGAAGCAAATTAGTCTATGAATGCACAATATAGAGTCCGTAAACCAAATTTTAATGTAAATCAAGAGCCCTAACTCTGTACTTATTCCTCAAAATTTACTCATCTTCAATCCCAAACCACTCCTTCCTGATATAAGCTCCTATACAAAGTTTGAAGAAAATCAGTCAATAAATGCCTAAGATAAGAGTCCGGAAACGAAATTTTTTCATAAATCAAGGGCCATAACTCTGTACTTATTTGACAAAATTTACCCATCTTCGATCCCAAACCACTCCTTCTTAATATGAACTCCTATACAAAGTTTGAAGAAAATTGGTCAATAAATGCTCAAGATAGAGCACGGAAACAAAATTTTAAAGTAAATCAAGGGCCATAACTCTGTACTTATTTGACGAAATTTGCCCATCTTCAATCCCAAACCACTCCTTCCTGATATGAACTCCTATACAAAGTTTGAAGGAAATTGGTCAATAAATGCTCAAGTTAGAGCATGGAAAAGAAGGTGACGGACGGACAGACGGACGGACACTCGAATGCAATTTTTTTTGCGGAGGGTATAACATAATACCCCACACTTTTTGAAGTGGCGGGGTATAAAAACAAAAAAAAAAAAAAAACAACAAAAAAACAAACAAACAAACAAACAAAGAATTTTTGGCATTTCTGAATAGAATGAATGGCTATTTCTTTAGATTCCATACCTTCTTGTTGATCTTGGTGCCTTAGTGGTAGTGTTTTCAATAAGGATTCAGAATCCAGAGATCCTGAGTAAGAAACTTTTCTCCATGGAGCTGTGTCTTTCAGCAAAACTAGAAGTATGAAAACTCCATCATGACATGACAGAAAAAGTGTTCACCTGATATCCCTACCAAGCATAAAAAAATCCATGCTTGCTTTCTATTAAGAAAAGCTGTTTTAAATTTCTTCCTCACTTGAGTGTTACCATTGTAGCTCTGGTTTCAGAACAATACAGAAGGAAGCTGTGATAGTGTGGACCTTAGAAAAGTCACCAGCCTAGTGAAAATAGCACAGGGTAAGTCAGAGTAGGTATTGTAAAAGTAAAAATGTGAGTTCAGAGAGTGATAATTCTAGATTTGCATAAATTTGGGTCATTCAGAAAGTTTGTAGAATTGTGTTATATTGTTATATCTTTGATAATCTTCATCCATTGTGTCTGTCTGCTTCTGTGACTGTATAAGCCGGTTTGTGTCCGATCTAGTTGGAAACCCAAATTGTTGGCTTTTTAATGTGTATACTCCTTTATCATTTAGTGACATCAGCCTGTGATACCTGCCTGGAGATAGGTTCCCAGTTTGCGCTGCATGTTCCTGAGAAAGCCCTGTACTTTCAAGCTGATCTAGTCAGAGATACAGACAGAATGTTTCACCTACTACAAACTACTGCAAAGGTATGTAGTATATCTTAGCAACAGCAAAATGGCACTAATACCTTGATTGTTTTGCTCGATTATTTGTACAGAATTTATGTATACAGATTATAAAATTTCTAATAACTGGTGCACTTAGACGAAAATTGCCCTGCAAACCTCATGCAAAATTGATCAGAATCTTGCTTTCTAATTTCGGTGTCATAGAATTAAACATGAGCAGTCTGTGGCAGCTGTTGGCTTAGTTAAAGTGTCAGTCCCAGAATCCAGAACCTTTGACCTCGTGTTGTGTTCTTGAACCAAAATCATTAACTCCCTGTTTTTCTGTTTCATACCCACAAACTGGTGGCTATGTCCCAACATGACCGAAAAACTGTTGACTGGGACTTCAAACCACAAAATGAAACTAAAGAACACTCAGATGGATCTTTGTAACAGTTCCAGTATACATGTAACTGAACTGAATGAATGTTTTAGGAGCAAAGAAATGATGCTCAGCAGAGCTTCAAATCTTGCAAAATTCACCTTTGAATTTGTTAGCACTCCAACAAGAATATTTAGTACTTTAACTTAAGAAATTTTGGCTTGACGTTTATTTCACACATTTTCTTTTCCTGAATTATTAGCGAATTCTTGAATTTGAGAATGAGTACTCTTTGTACTACTTGTAGTTACACTTAATTGGCGAGAACTTAGATATCGTAAGTCAACAAATTAGGGAATTTTAGGGAATATTAAATTCTCATGAAAATGTTGTGTATTTGTGTATTTACAGCAAGGTGGTGATACCCTGGAGGACCAGTTGCTCAACACCAACAATGTTCCTATTATAGTACATTCCTGTATAGACTTCATTGAAGATAATGGTAGGTACTCAACACCAACAATGTTCCTATTATAGTACATTCCTGTATAGACTTCATTGAAGATAATGGTAGGTACTCAACACCAACAGTGATCCTATTATAGTACATTCCTGTATAGACTTCATTGAAGATAATGGTAGGTACTCAACACCAACAATGTTCCTATTATAATACATTCCTGTATAGACTTCATAGAAGATAATGGTAGGTACTCAACACCAACAATGTTCCTATTATAGTACATTCCTGTATAGACTTCATTGAAGATAATGGTAGGTAGTCAACACCAACAATGTTCCTATTATAGTACATTCCTGTATAGACTTCATTGAAGATAATGGTAGGTACTCAACACCAACAATGTTCCTATTATAATACATTCCTGTATAGACTTCATAGAAGATAATGGTAGGTACTCAACACCAACAATGTTCCTATTATAGTACATTCCTGTATAGACTTCATTGAAGATAATGGTAGGTAGTCAACACCAACAATGTTCCTATTATAGTACATTCCTGTATAGACTTCATTGAAGATAATGGTAGGTACTCAACACCAACAACGTTCCTATTATAGTACATTCCTGTATAGACTTCATTGAAGATAATGGTAGGTACTCAACACCAACAATGTTCCTATTATAGTACATTCCTGTATAGACTTCATTGAAGATAATGGTAGGTACTCAACACCAACAATGTTCCTATTATAATACATTCCTGTATAGACTTCCTTGAAGATAATGGTAGGTACTCAACACCAACAATGTTCCTATTATAGTACATTCCTGTATAGACTTCATTGAAGATAATGGTAGGTACTCAACATCAACAATGTTCCTATTATAGTACATTCCTGTATAGACTTCATTGAAGATAATGGTAGGTACTCAACACCAACAACGTTCCTATTATAGTACATTCCTGTATAGACTTCATTGAAGATAATGGTAGGTACTCAACACCAACAATGTTCCTATTATAGTACATTCCTGTATAGACTTCATTGAAGATAATGGTAGGTACTCAACATCAACAATGTTCCTATTATAGTACATTCCTGTATAGACTTCATTATGTCCCCCCAACCGAAGGTGGGGGACATATTGTTTTTGGTGCGGTTCCCGTCGGCGTCGGCGTCGGCGTCGGCGTCGGCGTCGGCGTCGGCGTCCGCGTCGGCGTCCGCGTCCGCGTAGCTTCTTTCTTACGCGATATCTTTTGAACCAGTGGATGGATTTTGACCAAACTTGCATAGATACATGGTTGGGAGGGGGGAAAGAGTTGATTAGATTTTGGTGACCTTGACCTCATTTTCAAGGTCACCAGCCCATGAAAACTGATCAAATTAGGTTTTCTGACGCGATATCTTCTGAACAAATGAATGGATTTTGACCAAACTTGCACAAGAGCATTGTTGGGAGGAGGCTCAGAGTTGATTAGATTTTGGTGACCTTGACCTAATTTTCAAGGTCACGAGTCCATAAAAACTGTTGAAATTAGTCTTTCCAACTCAATATCTTGAAAACCAATTGATGGATTTTGACCAAACTTGCACAGAAGCATTGTTGGGAGGAGGCTCAGAGTTGATAAGATTTTGGTGACCTTGACCTAATTTTCAAGGTCACAAGTCCATAAAGAATGTTGAAATTAGTCTTTCCAATGCAATATCTTGTAAACCGATTGATGGATTTTGACTAAACTTGCACAGAAGCATTGTTGCGAGAAGGCTCAGAGTTGATTAGATTTTGGTGACCTTGACCTAATTTTCAAGGTCACGAGTCCATAAAAAATGTTGAAATTAGTCTTTCCAACGCAATATCTTATAAACCAATTGATGGATTTTGACCAAACTTGCACAGAAGCATTGTTGGGAGAAGGCTCAGAGTTGGTTAGATTTTGATGACCTTGACCTAATTCTGAAGGTCACGAGTCTATAAAACTGTTGAAATTAGTTTTTCCGATACGATATCTTGTAAACTAATTGATGGACTTTGACCAAACTTGCACAAAAGCATTGTTGGGAGGAGGCTCAGAGTTGATTAGATTTTGGTGACCTTGACCTAATTTTCAAGGTCACGAGTCCATAAAAACTGTTGAAATTAGTCTTTCCAATGCAATATCTTGTGAACCAAATGATGGTTTTTGACCAAACTTGCACAGAAGCATTGTTGGGAGGAGGCTCAGAGTTGATTAGATTTTGGTGACCTTGACAGAATTTTCAAGGTCACGAGTCCATAAAAACTGTTGAAATTAGTCTTTCCAACTCAATATCTTGAAAACCAATAGATGGATTTGACCAAACTTGCACAGAAGCATTGTTGCAAGAAGGCTCAGAGTTGATTAGATTTTGGTGACCTTGATCTAATTTTCAAGGTCACGAGTCCATAAAAAATGTTGAAATTAGTCTTTCCAATGCAGTATCTTGTAAACCAATCGATGGATTTTGACCAAACTTGCACAGAAGCATTGTTGGGAGGAGGCTCAGAGTTGATTATATTTTGGTGACCTTGACCTAATAATCAAGGTCACGAGTCCATAAAAAATGTTAAAATTAGTCTTTCCAACGCGATAACTTGTAAACGAATGGATGGATTTTGACCAAACTTGTACAGAAGCATTGTTGCGAGAAGGCGCAGAGTCGGCTAGATTTTGGTGACCTTGACCTAATTTTCAAGGTCACAAGTCCATAAAAAATGTTAAAATTAGTCTTTCCAACGCAGTATCTTGTAAATCAATTGACAGATTTTGACCAAACTTGCACAGAAGCATTGTTGGGAGGAGGCTCAGAGTTGATTAGATTTTGGTGATCTTGACCTAATTTTCAAGGTCACGAGTCCATAAAAAATGTTGAAATTAATCTTTCCAACTCGATAACTTGTAAACCAATTGATGGATTTTGACCAAACTTGCACAGAAGCATTGTTGCGAGAAGGCTCAGAGTTGATTAGATTTCGGTGACCTTGACCTAATTTTCAAGGTCACGAGTCCATAAAAAAATGTTGAAATTAGTCTTTTCACTGCAATATCTTGTAAACCAGTTGATGGATTTTGACCAAACTTGCACAGAAGCATTGTTTGGAGGAGGCTCAAAGTTGATTAGATTTTGATGACCTTGACCTAATTTCCAAGGTCACGGGTCCATAAAAACTGTTGAAATTAGTTTTTCCGATACGATATCTTGTAAACTAATTGATGGATTTTTGACCAAACTTGCTCAGAAGCATTGTTGTGAGGAGGTTCAGAGTTTATAAGAATTTGGTGATTGTGACCCAATTTTAGACAGGGTCCAAAACAAGTTTAAACTATCACACCTTACATGGTGTCTTCCCTAGAAAAACTTCATATCACAAGGTAACTACACTTCAATTACTAAACGGTTGGGGGGACATAGTTTTCCTCAGAAAACATTGTTTTAATTGAAGATAATGGTAGGTACTCAACACCAACAACGTTCCTATTATAGTACATTCCTGTATAGACTTCATTGAAGATAATGGTAGGTACTCAACACCAACAATGTTCCTATTATAGTACATTCCTGTATAGACTTCATTGAAGATAATGGTAGGTACCTAACACCAACAATGTTCTTATTGTAGTACATTCCTGTATAGACTTCATAGAAGATAATGGTAGGTACTCAACACCAACAATGTTCCTATTATAGTACATTCCTGTATGGACTTCATTGAAGATAATGGTAGGTACTCAACACCAACAATGTTCCTATTATAGTACATTCCTGTATAGATTTCATAGAAGATAATGGTAGGTACTCAACACCAACAATGTTCCTATTATAATACATTCCTGTATAGACTTCATAGAAGATAATGGTAGGTACTCAACACCAACAATGTTCCTATTATTATACATTCCTGTATAGACTTCATTGAAGATAATGGTAGGTACTCAACACCAACAATGTTCCTATTATAATACATTCCTGTATAGACTTCATTGAAGATAATGGTAGGTACTCAACACCAACAATGTTCCTATTATAATACATTCCTGTATAGACTTCATAGAAGATAATGGTAGGTACTCAACACCAACAATGTTCCTATTATAGTACATTCCTGTATAGACTTCATTGAAGATAATGGTAGGTACTCAACACCAACAATGTTCCTATTATAGTACATTCCTGTATAGACTTCATTGAAGATAATGGTAGGTACTCAACACCAACAGTGTTCCTATTATTATACATTCCTGTATAGACTTCATTGAAGATAATGGTAGGTACTCAACACCAACAGTGTTCCTATTATTATACATTCCTGTATAGACTTCATTGAAGATAATGGTAGGTACTCAACACCAACAATGTTCCTATTATAGTACTATAATGTTATTAATCAAGTAATTTCGTATTGGCGCAGTTACAGGTCCGAGGTCTGCCAATACAGCTGGCCGAGGACCTGTAACTGGGCCAATACGAAATTACTTTATTAATGACAATTTTATTAATTAACTTTTCTATTTGAATTTTGCTCTTTGACAAAGTGCACAACGCAATGGATAAAAATATTAGACACATGCATGTACATTCACAAAAAATATAACAGCCGTCTTCTTCTGCTTTAAACACTGAAGCCACGAGTAGAGGCCTATAAACTACAGAGAATTTTCTGATAAAATCTCGAATGCAGGCCACTGTATGATCCAGTCTCATCGAAACACTGCGAAATTGGTGATAGCGAGTCAACACTTGAAGAGGAAGAAGGCCAATGAACATAATAACATAATGTATTTTAACTATTTAGCTAGCCTTAAGTAATAAATAAATAAATAAATAAATAAATAAATAAATAAATAAATAAATAAATAACATTTCCTAAGATAAAACAAAGTCAACAAACGCCTTTGAGACTTGGTGAGCCGGAGTAAAATGCCTACAAACCTTGTGTTTTCATATAAGATTGACTAGATCTAGATACAAAATAATCCAAGCTTGTCGTCTGAATTCCGTTTTTCCTTTTTATTAGCGATAACTGTTGACGATTATTTCTACTTCTATAAATGCAACTGCAGTGTAAGTTTTATGTTATAAATACAACTGCAGTTTTGAAGCGGCGAAACGGAGGAAAACATTGCTGCCATTTTCTTTTGAAAAAGAACGTCGAATGACGTCATTTTCATATTGGCCTTGTTTTTCTGTATTGGCCTTCGTTTTTCTGGTATTGGCCCAGTTATTCTCGTATTGGCCCAGTTTGTCATCCATATGATGTGGGCTGATTTGGTCATACAAATACTAATATTAATGTAGTTAATTAATAAATTCCTGTATAGACTTCATTGAAGATAATGTAGGTGCTCAACACCAACAATGTTCCTATTATTATACATTCCTGTAGAGACTTCATTGAAGATAATGGTAGGTACTCAACACCAACAATGTTCCTATTATAATACATTCCTGTATAGACTTCCTTGAAGATAATGGTAGGTACTCAACACCAACAATGTTCCTATTATAGCACATTCCTGTATAGACTTCATTGTAGATAATGGTAGGTACTCAACACCAACAATGGTCCTATTATAGTACATTATTGTATATAGTCTTCATTGAAGATAATGGTAGGTACTAAACACCAACAATGTTCCTATTATAGTACATTCCTGTATAGACTTCATTGTAGATAATGGTAGGTACTCAACACCAACAATGTTCCTATTATAATACATTCCTGTATAGACTTCATCGAAGATAATGGTAGGTACTCAACACCAACAATGTTCCTATTATAGTACATTCCTGTATAGACTTCATTGAAGATAATGGTAGGTACTCAACACCAACAATGTTCCTATTATAATACATTCCTTTATAGACTTCATTCAAGATAATGGTAACCATGTTCCTATTATAGTACATTCCTGTATAGACTTCATTGAAGGTAATGGTAGGTACTCAACACCAACAATGTTCCTATTAAAGTACATTCTTGTATAGACTTCATTGTAGATAATTGTAGGTACTCAACACCAACAATGTTCCTATTATAGTACATTCTTGTATAGACTTCATTGAAGATAATGGTAGGTAGTCAACACCAACAATGTTCCTATTATAGTACATTCCTGTATAGACTTCATTGAAGATAATAGTAGGTACTCAACACCAACAATGTTCCTATTATAGTACATTCCTGTATAGACTTCATTGAAGGTAATGGTAGGTACTCAACACCAACAATGTTCCTATTATAATACATTCCTGTATAGATTCATTCAAGATAATGGTAACAATGTTCCTATTATAGTACATTCCTGTATAGACTTCATTGTAGATAATTGTAGGTACTCAACACCAACAATGTTCCTATTATAGTACATTCTTGTTTAGACTTCATTGAAGATAATGGTAGGTACTCAACACCAACAATGTTCCTATTATTGTACATTCTTGTATAGATTTCATTGAAGTTAATGGTAGGTACTCAACACCAACAATGTTCCTATTATAATACATTCCTGTATAGACTTCATTGAAGATAATGGTAGGTACTCAACACCAACAATGTTCCTATTATAATACATTCCTGTATAGACTTCATTGAAGATAATGGTAGGTACTCAACACCAACAATGTTCCTATTATAGTACATTCCTGTATAGACTTCATTAAAGGTAATGGTAGGTACTCAACACCAACAATGTTCCTATTATAGAACTTTCCTGTATAGACTTCATTGAAGATAATGGTAGGTACTCAACACCAACAATGTTCCTATTATAGTACATTCCTGTATAGACTTCATTGAAGGTAATGGTAGGTACTCAACACCAACAATGTTCCTATTATAGTACATTCCTGTATAGACTTCATTGAAGATAATGGTAGGTACTCAACACCAACAATGTTCCTATTATAGAACATTCCTGTATAGACTTCATTGAAAATAATGGTAGGTACTCAACACCAACAATGTTCCTATTATAGTACATTCCTGTATAGACTTCATTGAAGATAATGGTAGGTACTCAACACCAACAATGTTCCTATTATAATACATTCCTGTATAGACTTCATTGAAGATAATGGTAGGTACTCAACACCAACAATGTTCCTATTATAGTACATTCCTGTATAGACTTCATTGAAGATAATGGTAGGTACTCAACACCAACAATGTTCCTATTATAGTACATTCCTGTATAGACTTCATTGTAGATAATTGTAGGTACTCAACACCAACAATGTTCCTATTATAGTACATTCTTGTTTAGACTTCATTGAAGATAATGGTAGGTACTCAACACCAACAATGTTCCTATTATTGTACATTCTTGTATAGATTTCATTGAAGTTAATGGTAGGTACTCAACACCAACAATGTTCCTATTATAGTACATTCCTGTATAGACTTCATTGAAGATAATGGTAGGTACTCAACACCAACAATGTTCCTATTATAATACATTCCTGTATAGACTTCATTGAAGATAATGGTAGGTACTCAACACCAACAATGTTCCTATTATAGTACATTCCTGTATAGACTTCATTGAAGGTAATGGTAGGTACTCAACACCAACAATGTTCCTATTATAATACATTCCTGTATAGATTCATTCAAGATAATAGTAGGTACTCAACACCAACAATGTTCCTATTATAGTACATTCCTGTATAGACTTCATTGAAGATAATGGTAGGTACTCAACACCAACAATGTTCCTATTATAGTACATTCCTGTATAGACTTCATTGAAGATAATGGTAGGTACTCAACACCAACAATGTTCCTATTATAATACATTCCTGTATAGATTCATTCAAGATAATGGTAGGTACTCAACACCAACAATGTTCCTATTATAGTACATTCTTGTTTAGACTTCATTGAAGATAATGGTAGGTACTCAACACCAACAATGTTCCTATTATAATACATTCCTGTATAGACTTCATTGAAGATAATGGTAGGTACTCAACACCAACAATGTTCCTATTATAGTACATTCCTGTATAGACTTCATTGAAGGTAATGGTAGGTACTTTACACCAACAATGTTCCTATTATAATACATTCCTGTATAGACTTCATTGAAGATAATGGTAGGTACTCAACACCAACAATGTTCCTATTATAGTACATTCCTGTATAGACTTCATTGAAGGTAATGGTAGGTACTCAACACCAACAATGTTCCTATTATAATACATTCCTGTATAGACTTCATTGAAGATAATGGTAGGTACTCAACACCAACAATGTTCCTATTATAATACATTCCTGTATAGACTTCATTGAAGATAATGGTAGGTACTCAACACCAACAATGTTCCTATTATAGTACATTCCTGTATAGACTTCATTGAAGGTAATGGTAGGTACTCAACACCAACAATGTTCCTATTATAATACATTCCTGTATAGACTTCATTGAAGATAATGGTAGGTACTCAACACCAACAATGTTCCTATTATAGTACATTCTTGTATAGACTTCATTGAAGATAATTGTAGGAACTCAACACCAACAATGTTCCTATTATAGTACATTCTTGTTTAGACTTCATTGAAGATAATGGTAGGTACTCAACACCAACAATGTTCCTATTATAATACATTCCTGTATAGACTTCATTGAAGATAATGGTAGGTACTCAACACCAACAATGTTCCTATTATAGTACATTCCTGTATAGACTTCATTGAAGGTAATGGTAGGTACTCAACACCAACAATGTTCCTATTATAATACATTCCTGTATAGATTCATTCAAGATAATGGTAACAATGTTCCTATTATAGTACATTCCTGTATAGACTTCATTGAAGATAATGGTAGGTACTCAACACCAACAATGTTCCTATTATAGTACATTCCTGTATAGATTTCATTGAAGGTAATGGTAGGTACTCAACACCAACAATGTTCCTATTATAATACATTCCTGTATAGACTTCATTGAAGATAATGGTAGGTACTCAACACCAACAGTGTTCCTATTATAATACATTCCTGTATAGACTTCATTGAAGATAATGGTAGGTACTCAACACCAACAATGTTCCTATTATAGTACATTCCTGTATAGATTTCATTGAAGATAATGGTAGGTACTCAACACCAACAATGTTCCTATTATAGTACATTCCTGTATAGACTTCATTGAAGATAATGGTAGGTACTCAACACCAACAATGTTCCTATTATAGTACATTCCTGTATAGACTTCATTGTAGATAATGGTAGGTACTCAACACCAACAATGTTCCTATTATAGTACATTCCTGTATAGACTTCATTGAAGATAATGGTAGGTACCCAACACCAACAATGTTCCTATTATCGTACATTCCTGTATAGACTTCATTGAAGATAATGGTAGGTACTCAACACCAACAATGTTCCTATTATAGTACATTCCTGTATAGACTTCATTGAAGATAATGGTAGGTACTCAACACCAACAATGTTCCTATTATCGTACATTCCTGTATAGACTTCATTGAAGATAATGGTAGGTACATGTACTGAATAATAAAAAATAATGTGATGTAGTTTAGCTTCCTAGCTATTTGATATGATTTTCATGTTTTCTCGTACAAAAAAGCTGCAGTGGTCTATATAGCTCTGTGCCCCTTGTTTCACGGTTTGGCATCGGACGACACGCCTGGTGATGCCAAAGTGACATGAGAGACATATTTGTCTATCCATACCTGACACTCATGTAAGATTCTAATATTATTTCCCAGAAGTCAAGTTAAGATATGATGAAGTCTTATAATGAATATCACTTTCAATTCTTGCAGGTATGAGATTAAAAGGTATTTACAGAGAGGCTGCTCAGAATTCCAAAGTTCAAGCAATACTGGACAAGTATAAAGAAGGTATTAGAAAGTGTTGAAAGTTTGGTACTTGTATTAGAAAGTGTTGAAAGTTTGGTAATTTGACATGATTGATTTAAAGACCATACTTTTCTAATGCTATAGGATTTTGTGACACATAAATCCTGCAGTTTCATAAACTTGTATAGCTTAGCTATCCGCAAATGGTAACAGTACTTTTAAATATCTACATCATGTCATCAACTCCATGGCATGCTGATTGGTTCTGCACTTAGATTCGGAATTTGTTTACATAGTTTGGCTGCATATTTGTTTGAAAATTGACATGTTTAAAGCAAATCATCCGAATGTCTAAGTATTTTAAGATAAGGTTTACATTTGCAAGGTTTGTCCAAAACTGTTTAGGAAAGTACACATTCAGTTTTCAAAATTAATTGACAATTGGCCATGAGCATATATAATGTTATAGCCATTCTCAAACATCAAAATAACTCTATAAAGTATGTAAAAACATTGCCATGGCAACGCAGGGCAGCGACCACGGAGCACTTCATAATTTTCAATTTTTTGAAATCTGCAGTCCCCTTTTAATTGTTTGTAAATTTGTGCTTTGATTCTCTGTTACTTCTGTCCAAAAAAGAATATGTAGGGACCACTTAACATGTGGGAGCAATTTGATTTGTTTCTGTGAGAGCAGTTTGATTTGTTCCTGAATATCAATTTTGAACTCACTGAAATTATTATCTACTGGTTAATTAAATTAAGTTTCATAAATAATGACATTGAAGGTTTTTACATCACAGCTTTTGGTATAGGTACACATTATATGGGATAATTATGTCCCCCCTCCGAAGGGGTGGGGGACATATTGTTTTTGGTGTGGATCCCGTCGGCGTCGGCGTCGGCGGCGTCGGCGTAGCTTTTTGTCTGCACTATATCTCCTGAACCACTGGATGGATTTAGACCAAACTGGCACAGAAACTTCATTGGGGCAGCCGAATGGAGTGATTAGATTTCGGTGACCTTGACCTAATTTTGAAGGTCACAAAGGTCAATTAACTGTTTGAAAATCCAGGTGTCTTCATTCGTTTCCGCTCTCTAACTTGAGTAGTTTTTGACCGATTTTCTTCAAACTTTGCATATGAGTTGATACCGGCAACGAAAGGTTTGGGATTGTAGATGGGTAAATTTCGTCAAATGACCTTAGAGTTATGGCCCTTGATTGAGGTTAAAAATTGCATTTTTTCGTTTCCGCTCTCTAACTTGAGTAGTTTTTGACCGATTTTCTTCAAACTTTGCATATGAGTTGATACCGGCAACGAAAGGTTTG
Organism: Rugalucina vietnamica; assembly: GCA_964017185.1. Lineage (NCBI taxonomy): Eukaryota > Metazoa > Mollusca > Bivalvia > Lucinida > Lucinidae > Rugalucina > Rugalucina vietnamica. The sequence continues at coordinate 641,174 of OZ024869.1, forward strand.
GGATTGTAGATGGGTAAATTTCGTCAAATGACCTTAGAGTTATGGCCCTTGATTGAGGTTAAAAATTGCATTTTTTTTCGTTTCCGCTCTCTAACTTGAGTAGTTTTTGACCGATTTTCTTTAAACTTTGCATATGAGTTGATACCAACAAGGAGTGGTTTGGGATTGTAGATGGGTAAATTTCGTCAAACGACTTTAGAGTTATGGCCCTTGATTGATGTTAAAAATTGCATTTTGTTCGTTTCCGCTCTCTAACTTGAGTAGTTTTTGACTGATTTTCTTCAAACTTTGCATATGAGTTGATACCGGCAACGAGTGGTTTGGGATTGTAGATGGGTAAATTTCGTCAAATGACCTTAGAGTTATGGCCCTTGATTGAGGTTAAAAATTGCATTTTTTTCGTTTCCGCTCTCTAACTTGAGTAGTTTTTGACCGATTTTCTTTAAACTTTGCATATGAGTTGATACCGACAAGGAGTGGTTTGGGATTGTAGATGGGTAAATTTCGTCAAACGACTTTAGAGTTATGGCCCTTGATTGATGTTAAAAATTGCATTTTGTTCGTTTCCGCTCTCTAACTTGAGTACTTTTTGACCGGTTTTCTTCAAACTTTGCATAGGAGTTGATACCGGCAAGGAGTGGTTTGGGATTGTAGATGGGTAAATTTCGTCAAATGACCTTAGAGTTATGGCCCTTGATTGAGGTTAAAAATTGCATTTTGTTCGTTTCAGCTCTCTAACTTGAGTAGTTTTTGACCGATTTTCTTCAAACTTTGCATATGAGTTGATACCGGCAAGGAGTGGTTTGGGATTGTAGATGGGTAAATTTTGTCAAATGACCTTAGAGTTATGGCCCTTGATTGAGGTTAAAAATTGCATTTTTTTCGTTTCCGCTCTCTAACTTGAGTAGTTTTTTTACCGATTTTCTTCAAACTTTGCATATTAGTTAATACCGGCAAGGATTGGTTTGGGATTGTAGATGGGTAAATTTCGTGAAACTTCAAACTTTATAAATATGGAAAGCTGAAACATGTGATATTTTAAAATGTCTGTCGGTATATATTGGTTTTAATTTAAAATGTCTGTTGGTATATATTTACAAAATTAAAAGTGGGTTGGAGCAGAGAGGGGGGACATATGTTTTCCTCTGAAAACTCTTTCTAGTTTGAATATTTTTCTTTTTTTTTTTTTTTTTTTTTTTTTTTTTTTATTCAGTTTAACGTCCCTTTCAAGATTATTTCAGCTCATATGAGATGGGCAAATCAGTAGGACTGGTGGGGTGAAGATGGGAGAACCCCGAGAAAAACCACTTGGCACACCCGCAAGCAGAACTTGGCTTGTGATTTGAATAATTAACTTCTAAGATAAAATATGTTTTGTCATATCTACTTCGTAAAATTGTGTTGATAAACATGTGGTGTAAATTTCAGACAAGCATGAATTGGAATGCTCTGTGTTACATAAAACTCTAAATGATTAATTTTAGTCGCCACATTCTGACACTACATTACAAAATATGTCAATGTGCTCTGCTATGACTACCCCACACCATTTTGAAATAGTACAGCCCACAAGCGTTCAGTCTGAATGATTATGGTTCTGATTTCAGATGCGAGAGCTGTAGTATTGAAGATGGAGGACCATACTGTTCATGAAGTTTGTAATGCCTTGAAGAGATTTCTGAGGAATTTATCTGACCCTTTACTTACGGCAGAGTTGTATAGTCAGTGGCTTGATACCGCTGGTATGGTTTTAGTCTAGCGTTATTGATGTTTAAATCAGGGCTAGGTATTGAAACTAGTCTAATAAAGACTGACAAGGCCATTCCTTTGTTGTAGTTCAACATTGAAGTGCAGTGGCCTAGTGGTCAGAGCATTGAGTTATGGAATGAGAGATTGAGGATTTGAACCTTACTTGCAGTGAGTAACCCTGAGCAAGACACAATTAACTTCCCAGTGGCTTTGTCCCAGCATAAATAAAAAATGTAAATGGGAATACTATACCACAAAGGAAACAAACAATAAATAAGTGTGCAATAGAAAATGGTTCTAGTCTGTCCAAAATTGTAGCTAATTTACTGAGTCATTTGTTTGATTTTATGGTGTCATTGAGGACCTATCACCAAGTGTTTGACACATAAAGTCGCATACATATATTCAGTGTCGGGAAACAAAGTCTGTGTATGCCATCATTTGTGTATACATCATACGACAGAGTGCACGTTCATACTGCACATAATTTCGGAAATTGCATGTTGCTATTTTCATATTAAAGAAAAACGTTTTATACATACCCTATCATTTGTGGCATATTATGATAGTTCGTCTCTCACTAATGAGAAAGACCATCATTATTTCTTGAATAGTGCTGATGTGTGTTGGTGAGTTCTTTGATGGCTGACTAGGCATATTATAATCACTAATTAGCAATATTTTCTTTCCTTGAAACAATTGTCCACATTTAAAACACTTCAGAACTTAGAACACTTCAGAACTTTAAATTTTCCGAAGTGTTCTCAGCGACCAGATAATGACTTGTGAAAGTTTTTTACAGTTATACAACCAAAAATGTGTGCTGCATATGATAGGATATTTTAAATATTTCACACATAACTCGCACAAATGACACCACAAATTTTCCGAACTAAGGTTTAGTCTGAACTGATAAAGTTCTCTGTGACGTCGCCATTGTGTGTGCAAATGATAGCTTACTTGGAGTTTGTTTCCCGACAGTGATATTAGCAATCAACATAAGCTCTGTAGAGCTTTTTATTGTGACTGACTAAGAACACATGATACATATGAGCCGCCTCGTGGGAAAACCAACATTGTGGTTTCCGAACAGGTCCGATACAAACCGAGCTGTACAAGCACAGAAGCAAGCTAGAAGCTTGAAATTTCGGATTTAAGTAAAAGAGGAATTGTACTATCTGTGTAGGGAAAACAAAGGCTCTGATCAGCTTCACGGTTACCGCGAAGCTGATCTGCGTCTTTGTTTTCGCCTATGCAGATTGTTGGTTTTACCATGGGATTGCTGGATTATATACATATTGAGCTGTGGAAATATGACTTGCTCAAGGTCACAACAGATGACGCCCCTGATAAGGATCGAACTGGGGACCCCTCAGCCCAATGTCTGATGCGTTACCAACTGAGCCAGTCCGCTCCATAAACTACTCATAGTACAGATTGATACCCAGGAAGTGGCAGCTCTGCTATAACTGGAATGAAAAAAAACAAAAAACATTGGCATGGACATTATGTTGAACCACACACACACAAAAATGAGCCTCCTCATGGGAAAACCAACAATCTGCATATGCGAAAACAAAGGTGCAGATCAGCTTCGCGGTAACCGCGAAGCTGATCAGCGCCTTTGTTTTCGCTTCTCGGATAGTACCATCCCTCCTCTACTTAACTCCAAAATTTCAAGCTTCTAGTCTGCTTCTGTAAATGTACAGGTTGGTTTGTGTCAGACCTGTTAGGAAACCACATTGTTGGTTTTCCCACGAGGCGGCTCAAATGTCTTTTTAGAAAAACTTATCTGTTAATTATATTAGAAAACAAAATTAAGATGTAAATGTGATAGTTGGTTTATAATACTTAATGCGGCTTTCACACTAGAGCACGATCTGTTACGAATACCACGATTGACAAATCGCAGCTAATTGGGACATTTTGTCAAAATTTGACGTTCTGATACGAGTCGTTGCGTTTGGATACGATCTGTTGCGATCTGATACGTTAAGGTAGCGATTGGTCAAAATCTGGTGACACGATATTGGTCCCGGATAGATACGATTAATTGCAATCCGATAAGATTATTACGATTAAACCCCGATTCTAATGCGATCTAACACGATTATCACGATACTTGACCGCGATTTGATACGAACTGATACGCTTAGATGCGTTCTGGTACGAGTCTCAAGAACTGATACGATATGTTGCGATAGTTTACGATTGTTGGCTTGATTTTTGGTTATTGTGGCCACGATTGTGTCATGATGAGACCGCGATTGGTATATTTACTTCGAAAACAAACATATACCTCATTACGTTTTTAATCTCTGAAGACGAAACAGCATTGATGATGGAGGAGCAGAGAATGACGAGAATGCGACATGTGCATTATTAATGCCTTATCCTTCCCCTTTCCATCCCTGTCTCTGCTGCCATTTCCTGCCATCCTTCAGACTACGAATTAATACTGAAAAAGACCACATTGATATTTACTTCTCTGTTGTTGATCAAGGAATAAAAGTTATCTTGCCCGATGTATTTAATGTATTGATAATTCGTAACAGATCGTAAGCATCCGTGGCAAAAGCTTGGCTTGTCGTGTCTCATTGCATTTACTCGTATCAGATCGTATCCTATCGGAAGTCATTCGCATCGCCTCGTAGTTAATCGGGCCAGGCATTTTTTCTCGAATCGTAACAGACCGTAACAATTCGTAGGAGATCGCAACTCATCTCAACAGATCGCGGTGTTTTGGTCGATCCCGATCACCGCGATTTAGGAACAAGATGAGATACGATTTGTTGCGATTTGTTACGATGTCATACGATCTGATGCGATGGTCAAGATAGTCCAGCCAATCGTGGTAATCGTGGCAAAATTTTTGGCAGCCAAAATTTTTTCCACGATTAGCCCGATTATCACGATTGATATCAAGATGTGATGCGATCTGATAAGATTGGATACGATAGTCCCGATTGGTCCACGATGAAGACCACGATACCAATCGTGGTCGAATCGTGGTAAGTGTGAAAGCTGCATAAGGAAATATCAACACATTTAAATACATACATGTACATTGTTAATTAAGATCAGAACGAAAGCCTATGGCTTATGGAGTTCATTTCCTCCAAATGTAACAGTTGCTATAAACCCATTATTTCAGGCAAGTCCCACATGTACAATATGTTAGATTGGTACCGACATTTGTTACATCAGTTACCAAGAACCAATTACCTCACACTCAAGTGTATAGCTGCACATTTGTGGAAGTAAGTTGTTCTTTATGTTGTAAACATTGATTTAAAAAACTATTTAGACTATCTAGTCAAAAATGTTCTTGCAATTATCCATTCTATAAAATCATATATGAACTGGGCTACTACAAAGAGATCTAATGAATAGAATATATTTTAACTGTTGAGAGGATGGTACTAGTACGGACCCTTTAAAATCAGTGTACTTTAGCTTAGATTGATCCTGTAATAGTTGAGCTCAAAAAAGTTTACAAGTAATCGGTTTTATAGTATTACATGTACATATTTTGTTTTATAGGTTGTCTAAACATTCGAGTGAAAATCTGATGACATTAGATAACATATCAATAGCGTTTGGTTCCACATTGATGAAGTCTGCAACAGCTGAGGGTAGTGCCACTGTAGCGGATGTAAGTGATTTTGAGCGGTGAAAATATTTGAGCCGCCTCGTGAGAAAACCAACAATCTGCATAGGCAAAAACAAAGACGCAGATCAGCTTCGCAGTAACTGCGAAGCTGATCAGCGCCTTTGTTTTCGCTACTCGGATTGTAAAATTCCTCTTCTACTTAAATCCAAAATTTCAAGCTTCTAGCTCTTTTCTGTGCTTGTACAGGCCAGTTTGTGTCGGACCTGTTCAGAAACCACATTGTTGGTTTTCCCACGAGGCGGCTCATTTCTTTGGGGTTTCCAGCCAGGTTTAATACCAACCAGCGTGTACATAGAATAAAGCTGGAAGCTTGAAATTGTGAAACAAAGAAGAAGAGAGATTTTTCTATGGTAAAGCTAGTACAAAGGCACTGATCTGCGCAGTAACAGCACAGCTGACCTCTGTCTTTGTTTTCCCATATGTAAAACTCAGGTTTTATCATGCTGCACTCCTGTAAGGAAAAGACCGTTCTAGGTTTATGACCCAGTCTTTTCATACTTGCTTCCCTTGAATCCTTGAATATTAGGAAACCTTGAATGTTTCAGATCTAGGAAGTTGAACTGGCTGTGTAGTGATTCAGTAAGGGAGCAGATTGGCTTGTGTTACCAAACCAGAAATTTGACAAAAATGTCTTTTCTTGTGACCCATGTTCAGATATTCATGCGATGATCTATTTTTAGGTGAATGCTGGTAAACTAGGTAACAGTATGCAGCTAGAGATGAAAGTTATATCGGACATTGTCACACATTATGAGGAGCTGTTTGGTATCAATGAGGTAGGCGTAAACACATCTACTATCAGAAACATGTCAAAGAAATGTTGTGTTGGATTTGATTTTATCCCATCTACATGCATATGTTAACACATCTCCGTAATACATGTACATGTACATATATTGCTGAATTAATTAAAATATCCATGATCTCTTAAAGTGGCCTTTATTAAAGCAGATTTGGAGGCTGGATAGTGAAGGGGCTAACTTATGAGCTGCCACGCGAGAAAACCGGTCTTTGAGGTTTTCGACCAGGTCTGACACAAACTGGCCTGTGCAGCGGCAGGAGATGGCTAGAAGCTTGAAATTTGAGATTTAGAATGAAGAGGAATTTTACTATCAGAGCAGTGAAAACAAAGGCGATTATCAGCTGTACTGTAACTGCACAGCTGATCTGCGCCTTTGTTTTCGAATAGGTTAAAATCCGGTTTTCTCATGACGAGGCTCATATATGCTTGTCACCTCTGCAGTCTGGGTTCAAAGTCTGATCAAGGCATGTGGCAAGGTAGTGGTCCAAGGTTGGTGGTTTTTCATGATTTTTATGGTTTTCTCCACCACGATTGACCACTTAACACCAACATACATGCTTTTAAGATTAAGCACAAAAAATTAACATGAGTTCTTGCATAATTTAAGTAAAATAAAAAAATAATTGCGATGCTTGGGACTAACCCCTTCGGTCAAGCCACATCCCCCCCCCCTATGGTATGGCATTGTCAGTTTGACGTTTCACCAGTAAACTATTCTGATGCATTAATTTGACGGCGCATCTGCCCAACAACATCACACGTTAATCAAAGATAATTCACAGTGAAGTAAAATTATTTCGATTCTAACATGACATAATAAATAAATGCTTACATTTTAAAATGTTTTCCAGTGGACACTTTCTCAGCGGGCATGAATGTTTATGTGTGACTTCACAAAAATGCCACCTTATGCGCGTAATTTTGTTTACGGTGAATTATTGTTAATTTGCAAACAGTGACATTCTCAATCGGGAAAAACGATAATGTCGTGTTTGAATAAATATTCAATCTAATTATCTTAAAAAAAGTAATTGAAATTTAAAAATATTAACTACTTTGGCTGGAAAAAAAGATTTCTATGAGTATAGTATATGAACATTCCCTCTTTACCCATTAGGCTGAAGACAGACAGAGAAGGATAGAAGATGAAATCAGGAAAGCCCAGGAAAAAATGAAGGATGCCAGAGCTGTAAGACATACGGGCCTGTCCATGAGAAAACTAACAATTTGGGTTTCCAGCCAGGGCCCAGTCACAAACCAGGCTGTACAGTCACAGCATAAAGCTAGAGGCTTGAAACTTCAGATATAAGTAGAAGAGGAATAGTACTATCCGTTTGGATGAAAACAAAGGCGCTGATGCTGCACAGCTGATCTGCGTCTTTGTTTTGGCATATGCAAATCGTTGGTTTTCTCTTGCGAAGGTGCATACCATATTCATTCTAATTAGCGCACATGATTCAGTCTTTTGAATGAGACTTTCAACCAAGTTCTGTCTCAATATGACCATAGCTTTTAATGTGACAAAAAACACCAACTTGACTACAATCTTTTTTGATATTCTGTTAAAGTTGTTTCTTGAATAGGCAGAAGCCTTCTGGTTAGAGTGCCCTGTGTTCAAATGCATCTGTAGCAAGGCTGTGTCTATCAGGAAAACATGTCCATGAAATGTATACCCCCTTGTACCCCACTTTTATATAGCAAAACTGGGGTATGCAGGGGTATACCAGTTCTACTTTACTTATTTTTTGATCGAAAGCATAGATTGTTGGTACTTGTTAGAACTGCCTTGGCGGGGTGGTTTTAACGTGTACCCACAATCAATGTTTTGAGCATGAATACTAAAAATATCATTTTTTTCCAATGAAATTTTCAGTTTTTTCTTATGAAAAAAAAAATCTCTATATTGTATGGACAAGTTTTTGTAATGCTAGATCCAGACACATTAACTCCCTATAGGACTGTCCATTACCATAAGGAAGCATTGGCTCCACCCTGACATGAACATGACTGAAAAAAAGTTGACTGGGATGTTAAACCAAAGTGCCTACACGATTTTTTCTGACAATCTGGGCCCAGTTGTTCAAAACTAACGACGTCGTTAGTTAACGTTTCATTAAAATTTCAAACATTAATATTACAAATACACTGTTATTTTTTGTTGAAAAAATGTGAGAATCCTTTGCACTGCAAAGGATTCTCACATTTTTTCAACAAAAACAGTGTATTTGTTACTTTAGCTGATATTTGCTTAACAAATTTATGTCTTAACGATATCGTTAAGCTTACGATGCTTTGAACAACTGGGTCCTGTATGCTATGTCTTGAATTCACTGTATAAATGTAGACATTAAGCAACAAATTGAAGAAATTATTTTTTTTCTGGTAATCTGATTTCAGTCTATAATGGCTCCTAATAATGAGATAATGGTGGAAGTTTATAATCTCAGCCCTGAAGGCAACTCAGAGATGGTCAAGGTTAGTACCTGTTGTTTGTTACACATCAAGGATAGTTTTGGGCTTTGATGTAAGTCACAGTAAGACCTTAGATTTCTTATTTTAGCTCACCTGAGCCAAGGGTTCAAAGGTGAGCATCTGTGCTGAAGGTCAGAACGGTGTAGTTGTTGTGTGTATAAGTGTGTCTACACTTTCAAAAAGTAACAAGCAGACTTCTATGCAGTATACATTTTGATGAAATCTAATCTAATCCTTGTAGAAAATCAAATAAACGATCTTGATTTTCAAAAAAAAAGGGATTTAGTAGTGGGATGAAACAGGATTTCCATTCCTTAGCATTTGCAAGGTCCCAAGTTTTAATGAAGTGTTGAAACTTGATAGTGAATTTTATTATTCCTAGATATCGCCTGACTCCACTGTGAATGATGTTCTCAGTATATTGATGGATAGATGGAAAAAGTCATCATCAGAAAGAGATAACTGGGCATTGCATGAAATTGTCAGAAAAGAATTAGGTAGGTATTTTAACTGAGTTTAATCACAATATGCCATAGTCTTTGATGTTTGCAACCAAGTATAATACATTACGAAAACATGCCCATGCAATATACAGAGATATTTTTAAAGTTTTGAAAAATGAAAATTTTCAACAGAAAAAAAAATTGATATCTTTAACATTTTTGCTCAAAACATCTATTGTGGGTACACGTTAGAACCGCCTCGGCGAGGCGGTTCTAACGAGTACCCACAATAGATGTTTGGGATCAAAAGTGAGAAAAATAGGTATACCCCTGTAAACCCCAGTTTTACTGCATAAAAGTGAGGTTTAACAGGGTATACATTTCACGGACATGTTTTTCTGATGACTTAAAAAATTATTTAAATAATTTTGAAAAACATCATGTTTTCCAAATCTTAGTCCTGTCTGAAATGTCACATTTACAATGAAGATTCTTTCTGCCTGACCAACCTCTTTTCCCATTGAAACGTCCTGAAAGCAATTCTTATGATAATGACTATGGCTAATTTCTCTCTTTCCTTCAGAGCGACCCTTACATAGCACAATGAAGGTTTGGCCATTGATCCACGAGTGGCAGAATTGGTCGAGGGAGTACAGTGCACAGTCGTGCCTGTGTGTGAAATCTAATGAACTGTCTAGGCAGATTGAAAATGCTGTAAGTCAGGATCTCAGTTGGTATGAGCATGTGACAAAATAAACAGAAGAAATGTGCAGTTTAACAGAATTGACACAAAACAACACAATTAAAAGACATTACGAAAACATGCCCATGCATTATACAGAGATTTTTAAAGTTGTAAAAATTGAAAATTTGCAGTAGAAAAATTTTGCTATTTTTCTTATTTTTGCTCAAAACATAGATTGTGGGTACACGTTAGAACCGCCTCACCTAACGAGTACCCACAATCTATGTTTTCGAGCAAAAATAAGAAAAATAGGTATACCCCTGCATACTTCAGTTTTGCTATATATAAGTGGGGTTTGAGGGGGTACACATTTCACGGACATGTTTTCCTGATGACATGTCATTTCTGGTAGTTCCTCTTCCAGTTGAAAAGCTCTTTTGAGGTTATGATCATATGATATTGCCAACTCAAAGAAAATCTTGCCTTGTCTGTTCTACAAATTCACCACTTTCAATGATTCACTTTTTGAGAACCAAGTGAGTTTTAAAAAATTTGTTTGGATGAGTTCAAGTTTACATTTGACTGAATAAATTGGTCTGTATAAATAAAGTACAGTATATAAAAACCAAAACCTTTCTTCCAGAGTTTTGTCAGTTTTAAAACTGTATGTCAGGTATGATAAAGATCTTTTCTTTTCTTTTGGTAGGAAATCCACCCTATAAAGTGTCACGGCCGAGGTGTAGGTTTTTCTTATGAGCGCAGGGCATTTGATATTATAGCCGTGCTATTTAACAATGTCCATGATACATAATAACAGTGCAATTATTAAATTGTTTCATCATTTACAATCAAACATGACTATTATGTTTTAGTATGACCCCAGCAAGCCTCTGTTTGGAGACTTCAAGTATGCAGAGAAGAAAAAATTTGCTAAGGGAATTGCTATTGAGTTTACACAGTCACGACTTTCTATTTATAAAGACAGCAAGGTAAGATCAGTTTACATTCCGAAAACATGTCCATGCAATATACAGAGATCTTTAAATTTACAAAAAATGAAAAATTTTCAGCAGAAAAAAATGATATTTTTAACATTTTTACACAAAACATAGATCGTGGGTACATTTTAGAACCGCCTCGCCAAGTCAATTCTAATGAGTACACACAATCTACATGTATGTTTTGGATCAAAAATAAGAAAAATAGGTATACCCCTGTAAATCCATGTTTTTTTTTTAAATAAAAGTGGGGTTTAAGTTGGTATTCACTGCACGGACATGCTTTCCTGATGTTAAGTTTATTGAACATTTTATCACCCTTACTTAGGTGTTCACTTTGAGTTGGTTCTGTAGACCCAATATCTGGCTGCTATCTTGAATGAATGATTGGTGGCAATGTTATTTATATGATGTATTTGTTGTTGCTTGCTTGGATGAATCAGTTTACTTCTGGCACATTTGCCACAGAAGGTAGTTTTGTATAGAATGATTTAATGAAATATATTTTCTTGTCAGCATGAAAGCTGTTGTTTCATAAACATGTCAGTTTTAATTTCACCATATGAGCCGCGTCATTAGAAAACCAACTGCGAAGCTGATTAGCGCCTTTGTTTTCGCTATGAGGCTAGTACATGTACAATTCATCTACTTTCTTAATCCAAAATTTGAAGCCTCTTGCTATTTTCTGTGCTTGTACAGCTCAATTTGTGTTGGATCTGTTCAAAAACACATTGTTGGTTTTCTCATGGGAAGGCTCATATCACATTTTTAAATGGTTGCATCATGACAAAATCTGACTGCCAAAAACCTAGATGTATAACCACAGAGTATGGTTAGTGGCTTGAAAATGCAGATTTTAAATGTTTGGAGTTTCGTGATATCTATGCAGCATTCACACTATTATGCGTACATATATTATTTGCTATTTGCTTTAACTTCATGAAGACACTAGATATCTTAGCTAACTCAGCCCAGTTATTTTGTAGTTTTCTATAGACAAAGGATTTGATATCAAGTCGTCTTTCTTTAAAGTGAGTGAAATCATTGATGTTTTCTGTGAAAGTCCCATGTCCATCTTACAACCAATGTTAGGCTGGGTTGTTTCTTTATATACGTGAGCCGTGTCATGAAAAAAAACCCGGATTTTTGCCTATGCGAAAACAAGACGCAGATCAGCTGTGCAGTTACTGCACATCTGATCAGCACCTTTGTTTTCGCTACACAAATTGTACAATTCATCTTCTTCCTAATACCAAAATTTCAAGCTTCTGTCCGTCTTCTTAGCTGCAAGGCCAGTTTGTGTCATTGACTTATGAGCCTCATTATGGCCTGGCCATTATGTCTAGCATTGGTTGGGAATAAATACTGGACCCAGGGACTTTGACACTGTACAGTGCATGTTGTGGTTTTACATAAAGCACATCAGTTTGCTGTGTTTTGAAATTGTTTCTGAGCAGTTACTGTCTGGACACCATCTTTCAGAAACTGCATTTTTCGAAATCTCACTTTTGTGAGAGGCCTCAAGACAAATATGAACATGTCACCATTTTGCATTCCAAAAGTCTTAAAAAGTGCCACAAAAATTTTGAAAATCGGTTAACAAATAAAAATTTTATGCCAGAAAATATTTTTGAATAGGGCTTTTTCCATTGTAAAATTGACAGCAAGGGAAGTCACTATTTTCCCGGAAAAAATCTAAATGTATTATAAATTCATCTAAAATGCACCAAACCAAAGCAAAATTGTTTTGTATGCATAGCTGAGCACCAAACTCTTAAAATTTTTCCACGGCTTTGCTTGATTTTCAGTTTTAAAGTGTTTGGATTACCTCCCTTGCACATGCAAAATGCCTATTCAAAAAGATTTTTGGGCATAATTATTTTATTAGTGAACCGATTTTCAAACTCTTTGTGGCACTTTTTAGGACTCATGGGTTGTAAAAACATGGTATGGCCATATTTTTCTTGTGGTGTTTCAGAAAAGTGAGATTTCGAAAAATGCAGTTTCTGAAAGATGGTGTTCAGACGGTAGACATAATAGCATGTCACTGAACTTCAAGAGATACTAGAACATACCAAGATTGAAACAGAATGTTCTCTATAGAATAATTCCACAAATGACGCAGTTCAGAGTTGTACAAACAAAGAAGACCCAGATGGATGGATAGAAGAATAGTCTGATTTGGATATACTCTTTGTACTGAGACTGCTGACCAATCCAAAATAATGAGATGGCGACAGATTCTAAAAAAATTTCATCAATTATGCAAACATTAAAAATGCTGCTTTGAATATAAATTGCATTTTGGATTTGAAAATTAATGCATTGCATTTACTAGAAGATACAAGTACTAACATTACAGGATACAGTTTTACAGAGCTAATTAAGTCAAGGAAGAAAACAACAGTAAATCTGTCACATACTGACTTTTTAGAAACTGCAGGTGCTAAAACTTTGCAGAAAATCCCATTTGAATGGATAATAACAGATACACACATACTAACTGAACTGGGGAAATACTTTAGTTCTCTTTCATACAGAAATGCGAAAAATAAAAAAAAGAGTCAGTAATTTTATAATTTTTTATCCTGTCTATGCACACAAGCAAGTTGATCTAAAATCTGTACAATGAATATTCAGTAAAAAGGTCTGATGGTAGAGATCAAAATTCGATTAATTTTGTTTTTTTGTTTTTTTTTGGATAAAGCATCTGATAGACAGTTTACGTGTAGAAATGGAAATCTAGGAATTACATGCACTATCAAAGAAACATCATTTTGTGTTTATCTTTAACATTTTCCAGAGTAGAAACCTTAAATAAAAGAAATATTTTTTGACGGAATCACATTTAATTTTACTTGTGTGTGATGTGTTTATTTTTGTTTCATTTTGATTTCATAACACAATTTGGCTTTAATTTCATTATTTGGGGAAATAGCATTAGAAAGTTAAAAAGTATCATCATGTTTTGTTATTAAACTGCTTTCAATGGCACACTGATACCAAAAGTGTGAAAATTGAGAGGAAAACACAAGATTCTGCCAATATCCAGTGAGCCGCCCCATGAGAAAATTGTATTCTTGCTTATGTGAAAACATAGGCGCAGATCAGCTGTGCAGTAATTGCACAGCTGATCAGTGCCTTTGTTTTTGCTACACGGATAGCACTATCCCTCTTCTTCTTATATCCCTAAAATAATAGTAATCTTTAAGTCACTGAAAATTTATAAAAAGTTATAAAAACAAAATTACATGTAACGAGGATCAGACATGGTTGTACATCTTTTGCTATTAAAGACTAAGCATGAAAATCATTTCTCACATGTTATTGGTGTTTATACACTTCAACCTCATTACAACATTCCTCATTATAATGCAATTTTCAATATAATACGGCCATGTCATGGCTCCCAAATTGATTATTTTACTATATGTCTTAAGCAAGTAACCTCATTATAACATGGTTCACTTTTTACTAGGTCTGTTTCTATGGACCCCAAAAATAGCATTATAATGAGGTTGGCCAGTATGTACATTTGTATTAAAGCACACTTTTTTTTTGGACATTTGTAATATTCTTGTACTTCCAGAATTTAAACTCACCGATAGGCAGTTGGAATATAGAGGATCTCAGTATATACAAGGGAAACGACTCTAGAAGAACAAGCTCTCCACCAACAAAGTAAGTCAAATTGCACATTAGACACACATAGGAAACCATTTGAGCTGCCGCACGGGAAAGCCAACAATCTGCATAGGCGAAAACAAAGGCGCAGATCAGCTTTGCAGTAACTGTTAAGCTGATCATTGCCTTTGTTTTCGCTACATGGATAGTACAATTCCTGTACTTTCTCAATCCAAAACTTCGAGCCTCTAACCATCCTCTGTGACTGTACAGCCTGGTTTGTGTCAGACCTGGTTGGAAAGTCAAATTTTTGTGCTGTTTGAACCTTACGTACATTTTGATAATTTTAGTAAAGTTCGGGTAACTGAGTGGCCACCTTTTGGGAAATAGCTGCTCACTGGGCTTACGATATGGTCTATAAGTTTAAGTACCTAACTATCAATTTGTTTTTTCCCACCTTGGCTATTGGAGTGGGAATTTTCTTTCTGATTGCGCCATTTCCTGATCATAGCCAGAGAGTTAGACTTTCAGAGACAAAAATCATCACATGTTGGGGTTTGAAACTTGAGGTGACACAGGGAGTAATGAAATGAGCAGCGTCATGAAAAAACCAACATTTCGCCTTTGCAAAAGTAAAGGCGCTGATCAGCTTTGCAGTAACTGCGAAGCTGATAAGAGCCTTTGTTTTCGCTACACAGATAGTACAATTCCTCTACTTTCTAAATCCAAATTTTGCAGCCTCTAGCCATCTTCTGTGCTTGTATAGCTCAGTTAATGTTTGACCTGTTCGGAAACCACATTGTTGGTTTTCTCGTGTCGCAGCTCAAATTACTGACTATATGAGGTTTATCTCTTCTTTGAAAAAAAAATAGTGATTTTGATGGCTTAACATTACAAAAACATGCCCATGCAATATGAAGAGATTTTTAAAGTTATAAAAATTGAAAATTTTTAGTACAATTATTTTCAATATTTTTCTTATTTTTGCTCAAAACATAGATTGTGGGTACACGTTAGAACCGCATACCCACGAGTACCCATAATCTATGTTTAGGAGCAAAAATAAGAAAAATAGGTATACCCCTGCAAACCCCAGTTTTTCTATATAAAAGTGGGGTTTAAGGGGTATTCAATACACGGACATGTTTTCCTGATGTTATCCAAGAAATTATTATAAGAGGTGCTACTGTAAAGCTTAGTTGCAGTATATTTATGATTTGTGACAAGCAACAACATGATATTCATTCACAATGGGTGGTCAGTGTTTTTGAATACCCTCTGTTATAATATTAGCTTTTGGCAGTTAATGATTGTGGTTTTATTTTAGGTTCACATTTACATTTCTCAAGAAAGGAGAACAAGTAAACAAGTAAGGCATCTTGTCATTACGAAAACTTGCCCTTGCAATATAGAGATTTTTTTCAGCTGTAAGAATTGAAAAATTTCATCAGAAAAAAACTTGATATTTTTCTTATTTTTGCTCAAAACATAGATTGTGGGTGCAAGTAACTGTTCCGTCGCACCGAGGCGGTTCTAACGAGATTGTGGGTGCAAGTAACTGTTCCGTCGCACCGAGGCAGTTCTAACGAGTACTCACAATCTATGTTTTGGAGCAAAAATAAGAAAAATAGGTATACCTCTACATGCCACAGTATTTCTATATAAAAGTGAGTTTTAAGGGGGTATTTATTTCCCATTTCTCAACAAAGGAGAACAAGTAAAAAAGTAAGTCATTAGCTCGCCTGCACGAAGTGCACAGAGCTATTGTTGTCACCTTGGTCGTCCTCGTTTACATTTACGTGTGCATCCACTTCACACTTTCGGTTAAAGTTTTTAAAATTGTTATATCTTGTTAGTCACTGACCAGAAATCATTCATATTTGGAACATTGCTGCATATGAGGGTCCTCTGTGATTAAGTGTGAAGGGACCCGTGGGGTCATGCCTGGGGGCGGGGCAAGAGGTCAATATCTATAACACCTTTGTACAATGCTCAGATGCTGTGTTAGTTTCTCATCAACTGTAAAGCCTAGAACTGTCAAACCTTACATAAGGCTTCTCCTCGATGTTCCTTTATTTCATGCTCCAGTGACTTTGTCATTTTTGAAGCCAACCCTTAATATCTCATCAGCTATAAAGCCTACAACCATCAAATCTTGCATATGGCTTCTCCTCGATGTCCCAACTCGGCTCCCACATTGACCTACTGACCTTGACCTATATTTCATGCTATATTTCATGCTCCAGTGACTTTGTCATTTTTTAAGCCAACCTTAATATCTCATCAACTATAAAGCCTACAACCATCAATCCTTGCATATGGCTTCTCCTTGATGTCCCGACTTTGCACCCACATTGATCTAGTGACCTTGACCTATATTTCGTGCTCTAGTGACTTTGTCATTTTTGAAGCCAACTCTTAATATCTCATCAACTATAAAGCCTACAACCATCAAACCTTGCATATGACTTCTCCTTGATGTCCCGGCTTGGCTCCCACATTGACCTACTGACCTTGACCTATATTTCATGCTCCAGTGACTTTGTCATTTTTTAAGCCAACCCTTAGTATCTCATCAACTATAAAGCCTACAACCATCAATCCTTGCATATGGCTTCTCCTCGATGTCCCGACTTTGCACCCACATTGATCTAGTGACCTTGACCTATATTTGGTGCTCTAGTGACTTTGTCATTTTTGAAGCCAACTCTAAATATCTCATCAACTATAAAGCCTACAACCATCAAACCTTGCATATGGCTTCTCCTCGATGTCCCGACTCGGCACCCACATTGACCTACTGACCTTGACCTATATTTCATGCTCCAGTGACTTTGTCATTTTTAAGCCAACCCTTAATATCTCATCAACTATAAAGCCTACAACCATCAAATCTTGCATATGGCTTCTCCTCTATGTCCCGACTTTGCACCCACATTGATCTAGTGACCTTGACCTATATTTCATGCTCTAGTGACTTTGTCATTTTTGAAGCCAACTCTAAATATCTCATCAACTATAAAGCCTACAACCATCAAACCATGCATATGACTTCTCCTTGATGTCCTGACTCGGCACCCACATTCACCTAGTGACCTTGACCTATATTTCATGCTCTAGTGACTTTTATTCAGTAGTTTGGCTGTTTTCTGTTTCGACATGTATTATATTTAAGCATAGCACCCCATGAACGAGGCAAAGGCAAGCAGAACCATATCTCCTGCTAAACATTTCGGCAATAGATCAATGTGTTCATTGTTAGCTTATTTATGCAAATAGCTCCCTGTACAAAATGCATCTACAGGCAAGGTCAAGGTCACGGGTCATAGATTTTAACAAATTTAGCGAGCTACGCTGTCCTACAACAGCTCTTATTTTGTTAATAAATCATTCATTGGCAAGTGTTGTCTAAAATAAACTGGAATAAGACTCATTGACTCCAGATAATATTGGTTAATAAGATGACTGAAAAGTTGTTGACTGGGATGTTAAACTGCTAAGCAAGTACACTCTATAGAGAGGGGTGCTGATCTGTCCAACCAGGTTTTCTCACATATATTTCATGTTGACTCCAAGGGGATTCAAACAACCTACAAAATCGTCTTTTGGTCATCTACTGGATATACCTTAATAGTCCTGAGTCTTAAGAGTTTTAAGTTTTATTGTAACATAATATGCCTTTTTCTGATTTTGAGAAAATCAATTTGCTATAATTTGTCTAGTTTTTATTACTACAAAAATGATGGCATTTGTTATGAAGAAGCAACAAAGTTAAGGACATTGCTTTTGACTAAATTGCTGATTTCTGTATTACAGACCAAAGTCGGATCTGGCCTATTTTGGCAGGACAGTGTGTTGTAGTAGTGAGAATGAACTGATGTCTTGGCTAGCTGGAATGCTGATTGCTCAGGTATACTATCGTAGAACCAAAGACATGACAAAATTAACAATTATTTGCTTTTATTTGCTTCCTTTGAAGACTTTCAATGTGTATTATCCGAACTGTAAAGGTAATGAAGAGCTAAGATGAAACACCTCAATGGTCCTGTATACGCTCAACTGAGAACTGGGATATGCAACATAAGCTGACCTTGCTGTAAAATAGGTCAAGGCCATCCCAGGGTCATGATTTATACAGACTTTGTAGAGTTGTATTCATAGATGCTTCAGGCCAAGTTTCAAAGGCCTTCTGGTTCTGAAGAAGAAGATTTACAATGGTTTTTGCTATTTATAGCCATGGCAGACATCTTGGTTATGTGACCTTGACCATTTATAATTATAACCTTCATTCTCCCTTCTTAAGAATACTCAACAAGACATTTGGATTTGATTAGCCAAACAGTTTCAGAGAAAAAGATCTTTGAATATTATGATAATATACATGTATATTGCCTCGAAGTGGGGGCAGATCTGCCCCTGGGGTCCTTCCTTTTCAGAATCATAAATATTCAGTCCATTTGCCTATTTCCATAAAGTTTTCCTGTCAAATGACATTTTGAAAATTTTCCCCATTCAAATGCATGGGCGACCTATGTTGACCTTGCCGTAAAATAGGTCAAGGTCATCCCAGGGTCATGATTTATACAACATTTGTAGAACTCCTCCCCCTGATGCTTCATGCCAGGTTTCAAAATGATAGGTCTTCTGGTTATGGAGAAGAAGATTTTTAAAGGTTTTTGCTATTTATAGCCATGGCGGCCATCTTGGTCATGTGACCTTGACTATTTATATCAACTTTCATTCCCCCATCCTAAGGATACTACATATAAAATTTGGCTTTGATTGGTTGAGCGGTTACTGAGAAAATTAAGTTTAACATTTAATTTGTAAATGACCTTTGGCCAAGGTCAAGAAATGACCTTGACCTTTACTACTTACATCACTTCATAAGCTCAACATGTTGTCTGTATCTACCAACTTTCAGGTCACAGGCTACAAAACTTTCCGAAAAATTCAATGTTTTCACTTTTTTTTCCATTGAAAAGCCTATGTAACCAAAATTGAGCTTGCCGTAAATTGGTCAAGGTCAACCCAAGGTCATGATTTATATAAAATATGATGGGCCAGAGTCTCTGATGCTACATACCAAGTTTCATTGTAATTGGTCCACCGGTTCCAGAGAAGATTTTTTTTTATGGTTTTTACCATATATGGGCATGGCGGCCATCTTGGTCATGTGACCTGGACCATTTATATAAACTTACGTTCCCCCTTCCTATGGATGCTCCACATGAAGTTTGGCTTTGATTGGCCCAGTGGTTTCAGAGGAGAAGATCTTTGAAATTGTGGACGGACGGACGCCGGATCATGGCCATCCTATAAGCTCACCTTGTGAGCCTTCGGCTCAGGTGAGCTAATAAAAAGGACTTTGAAAAATCATCTACTGTAAGTTGGGAAATGGGAGTACATCATTTTTGCTAATTTTCACAAATTGCGAATTCTACAGAAGCGTGCATTGTTGTAGTAGTCCAATCACTTGCCATGTAAAACCAGGTGTTGTGAATTCGAACTTTTGCTTCTTTCGGATGAAAAGCTTAAGCACA
Source organism: Rugalucina vietnamica (assembly GCA_964017185.1). NCBI lineage: Eukaryota > Metazoa > Mollusca > Bivalvia > Lucinida > Lucinidae > Rugalucina > Rugalucina vietnamica. Next base: position 661,163 of record OZ024869.1, read on the forward strand.
GGTCTTGTTACCATATGGCTGTTGTTGTAGATGAGTCAAAGATACCTGAAAATAAGAACATCAACAGCAAGTTACAGCTACTGTGCACATAACTTTTGCTTTTCTGTTGCCAATTTATAAGCAAGTTCTCAAATTCACAGCCTTGTTCACATACCCTTCATAAAGCTGGTGATAATTGTTTAATGTGAGGTGATGAATCTGAGAATATTTGTGGCAATAAAGTTTTCTTGAAATTATTTTAATTCAGTGCTCACTTTAAATGTCATATTTACTTTTAGAATGGTGGAAGATGGTCATAGCAGAGTTGTTGCAGAGAACAGAATTCTCTCTGAACCAACAGACTGTGACTTAACAATACCAGGGTTGTGTGCAATGATGTTATAGACATTCTGCTGAATGTTACTGCTTTTATGCATTATATAAGTAAATTTAGTAACTCATATAAGCCTGGCGACCTTTTTATGGTGCAGAAACAAACAGCATAGCCGCAGATGTGACGCCGCAGAATGTGGTATCCCATCTGGGGCTATACCCTTTGCTTAGAGGATTTTCATCGAAAAATTGAGTAAAATTTGAAAACCACTCTTAAATCACCTAACAATGAATGTGGACTCATCCAAATGATAACACCGTCACTAATGAGTTCAGGAATAGTTATGATGGACTTCTTTAATGGACACAAACCTTTATGAGTCGCCTCGTGGGAAAACCAACAATGTGGTTTTCGAACAGGTCCGACACAAACCGGCCTGTACAAGCACAGAAAAGAGCTAGAAGCTTGAAATTTCGGATTTAAGTAGAAGAAGAATTGTACTATCCGAGTAGCGAAAACAATGGCGCTGATCAGCTTCGCGGTTACCGCGAAGCTGATCCGCGCCTTTGTTTTCGCATATGCAGATTGTTGGTTTTCCCACGAGACGGCTCCTATGTGTTTAACTAGAATACTAGGAAAGCTATCAGCCATAGTTTGGACATGAAACAATGCAATAGTACTAAATAGGTACAGGAAAAAGTGCTGATTAAATTACATCCATTTTCTTTTCAGTCAATTTCTCTCTGAATGTTCTACATGACATTAACATGTGTACTGTACTAGCTGTTGACTTTGTAACACTTCTAGGTAAAAATCAGTTTTGAAGTGAAGTGAAGTGAACATCTTTATTTAAAGAGGGTGACTAGTTTGGCATTGCCAATCTTCCATAATACCCTATATAACAACATATGGCTGCCTCGTGGGAAAACCAACAATGTGGTTTACGACCAGGTCCGACACAAACCGGCCTGTACAAGCACAGAAAAGAGCTAGAAGCTTGAAATTTCGGATTTAAGTAGAAGAGGAATTGTACTATCCGAGTAGCGAAAACAAAGGTGCTGATCGGCTTCGCGGTTACGGCGAAGCTGATCTGTGCCTTTGTTTTCCCATATGCAGATTGTTGGTTTTCCCACAAGACGGCTCCTATGTGTTTAACTAGAATACTAGCAAAGCTATCAGCCATATGGACATAGTTTGGACAAGACCCTCTATCTATAACAACATATAAAACATATAAAATTACATATTTTGCAATACATAGTGAACCAAGCTATTCAAAATACAACATCTAAGTCTTGGCTTCAGAAATTATACACATAATTATCTTAAATTTAGGTTTATTAGTTATAAATTATCCATAAGTGCTGTACATGTACGAGTCGTAGTCATAGCATAGTAATAAGAAAAGAAGCATATTTTTATATATTTGTTTTATCAACAACATGGGACCAATTACAGGGTGTTACATTCCAAACTGTGACAAAACTAGTGTATTTTCTTATATTGTCTATATCTTTAAAGTTATTGCATTTATCTATATACATCTCTTTTATGCTGTACTTAAACAAGTTTATCATGTTGATAAATGTATGAAATACAGAAACGTTTGTATTTATTTACATGTTAAATGTTTTACATATACATGTGTACATGTAAATGTATTGATAATTGTATGACCCATATGAGCCACATCATGAGAAATATCTGCATGCTGATCAATGTCTCATCAGGAAAACATGTCCGTGAAATGTATACCCCCTCATACCCCACTTTTATATAGTAAAACTTGGGTATGCAGGGGTATACCTATTTTTCTTATTTTTGTTCCAAAACATAGATTGTGGGTTCTCGTTAGAACCGCCTCGGCGAGGCGGTTCTAACGTGTACCCACAATCTATGTTTTGAGCAAAAATATGAAAAATATCAAAAATTTTCCAACGAAATTTTCAATTTTTACAGCTAAAAAAAATTCTCTGTCTATTGCATGGGCAAGTTTTCGTAATGAGTACTGTCCAATCTGGATGGAATGCTGGTTTTATCTATCAATTCAAGCCTCTAGATGGCTTACTGGGTTCAACCTAATACATGTAATTTGTTCTATAGCAGATTTTCTTGTGGTTCTCACCTTAAGAAATGAACAAAACAGTCTTTAATATTTGTTGATAATCTTTTTGTTTTGCTTACTTGGTATTGCTATCGAACAAATGATCTGATATTTTTCTGTCGTTTTTTGTTTCAAATCTTCTAGTTAATACATTTACTACCCGTTAGTCATGGGCTGGGAATTCTATTCCTTGCTGGAACAAGGATTATTTTTGACCTTCAATTTTATTATTTTGTAAACTGTTATGTTGTCTCTGTGCAATTTTGGCAGTTAAATTGTACATGTATTCGTATAAATATTATGTTAGTATCATTGTCTTTACACTGCTTACAAGTAATTTTACCACCAAAGTAAATTTACTTCAGTATTAAGACTGGTGTTATAATTATTCAGTTTTACTATATATGCTAGCTTCATCATTTTGCCACTACAGAGAAGGTACATGTCTGTGTAATGTAAACCCACATAAGCCAAGTTTTTATTTGTAAATCTTGGGTATACAGGGCGGCTGAGACACAATCAGGGTTGCCTTTACTACCTTGGTCATGTTATGCATCTGTAATTCAGTGTGATATTATCCAATATCTAATGTTTTTATTCTATTATAACACTGAGATGATAAGCTTTCTGGCGATATATAATGATACCATATTGTATACAATATTTTGCGTCAGTGAGAGATTATATGCTTAAAAAACACTGTTTTTCACATGCTATGATGTTGCACTTTTATTTTGGGTGTTTTGTAAGCATGTTTGCTTTAATGTTCATGAATGAAATATGTTGGATATGGCTCTAGAACTAAGGAGACATATGTCCCCTGTAATATACTTTTTACGGCTTTGTATTCGGACTAAAATTAATGAAAATATGGAGAATGAAGTTAAACTGTTCATTTGTAGTATTTTTAAGATTTTCTTGGTGTCTACAGTTCACATGCTGAAATAATTAGACAAATGCTTTAAATAGTTTTATTTTGTGTTTAGTCTTTCTTGATGAAGCCAAATGACAGATTAGAATCAACAAAAATTGAAATTAGCTTCTCAGAGAAGAGCAATGATTTTCAAAAAATAGTCATTTTTTATGTAGAGTCCGTAGCCCCTAGGTTTGAAATGAGATGAAAAGATCAGGTTCCGATTAAATGAGATGATATGGCCTGACTGTTTTTCAGACTGTGGTCTAGTACAACCCATCAAAATGATATCTCCAGAAATTATTATGGACAGAAGATATAGCACAATTAATTTTTCCTATGGCCTGTAGAGTCCGTAGCCCCATGTTAAGAGACACCCTAGAAATAAAATGTGTGTTGCAGTCAAGGTTTCCTTCAATTTTTCATATGCAACCACACATGTTACTTTGTATTAAATTAACTGCAGCATGGAACAATGACTTATCTAGGCTGCATGTGATCTTATTTAAGCAGCCCAAAACACTGGTTTGAAGCTCCTTTTCAGAACTATTCCCATTACCCACTATGGTAAAATTTGAAAAACGCGAGAGCCAAAAGAATTACTTCTGGATTATAAACCTGATAGGTCATACGTTATTATAAACCAAGAAAAATGAAAATACAAAGAGGTTACTTTTTTGCCTCAAGTGCAACACAAAAGGCAACCCTGATTGTGTCTCAGCCGAGGGGTATACATGTACAATTTTTCTTGTTTTTGATATTCAGATAGATCGTGGGTACTTGTTACAACTGCCAAGCCGAGGCAGTTTAAACATGTACCCACATTCAGTGTATGAACAAAAGATGAGAAATTTAAATTTTTCAATGGAAAAATTATCATTATCATTTCCAATAAAAAAAACAACAGTGTATTGCATATTTGATTTTTGTAATGAACAATATTTCCGATGCTTAGAGAAATGCCAATCTTGTGTTATTTATCCAGTCGGATCAGATAAGTGCTTTGACTCGTCAGGACAGCTTTATACTAAAATACAAATTAGATGTGTAGAAAATCATTCCTGATTAGAGAGTTTCCAGTTTGTATATTGTTAATGGAACTGAATTACTGAAATCAACTTTACTGTAAGTACAACATAAGTGTAAGTACTTGTACTTTTCATATGTTTTAGTGGGACCTAGTAGCATAGAGTAGCAAGGAAATGAGATTAATCTAAAGCTAGTATTTCACTGGCATGCAAATTTCTTGCGACTGTTTTGCGAATTTAGTCGCAGACTTTCGCACGAATGTAGTGTGAGTGTCTCATGAAGGTCATGAGAATTTTCATGTGTTGTGAACTAGTTGCGAACTGGTCGCAAAGGTTTTAAACGTTTAAAAATTTATGCAAATTTTTTCGCCAAAATATTTCGCAAGGCTGTCGTGCGAACTTTGTGCCAGTAACGTGAACCTGTCGCCACAAAATTTTGGCAAATTTACAACAGCGACTATCTGGCGAGAAAATAAAAATAAACGACATTCGTACGAATGTTGTGTGACACTCTCACGAATGTCTAGTGACTGTTGTAAGAATGATAAAGAAAATAAACTACATTTGTGGGAACGTCACACGACATCGCGAGACATATTTTCAAAATTAGACCGAAATTCGCGAATTTGTGGCATAAATGTCCATTCATTGAGACTGCAACGTGAAAGCTGTGTTCAATTTGTTAATCTTTGTTGCAAAATAGTCACGAACAATTCGCGAACTAGTCTCCAGTTGTCTAATTCGAGTGAGATAGGGGCTTTAGAATTGTAAACTTTAATTTGCTTTAATTTGCTATCACTATTTTTGCATGGTTGCCAAAATGAAGTGCTATTTTTTGTTATTTTGTTGCAAAGTCAAGAAGTAATATTTTTGTAGAAGCTAGTGAATATTTTTTTCTTTCACTTCAACTGCAGTATAAAGTAGAGTGCTTGTTGATGCTGTTAAAAAGCTTTGAATTTCTGCTTCCATGAAGGCTGGCCCATTATTGGTTACTATTCATAATTCATGTATTATATTGTCACAAAGTGCCCTGAGCTAGATAAAATAATAGTCTGCTCAAGATAGAACTAGTTAGGAATATTATGTGTGTCTCATGAAAGGCAGTATTGTGCTAAACTGTTTGAAAGGGCCTGTAATGTAAATGCCCAAATTCCACACAACAAAATTCTTGTATTATGCTAAAACATACAAATTGTATTTTCACAATACTTCAGATTGAATTGCCAACTTCAGACTTCATCATCATATACTCCTCCTCAAAACCAGAGGAGATATATACCAAAAAACTTGTTTGACTAGAATGGTAATATACATGTATATATCCCCAGGGCTGGGTCAGAGCAACCTCTGGAGTCAATTTCTTTTTTAAATCATAAAGATTCAGTCCATTTGCCAATTTACTGCAAGTTTTGCTCTTCAAATGACATTGTAACAATTTTCCCCATTCAAATGCGTGGACAACCTAAGTTGACCATGCCGTAAAAAAGGTCAAGGTCATCCCAAGGTCATGATTTATACAAACTTTGTAGAGCTTCATTGCCTGATGCTTCATGCCAAGTTTCAAAATCATAGTTCTGGTTCTGGAGAATAAGATGTTTAAAGATTTTTGCTATTTATAGCCATGGTGGCCATCTTAGTCATGTGACCTTGACCATTTATACAAACTTTCATTCACTCTTCCTCAGAATGCTCCACATAAAGTTTGGCTTTGATTGGCCAAGCGGTTTCAGAGAAGATATTTGAATATTATGGTCATACACATGTATATAGCCCCGGGACAGGGGCAGACAACCCTCTGGGCCCAAAATATTTTCATAAACATGAATATTCTGTCCATTTGCGCATTCCTAGCAAGTTTTTTGCCATTAAATGACGTTTTCCTTTTTTTCCCATTCAAATGCATGGGCAGCCTAAGTTGACCTTGCTGTAAAAAAGGTCAAGGTCATCCCAAGGTCATGATTTATACAAACTTTGTAGAGCTCCATTGCCTGATGCTTCATGCCAAGTTTCAAAATCATAGGCCTTCTGGTTTTGGAGTAGAAGATTTTTAAAGGTTTTTGCTATTTATAGCCATGACGGCCATCTTGGTAATGTGACCTGGACCATTTATATAAACTTTTTTTCCCTCTTCCTAAGGATGCTCCACATGAAGTTTGGCTTCGATTGGCCAAGCGGTTTCAGAGGAGATGTTTCAATATTATGGAAATATACATTTATATAGCCCCGGGGCAGGGGCAGACAACCCCCAGGGGCCAAAATTTCTCCATAAACATCAATTTTCTGTCTATTTGCCTATTCCCAGTAAGTTTTACCCATTTAATAGCATTTTACCATTTTTCCCCCATTCAAATGCATTGGCGACCTAAGTTGACCTTGCCGTAGAATAGGTCACGGTCATCACAGGGTCATGATTTATATAAACTTTGTAAAGCTTTTTTCTGTGATGCTTCATGCCAAGTTTCGAAATCATAGGCCTTCTGGTTCTGGAGAAGAAGATTTTTAAATGTTTTTGCTATTTATAGCCATGGCGGCCATCTTGGTCATGTGACCTGGACCATTTATATAAACTTTTGTTCCCTCTTCCTAAGGATACTCCACATGAAGTTCGGCTTTGATTAGCCTAGTGGTTTCAGAGATCTTTGAAATTGTGGACGGACGGACGGACGGACAATGGAGCATGGCAATCCTATAAGCTCACCCTGTGAGCTAAAAATCCGGTCACCCAATTGTGTTGCAACCACACAACAAATAAACGAAAATTGTGTTCCATCGCTAATAAATTTGAAATACTTGACAAAGTGGAGTGTCTAAACAACCATTTCGCATGCAGTGTATGCCTATCGTGCATGCTCAGTTTAAAAAGTAGATGTTATATGGTAGTTATAGGGTACAAAAGGGTGAGGCATCTGGAAGGTCACTCCGCTCTATCGACTAGCTTCCTCAGGATACAAATACAGTGTAGAAGCCTCTGTGGTGTCTAACAGTAAAGCTTCTCGCCACTTTTTTTTTGTATTCAGCAGTCGTGGTTTGATCCAGGGACCCTACAGTCCTTCGGATAACATTTTCAGCATGCTCTATCTCCATATGACATAACATATTAATAGGACGTAAAAGCAAAATTAATCACAGTTTTGTGTTGGGAATTGGATAGGATATGGTATGAGCATACCAAACATGTTTATAACAAAATATACAGAATGCGAAAATTCTTACGACTTTGGGTGAGGAGGAGTATAATAGCATCCTGATGTGTTTGCTGTTATAGTGTTAATTCCGTCACCCTTTGAGTTTGAGCACACACAGCAGCATATTTTAGATTAACAATCAATGCTTCACAGCTCACCAGTTCATACTGTTTTCATTGTCCTTTTCTAACATGTTGCACTTGAATGCAAATTTAATGATGTTTGAATGCATTATTTTCTTGTTAAATATAAATGAGCCGCCTCATGGGAAAACCAACAATCTGCATATGCGAAAACAAAGGCGCAGATCAGCTTCGCGGTAACCGCGAAGCTGATCAGCGCCTTTGTTTTCGCTACTCGGATAGTATAATTCCTCTTCTACTTAAATCCGAAATTTCAATCTTCTAGCTCTTTTCTGTGCTTGTACAGGCTGGTTTGTGTCGGACCTGGTCTGAAACCCAAATTGTTGGTTTTCTCATGCACAGGCTCAAATGTGATTGGTGTACAGTGATATTTGCATGTTATATACACCATGTATACTTGTATGTCTATTTTGTTCTATCTGTATCAAAGCATATATTTTGCAATAAAATTATACTGAAGAGATTAATTGTTAATTTGTCTCTGTGCTTCTTCCAGGATATAAAAATCTGTTTTTGTTGTCACCAAACTGTTTTGTAATTATTGAAAGAAGGACAAGTATTACACAAGAAACCCTATACATGTATTCACATTTTTTGTTAACATGGTTAACATTTATTTACAGTCATGTATAACAGACACACATTAGCCATAAATTGCTATTCCAAGCAAAAGTAAACTGTTATAATCGAAGTATGTGGTTCAATATTGTTCATGGTGTCCAGTATAGACACCAGGCGGAAAAGAAAATACACAAAAAACTTCACAAACCATTTATTCTGACAACACACTTCTTGAAGAGCAAGATTTACTACTCTTTCCCAACAAGATAGCCATCTGGATAGTCGCAACCAAAGGCAAGAGCACAACAGAGTCAGAATAAATGTATTGGGAAGATAAATCACCACACCTTTTTACTGGGACGACGATCACCGCATGGCGAAGGCATATACGTCGAAGTGGAGAATATGCGTGCATGATAAAAGTGCTGCTTATGGAAGTGGCAGTGTCATGGAATTAGGAAAACATGCAACTGGGGTATGCAGGGGTATACCTATTTTTTCTTAATTTTTGCTCCAAAACATAGATAGAGGGTACACGTTAGAACCGCCACGCCGAGGCGGTTCTAACGTGTACCCACAATCTATGTTTTGAGCAAAAATAAGAAAAATATTAAAAAATTTCTTCTGAAAATTTTTCAATTTTTACACATTTAAAAATATTTGTATATTGCATGGGCGTGTTTTCGTAATGAAATGACAAGGAATTCTCAGATTACTCACTTAACTGTCATGTTTTTCCATGTAGATGCGTTTTTTCAACATCAAAACGCTCGGCCTTGCACATGCTAGATGCATTCGTACCAAGACAAATCAGCGTTCATTGACCCACTCATTCTGTTCGACTGAGTGGTGCATGTTATAGCGCATCTGTTAGGAATATCTGGGCGACGAATGCCCTCCCCCGTCCCCCCCCCCCCCCCCCCCCGAAAAAGAAAGGGCAATCGAAAACAACGATCCTAAAGATTGTAGATCAAGAATCTAGAATCTTTAATGTCGTCGACGCGCTCATGATGGCGAGACCAGTTACGTGCTTTCAAATTGTGAACCCTTAAGTTACATGTACTTGCTAAAATCTTGTGGCACTGCTATTTTTTAGCTTCGCGGTTAGCTTTGACAGAAACGAACCTTAATGAGACGTGACGCGAGAAAACCAGTCTTCGGGATTTCCGACCTGGTCTGACACAAACCGGCCTGTGCAGCTACAGATTGAAACTTCAGATTTAGGAAGAAGAGGAATTGTACTATCCGTGTAGCGAAAATAAAGGCGCTGGTTAGTTGTGCAATTGCACAGCTGGTTTAAGTGTGACCTTGTTGGCATTCTCTGATCAAGAAGACATGTATGGAAGATTCCTGATGATAACAAAGCTGGTTTAAGTTGACGTCGCCGTCAGTGCGTAGATATATTTTAAGAGCAAAAACGACAAAATTCTTATCTTGGAAATAACAAATAAACTATCTAGTCGTAGATCTACAATCTATTGTGACTTTTTACATTACGCTATATAGGCATTGTTCATACTGGGAGGTCATGACGCTAGTCATGCCCTGCCACTTCGTTAGTATACTCGTAAATAATAAAAATGCAAAAGCGAGAACATTCGTTTCCATGCGTATAAAGATGCATTAACCGGTGTTATAACGTTTGTGTTTGGATATGCATAGCCCAGTATCAGTCTGTGCGATGTCTACCCAGCGTACTTGCTTGCGTGTGTTCTTGCTTGCGAAGCTAAAAATATGAGTATGTTTCTATTTTTAAGTATACATATGTCCTTGACAAAGTGTAATTGATTTTTGTATATGTTAAATTGTGTTTACAAAATGGGCGACAAGAAAAATGTTTTGATTGTCTATGCGCATCCGGAACCCAAATCATTTAATGGGGCACTAAAGGACGCGGCAGTTGAAACATTGAAGGCACAGGGGCACGATGTTATGGTGTCAGACCTGTACGCGGTGGGATTTGATCCTGTGGCGTCCAAGGCCAGTTTTAAAGGTAAGTGTTGAATATAAGAAGACCTGTAGACAACGTACGTTCACGGGCGGCGATAGCTCGTTAAGTTGCACGGACGCGGCCCTCGCCCGACCCTCGCGATACGCTGGTACAAGAAACTGGCGGGTGTATGGCTACTAATATTCTGATAAACTGCCTTGTTTGGCCGTTATCACTATCAGTTGCACCCACCCGGCTTTGTATGGCCTAAACTAGCAACAAAACCACGCATACTTTACTTTGGTGAGTATACTCATCATACGGTTTCAAGTGCCACTGATACATGCTAAGTACTGCTGCTACTACCGGTCCTTGGTAAATGGGGTCATTACATTTCATATGCTACCGAGCATTTAGTCACTGTCAGAAGATAGAAAAGTAGAACTGTTTCTTAGAAATGTATGTCACAAGCATTATTTTGATTTATCATGCATTCCTCTATCTGTATCTTAATTCAGAGGTCAACAACTCCGACTATTTCAACTTCCAAGCTGAGCTGACCCACGCCACACTCAACAACACCCTGCAGGACTACCTAGCAGAGGAGATGCGGAAGATCAGCGCGGCAGACCTCATCATACTGCAGGGCCCCATGTACTGGTTAGGTCTGCCCGCAATCTTGAAGGGGTGGTTGGATAAATGTTTCGCTGACAAAGTCGCATATGATACAACCAACTTTAAATGGTTCGATGACGGACCTTTGAAGGTAACTGGTTCACGGAACTAGGCCCAGTTTAAAATGATTTCTGTCCTTAAAGCACAAAAGCTGAATTTGCAAAGTTAGTCGTCTTCTTTGGATCTGTGACTTTTGAATACGCAACCTTTTTGATCACTGAAACCATCACTGATTGGGCTTAAAGTAAGGATGCATTCTCGTACAACATTAGACATGTTTAAAGATCCATCTTTGCAAATTGCTCCTAAGATATTGTGGCTAGTTCTAAGTCAAGGTGCAGACTCACTTGAAACGTCGCTGATCTACGATTTTTATTTGAATCATGCATGCATTACTGATGATAATCTCGTCACCATTTATGCCAAGATACATGTAGCTCATGTAGCTGTGGTTTCATTGTAACTACGATGTGTTTGTATTTTATTTCCAGGATAAGAAGATGATGTTGTCAATAACCTGTGGAGGACCGCCCTCATTTTTCACTCCCACTGGAATTTTCGGGGCCATAGATGTTCTCTTGTGGCCTATACATGTGAGTTCTGAGTTCTGTCTGCACCAGCAGCATTATTAAAATTTTTCACACGGCAAGATAGCATTTGATTACTGTTGCCACTCGATTATACTGTGCTATTGAAGCAACCGTCATCGGCTTTGATTTCGCTGCACATGGTAGCTGAACAATTGTTACTGGCTTTTTCGCAACAATTTGTTTCACGAATTTCTCTTCTTCACGGAATTTTAAAGATTTGAGAGAAAGCAAATAAGCCTTAATCGTCTTGTATCACATAGTTTACAGTATGGCAATGCACATGACCAACCAAACTTATTTTCCATGATTACAGTACACCCTACGTTTCACCGGCAGCCAGATACTGTCCCCACAACTGTTCTATGCACCACAAGACGTCACTCATGATTCTCGTTCAGACATGTTGAAAGTCTGGACAAAACGGCTAGAAACTATCTGGTCAGAGGAACCCCTACAGTTTGTTCCCGTGAAACATTTTGACCCCAATAAGGGGTTCGAACTGAGTGAGGAGTATGTGGAGAGCAGGAAGGACGAGAAATGTGGACCATCAATAGGGCAACATATGGGGAAAATGATTCCAGAGAAGAAACAATCAAAATCTTGATCTGTTGAGCTTTGGAAACAAATTATGCAATGTGTAGTGAGTGAATGAGTTAAGAATCCTGTGAATCTAACATGTATGCACCATGCTTATGCTAGAGAAATTAGCCTATTTTTATACCCCGCCACTTCACTCCACTTCAAAAAGAGTGGGGTATTATGTTATACCCTCCGCAAAAAAATTGTGTTCGAGTGTCTGTCCGTCCGTCCGTCCGTCAGCGCTTCGTTTCCATGCTCTAACTTGAGCATTTTTGACTGATTTTCTTCAAACTTTGTACAGGTGTTTACACCAGGAAGGAGTGGTTTGGAATTGAAGATGGGCAAATTTCGTCAAATAAGTACAGAGTTATGGCCCTTGATTTACTTAGAAATTTTGTTTCCGTGCTCTATCTTGAGCATTTATCGACCAATTTTCTTCAAACTTTGTATAGTAGTTCATATTAAGAAGGAGTGGTTTGGGATTGAAGACGGGTAAATTTCGTCAAAAAAGTACAGAGTTCTGGCCCTTGATTTACGTTAAAATTTAGTTTTTTGGGCTCTATCTTGAGCATATATTGACCAATTTTCTTCAAACTTTGTGTAGGAGTTTATATTAAGAAGCAGTGGTTTGCGATTGAAGATAGGTAAATTTTGTTGAATAAGTACAGAGTTATTGCCCTTGATTTACTTAGAAATTTAGTTTCTTGACTCTATCTTGGGCATTTATAGACCAATTTTCTTCAAACTTTGTATAGGCTTTCATATTAGGAAAGAGTGGTTTGGGACTGAAGATGAGTAAATTTCGTCAAATAAGTACAGAGTTATGGCCCTTGATTTATGTTAATATTTAAATTCCGGGCTCTATCTTGAGCATTTATTGACCAATTTTCTTTGTATAGGAGTTCATATCAGGAAGGAGTAATTCGGGATTGAAGATGGGTAAATTTCGTCAAATAAGTACAAAGTAATGCCCCTTAATTTATGTTACAATTTCTTTTCCAGGTGCTATCTTGAGCATCTGTAGACCCATTTGCTTCAAACTTTGTAAAGGAGTTCATATCTGGAAGCGTCATTAAAATATTCTGTGCATTTGTACTAAATTAAATTTGCGTGGCGGGTATAGCTCGGCAATTAGGTTACTGTATGGGCGGCAACTTTAATATTCATATCTGGGCGTGGTCGGCTAGTCCATCTGTTCAAGTAGGGAGATTATAGAAAAGTCGAACTCAGTCAGCTCAGTTAAAGATCAGTTACCTGTATTTTGTCCAATCCAGTGGAATAGACTCGAATTTCATTTTTATTTTCTAACGGAAAACATGTGAGTTGAATCTTTCAACTGTATACCTTTAGCTTTTACCTAGGTCAAAAGTAGACCATACCCAATAACGTATTCATGAGGTAACGCCCATACAGTAACCTAATTGCCGAGCTATATCATGCATGCCTGCAGCGCTTTTATTAACATGGGTTGTGGGTTCTTGTTGGTACAGACTCAAGAAACTACGCCATTTTCATCTGAGGTCATATTTTTCAGTGATAAAATTGCTCATTTCTACAGTAGAAAGCATGATAGTACAGTAGAAGGAAACATTATAGCTGAATCTATTCTGTCTCTACAATTAAAAATGATCTATGCAACCTTATACATGTACATATTCACGTCAATTGTTTCTTTTGAGATTTAACCTCCAAGTCAACAATTTTTCAGTCATGTCTGGACAGAGCCATCGCTTTTTGAGTTTTAACCAGTACTTTGGGGAGCTAATGTGACTTGCTCAAGGACACAAGACAGTGCCCCTTGTGGGAATCTTACCCAGGACCACTCGATTCAGAGTCTGATGCCCTACCACCAGGCCACCAAGCTACCCATCTCTAAAATCAAAAATGTTCTATGCAACCTCATACATATTGTTAGATTTACTGCTGGTAACCAGAAAAATGTTTGTTGAATAAAAGAAAAGACAAATTATACTTGGTCTCAATCTGATTTTACTACCTCACTCAGGATTTGAATTTTATGCTTGATACCAAAATCCAGGATCAGTGAATTTACATTTTCCCCCAACATGAATGAATTGTAGTAACAGGTACTCTATGACATGTGCATAAGGATTTTTAAAAGGAGGTACAATTGCTTTGCAGTAGCCTCTATTGTGTATTGGTTGTACTATTTGCCTCGTAAACCATGGGTTGTACCTTCTCCAGTCATTCGTACAAGACTTTAAATGAAGGTCTGGTGAACTTGTATGGCATGGAACAAATGACATAACCAGTAAGTTTGTTTTCAGTTTATTGTTATGTGATGTCATGATGTGGATCCTGAATTGTCTATCATTATTCTCCTGGCAACACATGAGAGCCCCGTCATGAGAAAACCAATATTTTGCATGTGGGAAAACAAAGGCACAGATCAGCCCTTTGTTTTCACTACTCGGTACATTTCTACTTTCTATGTCAAATTTCCAGCCTCTAGCCATCTTCTGTGCCGGTATAGCTCGGTTTGTGTCGGACCTGTTCGGAAACCACATTGTTGGTTTCCTCATGATGTGGCTCATGACTTAGTATTAAACATTATTTACAAAGCACAGTTTATGCATATTTACATCATTTTATACAGTGATATGCTACTCTCAAACAACACTACTAAAATGTATAAAACAACATTCATACACAATATTCACGGATAGAATATTATTATATAGACTATTTGTGTTGTGACTATAAGAGTCATCTTCGTAAGATGATCTGTTTTCACAAATTTGAAAAACTTTCAGAAAACTGTATTACAAGCTGTCTACTGAGCTACAAGGAATATAATTTCAAAATTAAGTTTTCACTATATAAGCACCAGAAACTGGAAGCAATAAAAAGAACATTTAGTGTTGAACATTATCTGTAAGATCAAACAGACTTTCACATGATGAGACTCATACATGCACACACTAGAGTTAAACTTATGAAGTATTGAATTCAATATTCTGACTATATGGTTAGGTAAGGGGAGCAAACTTTTGTGGAGTTTTATACAGGCATCTAAAAATCTATTGACATTATAATGAAAAGAAGTATCACAAATAACATGTAGAATGTTTGAGACAAATTAATGGTTAATCTAGTAACTACATGAGCAGCATCATGAGAAAACTGGATTTTTGCCTACGCGAAAACAAAGGCGCAGATCAGCTTCGCAGTAACTGCGAATCTGATCAGCGCCTTTGTTTTCGCTATTAAAATGGATAGTACATTTCCTCCTCTACTTATACCCGAACTTTCAAGATTCTAGCTTTCTTCTGTGACTGTACAGACTGGTTTATGTCAGACTTGGTTGGAACCCCTGAAGACCGGTTTTCTCGCGTCACGGTTCACATACATGAGTGCTTGTTGCTTGAAGGACATTGTGTAGGCTTCAGAAATGGTATTATAATGAATTTCCTAATACATGTATAGAGAAATGAAATAATGTTTCTAAGTACACCTGGTCAAGACTTTATGATTGTGAACTTTTATTTCAAAGAAAGGGATGGGCGAGGACTACTTTTCTAAACCCTGTCACATTATTTCAAAGTACATCTGACACCGAACAGTCACATTCAATTCAATGATATCTATAAATGACTTCAACAACACAGATAAATAGGTCATGAAAGTACTTCACTAGTTCTACTGTACAGAATCACGGGGCAATATTCGTCACAAAGCGAGTGTGTCCTTGAGAAACTTTCTCATCGTCGTGGATACGGAGCTGGATGATGGTCCGTTGATCTGATGGGATATCTGGAAATTATCATACGATATTGTTATTACTCACTGGATACTTGTAATGTCAGTTAATAAATCAATAATTGCATATTAATTACAACTTGTAACATCATGGTGCCACCAGTGACAAAAACCTTGAAACAGTTTCAACCATTATAGAGAAAAATACATTTGAGCATGGATCTGACAAAAGGGGTCTTCGGGCATTCATTTACATTTTATGCAATTAAAATTTATAAAACCATCAAAATATGAAATATTTGGCATGCTCTTGTATGTATGTCAAACTGTTTTAATACTGTAACACAATCCAAGGTACATTTATTTCTTATGAAAAAAAGTTATTTGTATCATGTATATTGCCATGGCAACCGTTGCGATATAAGGACTACCCTCATTTTAAAAACTATGTACGCCTATTGTTGTGCATATTATATTATCCGTGAGTGAATTTGTGTCTATTGCATAATGTACACAGTGGTAGGCATGTTGAACTTCAAGAAACATAGAATTTCGAGAATTTTAGTCCTTTCTTCTTTTCATCACAGTGATAAAAAGACGTTAACGTCATCAAAGTCCAAACGTCATCAACAATTTTCATGACGACATGTTTAAATTGCAGCAACTACACAACTTGCAAAGTTCTATACTATCTTCACAAGTAGCAGAGAATAGTGTGTCTGCATTTTCCCTACACAGATACTATGATCCCTCTCCTTATGTCTGAAATTTCAAGCTTCTAGCCTGCTTCTGTGATTGTACAGGTCCGTTTGTGTCGAACCTGGTCAGCAACCCAGAATGAGATTGTTGGTTTTCTTACATGAAGGCTCAAATAAGACTCACTCTATGTAAGTATGGCTGTACATCTATGTAGGCGGTGTCAAATATGAGATCAAGTTCAGATTGGTTCGGCATCTTAGGCACATACTCGTGCCGGTTCATTATGTCAGCTATATACAATGATTTCTCCGCAAGCATCTCACCCAACTTCTCTCTACACACTTGTCTCTCTGAAGAAGAAAAGACAACTTTTCTAGTATTTGTACAACCACTGAGAGTCTTCAAAGTCAATTAATAAACAAACTTTTTTTCATTTATTTTTGTATTCTTAGGCATACTTACCACTGAATTTTATAGTGTATCACCACGTGACGTGAGATGGCGACCTGAGAAATACAAAGCAGAAATGCTGTGCTGTTTATCAATGACTTTTTGATTTTGCTGAAAGATGGTACAATCAAGAATCCAAATGTTCATGGGTCTGTATGCAACTATGTTGTTTACAGAGATACAAATCTCATTATGCTACTTATACTCACGATGTTCATTACTCAGTGTAATGATGTCAAGTTTTATAGTCCAGACTTCCCATGGTATACACTCAGCTGGGAATGGCCATCTTGCTCTCTTACGCTGGTAGAACTCTAACGATATCTGGAAATAAATAGGAGTTGTTGTGATATGGATGATTGTAGCTTAGTTCCCTCAATGACCGTACAGTGCAAAATAGCCTGCTAAATCAGGGGAATACACCATATCATATGGTCTATATGTAACACTTAGACAAATTTCTTGTTTACCCGGACCTCATGGTCTAAAGGCTAAATATATTAATATAATGCAAATATTTTTAGTGTCCACAAGTAAAGGATCTTATTGTCTTATAGCTCTATCATACCTGTCCTGATTCCGCAGTGGTTCCACCCAACAGAGACTCACTGAATACATTCACTTCTTTCTTAACATTCTTGAACAGGACATCAGAGGCAACACGTACCTGTAAAAGCATACACCTTGTATTAATCAAATTAAACCCATTTTAATAGTCAAAATAATGTAAGTTTTATTTATTTATTTTGTTTTTTTTTAGATAATTTCATAAAGGAAGATCAAAAGAAAATTTCTGAATACATGTACAGATGTCATCAAACTGAAAATATAAGTATGGTGCAGATCTAAGATACTTCATGCCAGGCCATTCGTACAATATGAACCATGTCTGACAATACTTTCAATTAGAGGTTTGAGTGAGACAATAATTAGAACTCCATAATACACAAGAACTCCGCGGAGGTCGATATCGCACCTGCATCAAGCAAAGTCAATAGACCGTGAAATATAGTTCCAGGGCACCGGGTCAAGGTGCGTGCTTGAAGGGTATGTCAAGGACAATTACTATGCAAGGTTTCAGACTTGCAGCTATCTCTGATGTCGAGAAAACCAAACTTCGACGTAAAAATTATCAAAGTCAGTGGACCATGAAATATAGGTTAAGGGCACTCGGTTAAGGTGCGTGCTTGAAGGGTATGTCAAGGACAATTACTATGCAAGGTTTCAGACTCGCAGCTATCTCTGATGTCGAGAAAACCAAACTTCGACGTAAAAATTTTCAAAGTCAGTGGACTGTGAAATATAGGTCAAGGGCACTGGGTTAAGGTGCGTGCTTGAAGGGTATGTCAAGGACAATTACTATGCAAGGTTTCAGACTTGCAGCTATCTCTGATGTCGAGAAAACCAAACTTCGACGTAAAAATTATCAAAGTCAGTGGACCATGAAATATAGGTCAAGGGCACTGGGTTAAGGTGCGTGCTTGAAGGGTATGTCAAGGACAATTACTATGCAAGGTTTCAGACTCGCAGCTATCTCTGAGGTCGAGAAAACCAAACTTCGACGTAAAAATTTTCAAAGTCAGTGGACCATGAAATATAGGTCAAGGGCACTGGGTTAAGGTGCGTGCTTGAAGGGTATGTCAAGGACAATTACTATGCAAGGTTTCAGACTCGCAGCTATCTCTGATGTCGAGAAAACCAAATTTCGACGTAAAAATTTTCAAAGTCAGTGGACCGTGAAATATAGGTCAAGGGCTCTGGGTTAAGGTGCCTGCTTGAAGGGTATGTCAAGGACAATTACTATGCAAGGTTTCAGACTCGCAGCTATCTCTGATGTCCGGAAAACCAAACTTCGACGTAAATGATGACAAAACTTCGACGTAAAAATTTTCAAAGTCAGTTGACCGTGAAATATAGGTCAAGGGCACCGGGTTAAGGTGCGTGCTTGAAGGGTATGTCAGGGACAATTACTATGCAAGGTTTCAGACTCGCAGCTATCTCTGATGTCGAGAAAACCAAATTTCGACGTAAATGTTGACGGACGGACGAACGAACGAACGGACGGAAGAACGGACGAACGTACGGACGGACGGAAATTTGAACTCCTATATCGCACCCTGCTATAAGCAGGTGCGATAAAAATCCTAGCAATTTCATTCAGCTTTTGAAATATGTTGGTAGAGACATATGCAACCCCCTTGAAAAATTTGGAGACGATTTGTCTGACAGGTAACATTGTGCACGGCTAAATCAATATTTTTATGGAAACACAACAGTTTAACCTCAGTCAACACTTTGAAAGTATTGTGTTAAATAAGGTACAGAATGATGAATGAAAATTGTGCTATGTATGGTGGCACAAATATGTCATCACATGGTATTTTAAAATTAACCCAAATCACATTTTGGTACTAAATTGGCTTATCTGAAAGCGATGCAAGTTCTGTATGTCTCTAAACTAGTCATGCACCCCTTTTTAAGTTTTTTAATGTGTGAAGTATCTGAAAAAGCATAAGTAGGCAGATGCTATTTGAACTCCATGCACAATGTTGGGGGAGGGGGGGGGGGGCACAATGTTAGGGGACGACTGTACGTAGTGCATACACTGTGATTGTGGTCAATTTCATTCTCCAAATTTACATAATGAACGCTCAGAAAGAAACTTTATTTCAATTTTCATTTGCCTGAGGGCTGAAACAACTGCATACAAATAGGAAGCTGTTCATCTTTAATATGATAAAAATACCTGCCATACATTGTAATTAAATATAGAGAATAATTTCTATAACTTACATATGTGAAGTCAATGAAATCACAATCTTCATCAACAAAACCAAGGGTTCCAATTGAATAACTTCCTTCCTGTTTATAATGGAACTTGCCAAGGGTTCTGTGTAAAATGAGGCTATGGAATAAACCTAGAACAGATGCAAAAGGTAATTACATAACAGTGCACACTTTCTTGATCACACCATTTGTGCAAAAGGCTTCATGACATTGATGACAAATTTCATTCCAAAGGCACATTGGTCACAATATGATTGCTTCAATTGGTTTGGCAGAAATAAGGATGGATGGCGGACAGAACAAACATTAAGACTCTTCTGGACTATTTTCAACAACTGGCTTTTCACATACATGTATCTTTGTCCAACCAAAGCATGTCGTGTAAGTGACAAAAATCATAGGGCTGCACATACTTACTTTGAACTACTTCATCAACTTGACGACCTTCCACAGACTGAAACAAGCATAAACAATATCAGGTTGAGCAGATATGAGACAAAGTGAAACCCTGCATAGTTAATGGTCTGCACAACACAGACCAGAGATCTCTACAATATCAGGTATTTAGGTCCTTGGCTATGTCATTATATCACATTTACAAGTGGCACATTGATTCAAATATGGCAATGGCGATAATAAAGACTAGGAAAAGAAGGAAAGGTCACTCATTGATTTCCTTATCAAAACTAAAAGGTTTGCTAACACCATGTTTTTACATCTTCTGGAGGTTGTGGACTTTGGCAATCAAATTACTCAAGACTAAGTGACTTTGTATGGATGGATACATACATATACATTTTTGTAGATATTTCTAATAAAGCACTTTTGCCATAACTAATTTTGTTTCTCTCCATTATAAGTCATGCTATGAGCTTGAAACAGGCGTTTCTGACTGACATTTAATACTTTATAAAATTTTCAATTATCACAATTCAGTTCAATGGATTGCATTGTGTTAGCATTGTTGAAATAAGAAAGTACAAGTAGGCAAAGATCAGGAAAAGGCGCAATCAGAAAAAGACTCCCACTCCAAAAACCAAGATAGGAAAAAAAAACAAACCAACAATCAGGTACTTATAAGAGTTTGTTTTTTTGTCTTCGTCTTTCTTTTCACAATGTTGAATGTTCATTATGTAACAACAGATGATGTATACGATAGTGATAAAGTACCAGGAGTTAGTTACAAAGAAGAAATTACCGCGAGATCTCAATTACCGGTGAGACACTACTGTCGTTCCGGCACACAATCAACGAACGATATTTAAAAAAGACAGCTATAAAGGTTCAGCTAAAGACATACCAATTAAGTTACACATGTTACACATAAAAACACTGTCATTAGCTTACTCCCTTTATCATGGTACAAAGATAGGCAAAATAACACAACAAATAAGGGCAAAAGTACTCAATGGTGAAACGACCTCAGGTGAAACGAATCCGGGATGTTTCGCCCCCAAACCATTTCCTCCCCTAGTTGTTTTGCCCCCAAGACGTTTCCTCTGTAGTCGTTCCCCCCCCCCCTAGTCATTTCGCCCCCACTAGTCGTTTCGCCCCCTAGTATATATAAAAGGGAAGATAGCATATAAATATAATTACTTTTTTTCACATTATTTTGCTTCATGTAAAGACAAAAATGGTGCCACTACATACATTAATAAGAGCTGTCGCAGGACAGCGTAGCTCGCCTGACTTGTGCTTTGCCACTACATCTGTTAAAAGCTATGACCCATGACCTTCACCTCAAGGTCACACAGGGTAGGTCATGATGGTACTGCATAAAACTTCAGACCAATATCTACCAACAATCAAAGTATCAACTCAATCAATCAACATGGTCAAGAGATATAGACTTATAAAAACTTAAATCAAAAACTTAAACACAAAATTTCTAAGTCTGTGACCTTGACCTCAAGGTCACCGAGAGTGGGTCATGATGGTACTGCATAAAACTTCAGACCAATATCTAGCAACATGCAAAGTATCAACTCAATCCATCAATATGGTCAAGAGATATAGACTTACAAAAACTTTAACCAAAAACTTAAACACAAAATTTCTAAGTCTGTGACCTTGACCTCAAGGTCACCCAGGGTGGGTTATGATGGTACTGCGTAAAACTTCAGACCAATATCTATCCACATGCAAAGTATCAACTTGATCCATCAACATAGTCAAGAGATATAGACTTCTAAAAAACTTCAGACCAATATCTAGCAACATGCAAAGTATCAACTTGATCCATCAACATGGTCAAGAGAAATAGACTTACAAAAACTTTAACCGAAAGTGTGACGCGGACGCGGACGTACACGTAAACGGGGACGACCGAGGTGACTACAATAGCTCTATGCACTTCGTGCAGGCGAGCTAAAAAGGAAAAAGTAGGCAAGGATCAGGAAACGGCACAATTGAGAGAAAAGTGGCATAAAGAGCAAAGGGACACAAAGTGGCGCAAAAGGTGTGAAAACGTTTGTCAGGTTACCAGTGCGGTAATTGAATTATCAGCCACACATCTGTTTGCAAAATTGCAAGGTGTTATAAAGATAGGCAGCATGTGTCATTAATTTGATTATTATAACATGTTGAAATGAGATTAAATGACTCAAAATGTTACCTTATTTGAAAATAAAATGTACTTCTTACATGCATGTACTAACATTTAACATTAAGTTTAAATTTTAATGCTGCTGTTTCTTTGTCAGTGCAGCTGTTCTATTATATGCAATTAACACGTAACTTTGTGCGAAGTTAAGTCTCATTAATTTTAGCAAATCTTATGCTGCTCTCCCATATACCGAATATCCCTTGCGAATGCTAAAATTTGAAATTCGCGCTGAAATACCGAATATGATGCGAATGGATGGGGCGGGGCTTGTACAAAACAATGTCTCTGCGAAAGCGTTAAGAATGCTTGCGAATCCTTACAAATGTCCTAAGAATGTTGCAATCGATTGCCATCTACATTACCGAATTCTTGAAAATGCCTTACGAATGTTCCGAACGCTTACAAATGCCGTTACAAATAATAGGAACGTCTTGCAAACACCTTACAAATGAAGCGAATGTTTTGCGAATGCTTGCCGAATTCTTTTCATTTTTTACTCATTCGCAAACATTGTAGCCAATAATATCAATGTAAAATGAAATCACCCACAATGCAAAGGGGCATGGAAAAAAATATGACATTATTGATCCAAGTCGTCTCTTGAAACGCACACCACTTTGTTGTTTCTCTCAAATGTGATGTATACAATAAAAAGACAATTTTACTGGGCAAACAAAAATTTCACGGGACTTTAGTTTGTCTATCATACATTGATGGATAGCTTAAGGCTAAACACCATAAATTATGGCCTTTACTTGAAGGATAAGACCAGAATAAATAAATTATGCTAAAAACTGAGTCTTGAATGTGAAAATGTTGCAATTCACTAGCGATTCTTTATGGACATCAAAACTCAATAGAATTTAATGCTACCGAATCCTTGCAAATGGCTTGCGAGTGTTACAAATATCTTGCAATCAATCCGAATTGTTTACGAATTCTTTACGAATATGTTAAGAATATGATTTCCTTGCGAATTTTAGGAGCATGTTCCTAATTTTCGCAACGACTTGAATTTTTCACCGAATGCTTCCGAATGCTTACAAATGCTACCGAATTTCTAGCGATTAATGCGAATTTGCTCAAAATTGCATTCGGAAGGGCATTCGCAAGGGAAATTCGGTATATGGGAGAGCAGTATAACGATTGTGCGGCTAAGAGATATGTTCAAAAGCAAACCATTTTCATTCGAAGTTAGTTTGAGTATTCTCAAAGATTTGAAGCGTCCTGACATCAACATTAAGAAATAGAATAAATGATTGTGATAAGTTTTCCGGTGTTATAATAAACATAAGGAAGCACCATAGACGAGCAACTGGTTAGCGCTCAATTACTTAGAAACCTATGACACAAATACGAAACCATGCCCATGAAGCATAGAGGTGGGTCGGTGCATGTAACCCCCCCTCCATCCCCAAGTAATTTTATATTACCGATCGTTCAAAGGTGAGGCGTCTGTTGTGGTTCTATGTTTTATGTTTTGGTATTGAATTGTTATTCTATTTGCACATTACAAGCAATGTACAGATCAGACATTATGGAGAATTCAAAGATGAATGATGCTGAATGAATATGAACATTTTATATACCCGATAATTGGCCTATTAAAAGAAATTGCTGAATAAAAGATAATTAAATTTAAATTCCAAAGAGTCATCAAGTTCTTTTAAAGACAAAGCCTGTGCATGCCGACAAAATCAAAGGAGTTGGAGAACAATCCATAATTAAAGAATCTATTTTTTACACTATAGTTAATCATCCATCAGAGGTTGATGTCAATGATTAGTTTTGCACATTGTGATACCGTAAGTTTTCACACCTTCAATTTATTGTGTCCCCTGGTGTGGTATTGTCAGTTTGACGTTTCACCAGTAAACTATTCTGATTCTGATATTACCACACGTTACCTGATCTATCTGTCTATCTATCCTTTGTCTGTCTCAAATAAATAAATAAAAAAAAATAAATGAATGAATAAATAAATTGGGGGCGAAACGACTAGGGAGGAATTAATGGTTTTGGGGGCGAAACATCTAGGGTATGAGGGGCGAAATGACTAGGGTGTAAATTAGAGGCAAAAGACTAGGGGGGGGGGGGGGGGGAACGACTAGGGGGAAACGTCTTGGGGGTGAAACATCTTGTGACCATTGAAACGACAACAGTGCAAAATGACATTGGCCAAACAATCCAGGACCTGATTAATTAATTCAATGAGTTGTGGCCATGTTTTATGGGCAAAAAGAATTCAGCTGCATCTGTCTCTGTATGATGGGAAACAAAGTAAACCAGTAAACTATTCAGATTCAGTGATTCACTTATCTCCTCTGCTGAAATGTCTGATGACTGTGTGTCCAAGTTCGCTTCACTCGTGCGTTCAAGGGACTAATTTATCCCCCATCCAAACCCCCTGGTGAAATAATGTCATTTGGCGTGTCACCAGTAAACTATTCAGAAAGAATACAGAAAGGAAACAAACACAACTGTCAAAATTATGAAAAGTTACCAGTTCAAAAACATGAGCTCTTGCATTCATATTCCTCCCACACCCCGCGATTCAAGTTTCCAATTTCTCTGTTTCTTTCTCATTGATCTTTCAGGAATTCGGGGCGTTTTTGGATCAAAAATGGAAATGACGAAGTTTCTTCTTTTGTTGTTGATTTTTCTCAGCTGTTTAATTTGACATAACGTAAAACGGGTTTGATGTCGTAAAATTTTAAGTACTACTAAACACCGAAAATGACAAATGCTATCGAGTCAACTCTCACCTCAGTATGAGAAAGACCATCATTGTGTCTTGAATATATTCGTGTGTGTTGGTGAGTTCTTTGATGGCTGACTAACGGTATAGCTATATAGCGAAAGGAACGTTCCTTTCGCGAAAGGAAGATTTTCACACGAAAGGAAGATTTCATTTCAAAATTTTGAACTCATTGACTATAATTGTGCATGTTTTAAGTTTTAAACGGGTAAAGGAAATAAGTAATAGTTTTTGTATGAAGTTCACTTCACTTTAAATTGATTTTATAAAACCGTAAGGCAGCGATAAACCTTCCTTTCGTAGTGGAAAATCTTCCTTTCGCCAGTGCGGTTAGTGTCAAATTTCATTTGCTGTCTTCCATTTCGACCAAATTTTCTTAATAGTAAAATTGTAATATACTTTATCTTCTTATTATTTTATTGCAGAATGTATAAAAAGAAAAAAAGGTGGGGATATGAGGGAATATGCAGCAATGATGATAATGGTATACAGCGTTCATTTCATAGGCAAACTTCCTTTCGTCGCCTAAATTTAGTGAGGTTTCTTTATTTATAAGTTCCGCTTTTTGCTTTTTACATTTTACACATTTTACTTGATATTGTTTTATTACAACATGTGTAAAAAAAAAACAATTAAAAGCTGTTAAATATCAATGGCGATAATGATAAAATGTTCCTTTCGTACAAAAATCTTCCTTTCGCGAAAGGAACCTTCCTTTCGCTGTTTAGCTATACCCGCTGACTAAGCCAATTATAGCTCTAAACTGTCAGTTGCAAGTCTTTGGCTTTGATTTCTCTTCGCTTTCTTTCAGCTTCATAGATTCTCTTTTTTTTCATAGAGAGCTGCTCCTTTGTTGATGAGACCTACAGAAATTTGATACTTTGTTCAGAGAGCAGCTTAACAAAATTAGGGATAAACATAAAGGAAATAAACCCCCCTCAGTTCACGTTCTAGGGGATTTCAACTTTGGAGATATTGTTTGGCCGGACAGACACAATAAATGGGGTCGGTCTTATTACCCCAGGACGCCCCAAACCACCGGAGGACACCCCAAGATGCACCAGGACACCCCAGGACGGTTCTTTTTATATGCCAGGAAACAGTTTATACCATTTTATAACTTTATGTTAGTGCTTATAACATCTTTTTGGTCTATTTCTGTCGAATTTAATTATTTTCACAAGAGTTTGTGTCTTGGTAAGGTTTTATGTCAGTATGGATGTCATTGTTTATTTAAGGTTTTGTTTCAATTTGAATATACTAGTATACTATTGCAGTGAAGTGTATCACTGCATGTATTCATCGCCCTGTCAGTTAGCCTAAGGATAAAATTTTATCCTTAGTTTCCAGCTGGTACCGCACAGCTTTTACCCAGAAACCTTAACTGGATCTGAGCAAAAACTGTGACTCGTGGAGGTGTGACTAGGACTTGCTGTCATTTTTATTGGATTTTTCCCCAAAACGTTTCCAAAGATAATCAAGTTGATGACAGCCATTAACCAGTCTCTTTTTTTCTTTTATTTTTTATTATCTAATTATTATTCTTTTATTTTTATTTATTTATTTTTCTTACTTGTCTTGTTTTCTTTTCTTTTCTTTACTCTTCTTTTTTATCTTTTCTTCCCCAACATCTTTGTTATACATGTATACATATTATACTAAAACATATACCAAATTCGTTCTAATTAGTGCACATGCTGTGTTTGTGTTTGTGTTTTTTTTTTTTTTTTTTTTTTTTTTTTTTTTTTTTTTAATGTCATATTATCTTAGAAGTCTAAATCACAAACATATAAATGGCTTAATATTTCGAAGGCAATGCCCTCTTTGTGTTTTAATGCATTCTGTAATAACAGCTATGCACCGTACGTGGCGAAGCCCACCCCTATTTCCTTAGACAAACATTGTGTTTTTGCACCTATATTTACCTGTAAAAAGCACGTGTTGGTTTGTTTGTCTAAGCCACGTGTTGTCTAACCGTCACTGACCGTTAGCTAATGTGCAAATTTGAATGGTCAGTATAAAGGAATATTAATGATGGGTGGTTTGACGGAGGACTCAATTTACCCTTCTTGTCGAGGAAGTCGGAGCGAACGCCACTTCTTTCGAACCAGCATACATTGGCAGGGACTCGCAACTCAGCAGCGCAGAAATTCTTTGGCCTGGAGACGTAACTATCACCGTACAGTGCGATTGTCAACGGCATCTTGAAGTAGAATGAAAATACGGATTTTGTGCCTCTTTATGCTTACAAGTGACAGGTGAATTTTATTCATTTGTCAACGAGTGAACGAAATTCAAGGTGATTTGATTAACTCAAACTTTGACGTTAATTAGCGTTCACTGAGATTTTATCACTAATTCGTTCTTTCTTTCTTTCTGTCTTTCTTTCTTTCTTTCTTTTACTTTGTTTGTTGAAAACTAGAGACTTTAATTTCGTGTGATATATGACAACAGAAGCGTGCGTCGCTCGATAGATAGAGTCCCTGAAGGTGTGAAAAACAGACTTTGACACCTCTGTTAACGACACTAATCTTCTTTAATTATCAATCAGTGCGCGGTCAAGCGGGTCTTAAATTAGTGGCAATTATACATTATTGCCTTGAATTTAACAAATATGCATAAGCGTTTGAAAAGGAAAGAAAGAAAAAAATACTGGTCAACCGACAGACTGACAGATGGATGGACGAATGAACTGGACGAATGAACTGATATTCAGGATATTGCAACCAATATATTTTTGTCTGTTTATGTTTCATTGCTTTTACACTTTCACGCTGTAATGTTGTCGTTCGTTTATTTATTTTTTTTTTTCGGTATTTTATCCTGGTCCTTTAACTTAACACGATATCTATTTGTTGTGAGACCAAATGTAAATATGCGAGAGAAACAATAAATGTGTCCTGGGGTGCTCTTTCAAAATCAATAACCTATACGTGTATGACCTTATTGTTCAATCCTATTTCTTAATAGTACAATTAAAATGAGTTTTGTACCTCTATTCGAGAAGGAGTACCTAAAACATGTTCACATTTAACTATTTTCATGATTTATGAAACAGTTTCATGTGTCCTATTGTATAAAAATGAGTCCTGGGGTAACACAAAATGAGTCCTGGGGTACTAGAAAAATCGATAATAATTGTATGACAAACTGGTATAATCTTATAAGTTATGTACCTGTTATCGCTTTCATTGAGAAGAAGTACCCAAAATCTGTTCATATTTAACATTTTTATTGTCTGTAAAGCATTTTTCATGTGTATTTATTACATTAAAAAGGAGTCCTGGGGTGTCCTGGTGCGTCTTGGGGTGTCCTCCGGTATTTTGGGGCGTCCTGGGGTAATAAGACTGACCGCAATAAATGTGGGTCACCATTGAGTAGGATTGAAGGTCAAATTTTGGTGGACATTATTAATGATCATGGATTTGATCAATTAGTCCACTTCCCTACCAGAGAAAGAAATACTTTGGACTTGATTATCACTTCTCTTCCCAATCAGTTTGTAGACATTCACTCCCCAGATTGTCTCAGTGATCATGATATTGTTTCTGGAACGCTGAAGATTGTTATTCCCCCCATTAAGAAACCTCGGAGGAAGGTGTATCGGTACCAGAAAGGTGATTATGAATCTATGAGGGCAGAAACATTAAAATTTGCAAAGGAAAAGTATTTCAATGGCTACTCGGATACCCGTTCGGTTCAAGAAAATAGAGAGGTTGAGAAAATGAACTTGTAACTTGTACGTGTACGTGTAGAACAGTTTTATCCCCAAACTTCGTCATTTATTACAAGTTCAAAATACTCGCTACACGTTGAGAATCAGTTAGGCTGTGAATGAAATAAATTTGCGACTTGTAAGTTTTCTTTATATGTTTCCATCGATAGGTCAGGTAGGTATACAAGCAGAAACGAAGTTCGATGAAGCGTTGCCAAATCGTTTTGCACGTGCAGCCGAAGTATATCTGACCAAAGGCGAATCGACGTACATGTGACCATATATGTAAACCCTTTTCAAAAGAGGGCACATCGGAGCCGGAACAAACTTGTGACAATAAAATTAACTCATCATCGTTGTCTAAAAGTCCGGCTAACAATAAATCATCCATATTTACTGTCATATATCAACACATATATAAACAATAAAAAATTCAGCTGTATATACTTATGAAATCTACACGTACACGTTCGATTTTCTCAAACGATTTTACACTCCAAACGATCGTGTACGGGTAAATAAAGCTACAAGTACACGTACACGTTACAAGTTTATTTTCTCAACCTCTCTAATTTCAATCTTATTACATCTTTCATTCAGGACTCGGCAGATAAGCATATCCCATCAAAAACAAGTTGCTCTGTCTCTTCTGTCCCATGGATAACTCCTGAGATAAGGAGGAAGATTCGCAGGAAAACTATAACTCATGCAAAAGCTAAGAAAACTGGAAGTGCAAAAATTAGATCTAAATTTGAAAACTTAAGAAGGGAAATCAAAGCTGATATAAGGAAGCAGCATGACCTTTATGTCAATAACTTGGTAGGGGACGTTAAGGCTAATCCCAGGGATTTTTATAGGTATATCAATAGTCAGAGGAAAGATACCCAAGGCATTCCCCCTTTGAAAAAGAAAAATGGAAGTGGTATTGCTCAATCAGATTTCGAAAAAGCAGAAGAATTTAATGGACAGCTCACAGATGTATTCACCAAAACGGTACACAACCAAGCCCCACTTCTGGATAGGTCGGCCCCATTCATGGATGAAATTGTTGTAACAAAGGAAGGAGTATCAAAACTCCTTAAAGGTCTAAACCCATCTAAAGCCTTAGGACCTGATGAACTCCATCCTAGAGTCCTTAAAGAATTGGCAAAAGAATTAGGACCTGTGTTTGCACATCAGCAGTCAATCAATACGGGTGAAATCCCCAAGGAATGGTCACTTGCTAATATTTGTCCACTTTTCAAGAAAGGTGACAGGTCCCTTGCTTGTAATTACCGCCCAGTTTCTTTGACTTGTATTCCTTGCAAACTTCTAGAACATATTGTCTGCTCAAATATCATGGGTCATCTTGACCAGTATAATCTTTTGTCGGACAAACAGCATGCATTCAGGAAATGGCATAGTTGTGAAACTCAGTTAATTACAGTGATAAATGATTGGGCAAAAATATTGGACAAAAAGGGTCAGGTTGACACTTTTATTTTGTACTTCGAAAAAGCTTTTGACACCCCTCCACATGAACTTCTTAAAAGCAAATTGTTTAGTTATGGTATAGGTGGAAAGACATTGGAATGGATAAATGCTTTTTTGTGCTTCAGGCAGCAAAGGGTAGTAGTTAATGGCGTTAAATCTGACTGGGCCCCTGTTGTGTCTGGTGTCCCTCAGGGCACCGTTCTCGGTCCATTGTTGTTCTCCTTGTACATAAATGACATACCCGTTGGCATTGACTCTCAAATCAGGCTTTTTGCTGATGACTGTGTTTGTTACCGTGAAATTAAAACAGTAGAAGATACATTGAAACTTCAGAAAGACATTGACCTTTTAGGGAGCTGGGCCCGAAAATGGGGCATGAGATTTCAACCTGTCAAATGCAACATGATGCAGCTGACAAATAAGCGGATAAATAAAATTGAGGCCTCGTACACCCTCGAGGGAACGGTTTTGGAAAATGTTGATAGCATTAAATATCTAGGTGTAACAATTACAAATGACCTCAAGTGGAATACCCATATCAATAATATCTGTACTAAAGCCAACAGAACACTTGGATTCTTGAGGAGAAACTTATTTTCTTGCCCCCAAGATGTTAAAGAAGCAGCTTATAAAGGACTGGTGCGCCCAGTCCTGGAATATGGAAGTTCTGTTTGGGATCCTCATACTAAATGCCTCCAGGAGGAATTGGAGAAGTTTCAGAATCGTGCCGCTAGATTTGTAACTAGGAATTATACTTTCGAGGAAGGTAGTATGACTGGCATTCTTGAACAGCTCAAATGGGAATCTCTCAAGAAAAGGAGGACGGATAATCGACTTATATTACTATACAATGGTCTGAAGGGTAAAGCCAGAATACCTACAGATGACCTTATCCCAAAGACTAGGCGTTGTAGAAATAGCCACTCCAAGGCATTTCAGCTTCCATCTGCTAGTATAGAGGCCTATAAATGTAGTTTCTTTCCCCAGACTATCAGGGACTGGAATGACCTCCCTGACTCTCTGTTTTCTACTGCTGAAATGTCAGATGATTGTGTGTCCAAGTTCGCTTCACTCGTGCGTTCAAGGGACTAATTTCCCCCCATCCGAACCCCCTGGTGAAATAATGTCATTTGGCGTGTCACCGGTAAACTATTCTGATTCTGATTCTGAGACCTCCGTGCAGTCTGATTTCAAGACCCCATTGACATGTTGAAATCCTTCAGAGAGGCTTTGAGAGTGTCTTATATAATTTGTAGCGTTTCTTCTGGCCAGCTCGAGAGCGCTTTCCCTCCTGTACATAGTTCTTCATAGAAGACATTCTTTGGAAGTCGCTCATCAGACATAATTATTCATAACATGGCCAGTCCAACATAGCTGTGCTATCTTTAAGACAGTATGCATGCTTTGCATCTCTGCTATCTTCAGGACCTCCGGGTATGGAATCTTGTCTTGCCACTTGATTTTTAACAGCTTTCTCAAACAGCTTAAGTGGAAATGTTCAAGTATCTTTGCATGACGCTGGTATACTGTCCAGGTCTCACATGCATACGAGGACTAGCAGTACCACAGCCCTGTAGACTCAGCTTGGTGTCAAGCTTGATTCCATTACTATCTATCTATCTTCACTGGATGAAAAGTCCGATTTACGAATGCCTCAAACACAATTCAAACATTTGGAACCGCCAAAGTTTATTAGGGTTTCCATACATTTACAATTGATTCGCGAGAATTTGCCTTGCATTTGCACATACGAAAACATAATGGTTTGACCTATTGCGGTCGTATCGCAAAGATCATAACTACCGCATTTTGCGTAAAATGCAAGAGACTTGGAAATCATATAAAAATTTCATCATTCACAAGGTTTTATCACATATAACAAAATTAACAAAATTTCAAAAAATCACTACCTTTTAAACCTGCACATTTACGTATTAGTTTGCAGGCATTGAGTGTACACTGCGCATGCTAGCTCAACTTGGCATCGTAAAAGCTTGTAAAATGTTATCTTTGTGTATATCAAAAAATGTTTCGGAAATACTGTTGTGCTGTAATATTTCAGGTACTTCACATTGTTTTCGCAAAGATGTATTCTTTTATCGCATTTGGATGCATTGAAGTTGTGCTGCAAATGCATGCGTTTCTAAATAAAAAAGAGTATAGGAAAGAACGTTAAACGTGGACAAGACATATGTTTTGACGTGTTGTTTAGAACTAACCAAATGTAACTCTTTTCATTGATTTGAAAGGTACTCAAATGTTGAAAAACACGAATAATACGGCACATTTTACATATATCCAATTGTTAATAAACAGTAACATTTGTGCGAGATTTTGTAATCGTAAATCGCAATAAATGCGTCAATTTGACATACAGTGCACTTCGGCAAAAGTTTATAAAATTCAATCTACGCAATGGATTTTCATTGAAAAAACGTACATAATTGCATATATTTGTATAAGCAGGTAAACACCAGTAAATGAGTAAGTTTGAATGCTTGCAATTGGTTGTAGGTTTTGTTGTAATTTGGCCATGGATGTCTTTGGTTTGGTTGTAGTTTTACGTCCCGGTCAACAATTTTTCAGTCATGCCGGGACGGAGCCACAGCTTCCTGGGTAGTTAACCAGTACTTTGGGGAGCTTAAAGTGTCTTGCTGAGGGAAACACGAAATGAAGCTCGTGGATTCGAACCGAAGACCTCTAGATCCGAAGTTCGACGTTGTACCACTGAGCCACCGCGCTCCTCGTATAAACGTCTTTTGAAGTCTTTGTCTGAAAAGGAAAATAGAACCTCACACGACGACGACTGTGCTTATATCCCAAAATCATTATTTTTGAATATTATAGCAATTTAAACTGATATTCTTATAATTTTTGTTAGTTTCCTTATTTTGTTATAAACATATCAACATAAATCACTTTGAACTTGATAATAATAATAATAATAATAATAATAATAATAATAATAATAATAATAATAATAATAAAATAAAATGATGCTAATAATAACAATAAACAATGATAAGAGTGCTAATAAGTTTTTCCAGAAAAAATACGAAGTTCAACGGTGTTCAGTCTTTTTTTTTTTTTTTTTTTTTTTTTTTTTAAATCGCATCACCTTGATATAAGGTCATGTCATCGAAACGTCAAAAATTCAAATTTAATAATATTCTAACAAGTCGTTATCGTTTCTCCCATTGAACCAAATGGGAACGCCAGTGTGCGAAAACAAACGATAATTTACCCTACAGCGTTATTGCGTGCGAAAGAGCGCGCTTATGTGACGTCGTCGAACATTTACGTCCGAAGAGAATGAGTCCACTTGAAAACGCTGCAAAAATGTGAGTATTACTGTACCATTGGTCGTGTAAGAATCTATGTAAGTTTTCTTATTCAACTGTTTATTATCGCGACTAACGCGTGATGTTGTCGGGCAAATGCGATAATTCACTCCGGCTCCACCGTCGTGAATTAATACATCGAAATCTGCCCTCTAACATCGCGTGTCAATCGCAATAATTCACAGTAGATAAAATCATTTCTTAAATATTAATCATAATAGATATAGACAATTAAAATAGTTCTTTTTTTTGCGAATTATTTGTCATAGATTTTCTCTTTTTACGAGCGTTATAAGTACAAGTGATAGCCGCAAAAGATCCAATCGTGTTTGTACGTCTAAAAATCGCAAAGTCCATCATCGTGAATACAGAAATGTTAAATGGTATGATCCGCTGTGTTAGACGTTTTAAGATCAACTGCGAACAGTTTGATTCTGGGATATAAGCGAATCGTAGTATGTTCAATCCGATGTGGGCGGTGCTTGATCATGGTTTTCATTCGTTCCGGTCTGGTATTTGATTAGTTCTCCTATTAGCATGATTAATGTAATTGAATTATGCAAGTTAATGTGGCTTTATGCAACGCAAAATGTTGCGTAATTAAAGATAAACTTATCAACTGTATATTTGGTCGCAGCATGTAAAAGTATCCCTTCATCTGTGAAAAGAAGCCGCCGTGGCCTAGTGGCCCGGGCACTGGCTTGTAAACCAAGGGTCCTGAGGTCGATCCTAGACTTCTCCAATGTTCTGAATGACACTCTAAATCGAGGCCCCGGTTCCATGTGACATTAGCTGTTGATTGGGACATGAAACACGAAGTCACTCAATCAATCCTTTACAAAAAAAAATGTAATTTTCTTTGAGGCTTATTTCAACTGAAACTTACATTATCCCGCAAAAAAACAAACAAACAAAAAATCAATAGATCTATTGGAAAAAAAAAAATGGGAAGACAAAATTAAATAAGATAATTTTTATGCCTCGTTCCACGAACATTCCGTGTACGTGACGTCCTTAGTTTTTTCACCAAAGTTCATACGACAAAATCCATGTTCAAATTGTGAAACTCACGTGCCGTTTGACAATAGCGTTTTTATTTTGCCTTTTGAGTGCCAGTGTCATTTTCTAGTGTCAGGAAACAAAGTCCGTGTTGGCTATCATTTGTGTAAATGTGAAACGGTGTTCGAGCTGCACCTAATTTCTGAAATAATGCGTTACTATTTTCATGTCATTAAATACTTATCTAAACTCGTCGAATCGTATGCAGTATATTATTTTTGCTATTTATGACTTTGTGAAAAAAAACAACAACAAACATTTGGCAACATTTGGTACACTTCGCGACTTCACGATTTCCAAAGTGTTGTCAGCGACTGAAACCCTGAGTGTGACATTGTCTCTATACATAAAGCATCTACTCTATACCCTCCAAAAATACCGGAACTGATGGATTACCCCTAAATATATTAGGAATTTTGAGCACATCCAAACCATGTGAAATTGCTAAAAACACTTAAATAGTGGACGACGACGACGGACGGACGCCGGAGTATGGCCATCCTTTAAGCTCACCTTGTGAGCCTTCGGCTCGGGTGAGCTAAAATATCCGCAAAAATCTCCTCTCCCATTTTGTTTTCTGAAAACCACAATAAATACCAAAATTTAAAATTTTGACCCTTAAGGAATAGGCACAGCCTATGTATAAAAAATGTTAGGTTTACCCCCCCCCCCCCCCCCCCACACACACACACACACACTGGGAACTGATAGCGTTTGCAATTAATTATTCATGAATGCATGCCACCACACATGATAGGATGTATTGAAATTCGAAACATTTACATTAAACAGTGCCATATATTTAGGGGATAACTGTATTTATTTATTTATTTATTTATTTTTCATTTGGGGAGGTATATTGTTGGATATACGGTTGGAAATTTTGTTTTACGGCGACTCACAGCTATTCATAGCTCCATGAACATCTGAAGAATCAAATAAATTTATTAAATATACTATCGCCAACTACGTTATTACATCAGACGCCGCGTTATTTTCTCTAGTGCATTAGAATTTCCGAAATTTGCTTATGTCTACCTGTGAGGTAGCCGCAGTTGGTTTGAAACGGCGTAAATATAATGCAGTTCTCATTAGAACAGCTACTTCACGTGATGCGCGGTCCTTTTTGCTTATGGTTATTGTCGGGACATAAATGTTTTGAAACTGCTTTGTTATACTTGATAGATGTTCGGCCCAGCTTGCATGAATACGAAGTTTAT
This sequence comes from Rugalucina vietnamica, assembly GCA_964017185.1. NCBI lineage: Eukaryota > Metazoa > Mollusca > Bivalvia > Lucinida > Lucinidae > Rugalucina > Rugalucina vietnamica. The sequence continues at coordinate 697,011 of OZ024869.1, forward strand.
GGCTTATTAATTGCATCTGGTACATTTGTTGCTATGGGAAGCGCGGTAGCGCAGTGGCAGAGCGTCGGATTTCAGCGCCAGAGGTCGTGGGTTCGATCCTCACCGGCGGCACTGTGTTGTGTCCTTGAGCAAGGCACATTTACTTCCCATAGTACTGGTTAAACCCAGGAAGCAGTGGCTCCGTCCCGACATGACTGAAAAATTGTTGACTGGGACGTTAAGCCTCAACACAAACAAACAAACATTAGTTGCTTGCTAACTTGTAAAAGGATGTCCCGATTTGGGTTAGCCTCAGTGAATAAAGTATACATATTGTAATTTTGCTTTGTTTACACACAGCGTTTCACGATGTATTTATGGAACTATAAACTGCATTTCAACAAGTTCATTAAGGTTTGGCATCGGATGTTTAGATTAAATAATAAAGTACGATTGCATTTTTTTTTTCAATTAATAGGTATGTAAACTTCGAAATGTTCACTTCATCCAATGAGGCTATTCCTAGGTCTTGCGATTCTGGATTTTAGAGGTATTTAGGTTTACCATACACAGGCTTGGCGGCCATCTTGGTCATGTTATCTTGACATTTTTAATAAATTGTTGTTTTCTCTTGGATAATTTGAATGGACAGACGCCGGGTATATACTGTAAGAGCTCACTTTGTGAGCCTTATGGAGCAAGTAAGCTAAAGATGACGTCATCGCCTGTTTAGTCTTTTGTTTTTAAATTGGTACTCTTACGGAAATCCGGCACTGCATTTTCGTGGTAGCTCTTAGGTCTCCCTCCCTGGGTTTTACAGTGCCTGGATTCTAGGTTTCCCCATGAACACAAATCTCTGAGAAGCAAAGGGGCAAACTGTGATAAACAAGATGGTGACCGTGCAGCTTGTCGTCTACCCCCACTCCCCGGGGGGGGGGGAGGGGGGTACTTACGAATGAAACTGGTATGTATGTGTCGCCCTGTGTCAAAAATAAGGGGGCTTTCAGGCTTTCAGCCCTTGCAACAAGACTGGCCGCTTGCTGCTTATAAGTATCAAATAATAGTTCTTGGATTGGTGTTGAGGGCCTGCATAGGCACAGAAATAAAATGCTTCTTTAAAATCAAGTTGATCTTAGCTTAGGGTCGCAAATTCAGGTCACAAAACATGCATTTAAAACATTAGAGAGTCATGATAGAAAATGTGCATGTTTTTTTTTGTGATGTAAATGTCCCATCAACATCTCAATAATATCATTCGGAGGCGGGACCTCGGTCTCAAAACACAAAACTTCCGTCAAATAATATTTGGATTAAAGTCTGTATGTACATATTTTACAACATTGTTAGCTCACCTGAGCCGAAGGCTCACGAGGTGATCTTATAGTATACAAATGGGCCGGCGTCCGTCCGTCCGTCGTCCACAATTTCAAACATCTTCTTCTCTGAAACTGCTTGGCCGATGAAAGCCAAATTTTATGTGGAGCATCCATGGGTAGGGGGAACGAAAGTTTGATCGCGAAGTCTGGGTCACATGACCAAGATGGCCGCCACGCCCATATATGGTAAAAACCACTCAAAAATCTTTTCTCCAGAACCGGCGGGCCGATTTCCACGAAACTTGGTATGTAGCATCAAGGACTCCAGCCCATTGTAGTTTGCGAAAATGATGACCCTCTGATGACCTTGACCTATTTTACGGCAAGGTCAATTTTGGAAACATAGGCTTTTACACTGGAAAAAGTGAAAACCATGGATTTTTTGATAACTATTGCAGCCTGAGACCTGAAAAGTGGTAGATACAGAGAACTAATGGATTAGATGAAGGTATGTAATTAATTTAGGTCAAGGTCATCTCTTGACCTTGGCCGGTCTGTGGTCTATACACACTTTTCAAAGATCTTCTCCTCTGAAACCGCTTGGCCGATGAAAGCCAAATTTTATGTGGAGCATCCTTGGGTAGGGGAACGAAAGTTTGTTCGCGGGATCTTGGTCACATGACCAAGATGGCCGCCATGCCTATATATGGTAAAAACCACTCAAAAATCTCCTTCTCCAGAACCGGCGGGTCGATTTCCATGAAACTTGGTTTGAAGCATCCGGGACTCCAGTCCATCGTAGTTTGCGAAAATGATGACCTTGGGATGACTTTGACCTATTTTACGGCAAGGTCAATTTTAAAAACATTGTTTTTTACACTGGAAAAAGTGAAAACCATGGATTTTTGATAACTATTGCAGCCTGAGACCTGAAAAGTGGTAGATGCAGAGAACTAATGGATTAGATGAAGGTATGCAATTAATTTAGGTCAAGGTCATCTCTTGACTTTGGCCAGTCTGTGGTCTATACACACTTTTCAAAGATCTTCTCCACTGAAATCGTTTGGCCGATGAAAGCCAAATTTTATGTGGAGCATCCATGGGTAGGGGGAACGAAAGTTTGATCGCGAAGTCTGGGTCACATGACCAAGATGGCCGCCATGCCTATATATGGTAAAAACCACTCAAAAATCTTTTTCTTCATAACCGATGGGCCGATTTCCATGAAACTTGGTATGTAGCATCGGGGACCCCAGCCCGTCATGGTTTGCGAAAATGATGACCTTGGGATGACCTTGACCTATTTTACATCAACGTCAATTTTGGAATTATAGGCTTTTACATGGGAAAAAGTGAAAACTAGGGATTTTTTGAAAACTATTGCAGCCTGTGACCTGAAAAGTGGTAGATGCAGAGAACTAATGAAGTAGATGAAGGTATGTAATTAATTTAGGTCAAGGTCATCTCTTGACCTTGGCCCGTCTGTTGTCTATACACACTTTTCAAATATCTTCTTCTCTGAAACCGCTTGGCAAATGAAAGCCAAATTTTATGTGGAGCCTCCATGGGTAGGGGGAATGAAAGTTTGTTCGTGAAATCCGGGTCACATGACCAAGATGGCCGCCACGCCCATATATGGTAAAAGCAACTCAAAAATCTTCTCTAAAACAAGTGGGCCGATTTCCATGAAACTTTGTATGTAGCATTGGGGACCCCAGCCCGTCATAGTTTGCGAAAATGATGACCCTGGGATGATCTTGGCCTGTTTTACGTCAAGGTCAATTTTGGAAACATAGGCTTTTACACAGGAAAAAGTGAAAACAAAGGATGTTTTGAAAACTATTGCAGCCTGAAACCTGAAAAGTGGTAGATGCAGAGAACTAATGAAGTAGATGAAGGTATGTAATTAATTTAGGTCAAGGTCATCACTTGATCTTGGCCTGTCTGTTGTCCATACACACTTTATAAAGATTTTCACTGAAACCGCCTAGCAAATGAAAGGCAAATTTTATGTGGAGCCTCCATGGGTAGGGAGAATGAAAGTTTGTTCGTGAAATACGGGTCACATGACCAAGATGGCCGCTATGCCCATATATGGTAAAACCTCTCAGGTGAGCTACAGGACCCTTGGTCCTCTTGTTCTAAAATAGCAACGCTTTTAGGCATTGCTTTTGGGTTGGTATTTTAAGTTCAAATGTAACTGTTCCTTGCCTTTCATACTTTGTAAATGTCGAACATCAAATGGTCAGAAAAAGACTGTTTTGAATTTTCATCCGAAGACGCCGTTTTATAAACTGCAGTGCCAGTCGAAAAAATCTTGCAAAATGCCACACGCCACAAACATGAAAAGGATCAATTTCGCACTGACTTTTTAAAATACTCAACTACTAAAGAAAACTGGCACTTTCTGTTTTTGTCCTTCTGGAAAGGTACCAATATTAGATTTTAAAGCAAACGTTCATTGAGTAACAAGAGATCAAAGAGTTGTCTAGGAGAAACATAACTCTTAAATCTTTTAATATGACGTTGCGACGTCAAAACTAACGTTTGGGTTATTTTATGTCCGGCAGTGTCAGTCTCGGGAAACAAACTCCGTGTATGCTATCATTTGTGTAAACGTCATACGTTAGAGAGCGTGTTCGTACTGTACATAATTTCGGAAAACACGCATTTCTATATTCATTTTAAAGAAAATGTTTTACACATTTCCTATCATATGCGCCATAGAATAAGCACTGTTTAGCAATATTTTCTTTCTTTGAAACATTTGTCAATATTTTGAACACTTTGGAACTTTAAAGTTTCCAAAATGTTCTCGGCGACCAGAAGATGCTATGTGAATATTCTACATTTTATAATCAATTATATGCGCTACATAAGATAGGGTATGTAAAATATTTCACAAATGACTCGTGCAAGCGTCACCACAAATTTTCCGAACTTAGGGTTAGTCCGAAATGTTACTTTTACGTGTGACGTCACAGTTGTTTACGTAAAAGGTAGCATACACGGAGTTTGTTTCTCGACAGTGAGTGTATGTCTTCAGCAATTTTTGAAAAAAAAAAAGAAACAACATTTTCACGTCTAGAATGCAAAAAAAAAACAATGCTGACAAAAGAGCATTTTCAAATTTTGCACTTTTTCGTTGCAACGTTTGATATCAGATGGCTGGCGTATTGTATTGTATTGTATTGTATTGTATTGTATTTTTGCATTTTATTGTTTTATATTAATCAACTGAATGAAAATTCAATCTAGCAATATAAAATGTAATGTTTTTATTTGTAATATTCTCTTAATCCCCTCTGGCTTGTCTGTTGGTCGTATTGTACCAATAAAACGGGTTTTCGGTTATCAGTCAAACTGGACCCCTGCGTTGTTCGATCAAATCTTGTGTTGTTGTTTTCTTTGGTGGGTACCATATTCATTTTAATTACCACACCTGCCCTTATAAGCACATACGAAAGTTTTGTGTTGCATTCTTTAGAAAATGGTACTGATAAACAAAAATGAATGAATGAATGAATCAATCAATCAAAAAGATTAGGCGGGCACTGCTTGAGTGACCATACTGCATATGAGTGTGTAACACTCATCGCATCAACTGACTGTCTTGGTTCATAGGTTGATACTTCTTCAGCGATGGCTCTAGATTCCATATGTTCAAATCCAAGGCGTAGAAAGTTGACCTAGGCATTGCGCAATACGTATATTCGCGACGAAACCAAAGACCTAAACCAGCTGCGAAGTTAAGTTGTTATTAATGTGCACATTTTGTTTCCGCGTATACAGCCAGAAAACACAGGGTTCGCTGTATTATTTCAAACAACTGGCCGTCTTACCTTCCATATATCACTTGTAAGACTGACGCGTGTTGCAAACATATATAATCTTCACTGAATTTTCTGCGATCTTTAAACAGTATGCACTAGTCATTTGAAACCCCGGCCCCCAACCCCGGGGTAGAGTAGGGGAAATGAGCGGGGTTTTGACCAAAACAGCCCTGTCAGTTCGCATTATTTGTCAAAGAGGGCATTGAAATAAAGAGATAGCGGACAGCGGGAGAAATTAGCCGTGGTTTAACCAACCAGCTGTCCCCGCAGGTCGGGGGTTTTAGCAGGGATCCGCTGGACCAGAAGTCGAAGCCCCCGCTATTCCCCGGGGGTGGGAGGCCTGTGTTACAAATGACTTGTGCATTATGTCAGTGATTTGAACTGGGAAAATCTCGCAAACATTCAAACGGTTTTCATTATTTTGCTATGTCATATGAAACTTCTCTTCGGCATTTACGTTATGACAAGGTCCGATGCAAACTAAGCTGTACAGACAAAACTGATGGTCCATTAACTCTTATTGTAGCTACATTTGAATAAAAGCATTTAATATTTTACTTCTGTCAGCAGCAATTTTATCGAATATTTGCTATTGACATACTTCTGTCGATAGACACTGCGTAATTGATAAAAAATGTCAAACCAGACAACAAAATGAATCTCAGCCACTTATTTAGAATTCATGGATTTGCCGTATTTTGAAGAATACAATTTTTTGCGAGTGTAAGAGAGGAATCCAAACATGTGAAAGCCCATATGTGTTTGTAAAAACATTATAATTACTTTTTTTCTGCATCCTGAATGAACTACAGGTTTGGTCCATTTGTAGAGTAGACTTGGTCGACTTTGATCGATTTGTGACGCCAAGAGTCACCGACTTGCTAATTTCAAATGACACTTACATGTACATGTACCTCGTAAACGGGACAAGTTTATCGCTCAAAAGACGCGGCAAATTTTAATATGGAGTTTCGTGTAATAAAGAGGCCTCATCTATTTTTTATAAGCTTATTATCAGACCCTATGACCAAGCAGCGTTCGAGACAGACATAAATGAATTAGAATTTTAGTTTTCAACCTGGATTTGCCTCCATGGGTGGCCTGAGTTTGTTTATTTACGCGTTCCCGGGTTTACTTTAACGCACAACATGATCTCACGTCGGATGCAAAATTTTGCAATATTTGATATTATACATGTACAAACAACGTTTTTCCTTCACCATACGCAGACAGATCACGGAACACTTATCTTAATCATAGATAAACTCTTGAAACGACGATTTCAGTTTCTCGGGCATTTCTAAAGCGTATTAGATACAAAATCAATATCGGTTTTTTGCATGACACCTCATATTATAGCCTGGGCTACTAATATAACAATGGAAAATAAATAATTTTTAATTTCAAAAAAAAAAAAAAAAATACAAAAAAAAAGACATTACATCTAAACCCGTCTACGTCACCTAGAAATTTATTACCAACAGACTCGGCGCTGCGTGAGCGCTATTTAGTCAAGCTGGCTGAAACACATGGATTCCTGAGGATCAAACGACGGACCCATGTGGCTGATTAATTAAATTATCTTTATCAGTGTGTGCAGCCATTCTGTCTCGCCTTTTTCATGTTTGCAAAAATATCTGCAGCAAAATATATTTATACTTCTTATTGATGACCATACTTTATTCCAAGACGTAAAATAAAACGCATGTTTGATGAATAAATATAAATAATTTTTGCTTGCTTTTTGTCAGATAGCTATGTCGTTGGGAGCATCAAATGCAATATTTTCATGAGGAGCGATTTAATAATAAAATGCCAGTTCCTTGGAAAAAGTGCTTATTAAAATGCTTACAATACGTAAAATAAACAGGCGGATAGTTTTTCGCCGAAACCACAGAGATTTGAAAGCCAATTTTCATAGTTCTGTTAGGCATAATATATATAACTTACAAACCTAAATGTACATAACAACTTTCTTTGTCGCACGTACAAATTACAACACGCTGGCACATGAAGGTCAAGGACTCTTGGTCGCAAAAGTTATGTTGTTGTTGGTTGATTTTGTGTTTTACGTCCCACTCAACAGCTAAGGTCATATGGAGACGGGGCATCGGTATAAAGTCTCACCCGAAAGACTGGAGAAGCCCGGCATCGAACCCACGACCACTCATTTACAAGGCGAGTGGCTTATTCACTGCGCCACGGAGGCTTCTAAAATTAATGTTGTGCAGTCGTCGATTAGAGATCGAGTAGCGGCAAAAAGCGATTTGAAATACTTTATGAGACGTTGCAAATATAATCAATTGATAAGCTTTGTCAGCATTTGAGCAATTTGCAATTCTTAAATCATCATACACATTTGCAGCGTTTATCAAACTAAAGGAAAGGTGTTGACTTATGCGAAAGGTTTTGATGCTATTTGTAAATGAATGCAAACACATTTTTACCTTTGCAAGAAAATTATTCACTGGTGTACTATGAGTGCATATGCTGTTTTAAAATAGATTTGCAAAAGTCACAAACGCAAAGGACATGAACTGATTTGCAACAAAGCAAAACCTAACAAAAATTTGCAAAGATGAGGGTAACATTTTCAAACATTTGCAGACATGCCAATGGAATGCAAACTTTCTCTAACATTTACATGCTTTTCCACAGGCAATATTTTATTGTAAACCGCGGCAGAAATGGGTCTTTGTACATATTAGAAAATAAATGATCAAATAAACAGGTTTCTGAGGAAAAAACATAGAGTCAAACCGATGTCAAATATGTGATATGTTTGAAAGGACGACTTAATATGATCAAATAAATGCAAATTAATCCCATACATTTACAAATGTTTCAATAATCTGAATAGAAAAGACAAAGATAAGCGGTATTTCCATTTATGCGCAGAATTTAACAAATTCGACACAAAGATAACTAGTGGTATTCGACTAACATTTGCATATATTAGTAAAAAATCTGAAATTGGCCTTTTCATGCAGTGCTTCTTATACTGAGTCGATCAATTTCTGATCATCACCTCATGTTATTTGCACGTAGTCTTCCGAATGCCACACTGGCTTTTGCAATTCTGACAGTGACTTCATCATCAATGTGCACTGCTCTGGAGAGAGTGCTTCCCAGGTAGGTGAATTTACCAACAACTTTCAGTTTTTGTCCAACAACAGTGATGGGTGGTTCATTATACGATTTTCCAGGTGCTGGTTGGTGTACAACCTCTGTCTTTTTTGTGCTGATTGTGAGATCATAGTTATGACTGTGAGGTCCATGGCTCTTTGCATTTTTGCCTCTGAGCTGGCATTCTTATCCATATCATCTGCATAGAGTTTTGGCTTGCAACCTTCTGAGGTTTAATATATTGCCATCAAAACGGTACCTGATTGGAAAACCGGTGTCACTGTCCTGAAATTAAAGCATCCGTGAGCATTGCCGAAACAGTGTTGGTGCCATAACACAGACCTGTTTGACCCCATTCGTTACATCAAAAGGTTCAGAGAACTCTCCATCATTTTGCACACGTTCCTGCATGCCATCATGAAATTGCCGCACCATTGCTATGAATCTGGGTGGACAGCCAAACTTGGCCATGATTTTCCAGAGTCGATCACGACAAACCGTGTCAAAAGCTTTAGTGATGTCGACAAGCGTCATGTATAGATCTACATTCTGTTCTTGGCATTTCTCCTGAAGCTGTCTTGCTGTGAAGATCACGTCTATTGTCCCTCTGTTTTTTTTCTGAATCCACATTGACTTTCTGGGATGTCTCTTCTAATCAAGATGAGCATTTAGGCCATTCAACAGAATTTTTGCTAGTATCTTCCCAGCAATGGATAGGTGGGATATGCCTCTGTGGTTGTCACAGACTTGAGGATTTCCTTTCCGCTTGTAAAGGTGGATTATGGATGCATCATTAAATTCTTGTGGGATAGCCTCCTTCCTCCACATACAGTGAAACAACTCTGTCAGTTTCTCTGCCATGGCCCCGGCCTTATAAACCTCTGCAGGAATTGCATTTGCCAGATGACAGTTGTTGAACTGCTTTTCTTGTTTCCATGACGGTTGGAAATTCATCAAACAGAACATTGCACTCTATCTGTGGAAGTCTGCCGATTGAATCCTCATTGATGCTTGATGGTCAATTGAGCACACTATTGAAATGTTCTGCCCACCTTTCTAAGATAGCCTCTTTATCTGTGAAAAGAGTGCTTCCATCTGCACTGAGCAATGTGGTGGCTCCAGAACTCTTTAGGCCATAAATGGGTTTCAGTGCATCAACTTCATGTCCTTTCTGTCCGCAAAAGACTGAAGTTCTTGTTTTCTTCCTCAGCCAGGAATCTTGCATGTCCCTGAGCTTGGCCTTGACTGTCTTACAATTGTTGCTGTATGCTGCTTTCTTGGATACTGAGCTTGGTGTGTCTTGTGCAATCGGTGTTTTTCTTTCAAGAAGCCTCTGAATTTCGTCATCATTCTCATCATACCAGTCTCGATTTTTGCGAGATGAATGTCCTAAAGAAGTAGCAGCTGAAGAATGAACTGTTGTGTGGAAAACTGTCCAGTTTTCTCCGGGGTTCTCCGAGCTGAGATTGGTTGCATCCAGTTGGTTGGAAATGTCCGTTAAGAAAGCTTGTCTCATGTTGTCTTGATTCGGCCATGAGACATCCAGTCTCTTAGTAAGAGCTTTCTTGCCTTGAGGTCGCCTCTCAGGCTGGATTCTTAGGTTGGAGTTTGCTGACAACCAGTATATGATATTTCCAGCACTTGCATCACACAGTCTTTATCACTCTGACATCCTGCCGGTCTGCTCTCCGCACTATGACATAGTCTATGAGATGCCAGTGTTTGGAACGGGGATGCATCCAGGACGTTTTGTTTCTATAAGGTAGACGGAAAGCTGTGTCGGTGATTAGAAGATCATATTCAGCACACTTCTTTAGAAGCAAGATACCATTGCTGTTGCACTCTCCAACACCTTCTGGACCTATTACTCCTTCCCAGCTCTGGCATTGAAGTCGCCAAGAAGGATATCTTTAACTGAGTTTAGATGTCACTTTCAGAATCGTGTTAGATAAACGCATATTTGGGTTAGGTAAAGGCAGCTACCCAGGTGTTTCCATTGACATTGCATTCCAAGATATATTGGTTTAGTTTTTTTTTTTTTTTTTTTTTTTTTTTTTTTTTTTGGTTTTGGTTTCAATGACGGCTGTTTATGATTGTGGCATTTCCTGTAATTGCTTAAAAAAAAAAAAAAAAAAAAAAAACTGCAGACCATTGCAGTTCATTTTATTATTTTATTGCAGTCATGGCTCTAGTTACATTCTCCAAGTAAGCAAATCCTATGTTCGCAGATTTTGGTATAGCAACACATACAAAATTATATCATAACTTTATTGAAGAGCCTAATCAGAGATACTGGTAAACAACGAAATAAATCTTAATTCATATTTTAAAAATTATCAGATACTATTAAGTTATAATCATACAGAGTGAATCATACTTTATCTTGGGTAGATACTGTTAGATAAAATTACATCCCGGAATGAAATTTTATCCATAGTTAAAATTTGTGAAACGCAGTTTTGGATTTAGTTACACAATGGATCCTTTATAAAAAACAAAAAAACAAAAACTAAAATACCTATAAATCAGCTAAGGAAACTTTCAAAAATCAGACATAACAATGAGACATTTTGTTACGATATTTGTTCTGTGTTTTCACCTGTTACCTAGTGGTGAGGCATTCTGGTGGCCAAAAACAACAGGTTAGTCCAGATACGTAAATATTTCTGAGGGCCTGTAAATTGGACACAACGCAGTAATATCGTCAGTAGTTTTGCTTTCTGTAGTTTTCGATAATTCATATGAAAGAAATTGTTGAAAGCTATCAAGTAAGCGCACACAGAAAATTGATCTCAATGGGTGCGGGGTTGACACTCAACCAGCGAGGGAATGTATACTTTTGTATTTTGTTTCCTCAATTTTCGATATTAGATTACAAATGAAACGCAATCACTTGTAGCAACAGATGCCATCATAAAACAAATGTTCAAAATAGTAAATGTAGCTTTTTGCGAGTGTTTGGAGCCCATCTTGACGTAATACGTACTCATTATTAAAGAGGTTTTCAGTCATTTAAGATGAATGTCTTACAACGCGGTAAGTTTATTTGAGCCGCCTCGTGGGAAAACCAGCAATGTGGTTTCCGACCAGGTCTGACACAAACCGGCCTGTACAGCTACAGAAGCAGGCTAGAAGCTTGAAATTTTGGAGTTAAGTAGAGGAGGAATTGTACTATCCGAACAGCGAAAACAAAGGCGCTGATCAGCTTCGCGGTTACCGCGAAGCTGATCTGCGCCTTTGTTTTCGCCTATGCAGATTGTTGGTGTTCCCATGTGGCGGCTCATTTCTTATCAAGATCATTTGACAAGCGTTTGTTTCTTTTGTGATAAGAAACTAAGGCATGTTTGGGGAATTAGCTCAAGTGGTAGAGCGCTCGCTTAGCATGTGAGAGGTACCGGGATCGATACCCGGATTCTCCAACTTCCGTTTTAATTTTGACCTGCATATACGGGATCGATACCCGGATTCCCCCAAATTCCTTCCTTGACCAGCGTATGAAATCACTCAAAGTTAAGAGCCTCGAATCCTTTGTTTTATTTTGTGAACTGATTAGTACATACATTTAGATAACCAGACGATGCGGTTCTTGCAAATACCATCGACTGTATAAGTGTATGTTTTGCGCATATATATTTCTACCAAAAACTGAGCCAATGTTATTGAAACATTAAGTTTCAAGTTGATCATTACAATAAGCGATAAGCCTTATCATAGTTCTCAGCTTTTGATGCGTACTCAACAAACGTACTCAGTGCATTTTTTTCTGTTCGCAAACCTCAAAATTACATGTATCAACTCCTTGTTGAGTGCATCTGCCGGGTTTTTCCTATCGCAACTGATAGCTTCTAATAAATTTCAGAACCACCTCACAATGCTACGACAACACTCAAAGCTGAACCGCCTGACCCTGTTGATTATGAAATTGGTATGTACTCTTTCTTCCTTACATGACAATAGTAAATCGTGGCCAATGGAGACTGAATCTGAATGGTTTACTGGTGACACGCGCCAAATTGACACCAGGGGTGCGCCAGAGAGAAATAAGTCCCTGGCACGTACAAGAATTGCGAACTTGGGCATACTGACCGGGTACTATTCAGAAAGGCCAGGAACCGAGGTTGTAAAACTTTATTTGTGCCCAACTTAGTTTTAAATTCATTCTGCTCATTAAAATGCCACTAATTGTTGGCATTTTAACATTTACATGTATCAGCCGCTGAAGATAAATAACTGGCTTTTGTGCTCTAAATGCTAGTATGAAATTTCAATTTTTGGCCAATTCAATAATGTTATATAAGTATTTTAAATTTCAGTCTCAGCTGTGTATGCAAAAAAGTTCTATAACCTCGGTTCCAGATAACGTACACGAAAGAATCATGAGAACATATGTTTGCAACATCGCCAAACAGGGTGAGCAATCCTATCCCGAAAGACCAAGTCAAATCGGCACAAGTGCCAAAGCGGCACCACTTTAGAAAAATACCATAGTCATTTCGGACCCTCGTCATTTCGGACCCTAGATTCTTCGGCATCTATTTATTTAAATCTATAAAAATGGAAATGTTACTTAGTAATTACAGTTGTAGTTATTCTTTGCACACATAGTCAGCTGTCTGAATGGATAGTTCGGTATAAATTGGATTAATCCGGGTGACATTCACTATTTCAGGTGCAATACTCGGGGTGATATTTGGGATTCTCTTTGGTGTTGCTTTGGTAGGATTTGCAGGATACATGTACATTAAACAGAAAAGGTAATGTGACGGTGAATACCAAAATAAATCGGACCAAATTATCTGTATCAGCTCCTTTTCTTTCCATTTAAACATTGATAAATGTTAAAATACTCCTTCTGACTCTAACGTAAAAAGACAAGAGTCCATCAGCAATGAAATCACGCATTGTAGTCGACGTGAATAAAACAGTAAAAGATTTAGTTCATGATATGAAAAATGGCACAACATTCTGTACACATTATTTTTTTCAAGGATCTAGTATTCTTTTTTGTGAGCCAGGGCACCGAGGTTTATCCGGCAGTCATCTTTTTCAATATCAGAGAATAGCATTCTCGTTTGTAATATATATTCTGGTTTTCTAACGTATATTGAGAAAGAGATCGAGAATTTACGATGAAAACGAGAGTTAAAAAGAGGAAGAATATTTTCGTTTGTTATATATATTCGTGTTCTCGTTCTCTAACGTTTATTCTCGTTTTCTTTCAGGGAAAGAGATCGAGAATTTACGATGAAAACGAGAGTTAAAATGATGTCTGCACGAAACGCTGGCGTTTACTTAGATACTACTACGCAAGAAAAACTAGTTCCTGATAACGATTACACATTCAGAAGCCCGGATTATAAACCTGTTAATATATTTAAGATCCCGTATCATGACGATTCAGATGAGGAGTTGTGGACATCCACCATGCGAGGATAGGCTGAGCAACTTAAATGTGACTTTCAGTGAAGGCCTACATTCTGTGGTTAAATTTTACTTGAGTTTTGTAATTATAAATCTACGTGCCATAAACAGCAATAGACAGCTGACGTGATGAAAAGACACACCACAAGAGCCGCATCATCAAACATATAACGATGTAGCTGCTCTTTCATAGCGCTTACCTTTCCAAGAATATTCTAGCGGGCGCAAAAACGATGATAATAACAGAAACTTTAACAAAAATATTGATACGACAATTTTTCAAATGTAGAATGTCTCCTTCCGATGTTTTAGTTTATTTGTCTGTTACACATATATATGTGGACCCTCTACGGTGAGGAAGAAGACTGGCGAGTTTTTTATGGTTTGATATTTTTCAGAGCACGAGATAGAGAATACAGAAGGAAGGAAAAAGTGAAAATGACAGCAGCCAAACTGGCTGGTGTGTACGTGGATACTACTACGCAAGAAAAATTAGTCCAAGATGACGATGTTATATTTAGCAGAGAGGACTATAAATCTCTTCAAAAATATAAAATACCATATGACGATATTTCGGACGAGGAGTTATAGAACTGATTAAGTTTTATGAAGGAGCTGGGTGTTTAATCACAACCAGCACATTGTAATCATTCTTTATCAGTGACATTCAAGGAAATGGTTTTAGTGCCTATAAAATAGACCGAATATATTTTTAGAAATTCAAACTTCAGCAATAATTTATAAAGCGCCTTTTTATCTTCGCTCCTTTTTGTTTGCAATATTTTATGGTTTGAGTAAATAATATCATGGTAGACTTCCCTATAAAAGCCTTATCTTTTAGGCCAAGATTGCTCATGACAACTGACCAGTCAGTATACATAACCAGGTTTTGAGGTTTGTTGTCTCTACTTTCCTACACCAGCGATAGTACCAAGATGGCTCTACAAGGCCGCATTGCACTAGAACCATCCAACATTCCTTTCAGACACAAAAACTTTGGGGCTAACCGAAAAAGTAACCTCGTGTCCTCTGGAACAAATGCAGAATGAAATCTGAAGATTTCGTAATCTCATGATTCTGCACCAGATCCTCGCAGGTTATACCAAAATGTACCACAGATGTTCAACAGGAGGCACGTATGGTGAATGCATTAGCTGGTACTTGCCCAAATTGTTATTCTGGTGCTGGCATGTTTTAGCTTCGCATTGTCATCGAGGAACCAGCAAAGGCGTTGGTGCAGCAGACAGAGAGAACAATAAAAACTTTGGAATCTGAATAAACTAAACTATGTTCCGTGTTTCATGTACATGTCTGCATGTAGTCACACTGTAAGTGTCTAAAGCATTTACCAATCAACAGGTTCGGTGTCAGTCTGGGAACTTTAGAGAAATAATGTTCTAAAAAGTCTCAAATCAGTTTTTACGTTTTTGAGTTTCTTACTTATACGCTATCAATAGAAGCCAAATGTGCTACTGCGCATTCCGAGCGCCCCTTTGTAAGTTTAACCCCATAATAGATTTTCAGGTGGAACTGAGGTTTTCTTCAGAATAAAATCTTTAATATTTCCTGTCAGACATCGGACCTCGTCTTCATTTTCAACTTCTTCCATTTCCTCCGCAGACCTATCACGGCATATTTTAACTAAGATTTTCATCTTCTCTTTGTTATCAAGTTTAAGTGATAAACGTAGTGCCTTGATCATTTTCTTTCTATCTGTGACAGTCATGGTTTGGCCAGCTTTTGGGTAATAACTGCTGATGCTGTACATTGCCACTCCACTCTTGTTCCACTCAGGAATACCGTCCTCGAAAATTTTTGACGTGAAAGTTTGTAAGTCACCGTGCCTCCTTTTTGCTGAGTGCAATGCAGCTGAATCTGGTTAGAAAGAGTAAAATTTCCAGCATGAGCCTTTAATCATGAAACAATACAATGTTCAGTATGTCATGCATGATCAAGCGCTTTATTTAAGTCAATTTTGTATGCTTGCATTGAGGTTTATCGCCCCAGTCAACAGTTTTTTCAGGCATGTCAGTCACTGCTTCCTGTGCAGTACTGTACCCGGGGAATGTAATGTACTGATGATCTTGCTAACGGACACAACCCGGCACCAGTGTGGTTCGAAGCCCCGAACTTGACTCTCAAACCGGAGTCCGACGCACCAACCAATAGGCTAACTAAATTTTAAAACAAATGTACTTAACACGTTACAACCATAATAGACTTTTATTGACAATTATTATTATTATTATTATTATTATTATTATTATTATTATTATTGCTGCTGCATTTCATTACTTACACTCTTTCACATCCAACTGAAGTATTTTGACAGTGAATGCAAGTACTTGCTCATGTACATCAGATGGTATTCCATACTTCTCCTTTGCTAACATCATCTCAGCTATATCATGTTCAGAGGCCATTTCGATACATCGCTGCTTCAGTCCTTCAAGATTATATTTGAGGGACAGAGACAGTGAGTAGTAGACATGGTCTATTTCAGAATCAGCAGTCACGGATTCCAAAAGCAAATTTTCACAGCTTGAAGTTCTTATTAGGTAGAGAAAGTCTGTCACTGTCCTTCTCTCGGAACTCGGAACTAAACATACAATCGAATACAGGTGACACACTAGCGAGGATGTTTTTAGCTACGTATAGTTTTCTATCTTCAACGACAAGAGTTAAATCCTCCTTCCATGTTTTTTACACTGAATGGTTTATCGCACAAGCCATCCTCAAAGGAAATATATTCATCATCGCTTTGTAAATCAGTCGCCATCTTTGGAGCTTCCACGCATAAATCGAAATTGAAGGTTGACCTCGCGCAAGCAGAGATTGTATAATTGTATACTTCACAAGAAATATTATTAAAAGCTTGAAAACTGTAATATAAAAATAAATGGGTACCTTGTACAGTAGTACAAATATGTATTGATTTTATTACCCAGGCTGCTAATGCAATATGATCCAGATGCCAAGGGCATGTAACAATGCCATAAAGAGTATGAGATGTTGCTTCTACAATTAATACAGCCCAGGACTTTAAATTTACTTCCTGGTTTGATTTAATAGATTCAACGATTCAAGATCCAAATCTAATCTGCAAATAATCCAAAACACGTAGGATCATAACTAGGATTATAACAGACATGTAATAAAAACATAAATACAATGACATCACTAAAGTACATGTACTGGTATATCCATCATATCCAGCTACTCAACTTCAGAACAGTGTCACACCCATTCACAGCCCACATAGATCCCTGCTATACATTTATGCATCTCGGGGGCATATGTAAGGCTAAAAACAGATGAAACAAACTAGCTGGACCCACCTTCACAAATATCAACCTCATGGCTTATAGTTTTTATCTTATTAACTTGACTGTTCGTCATTTTATTTTCGTATTTGAAGTGTTGAGTTCTTTGAAATTTCTAAGCTGTCGGCTGGCTGCAAGTAAATTAGGTTACATCTGATGCAATATAGCACCATGTGATCAACCATTGTATTTTGGCTTTGTGACCTTTTAAGCTTGCAACTTCACAGATTCTCTGTTCCCAATACAGGACTGCCCATTTATTAATGAGACGACAGGTGCGTGAGCTGACTTAGTCGACACTGTGCTGCCTAATCACAAGACGCTGGTGAAATATAAAGCACACTGAAAGGCTTATATTCTTTCGTATGATCACTTTGTGGTTGCATTTTCCCGGTAAACCTCCGTCAAACTTTCTGTTGAAATACATAATCTAATCAGGCATTCATATAACACAGATAATTTCTAATCAGGTATCCATATAACAAACTGGTCCAAGAGTGTATGCACAATCCTGCTTTTTCATGACCTCTATAAATCTGGAATCTTGTATCGACTCTTTTGTACATTTTTCAAGCAACAGAAGCAATGGTTAAGCCTATTGTTGGCATGCCGTTGGTATACTTTCCAGGTCTCACTCACTAACATATAGGCGGTAGACTGTACCACCGCCCTGTGGACATTTATTTTGGCGTCAAGCTTGATTCCATTTCGCTTCCGGTCACTTTGACGGGGTCTTCCAGCTTGGCGTCAGGCTTGATTCTATATTGCTCCCGGTCATTCTGACGGAGTCTTCCAGCTTGGCGTCAAGCTTGATTCCAGTTCGCTGCCAGTCATTTTTACGGATTCGTCTTAATGTCGTCTACCAGTGTCCTCATCTTCAATGTGCACTGCACTGGAGAGACTCTTGTATGCATGTGAGACCTGAACAGTAAAACATTTTCCCTCGGTGCAGATACAGACTTGACATGCTGCCAAGTGGGTATCTGCACCTCGGGGGAAATATTTTGCACCATTGCTTGCTGAAGCATGTGCTGTGTCGCTCGTCAGGGTAACGCGGGTGGCTTGTTAAGTGACTTGACTTGCGTTGATTGTACCTGAAAAAGATAGATTTTAAAGTTAAACAAGTGAGATTTGACAAACATTTATTTAGTGTTTATGTGCTCAAGTAAATCTTCCGGTAGATCGAATGTTTATTTGGACATACTGAATTTGTGAATTGAAAAAAAAAAAAAAAAAAAAAAAAAAAAAAAAAAAAAAAATAAAAAAAAAAAAAAAAAAAAAATAAAAAAAAAAAAAAATAAAAAAAAAATAAAAAAATAAAACGCTGTAAAATTGATAAAAATATCTATTTTTTCACCAAGGAAAACTTCACTCACCAATGAAAGCTAAAGGATATACTGAAAACTCTAGAGTTTTCACAAAGTATCACAAAGTACGCACTGTTTGTACAATAACAACCAGAGGACCAATGGTCCTGTAAACGCTCACCTGAGACCTGAGATATATACCAATAAACTTCTTTGACTAGAATGGTAATATACATGTATATAACCCTAGAGCAACCTCTGGAGGCAATTTCTTTTTTAAATCATAAAGATTCAGTCCATTTGCCAATTTACTACAAGTTTTGCCCTTACAATTTTCCCCATTCAAATGCGTGGCCAACCTAAGTTGACCTTGCTGTAAAAAAGGTCAAGGTTATCCGAGGGTCATGATTTATACAAAAACTTTGTAGAGCTCCATTGCCTGATGTTTCATGCCAAGTTTCAAAATCATAGGCCTTCTGGCCTGGAGAAGAAGATTTTTTTAAAGGTTTTTACTATTTATAACCATGGCAGCCATCTTGGTCATGTGACCTTGACCATTTATACAAACTTTCATTCACTTTTCCTAAGAATGGTCCACATAAAGTTTGGCTTTGATTGACCAAGCGGTTTGCGAGAAGAAGATGTTTGAATATTATGGTCATACACATGTATATAGCACCGGGGCAGGGGCAGACAATCTTCTGGGCCCAAAATATTTTCATAAACATAAATTTTTGTCCATTTGCTCATTCCTAGCAAGTTTTTTTGCCATTAAATGACATTTTCCTATGTTTTCCCATTCAAATGCATGGGCAGCCTAAGCTGATCTTGCTGTAAAAAAGGTCAAGGTCATCCTAGGGTCATGATTTATATAAAAACTTTGTAGAGCTCCATTGCCTGATGCTTCATGCCAAGTTTCAAAATCATAGGCATTCTGGTTCTAGAGAAGAAGATTTTTAAAAGATTTTGCTATTTATAGCCATGACGGCCATCTTGGTCATGTAACCTTGACCATTTATACAAACTTTCATTCACTCTTCCTAAGAATGCTCCACATAAAGTTTGGCTTTGATTGGCCAAGCGGTTTCAGAGAAGAAGATGTTTGAATATTATGGTCATACACATGTATATAGCCCCGTGGCAGGGGCAGACAACCCTCTGGGCCCAAAATATTTTCATAAACATGAATATTCTGTCCCTTTGCCCATTCCTAGCACGTTTTCTGCCATTAATTGACATTTTCCTATTTATTTCCATTCAAATGCATGGGCGGCCTAAGTTGACCTTGCCGTAAAAAAGGTCAAGGTCATTCCAGGGTCATGATTTATATAAACTTTGTAGAGCTCCATTGTCTGATGCTTCATGCCAAGTTTCAAAATCATAGGCCTTCTGGTTCTAGAGAAGAAGATTTTTTAAAGGTTTTTGCTATTTATAGCCATGTCGGCCATCTTGGTCATGTGACCTGGACCATTTATACAAACTTCCGTTCCCCCTTCCTAAGGATGCTCCATATGAAGTTTGGCTTTGATTGGCCTAGCGGTTTCAGAGGAGAAGATCTTTGAAATTGTTGACGGACGGACGGACGACGGACGCCAGAGCATGGGTATACTATAAGCTCACCTGTGAGCCTTCGGTCAGATGAGCTAAAAATCTAACATTAAGTGGCATAACTCTTGCAATATTGACCCTTCAGTCCCTTGTTTCGTACCAAACATGTATTGTCTAATGGTTATGGTGTGGTACCAGTTTGAGCAAAATTGGACAAAAGGTACTCAAGTTAAAGACAAAAACCTTCAAATGCTGACGGTACCACAGAATGGCGGACAGGCTGAAAACAGTATACCCCCCTAAATCAAAGAATTATCCTATTCCGGGACACACGTGACTTCCATCCCCTTAGTGTTAGTACTCTCTTACAAGGCAAAGAAACACTGTCTGATGAGGATAACTCTCGACTTTTTCAGTATGTCCAAATATACATTCAATCTACCGGAAGATTTACTTGAGCATATATACACAAGTAGGTACAAGTAGGCAATGATCAGGAAAAGGCGCAATCAGAAAGAGATTCCCACTCCAAAAACCGAGGTGGGAAAAAACCAAACTAACAATCAGGTACTTATAACATGAAACATATCGTAAGCCGAATGAGCAGCTATTTTCCCAATAGGTGGCCACTCAGTTACCTTAACTTAATTAAAAATATGAAAACATACATAAGGCACCAACAGCACAAAAAAATTAAACACCAAGACATAAAACAAAAAGAACCACCACAGAAGTATCGCCTTGGAACGATCAGTAACACAAAGTTACTGGCGGGCTTAAACCGATTTTACAGGATCCTAACCTCGCCCTCAGCTTCTGCAGTGGTTCATTTATACACAGATATAAACAAGAAATAAGGTAAATCATGATACGAAAATATATAGTATAGGTACCAACATGTAACATGTATAACGGAAAGCAGGGTGAGCAGCTATTGAAGTAAGGTGGTCATAGTGCTAGCTTGGACAGAAAAAGTAAAATGCTAAGTGAACAGCCAAATTAAATTCGGGTGGCCACAAAGTCATGCAACATGAAACTCATAATAAGAATAAATTGGATAAATGTGAACCACAACAGCAGTACCGCCTTGGAACGGTCAGTTATAAATAACTAAAATCTATCTTTTTCAGGTACAATCAACGCAAGTCAAGTCACTTAACAAGCCACCCGCGTTACCCTGACGAGCGACACAGCACATAGTCTTTCACTGGACAACTTCTTTACCTTATCTTATCTTATCTTATCTTATCTTATCTTATCTTATCTTATCTTATCTTATCTTATCTTATCTTATCTTATCTTATCTTATCTTATCTTATCCTATATATCTTTTGCCTTGTTTATTTTTGTAAATATGAAAATTGTAATTTGTAACTGATGTTGCCATGTTGATCATTTTAAATATGTTGTAGGGGGAGGGCTGTTACTAGGCCGGGTTGAGAGAACTTGTAGCCCAAACCCATTGCTTTTCTGTTATGCAAAAAATAGTATTGAAATAAAGTACTGGAACAGATGAAAATAATAAATAGCCATTTCTATATAATTTTTGATGTAATTAAGTAATAATTGAAGTTATCTCATGCTTTCACCCATGCGCATGGGGCATTAACAAGAGGTACGATAATATACGAACAGTTATTTCATGCTTCAGCAGGCGATGGTGCAAAATATTTCCCCCGAGGTGCAGATACCCACTTGGCAGCATGTCAAGTCTGTATCTGCACCGAGGGAAACTGTTTTGCACTATTGCGTGTTTAAGCTTGAAATAACTGTTATTGCCTTATTACATTGTAGTCATGTGACCAGGAAATAGATAGCTGGCCAGAACGTTCTATTGCCTGGTTCTAAGTGTATTTCATAGTGTTACCTTGTTACAGTACAGTCATACGGCATATATGATCAGTCAATAGCCTGATCACTGGCCAGGAATAGAATTTTCTTTTGCCTGGTATTATTTGAGCCGCGACGCGAGAAAACCGGTCTTCGGGGTTTCCGACAAGGTCCGACACAAACCGGGCTGTTCAGTCTCAGAAGCAGGCTAGAAGCTTGAAATTTCGGATATAAGAAGAAGAGGAAATATACTATCCGTGTAGCGAAAACAAAGGCGCTGATCAGCTTCGCGGTTACCGCGAAGCTGATCTGCGCCTTTGTTTTCGCATAGGCAAAAATCCGGTTTTCTCACGATGCGGCTCATTTCATAGTATTAACAATAGTTACAGAAATAGATGAAAATAACAAACATCCATTTCTATACATTTTTTGGTGTAATTAGGTAATAATTGCACCTATTATTGCCTTTGACTGAAAACCGATACCATTTTCAAAGACATTAACATTTTTCTATTTCTTCTTGCAGTAAAAACAAAAATCGATGGGCATTAACGTCTTGACTTGGAACAAAGATTGGTAATGAAAGTGACAATAGGGGAACTTTCGTAAATGAAAAATCTTAATGTATACAGTTAGGGATGTTCGCTGCCAATGAAAAAAATATTCAAATTTTTATTCCAAACTACAACACAAGACATTTGAAAACAAACTTAGTATAGGGTTTTTTCAACCTACGGGCGTATGAACGAGATCTCTGAAAAATATGTTTTAAATTTAGTAAAATTAATTTAATTTTTAATTCTTTGTAATATACCTGTCCTGAACAAAAATACACCAAGATTGCTTTCAAATTCATAATATTTACGTTTGGACTAAATGCAAACAAAAATAGCAACTTGAAATGGATGACAAAATCTTACGACTCGTTTAACAACTCTAACCCCATACTTTAAAAGTCGGAAAAATCATAATTTTGAAATGAGCGAAACACATATTTGTAGATTCAAACTTTTTCTTTTATTTTCACACAACATAGGACTTGTTAATATTGTTCGAATAAAGGAATGAAATAAATAGGGTAGTGTGCATATATTAGAGAACCAACAACTTGAAAATCGCCATTTTAAGCCTTTTTTCGGCTGTGTTGTTTCTTACACCCCACTTCATACAAACACCGAAAATTTTAAAACTAGCACACCAAAGGCATTCATGAAGACTAACATAGAAGACCCTGTACACATCTACTGCTGCTAAAATAAACATCGAACCAGTGCAATTAATTTGAAGATATGTAATATTCAAGTCTAATCTACCCTAAGCGGCCCCCGTGGCCGCGCGGTTAAGAGCGCTGTTTCTTAATCACTCGATCATCTCACCGCTGTGTCTGGTGTGGGTTCGAGCCCCGCACTGGCCACATGTGAGACAAGCCGAGTAAATTCTGCTTGCGGGTGTGCCAGGTGGTTTTTCTCGGGGTTCTCCCGTTTACGCCCACCTACTGATTGGCCCGTTTCATATGAGCTGAAATAATCTTGACATGGACGTAAAACTGAATTAAAAAAAAAATCTACCCTACCCCCTAGATTTTACTGACAGCTAAAAAAAATGCAGAAAATGGGGTTAAAATGAAGTTCCTTAGATTGGCAACTTTCATGGCTCATTGAATGCGCATTATCAATATGTATTTAAATATAAAATATAAGGAAAATATCTGCAACCGTTTACGAGAAATGCAACAAAATAAAACCCGGAAGTTTCAAAATGTCGAATGTTAGCAGCGAACATCCTTAAACAGTTTTATATAATCAAAATAGAGAATAACTTTAAACACAAGACAAGTTTGACTAATATATATTTTGGTGGAATTTGTTTATTTTATATTTTCTCTGAATTATCTTAAAATATTAAAATGTACGTATGAATTTATTTTTTTATTTTATTTATTATTTATGCGTTGCATGCACCATAAAATGGTTATTTATCTTTTCGCTGCCTGTTTTTCTGTCTACCTATCTGTTGTGGTCGTTTTCATTGATTCTGGTTGACCCGAGGCTAGTCTGGGGTAGCTACCTCGCTGAGTAATAATAAGTCACCTTGCTCTTCATACGCGTGTTTAATGTTGGGCAGCTTACCGAGTCTGTTGAGTCCTCGTTTTTGATTCATCAAGGTGGTTATCATGATTCATTCGATTCATTGACTAGTTAGAGATTCACCACGAGGACCGAACAACTAACTAAGTGTTGTGAACCACTGCAGAAGATGAGGGTGAGGTTTAAGCGCCTGAAAAACCGGTTTAAGCCCCCCCCCCCCCCCCCCAGTAATGTTATATTACTAATCGTTCCAAGGCGATACTTCTGTTGTGGTTCTAATTGTTTTGTGTTTTGGAGTAGAATTTTTGTGCTGTTTCAGCCTTATGTACGTTTTCATATTTCTAGTTCAATCGGGTAACTGAATGGCCGCCTATTGGGAAATAGCTGTTCACTCGGCTTACGAAATGTTTTCATTGTATAAGTTCTTAAGTGTCATTTTAGTTTTTTCCCACCCTCGGTTTATGGGGTGGGAATTTCTTTCTGATTGCACCAATCATTGCCTATTTGTACATTTCTGTAATGTCCTTTCTTTTCCGCCTGGAGTCTGGTTTGGTATTTTAAATAATTTCAAATTTGGTATTTTGGATTATTTAATTGTATCAATTCCTGGACTATCTACTCTAACTTTGCTTAAGCTGGCCAATGGTCTGTCTTAATTCTATCCATTCCATCTGAATTTAAACCAATCTATCATCTCTCTAGGAGATATTTCGTTTTGGAACTTATGATTACTTGCTAATCGTACTGATGTCATTTACTTTTAAAAATAAAATGTAGCCTATACGTTCGGCAAGCTGGACTCATTGTTAGTTGTTTTTATTATTACAGAGTTCTGTACTAAGATGAATGGACTGTTGTGCTTCACGTTACTCGTGTTCATTTCATTGATAAATGGTAAGTGAACAGTGAAATAAATGGTTAGTTCATTTATTTGGTGTTTAACGTCCCACAACAGCTACGGTCATATGGAGACGGGACATTGCTTTATAGTCTCGTCCGAAAGACTGAAGTAGCCCGGGATCAAACCTGCGACCACTGATTAACAATGCGAGTGACATTACCAAGGCTTCTAAAATTAAAATTCTGCCACGGAGGCTTCTAAAATTAAAATTCTGCCACGGAGGCTTCTAAAATTAAAATTCTGCCACGGAGGCTTCTAAAATTAAAATTCTGCCACGGAGGCTTCTAAAATTAAATGGAGTTGAATGTTCTTACAAGACCATAGTATTTCTCTAGTTGCCGTCGTAGGTCGATTACAATCTAAAAAATTCTGTATGGGCATGCAATACTAGTTTTATGTTTAATGACAGGAGTGTGTGGCACTGTTTTGGTCGAACCCAATCATAAATTTCATGTCTCCGATTTTATTTGAGCAGCTGCATAAAAAACAACAATATGCAATGCAAAAACAAGAGACGGGTCTGCTGTGCAGTTCAAGCATTCTTCTATGGCTGTACAGCCTGGTTGGCGTCGGACCTGGTCGGAATCTAAAAGCGTATGGACCAACTTGTTTCAGTTGTTCGTGGTACAGACTACACGGTCTCCTCGACATCATCAGGGACCTTCAGAAGTCCTGCCTACTCCTACCAGTGTAACGCATACAACTGCGCTCCGTACACATGCGGCGATGGAAATACATGTTGGAACACCTGCTATCAAACTTGTTATAATGGGTAAGTATTCAGGAACTTTCAGCAGTCCTATCTACTCCTACCAGTGTAACGCATACAACTGTGCCCCCTATCCATATGGTGCAAATACGTGCTACAATACTTGTTACCAATCTGAGTATTTAGGGACCTACAATGAGCTTTTTTTCCGGGATTTAAAAGCCGAATCAGGGGAAAACATTAACAACCGAACATTTGTTTCATGTTTTTGAAGCCCTTTGGTGTATCAAATAGTTTATAAACAAACTGCACCTATGTTGGTCACAATGAATGATCAATATCGGCACATAAGTTCTGCGTCCCTAAATTCGATTATATATATGTTCGACAATACGGGAATGACAACAGTACATACTCTTTCTACTAATATGAAATAAGGCACTGCCTTCGATGCGACGCCCAAAATTGCATTTTAAGAATTAGCTCATTTAGCCGACATGCATATGGCAGTGTACAAAGTAGGGATGTCAACGAATATTCGAATGTTCGAATATTCGCATTTCATACGAATATTCGAATGCGATTTCTGGATTCGAATTTTCGCATAATTTTCTAACCTGCAATATTGTCATGTATCAGTTAAAAGGAGTACTCAAATTTAAGGCCAAAGGCCGAAAAATAATATGACCAGTAATCCTGCTTGTCTGTTGAGTAATTCAATATGGTCAAAATTTTGACACACTTGCAAATTGAGATTGCTCAATTAACAGTTTGACACTTTGTTGATTCAAATGACACTTTGTTGATTCAAGTTGAGAAGAAAGCATTGCTTGCTTTCAATAAATGTTTTTAAGGTGTGAAAGTCCTACAATTTGAGCTGTGTCATGTGAAAACTTAAGATGGCTGGATAGTTTGACAACTCAATCCTTTACGAACAACACAGTCACAACAGACCTTTCACAAAATGCATGTAGGCCACACGATTACAATAGACCCTAAGCACTCTTGGAGGCGGATATCAACGGCATGCATGCAGAACTTGCCGTTGCTTTCTCAGACAGAACCCAAGAGATTTGTCATTATTAAACACCTCCAGATTGTCTAGTTTTCTGTGCAAAATTTGTTGATTTTCTTACATGGCGCCATTGGTATAGCCCAGATAAGATACCATGCATATACATATCTCATATTTTCAATACATATACCACCAAGTAAATCATCGTAATGGGTCTATTGGACATAGATGTGTATATCATTCGAATATTCGAATATATTCGAATATCCTATGCGAATATTCGAATAGCAATTTCGGCATTCGTTGACATCCCTAGTACAAAGAAAAATGCTACAAACTGAAAACTTATACGACATTTGTTCTAGTTCAAATGATCTAATGCAATCTAGAGCTCTGTCAAAAATAGGATTACCAACTGAAGGAGGAGGATCTGGTATTTTGGTGTCACAGCCAGTTTGACAAAATTTAAGCTCTTGCGTTTTTATCCGTTTAGTATTACGTCTTTTTCTATTGTATGCTTCCTGATTTGTTTCATTTTGAACTACAGGTTCATAAAGAACCCCGAACCCCATACTTCCTACATAGTAACTCAGTTTCTTTTTCTTTTTCTGTTCGTTCATTCATTTTTATGTCTTCCTCCTGATTAACATGACTATAATATTATGTGTGATCATGATGGTTAACATAATGCATGTTACCACTGTATGTGTGATCATTATGGTAACTAGTATAATTTATGTTACTGCTGTGTGTGTGATCATCATAGTCATCATGATTTATATTACTACAATATGTGTGATCATTATGGTTAACATGATTTATTTTACTTCTATGTGTGTGATCATCATAGTTATCATGATTTATGTTACTTCTATGTGTGTGATCATCATAGTTATCACGATTTATGTTACTGCTGTGTGTGTGATCGTCATAGTTATCATAATTTATGTTACTTCTATGTGTGTGATCATCATAGTTATCATGATTTATGCTACTTCTATGTGTGTGATCATCATAGTTATCATGATTTATGTTACTTCTATGTGTGTGATCATCATAGTTATCATGATTTATGTTACTTCTATGTGTGTGATCATCATAGTTATCATGATTTATGTTACTTCTATGTGTGTGATCATCATAGTTATCATGATTTATGTTACTTCTATGTGTGTGATTATCATAGTTATCATGATTTATGTTGCTACTGTATGTGTGATCATGATGGTTAACATATGTTCATGTTGTCTGTTTTTCTCAGGACTAGTGCTATCACCTGAAACGAAAATACAAACTGCTTGAGAAGTTGGAGACTTATTTGGTTCATTTACTTGTATGTCATTATCTAGGTCATTATCTTTATCATTTTTTGAATAATGATATTTCCATTGAATGCGTCACAGGTATTTGAATAACAAGCTGTTTTTTGTCTCTTTTGTGCTTGTTCAAAAGTAGTTTCACCTGAATAAAACTGATGACATGTAGATGAGGGACCTATATCAGTGGATGACTGTACATGGCAGAAGGGCTTTAGCAATTGAAAATGGCTGTTTCTCAAGCGAATGTCAAAAACATCGATCGGTTGACCATCAGGATTAAAACTTTGTATTGAATATCCGTTTCTAACTTCATACCATATGTTAATTTGACATTTAAGCAAGCGGGCTGCAACTGATATTTCAGCAGAAGTTGCCCATCCGTTTTGACTTATCATTTTATGTGAATAAAAACATATTCACATATGTTCACATATTCACTACCTTACCGTACCTTACGCTACCCTACCCAACCCTACCCCCCCTCGGTTTAACCGTACCGTACCGTACCCTACCCTACCCTACCCTTGAGAACCTCGGGCTACGCCCTCGGTTTCACTCTACTTTACCACAATACCCCCACGAGAAGTGTTAAAAACCTCGGGCTACGCCCTCGGTTTTACCCTACCCTACCCTACCCTACCCTACCCTACCCTACCCTACCCTACCCTACCCTACCCTACCCTACCCTACCCTACCCTACCCTACCCTATACCCTTGAGTACCTCGGGCTACGCCCTTGGTTTCACTATACTTTACCACACCACACTCACGAGAAGTGTTAAAAACCTCGGGCTACGCCCTCGGTTTTACCCTACCCTACCCTACCCTACCCTACCCTACCCTACCCTACCCTACCCTACCCTACCCTACCCTACCCTACCCTACCCTACCTCGGGCTACGCCCTCGGTTTCACTCTACTTTACCACACCACACCCACGGGAAGTGTTAAAAACCTCGGGCTACGCCCTCGGTTTTACCGTACCTTACTCTTGGGAAATGTTGAAAATTTCGGGCTACGTTACCCTACCCTCGAGAATGTTCAAAAGTAAGTTGATCTATTTCTGATCAAGTTCGCATGTCTTGTGAGAGCTAGGGACTAATTTCCCTGGTGAAGTATTGTCAATTTGGCGTATCACCAGTAAACCATTCAGATTCAGATCTCAGATGTGGGGTGGGTGTCTAAATTACTCATACCTACATTATCTAAACTATGGCACGACTTGACCAGGAACATTTTCACAAGCGCTAAACGAACACGCCGAATCTTAGGCGAGGTGTTCCGAATAGACGAGGCTTTTGTTCTGATTGGATCTTGGAGTCACATGATTCGAAAATGGCGATCAAGATGGCGAAGAGTACGATTTCCAGGAGGGGTGACACCACTCAAAAATTGTCCATAGGCCATAATGCAAATTGTCGCACTTTGTGACACTCCCAGCTGTTACCAAACATTTTATGACCAAAAGGACTCCCCTCGCCTTATAGCTCAGCCATACATCTACCCAACGAGCCTAGTTCAAAGGGGGGTTGACCGTTGAGTTTTTCCGGTATTCCGTTTTGCAACCACCCTAGGGTTGGGTTTTACCCTCTAGAATGGTGCAGATTTGAGGAGAGGGTAGTTTACAGACAGAAGCTTCCGACGAGAAATAGTCTCTTTTAAGATCGTGTTTTGTACACCCAAATGTCGTACACTAGTGATACTTTGCAGTGCATACTAAATATAAAACAGACACAAATAAATGTGCTCGTAATACAGTGTCAAACTCACCTAGGCAAAATTTTCAAATGCACTATTTTCGTGGGGTACGGCGGAGTGATAAATTTTGAGCGGT
The DNA here is from genome assembly GCA_964017185.1 of Rugalucina vietnamica. NCBI lineage: Eukaryota > Metazoa > Mollusca > Bivalvia > Lucinida > Lucinidae > Rugalucina > Rugalucina vietnamica. Next base: position 726,558 of record OZ024869.1, read on the forward strand.
GTCGCACCTTGAGGAAAATTTGTTTTTATCGCGAACAAGAAAATTTCTTTGCGATACACTCTTCCCCAAAATATAAGATGCTTGATAAGTATTTTGTTGAGAAAGAACACAAAATGAGGATGCATGGGGTCTTTCAATTCTAGGTACCCCCATGCAAAAACATGCTATTTTGACCAAAATTGCAAATATGGTGGTCAGACATATTGCCCAACAAGCGTTCAAAACAACCAAACCTAAGCATTAAACTGCTATACATTTAATGTTAAGATATTTATGTACCACATTTGACCTTCAAATGACCTTGACCTTTGACCTCTGAACTGTGACCTTGAACCAAAACAGCTACACAAGAAGAAATTTACAACCTAGAAATTGAGCAAAAATGCTCTTTTCGTTAATTTTTGTGGCCTTGACCTTTGACCCTGGGTGACCTTGACCTTTGACATTCACTGTGACCTTGCCCAAGGTAAGTACAAAGGTTTACCACGGTTGTTGCTCATGTCCCAATGTCTTCTAAGTGCTGAGTGACAGCAATAGCACTAGAAAATGGGACCGAAATGACCCTCTGAATAACCCAATTTACAGTCCAAACTTATCAAAATGATGACTATCCGCGTCCAAAATTGTACAAAACACTAACAAACAGCGTAATTCAACATTATAACATGACTTAGGCCAGTTTTAAGTCTACATCTGGCCTAAAATCACATTTTTAATCGAATTTTAATGGATTTTAACTTTTTCAATTTTTCAAAAATTCAATTTTTTGTAAAATTTTACAAAAATTGATAAAAGTTTGAAATTTATGTCATAATCAAAGTTTGAGCCAGATCCGATGAGAATTCCACTAAGCAACGACTGACAATACCAAAAGTAAAAATTTTGACATTCAGCTTCTAAGGGGTGACACCACTCAAAAATTGTCCATAGGCCATAATGCAAATTGTCGCACTTTGTGACACTCCCAGCTGTTACCAAACATTTTATGACCAAAAGGACTCCCCTCGCCTTATAGCTCAGCCATACATCTACCCAACGAGCCTAGTTCAAAGGGGGGGTTGACCGTTGAGTTTTTCCGGTATTCCGTTTTGCAACCACCCTAGGGTTGGGTTTTACCCTCTAGAATGGTGCAGATTTGAGGAGAGGGTAGTTTACAGACAGAAGCTTCCGACGAGAAATAGTCTCTTTTAAGATCGTGTTTTGTACACCCAAATGTCGTACACTAGTGATACTTTGCAGTGCATACTAAATATAAAACAGACACAAATAAATGTGCTCGTAATACAGTGTCAAACTCACCTAGGCAAAATTTTCAAATGCACTATTTTCGTGGGGTACGGCGGAGTGATAAATTTTGAGCGGTGTCGCACCAGGAGACCGGGAACTAATTATGTCAACATATCCCATGAGTCAAAATCTGCAGGTTGCTCCGAGACTGTTATCTGGTAATGGAGGCACCTGATTGGGTGATAATTGTGAACTAAAAATATTTTTTTTTCTTTCTAGCAACTGGAAAAATTATTTTTCTTCAAATTGGTATATAATTTACCACCTGATGCACATAAATTGTGTTTTTTTCTGGTCCAAAAAGTAAAAAGAGTGATTTTGAAAATGAGGTCAGGTGGGTTTTTCCAAAAATTGACGGCCATTCTTCAACATGCAACAGCTGAGAAAAGAGCCGGTGATGGTATGTTTTTTCATTTTTAAATCTTCTCATCTATTTTTTGGCTTGAAATTCAGGTATATTTTGATGGCCTTAGTGTTACCTGGCATGCACAGTAAACTGTCAAAGAGCAGGGATTTAGCATTGGAGTCTATGGGATAAATAATTAGTTCACAGTCCCCTATACTAATTGTTCAACAGGATGAATTTGGCTGATTTAGGGTCAAATTATCCATTTCTTGGGATGAATGCAGCATCTGGATGGTAAATTAATGTCTTAATATGGATGCTATGCACATTTTTGGTTAAAAAATTGAAAGGATCCTCCAGGAGATCTCCAGGAAGGGGGTGGGGGTGGTATCCCATAGCCTTCCAGTATGAAATAATGCTTCAGCAGTCAGAGCCTCCCCTGAAAAGCCATGACAAGAGGTGCTCAGCATGCGCGCGCACTGCATTATCCAGATTTACCTGTTTTTCATCTGCGTAAAACCAATTTAAGTGTGATTCGGGCAATATTATATGCCTTTTTCTGCTACTCTTAGTAGAATGAACACTGGAGTAGAGTTGTTTCCCTTGTATTGCTGCAGAGCTCTGTGAGTAGATATGTGCTATTTTTGCTTATTTTTTCTTCTTTTTTGACAAGAATGCACTGCTTTAAGAAGATTTAAATTCTTTTTCCTCAATATAAGCTGTATTTTAGTGTTTTATATGGCATTTAAATGTGAATTCCCTTGAATTTTAAAGGAAATTATCTCAATTTTGCTCTTTTTCTGTCATTTGGATGTCAAAATGCTGTCATTTTGATGTAAAAATGTGACTGGAAAGTCTTGTTTGGCTCTGTATGTAGTATTATTTTGTCAGGCAGCAATCAGGAAGAAGTAAAACTGCAAAGTAACATAGGTTTTGCCCATACCTGATTTTTTTTCATCATTAAGCAGTGCATGTGGCTTCGGCCGCAGTACCATTGTAAAATCAGCCCCAAGGGTGGAATTTCCCAATTTTGACTTGCAATATAACTGAAATTTTAATATGTTCTGCCAATATGATGTTTAATAAAGATACTGGTTTCCATTTAAATCAAAACTGCAAGCTCAGGGTGAAAATCTCTTTGACAGATATGATGTACTAGCATGGGGGTAGAAAATGACTAAAATATGGGGTGGGTGGGGTAATTTCATCACTGTAGGGTCCTTTAAATGCCTTCATCTGAAATGTACCATTCAAGCAAGAATACACTAATGCATTTAGTATTTCCTGAAGATTTCAAATGAATATGATGTTCATTTCTGTTGTAATGAGAGTTTCACTTTAGTATTTAGTGCCACTCTACTTTGTGAAAATCTGATTTATTTCATTACATTGCTACAGGAGGGGTAGGTAATTAAATTGAGATATTTGGGACTAAAGGAGACAAAAACAAGGAAAAAATCACACAAGTTTATTCAAAAAACATTAAATTGTCATATGAAACACAGAACAAGAAGATTTCCTTCAAAAAAGTATGCAGTATAGGAGACCGGGAACTAATTATGTCAACATATCCCATGAGTCAAAATCTGCAGGTTGCTCCGAGACTGTTATCTGCATACCAAACTATATAATCGATTATCGATTTTATATGTCTGGTTATCTTCCCTTGGATATTTGCCAATCTCGCTACTTACCTGTAAAATTCCGACCCGCGTTTATTAAGAAAAGTACACTGAAAAAAAGTTATAAGAGGCCACCTCATATTTTTTCTTCTAGTTCAGAAAGTAAATTACGATCAATTAAAATTCATGATCAAATTAATAAACCAATGTCTAACAGTGGCTCTGAGAGTGTCTGCATTCCAAAATGCGTGATATGTCTCACGCAGTCGAAGCATGAGTAAAGGTACCCTCTTTTCGAAAATCACACTTTATTATCATCAAATTAAATGTCATATTATGACGTTGTGTTTTACATTTTAATTTATTTGAAAGTGCTACTGACTACGATGATGCAAGATAAAATTAAGTCAGGTGTGTTGCTGCAATAAGAATCTTCGTTTCTGGTTTGTACATGCAAGAAGACCGCGACATGAATAACATGAATTCAGCTTTTTGTATGCAATTTGCATACAAACTTTGTTCATCTCTGGTTGCATTATTATCAGCAGTATGGAATTGAAATTTTCAGTGCAGTGAGTATTAAGGTATAATACTAGACTCTGATAAACTTTGAAAATTTTAAAAATCGTCCATAAATTTCGTTATTTTGTTCGTTAAAAATTGGCATTGAAACCGGAAGTGTGCGTCAGCTGTGACCTGTTTGTCCTCGAAAATAGTCTAAAATAGCTCACTCGGGTTATATCTCTCATTTCCAGGCTTAATCAAGTGAATTTAATAGCGATTAACATGTTTAAGAGGCACATTGATGAATTTTTCAAAAAATCTCAAAATTAGCGATTTTTAAAAATGCGCAGAAAGTCTACCAGTAGAGAAAATTCGAATGTTTAATGTTTTTCCAAGCCGGAAGGGCCCCTTTGATGACACCCGCTTATAATTTCAATTAATGTTGTGCTTTATCAAATTTTTTATTCAAAAACATTGATTTTTGCATTTGTACTCCAAAATCGCGTTTAGTGAAAGAAAATTATTTCTGAACACTTTGGAACTTTACTTACTTGAAAGACACGTCTTTAGACTAAAAATCGTGCAATTTTGAACATGGCTTAGTTACAAAAAATGAGTTTGAAAAGTGGCCTCTTATAACTTTTTTTCAGTGTATATAAAACATTAAAATACTTTGTCATAATTTACTTATTATTGGTCTCTCACTATATTATAAGATATCACAAGAAAGTGTAAAACCTTGCCGACACGCTGATGTAAGAAAATATAAAATAACTTAATGTTTGGCGGGGTCACTTTGTTCATCCTTTAGAAGAGCAAACCCCCATTCAAGCCTATGTCTCCTGAGTTGAAATGCTTAGTTTAAGCATTTTACCACCAAATAATAGAAGTTTTAATTAATTTTCATAAATTTTATAAGATATACATGGATTCACTAGTTTCCATATTTTGCAATGATGTAAATTTCACATAAATAGATTATTTTTTTAAATGGTCACTTTTTGTTTAAAAATTGGTTTGAGAGCCCTTTCGACCAAACTGACTGTGGAGGCGAAGAAAAACTTCTAAGTTCGAAAATTCTCTTCAGACTGTGTTACCTGGACAGGTAATCATATATAGGATTATTATACTGTTGGTAAACAGATAACTGGCGAAACAGCCTGTGACAAAGTGTACAAAAATGCTTCTAAGATTAAATTTTAAATCAATTATTTTTTTTTTCAACTTATTAGATTTGAAATAGCAATTTAAATATTTTTTGTTTTTTAGTGTTCTTTCTCGTCCGCTGAATGAGATACAAAGTCGAAACATAATAATCATAGCCAAAATGATCGACCTGACAGCGTTTTTGTCATTTTTATCTGTCAATTAAAGAAACCTTATTATCAATTTAAGTGTTTCACACTTACTCAAGACAAGTTGTTGAGCTAATGGACTCATTGCTCATTTACCATAGATATTGCAATGTTATTTAATACGCTTAACGCATGACTTCTTTAATCAAGGCTCTGTTTTATTTCATAACGAAAACTTGCCCATGCAATAGACCTGTAGACAGTATTTGTAAAAATTGAAAATTTTCTGTGTAAAAGTTTTGATATTTTTCTTATTTTTGCTCCAAAACATAGATTGTAGGTACTCGTTAGTACCGCCATGGCATTTTTCTTATTTTTACCCAAAAGATAGATTGTGGGTACATGTTAGAACCGCCTCGCCGAGGCGGTTCTAACGAGTACCCACAATCTAAGTTCTGGAGCCAAAAAAAAAAAAAAAAGGTTTACCCCTGCAAACCCCAGTATCCTATAGAAAAGTGGGGTTTAAGGGGGTCCTCATTGCACGGACATGTTTTCCTGATGCATATTTCTTCAAAACATTTCGACAAGAAGCAAAAATTCAAAATATAATAGATGCAAGTAGACACCCAAATTTAACAACCCTAAATACGCATAAATATGGGTTGTTACATATATATGAACCTTCTTTCTTTCTTTCTTTCTTACATGTGTATCATGAAATTTATATAGATCTTGTTTATTTATGGATTAAGCAACTTTCCACGTATTAAATATTTATACATGCATTTGAATTGAAAAAAAAAAAAAAAAAAAAAAAAAAAAAAACGATATCTAAAGTTAAATACGAAATTAATGCAGGAAATTTTAATTCTTTTATGGCCAGCCATTAACTCTTTGTGTTTAGAATTAAAATGTTTTGAACTATATGTAATCAAAGGCCATGATATCGACCAGCCTGCATGATTTTTCAGCAAACATTTACCTGTGTAAAACGGATTTTCTCACGACGCTGCCAAAATGTCTCGAGAATGCCATAATGCTAGTTGAATGTTTTTATAAGAGGCATGATTTTATGACTTTACCCTTTGGCGATGAAATAAAGACGCTGGTCAAAATACAATGTCAGGTATATTCCCTGCTCATGTTTTCGTAACACTAATTTATTGTCATTACTGTGAGAAAATCTACTTTCGGGTCGGCATGTGGATCTCAGACCAAATTGGTAGCTATGATCAGCTATCAAATCCGTACCAATGTTGCTAATCGCATTTTAGAATAAGAAATGATCATGCATTAAAATGCGAGCACGAGGTGCAGTAGGATTCAATTCTTGACCACGCAGGTTTTTTTTTTTTCAATATTCTGCTCGAATTCGCCAAAAGATGATTTTATATAAGTTTTGCCAAGTTTTCTAAATCTAATAATTCATCCAATCATTTTCAAAATGTTCCTCTGCTTTAAATTATAGACCGGCACGGGTACTTTACTAGAAATAAGTGATATAAGCCACAGCGAAAGAAAACCTGTCTTCGGAATTTACGACCCAGCTTCGAGTCAAACCGACCTGTGAAAACACAGAAGATGGCTAGGAGTAGGAAGTTCAGATAATAGGGATTGTACTATCTGCATGTTTGATAGCTTTGCAACTATCTGTAGTTTTATAGCTTTGCAATTACCGCACAGCTGATCTGAGTCTTTGTTTTCGCACTTGTTGAAATACGGTTTCCTCATGACGCGGCTCATATAGGGGTAAGGTTTAATCACGTTTGAAACACAATAAAGAAGCCTTGCATTGAAGTTATTTCAATCAGCGTGCTTATTTGCTGCCTACAGATATGTGGTTTACTTTTCAATTAAATGCAGAATAAAATGTGCATCATGGTGTATGTTAACATTTAATTCGAAAACATTTAATAATACCGTATATTCCTCTTGGTCATTGAGCCTGGACATCAATTCATGCGACATGAAATTACCTGTTACTAAATTGATCAAATAATTTTCAAAAATTGCATAAAATATTCTAAAAGTTCATGTAAACATTAAAATTTTTATCTAAATTTTATGTATATATTTCAGTTCCGGCATTAGAATTCAAAGTTTTCAAATTCATTTAAGCAGACTTACAATGTAAGCAACAAGAGAAAATACAATACATGCAATTTCAAATAATTTCAAAATGCGAATACAGTGGCGGTTTACCACTTGTATAACTTATAACACAAATCTGTCGGTGACCCGTGAACTAGCAAAATTCAGTGTCAGCTACCTGAGAGGTAATACTGTGTGACAATATAACCAATGCTACATACTTACCTGGATAAACCTGTATCGATTATCAATTTAGCCACGCGATTACAATACCTTGGACCATGATGTAAGGGAGACAATCGGTTTATTGATTTTTAGGCAGATCACGACCGATAACTGGTTACAGAAGCCATTCTATAGTTTAACATGGTAATGGAGGCACCTGATTGGGTGATAATTGTGAACTAAAAATAATTTTTTTCTTTCTAGCAACTGGAAAAATTATTTTTCTTCAAATTGGTATATAATTTACCACCTGATGCACATAAATTGTATTTTTTTTCTGGTCCAAAAAGTAAAAAGAGTGATTTTGAAAATGAGGTCAGGTGGGTTTTTCCAAAAATTGACGGCCATTCTTCAACATGCAACAGCTGAGAAAAGAGCCGGTGATGGTATGTTTTTTCATTTTTAAATCTTCTCATCTATCTTTTGGCTTGAAATTCAGGTATATTTTGATGGCCTTAGTGTTACCTGGCATGCACAGTAAACTGTCAAAGAGCAGGGATTTAGCATTGGAGTCTATGGGATAAATAATTAGTTCACAGTCCCCTATACTAATTGTTCAACAGGATGAATTTGGCTGATTTAGGGTCAAATTATCCATTTCTTGGGATGAATGCAGCATCTGGATGGTAAATTAATGTCTTAATATGGATGCTATGCACATTTTTGGTTAAAAAATTGAAAGGATCCTCCAGGAGATCTCCAGGAAGGGGGTGGGGGTGGTATCCCATAGCCTTCCAGTATGAAATAATGCTTCAGCAGTCAGAGCCTCCCCTGAAAAGCCATGACAAGAGGTGCTCAGCATGCGCGCGCACTGCATTATCCAGATTTACCTGTTTTTCATCTGCGTAAAACCAATTTAAGTGTGATTCGGGCAATATTATATGCCTTTTTCTGCTACTCTTAGTAGAATGAACACTGGAGTAGAGTTGTTTCCCTTGTATTGCTGCAGAGCTCTGTGAGTAGATATGTGCTATTTTTGCTTATTTTTTCTTCTTTTTTGACAAGAATGCACTGCTTTAAGAAGATTTAAATTCTTTTTCCTCAATATAAGCTGTATTTTAGTGTTTTATATGGCATTTAAATGTGAATTCCCTTGAATTTTAAAGGAAATTATCTCAATTTTGCTCTTTTTCTGTCATTTGGATGTCAAAATGCTGTCATTTTGATGTAAAAATGTGACTGGAAAGTCTTGTTTGGCTCTGTATGTAGTATTATTTTGTCAGGCAGCAATCAGGAAGAAGTAAAACTGCAAAGTAACATAGGTTTTGCCCATACCTGATTTTTTTTCATCATTAAGCAGTGCATGTGGCTTCGGCCGCAGTACCATTGTAAAATCAGCCCCAAGGGTGGAATTTCCCAATTTTGACTTGCAATATAACTGAAATTTTAATATGTTCTGCCAATATGATGTTTAATAAAGATACTGGTTTCCATTTAAATCAAAACTGCAAGCTCAGGGTGAAAATCTCTTTGACAGATATGATGTACTAGCATGGGGGTAGAAAATGACTAAAATATGGGGTGGGTGGGGTAATTTCATCACTGTAGGGTCCTTTAAATGCCTTCATCTGAAATGTACCATTCAAGCAAGAATACACTAATGCATTTAGTATTTCCTGAAGATTTCAAATGAATATGATGTTCATTTCTGTTGTAATGAGAGTTTCACTTTAGTATTTAGTGCCACTCTACTTTGTGAAAATCTGATTTATTTCATTACATTGCTACAGGAGGGGTAGGTAATTAAATTGAGATATTTGGGACTAAAGGAGACAAAAACAAGGAAAAAATCACACAAGTTTATTCAAAAAACATTAAATTGTCATATGAAACACAGAACAAGAAGATTTCCTTCAAAAAAGTATGCAGTATAGGAGACCGGGAACTAATTATGTCAACATATCCCATGAGTCAAAATCTGCAGGTTGCTCCGAGACTGTTATCTGCATACCAAACTATATAATCGATTATCGATTTTATATGTCTGGTTATCTTCCCTTGGATATTTGCCAATCTCGCTACTTACCTGTAAAATTCCGACCCGCGTTTATTAAGAAAAGTACACTGAAAAAAAGTTATAAGAGGCCACCTCATATTTTTTCTTCTAGTTCAGAAAGTAAATTACGATCAATTAAAATTCATGATCAAATTAATAAACCAATGTCTAACAGTGGCTCTGAGAGTGTCTGCATTCCAAAATGCGTGATATGTCTCACGCAGTCGAAGCATGAGTAAAGGTACCCTCTTTTCGAAAATCACACTTTATTATCATCAAATTAAATGTCATATTATGACGTTGTGTTTTACATTTTAATTTATTTGAAAGTGCTACTGACTACGATGATGCAAGATAAAATTAAGTCAGGTGTGTTGCTGCAATAAGAATCTTCGTTTCTGGTTTGTACATGCAAGAAGACCGCGACATGAATAACATGAATTCAGCTTTTTGTATGCAATTTGCATACAAACTTTGTTCATCTCTGGTTGCATTATTATCAGCAGTATGGAATTGAAATTTTCAGTGCAGTGAGTATTAAGGTATAATACTAGACTCTGATAAACTTTGAAAATTTTAAAAATCGTCCATAAATTTCGTTATTTTGTTCGTTAAAAATTGGCATTGAAACCGGAAGTGTGCGTCAGCTGTGACCTGTTTGTCCTCGAAAATAGTCTAAAATAGCTCACTCGGGTTATATCTCTCATTTCCAGGCTTAATCAAGTGAATTTAATAGCGATTAACATGTTTAAGAGGCACATTGATGAATTTTTCAAAAAATCTCAAAATTAGCGATTTTTAAAAATGCGCAGAAAGTCTACCAGTAGAGAAAATTCGAATGTTTAATGTTTTTCCAAGCCGGAAGGGCCCCTTTGATGACACCCGCTTATAATTTCAATTAATGTTGTGCTTTATCAAATTTTTTATTCAAAAACATTGATTTTTGCATTTGTACTCCAAAATCGCGTTTAGTGAAAGAAAATTATTTCTGAACACTTTGGAACTTTACTTACTTGAAAGACACGTCTTTAGACTAAAAATCGTGCAATTTTGAACATGGCTTAGTTACAAAAAATGAGTTTGAAAAGTGGCCTCTTATAACTTTTTTTCAGTGTATATAAAACATTAAAATACTTTGTCATAATTTACTTATTATTGGTCTCTCACTATATTATAAGATATCACAAGAAAGTGTAAAACCTTGCCGACACGCTGATGTAAGAAAATATAAAATAACTTAATGTTTGGCGGGGTCACTTTGTTCATCCTTTAGAAGAGCAAACCCCCATTCAAGCCTATGTCTCCTGAGTTGAAATGCTTAGTTTAAGCATTTTACCACCAAATAATAGAAGTTTTAATTAATTTTCATAAATTTTATAAGATATACATGGATTCACTAGTTTCCATATTTTGCAATGATGTAAATTTCACATAAATAGATTATTTTTTTAAATGGTCACTTTTTGTTTAAAAATTGGTTTGAGAGCCCTTTCGACCAAACTGACTGTGGAGGCGAAGAAAAACTTCTAAGTTCGAAAATTCTCTTCAGACTGTGTTACCTGGACAGGTAATCATATATAGGATTATTATACTGTTGGTAAACAGATAACTGGCGAAACAGCCTGTGACAAAGTGTACAAAAATGCTTCTAAGATTAAATTTTAAATCAATTATTTTTTTTTTTTTCAACTTATTAGATTTGAAATAGCAATTTAAATATTTTTTGTTTTTTAGTGTTCTTTCTCGTCCGCTGAATGAGATACAAAGTCGAAACATAATAATCATAGCCAAAATGATCGACCTGACAGCGTTTTTGTCATTTTTATCTGTCAATTAAAGAAACCTTATTATCAATTTAAGTGTTTCACACTTACTCAAGACAAGTTGTTGAGCTAATGGACTCATTGCTCATTTACCATAGATATTGCAATGTTATTTAATACGCTTAACGCATGACTTCTTTAATCAAGGCTCTGTTTTATTTCATAACGAAAACTTGCCCATGCAATAGACCTGTAGACAGTATTTGTAAAAATTGAAAATTTTCTGTGTAAAAGTTTTGATATTTTTCTTATTTTTGCTCCAAAACATAGATTGTAGGTACTCGTTAGTACCGCCATGGCATTTTTCTTATTTTTACCCAAAAGATAGATTGTGGGTACATGTTAGAACCGCCTCGCCGAGGCGGTTCTAACGAGTACCCACAATCTAAGTTCTGGAGCAAAAAAAAAAAAAAAAAAAGGTTTACCCCTGCAAACCCCAGTATCCTATAGAAAAGTGGGGTTTAAGGGGGTCCTCATTGCACGGACATGTTTTCCTGATGCATATTTCTTCAAAACATTTCGACAAGAAGCAAAAATTCAAAATATAATAGATGCAAGTAGACACCCAAATTTAACAACCCTAAATACGCATAAATATGGGTTGTTACATATATATGAACCTTCTTTCTTTCTTTCTTTCTTACATGTGTATCATGAAATTTATATAGGTCTTGTTTATTTATGGATTAAGCAACTTTCCACGTATTAAATATTTATACATGCATTTGAATTGAAAAAAAAAAAAAAAAAAAAAAAAAAAAAAAAACGATATCTAAAGTTAAATACGAAATTAATGCAGGAAATTTTAATTCTTTTATGGCCAGCCATTAACTCTTTGTGTTTAGAATTAAAATGTTTTGAACTATATGTAATCAAAGGCCATGATATCGACCAGCCTGCATGATTTTTCAGCAAACATTTACCTGTGTAAAACGGATTTTCTCACGACGCTGCCAAAATGTCTCGAGAATGCCATAATGCTAGTTGAATGTTTTTATAAGAGGCATGATTTTATGACTTTACCCTTTGGCGATGAAATAAAGACGCTGGTCAAAATACAATGTCAGGTATATTCCCTGCTCATGTTTTCGTAACACTAATTTATTGTCATTACTGTGAGAAAATCTACTTTCGGGTCGGCATGTGGATCTCAGACCAAATTGGTAGCTATGATCAGCTATCAAATCCGTACCAATGTTGCTAATCGCATTTTAGAATAAGAAATGATCATGCATTAAAATGCGAGCACGAGGTGCAGTAGGATTCAATTCTTGACCACGCAGGTTTTTTTTTTTCAATATTCTGCTCGAATTCGCCAAAAGATGATTTTATATAAGTTTTGCCAAGTTTTCTAAATCTAATAATTCATCCAATCATTTTCAAAATGTTCCTCTGCTTTAAATTATAGACCGGCACGGGTACTTTACTAGAAATAAGTGATATAAGCCACAGCGAAAGAAAACCTGTCTTCGGAATTTACGACCCAGCTTCGAGTCAAACCGACCTGTGAAAACACAGAAGATGGCTAGGAGTAGGAAGTTCAGATAATAGGGATTGTACTATCTGCATGTTTGATAGCTTTGCAACTATCTGTAGTTTTATAGCTTTGCAATTACCGCACAGCTGATCTGAGTCTTTGTTTTCGCACTTGTTGAAATACGGTTTCCTCATGACGCGGCTCATATAGGGGTAAGGTTTAATCACGTTTGAAACACAATAAAGAAGCCTTGCATTGAAGTTATTTCAATCAGCGTGCTTATTTGCTGCCTACAGATATGTGGTTTACTTTTCAATTAAATGCAGAATAAAATGTGCATCATGGTGTATGTTAACATTTAATTCGAAAACATTTAATAATACCGTATATTCCTCTTGGTCATTGAGCCTGGACATCAATTCATGCGACATGAAATTACCTGTTACTAAATTGATCAAATAATTTTCAAAAATTGCATAAAATATTCTAAAAGTTCATGTAAACATTAAAATTTTTATCTAAATTTTATGTATATATTTCAGTTCCGGCATTAGAATTCAAAGTTTTCAAATTCATTTAAGCAGACTTACAATGTAAGCAACAAGAGAAAATACAATACATGCAATTTCAAATAATTTCAAAATGCGAATACAGTGGCGGTTTACCACTTGTATAACTTATAACACAAATCTGTCGGTGACCCGTGAACTAGCAAAATTCAGTGTCAGCTACCTGAGAGGTAATACTGTGTGACAATATAACCAATGCTACATACTTACCTGGATAAACCTGTATCGATTATCAATTTAGCCACGCGATTACAATACCTTGGACCATGATGTAAGGGAGACAATCGGTTTATTGATTTTTAGGCAGATCACGACCGATAACTGGTTACAGAAGCCATTCTATAGTTTAACATGGTAATGGAGGCACCTGATTGGGTGATAATTGTGAACTAAAAATAATTTTTTTCTTTCTAGCAACTGGAAAAATTATTTTTCTTCAAATTGGTATATAATTTACCACCTGATGCACATAAATTGTATTTTTTTTCCGGTCCAAAAAGTAAAAAGAGTGATTTTGAAAATGAGGTCAGGTGGGTTTTTCCAAAAATTGACGGCCATTCTTCAACATGCAACAGCTGAGAAAAGAGCCGGTGATGGTATGTTTTTTCATTTTTAAATCTTCTCATCTATCTTTTGGCTTGAAATTCAGGTATATTTTGATGGCCTTAGTGTTACCTGGCATGCACAGTAAACTGTCAAAGAGCAGGGATTTAGCATTGGAGTCTATGGGATAAATAATTAGTTCACAGTCCCCTCCATCATTCTCGCGAGATCTGACGATATCTCATCTAGATCTCTCGCATTTGACGCTTTGAATTATGGGATATAGCCAAAATCGGCTAATCCCGTTCAGTTCTCGCGAGAATCAATTAATAGATTTCTTGAATTTGCTGGACTAGAATGTATTTCTTTCATTCGAGCTGTGTATAGGTAAAACACAAGATGTAACCAAAATACAAAAATAAAATGTATGTAAAAAAATTAAATTATATTAATATGATCTACATATAAAATGGATTCCAAAATGGATTCCATGGCGGACATTCCCAGCATGCAACGAGCCAAAGGCGACAGGTCAGTGTTAAAGCGCTACCTGTCGGCGACAATGCGATTTCCGTGCGATTTAGAATGTTAACATATACGCTCCGCTAGGGGCGTCGTTATAATTGACTTTAATATTCCCCAAAAAATAGAAAGCGATATTATCAAATAAAATAAAACTGAGATACTTTACTGAATTTGTTGAGTCCTCGTTTTTGATTCACCAGGGTGGTTATCATGGTTTATTTGTTTGTCCTTGATGATTCATTCACTAGTTAGAGATTCGCCTCGAGGACCAAACAACTAACCATATTTTGTGAACTACTGCAGATGAGGGTGAGATTAGTGCCCGTAAATCCGGTTTAAGCCCCCCCCCCCCCCGTATTTTTTTTATTACTGATCGTTCCAAGGCGATACTTTTGATGTGGTTCTATTTGTTTTATGTTTTGCAGTCGAATTTTTGTGCTGTTTGAACCTAATGTACGTTTTCATATTTTCATTAAAGTTCGGGGAAAACTGAGTGACCGCCTATTTGGAAATAGCTGCTCACTCGGTTTACGATATGTTTATAAGTATAAGTACCTAATTGTCAATTTCGTTTTTCCCACCTTGGTTTTTGGAGTGGGAATCTTTTTGATTGACTAGAGATTCACCACGAGGACTGACCTTTTCCTGATCATTGCCTACTTGTACCTTTTTAAGAGCACTGGACATATTAATGATAAAGGTGATGGACCATACCGCGGTTTCGGCTAATTAAGCCTATACATCTGACAACATTTATCCAAAGAGAACTACTGTAATTTTGCAACATTCGACAGGATAACCGATACAAGAGTGGATGCAAAGACTAGAATAATCCTAATGGGGCCAAATGAATTAAATGTTGGTTAGAAAATTAGTTGTTGGTTAGAAAATTAGTCTTAATCGATAAGAATTTTTTGATTTCTCAGAATACCCTCGCTTATCTCAAAGGACCAACAGGAAAATATAATTTGCACTATGTATGATGTACGGGGATACATTTTAGGGCCGCCACACGGCACAACAGCAGCTGCAGTAATAACAAATAAAACAAAAATGAGATGCTTTTAAGAGTAGTTAACATTTTAAAATAAATGTACCCCAGGGGAAGGTCTGCCCCCAACCCTGGGCAATATACATGTATATTACCATAATATTCAAAGATTTTCTTCTCTGATACTGCTTGGCCAATCAAAGTCAAACTTTGTGTGGAGCATTCTTAGGAAGGGAGAATGAAAGTTTATATGAATGGTCAAGGTCACATGATCAAGATGGCCGCCATGGCTATAAATAGCAACAACTTTTAAAAATCTTCTTCTCCAGAACCAGAAGGCCTATGATTTTGTAACTTGGCATGAAGCATCAGGGAGAGGAGATCTACAAAGTTTATATAAATCATGACCTTGAGATGACCTTGACCTATTTTATGGCAAGGCCAAGATAGGTTGCCCATGCATTTGAATGGGGAAAAATTAGAAAAGTGTTGTTAAATCAGGGAAAACTTGCTGGGAGTATGCAAAAGGACAGAAGATTTATGTTTATGATAAAAAATGTCCTCAGGGGGTTGTGTATATACATGTGTATGACCATAATATTCAAAAATCTTCTCTGAAACCGCTTGGTCAGTCATAGCCAAACTTTATGTAGAGCATCGTTAGGAAAGGGGAATGAAAGTTAATATAAATGGTTCAGGTCACGTGACCAAGATGGCCGTCATGGCTATAAATAGCAAAAAATTTTTATAAAGCTTATTCTTCAGAACCGGAAGACCTATGATTTTGAAACTTTGCTTGAAGCATCATAGAATAGAGCTCAAAAAAGTTTGTATAAATCATGACCCTGCGATGACCTTGACCTATTTTATGACAAGGTCAGCTTAGGTTGCATATCCCAGATCTTTGGTTATAGGACCATTGGTCCTCTGGTTTAGTTATAGAGCGGACAAGAACTTGTATGGAAAATAATCAAAGGAAAATAACTCAATACACAATACACAAGAAAGAGTAATACTACTTGTACATGACACATCGCCCCATTGTGCTTTATAAGTGTATCAAGTTTTATTGAAATATCTTTTATGGTTTTTGAGTTATAGAGCGGACACGAAATTGTATGGAAAATAATCAAAGAAAAATAACTCCAAAGATATGCAAGCAAGAGTTATGGTTCTTTAACATAGCTTATTATCTTATCCTGCTTTATAAGTGTACTATGTTTGATATATCTCTTATGGTTTTTGAGTTATAGAGCGGACACGAAATTGTATGGAAAATAATCAAAGGGAAATAACTCCGAAAATATCAAAGCAAGAGTTATGGTTATTGAGCATGACATATTGTCTTATCATGCTTTATAAATGTACCAAGTTTCATTAAAATATCTCTTACGGTTTTGAGTTATAGAGCAGATACGAATTTGTATGGAAAATAATCAAAGGGAAATATCTCCAAAGATATGAGGACAGTTCTAGTGCATGACACATCGTCTCATCATGCTTTATGAGTGTATCAAGTTTCATTGAAATATCTTTGGCGGTTTTCGAGTTATAGAGCGGACATTATTTTTGACGGACAGACGGACAGACAGACGGACGGACAGACGCACGGGGAAAACAATATGTCTCCCGACCCTTACGCGGGGAGACATAATTATCTGATTTCGCAGAATACCCTCGCTTATCTCCATTGACCAACAAGAAAATATAATCTGCGCTATGGATGATGTTCGGGGAGACCGACATGCTTGTGAAATGGGGTAAAAGGGATTGACGCAATAACACTGGTAAGCTTTCATGATGCATATGAAAATTATTAAGATAATCATTATAATATTATATTTTAGATATGACAGAAGAGACAAACTCACGGCAGAAAGTGGGCATCGTGTGGTCCTGGTGGTTCAGAGCTCCGGGGGTGGCTGTGATGATAGACTAGAGGCATATGATGGAAGTAAGTGTCAAGTAAACTTACTCGGAAGAGGTCTGGGTGGGGTCCTGCATTCACTTATAAAACAACAACTGGGGTTTACCTGGTGTTTTTTTTTTTTTTTTTTTTTTTTTTTTTTGCTCTGGAGTAAGTAAGTTATTTGGCGCCCAGGGATCTCTATCGTCGGGCAGCTTACTCAATCTGTGAATCCTCGTTTTTGATTCATCGTGGTATTTATCATGATTTATTTGTTTGTCCTTGATGATTCATTGACTAGCTACAGATTCACCACGAGGACCGAACAACTAAATACTATGAACCACTGCAGAAGCTGAGGGTGAGGTTAGGTACCTGTAAAATCGATTGAAGCCCGCCAGTAATTCTATATTACTGATCGTTCCAAGGCGATACTTCTGTGGTGGTTCTTATTGTTTTATGTCTTGGTGTTTATTTTTTTTATTTTTATGTGCTGTTGGCGCCTTATGTATGTTATCGTATGTTTAGTTAAGTTTAGGTAACTGAGTGGCCACCTATTGGGAAAACAGCTGCTCATTCGGCTTACGATGTTTTCATGGTATAAGTATTGTTCAATTAGTTTTTTCCCGCTTCGGTTTTTGGAGTGGGAATCTTTTTCTGATTGCGCCCTTTCCTGATCGATGCGTATTTGAATCTTTATATCACTGTCATCAGTTGCTTTCGTAGGCCAATTGTAGGCATATGATGAAAGTAGGTGTAGAGTAACAAATCAACATATAAATATTCATGCATACAACATCATGTAAGGGGCTATCTTAGGTCTGATTAGGGGTAATTGTTAGGGGTTAAGCCCGGCTAAATAGTAAAGTAGTAATGTAAGAATAAGGTGTAGGGTTAAAAGATATGTAAGTGCTAGAAATATAGTTTCGGTTAGGGTAGGTTAGTATTAGAGATGAAAAAAGTAAGACTAGGCAATGATCAGGAAATGGCGCAATCGGAAAGAAATCCCCTCTCCAAAACCGAAGTGGGAAAATAAATTAACAATCAGGTACTTATATTTATACTAAGAAAACATATTGTAAGCCGAATGGGCAGTCATTTTCCCAGCAGGTGGTCACTCAGTTATCCAAACTTAACTAAAATATGAAAACATACATAAGATGCGAACAGCACAAAACTTCAACACCAAGACACAAAACGACAAGAACCATCACAGATCAAATTGAAATGATCGACACATATTGTTAATGTGACTGAACGTGTATACTGAAACCAGCAGCCAGTACCTTTGTTTTCGCATATGACACATAGTTAGCGCGACGAATTCGCCAGTGATGCGGACTTGTAGCCTGCCACTTCTATTCAGTAATGATCATTCATATAAATATAAATAAAACTGAGATCCTTTAAAAGCAGTGAACAAAATAATGAGAAAGGGGATGGGCCATACCTCGGGTTCGGCTACTTAAGCCTCTTCAGTGACCCTATAGATTTGGCAACATGGAGCCAAAGAGAATTACTGTACTTTTGCAACTTTCAACAGGGTAGTCGATACAAAGACTAGTATAATCCAAATGGGCCAAATAAATTAAATGTTGGTTAGAAAATGAGTCTAATCCGATAAGAATTTTCTGATTTTAAAGTGCTCACTATTCTTCAGATAGCATGAGTGCCACCAAGATTTTAGATCAGTGTTGCAATGGTTATACCGGATTGACAATCTCAACTGGGAACCAGATGTTCTTCCGGTTTACCAATAATGGCGACGGGGATGCCGTACATTTCACCATCAGATATTTTGGATTTGACCCCAGTGAGTGATTTAATCAGTCGCATCTTTCAAATCAAATTCTTGTCTCATCTGCAATGTATGGTCCGTCTTTAGAATCGTTTATAGTGTAAAATAGTTCTCTTCGCATTGTCTTGTTTAGTTGGAATGTTTTCAGTTAAAATCCCAAACTGTCGCATATGCTTTAATTAGACAAACTTGCTCAGAATTCTTTTCTACATCTAAACATGTTCGTGTGAAGTCTCGTACATGTAAATGGACATCTGAGAGATGCGATATTTTTCTTTGACGTTATTGAAACTTTAAGTCGTCTACAGAAGGATAGACCTATTTCAGGTGATACCTGAATTAAAGCTTTAATGGGTATTTTAATTTACAGCGGGGAATCCCACTGCTGGTCAGACAATATTTGCATCCCAGACACCTTTATATGGCTCATTGTACCCGGATAATTTTCCAGCAAAGTACACAGCGTAAGTTGCGTATATATACTGAGCCAAACTTATAACGCAACATCGGTTTATTTTTATTGTTATACACAAGAATAGCATCAAATAAACTTTTCCTGCACTGCATTAGATTGCCGGACGATCGACACATCTCATAAGATCTTGTTTGTAACATTCTGTGTTATGCGTCTCAAGAAATTAAACATTTTTCAGGGGCAGGGTCTTGGCAAAAAATGAAATGCATTGTGATTTTCCAGAATGCGACATGTGACGTGTATTCGTACCCTAGAAATTAATGTCGGTTTTCAGGGTTACCCCTGTCCCACTTTAGACAATGAATAATTTTACTGACAAACGATCAATTTTGCTCAATTTTAAGCTAAGTTGAAAACTCATTTTTACTCCCAACCATTCAAGTTTACTCACATTTTAACATTTGTTATAGACGTTCCTGACCCAACAATTGGATGCTATTGTGTTTTCCAACAATGCTAAATGAAGGCATGAACACGTTTTCACAAAGGTTTCGTTAAAAACATTCGCCGTTAGAATTTTTCACTAATTCCATTTTCTGTTGTGTTCAATGGAATGCTCAGTATTAAACGTTCAATTTTCAATGATGTAAACTTGGATTTGAAATTTTGGGTACAAATGGAAGCCAACCTGCAATAACCCCATCGAATCTCATTGGGCGATCCATAAAGAAGCCATTTGTGTTTAAATTGACTTCCAGAATCTCTCAGGGGGCGCATGCCACCAAAATAACCGTTTTGGCCAATCAGATTCGAGCTCAGTGACCCATGCCTAGGAAGCCAAAACCTTTGTACCCAATTTATTCATTGGCGATTGCTGACCATCATATGTCGGGTTGACCGTCTTATGTAACATTAAAATGCGAAAAACATGCCATAACCGTGTTGCGTTATATGTTTGGCTCAGTATATCATTTCAAACCTATCGATGAGCTGTATTAAACTGTTTCAAATGAAAATAATTATATTCTGCATAGTTCCTCCATTTTGGCGTACGTTATGTGTTACTTTTGTTCTAAAATGCTTTTAAAATTCAGACACATACCCAAATGCTATATGCCATTTTGATGACGTCATATTTCAGCCCCTACGCGGGTCTCAGGTTTAATTGTTACATATGCCCAAAAGTTTGATTTAAGGTAGGTCGTCACAAATCGTCAAGAAATTGCCACGGGACGATTTTTTGGCCCATTCGACATTGACTATTACCACGACGTCTGCATCATTTCATGTTAATTTAAAATTCGAGGAAATCAACTTTCGTTACAGGAACGAAGACAAGTTCTGGATTTTAAAGGCGCCATGTCAGTCGTATATCCTAACAGGAGCCCTATTCTTCTCTGACTTTAACAACTGTAATGACAAGCTGATACTGAGGGATGGTAAGACTTTTTATATAGAAATCTATAAATTACAAGATGACGTATAGCCTTAAGACTGTCAAAATGTGGATGATGCACGGTATTTGAAAATATTTATACACAGATACATGTAATTATTAATGATAATTATGTGAATGAAAAAGGCGTACTTTACTCTAGACATACCCTTTTATTGGCTGAAAAATACCTTATGATAATTTATGATAAATGTGATGACTTGATTTTGGTATTGTAAATTTTCAGTTTTTGGATGGTGACGTTCATCGCCGTGCTTCGTATGGTGTATAAATGTCGCAACTTATTAGGTTTGCTAGAGTCTGCAATCATGCTGCGGACTTCTACGCGCGGAATAAATGTTTAACAGCCAAACTTCTCCAGCAGGGCTGTCGGTAACATAAACTTCGAAAAAACATTTTCTAAATTTTAACGCAGACACTATGAATTGATGTCAGAAAAATCATTACACGTTACAGACGTATAGGGTATAACTTCAGTTTTCAGTTCGGATTTCAATAAGATCTCCATCGTCGGACCAGCTTACTGAATCTGTGAGTCCTCGTTTTTGATTCATGATTGTGGTTATCATGATTTATTTGTTTGTCAATGATGATTCATTGACTACTCAGAGATTCACCATGAGGACCGAACAACTAAATGTTGTGAACCACCGCAGAAGATGAGAATGAGGTTAGGAATCTGTAAAAACGGTTTAAGCCCCCAGAAGTTTTATATAACTGATCGTTCAAAGGCGATACTTCTATTGTGGTTCTATTTGTTTTATGTTTTCGAGTCGAATTTTTGTGCTGTTTGAACCTTATGTGTTGGTTGTTCGGGTAACTGAGTGGCCATCTATTTGGAAATAGCTGCAGTATAAGTACCTAATTGTCAATTTTGTTCTTTCCCACCTCGGTTTTTGGAGTGGGAATTTCTTTCTGATTGCGCCTTTTCCTGATCCTGACCTTCTTAACTTATGCTAGCTTGTTTACTTAGATATCAAGGACCACCTATTCTGGCTCATCCATCCACACGTACCAAAACATTGTACACTAGCATTTGTGATGTCTAATCTTTTCCGGTGCCACTATCATATGAGGTAAAACTAAATGATGAATTAAGATGTAGAAGCAATTTAGTTTTTTCCGGTTAATATTTGTATAGCAAAAAATTGTATTGGAGTACTTAAGTGATATCCTGTACGATTACTCTTGTACTGTTTGTCACTGAAGGTCGCTATACTACCTCAAGTGTGCTGAAACAGTATTGTACACCTTTGACGTCAAACCCGGATACTGCAACATTTACTTCAACGCAACAATATATTTACGTTGAGATGAGACTGACCAGGGTAGCGTTTCACTAAACTTCGTAAATCCATTTTTTTCGTATTATTTTGCGTACGCATATTTCAAGAGGTCAAGAGCGTTTCACTAACGTTCTTTCGTAAGAACTTTCTTAAGAAATTCGTAAATTCTTGCGTAAATTTACGCACGGTCGTGGGCTGCCGTAAATCAAAGAATTTGCGTAAGTGTCATGGCTGACTTGCTGCTTTTTCACCGTCTCCATCAACAAAATCGTCATAGAAGACGCAGAGAGCGAGTTTTTAGAGAAAGGCCCAACTCCTTGTTAATGTATTCAGACCCGGAACTGATAGCTAGGTACCGCTTTCCAAGAGCCGGGATAGAAGACATAATAGAGATGATAAAAGACGACGTAGAACCTCAGACATTGAGATCCCATGCAATAGATGCAACTACAAAAGTAAGTATCGATCCCTATCTTTAGGCCAATCCTTTACATCTCTGGAAATAGATTTCGAGCAAGTACTGTACAAATTAAACCAATGACATGCGTTTTGAACATCGAAAATCAATACCAGTAAACTATTCAGGTCAAGTAGTCGAGACCATGTGTCACCATCAGGAAGATTTGACCAAAATCTGATGGTGTGGATTGATAAAGATGCAGACCACGATCAGTGTATGAAGTATTGATGCATCGAGCATACGAAGATAAGTACACCTTCTTGCATAAAGTTCTGCATTAATGATTGAACGACATAAACGCGATCGATTCATTAAGACCAAAAGTGGGTGGGGAAATATGAGCTCAATCTGACTACTGACAGAAACTTGAGTCTCATACGATGCTGTGACTGTCCCCTGTAGTAAGCATTATTTGAGCGTTTAGATAACAAGAGAAGCCCTGTCTGAACTAAAGTGCAGGACAATTTGCCTCCTTGTACCATTTCTCGAAAGGATCATACTTGAGGAAGTTTGTCGTTTCTTTTTGATTGGTACCGCTGTAGCTGAGTGGTTAGCACACTGGCATCTGGTGCTAGAGGTCCTGGGTTGGGGCCCCACCTGGGGCAAGGAAAATTTGGTGTCCAAACGCGGGAGAACATGAACACAGTGCGCCACCCTTTGTATGTTAACTGGTACGTGACTGTAAGGCTATGGTTGTGATATCATTTCAAGTTAACTGGAGGTCCCCTGGCGGGAGGATAGCCGTGGAAATGAGAGGGGCTTTGGCCAAAGTTTTGGCACTGTAGTGCAGTGGAAATATTAATACCCAGGGTTTGCTTTATATTTAGGCAAAAAAGGCTGTGAAATGAAAAGATAGCAGGCTTTGGGGTAGTCTTGCAAACAAACAGATCCACTGTATGAAAGATATGGAATAGGGTCCTACAAGAAGGAGCCCTGGTATCCTGATCTAGCTTTAGGGGAAAACAGCAGTGGTTTTACCAACGAGCAGTCCCCACAGTGTTGAGCTTTTAGCGGGGATTTGCTGGACCAAGAGTCAGTCTCCCCGGAGGTGTGGGGACCCTGGTGCTCACTGGATATGTATGAATAATCCCAAATTAAGCAGGATTACAATGTCAAGTTGCAGGATTATATTTTTTTTTGCGTCAACAATTTTCAGTCATACCAAGCAAGACTTTTAACCATTTGTTTCTTTAATATCTTGAAAAGCCATTGATGGAATTCCTTATAGGCCTCTTCATATCTATTGGGCTAATACTGTACCTGCAGGTAAAATTAAAGGGGTAGGAGTCTATTCTCTTAGACTTGTTCCCCTACTATAAAGTTGTGGCTTGTATACAGTCTAGATTGTGCTTTTACACACAGATAAACTCCTACCACAGTTTTTGTTGAACAATTTGCTATAATGCCTAATTGATGCAGATCACTTGGACATTTGCATGAAAAATTTTATTATGAATATTTTTTGTCACTCTCATGTTGGTGTAAAGTCTACCCATGAATTTAACTCCAAAGTGGGGTGTACAGGCCTGTTTTCAATATTTTTGATCAAAAACATAAATTGTGTGAGTGTGTACTTTTTAAATATGCCTCGCCGAGGCATTTATAAACTGTACCAACAATCAATGTTTTGAGCATGAATAAAAAGAATGTATAAATGTATACTGAATTTTTTTCAATTATTTCAGCTGTAAACAGTGTTAGAAATAAGACCGATACGGTTACTTGTCCGAGGGGCCACCTAGGAGTGTTTTGAACTTGCCCCACGGGATTCGAACTTGCCCATACTAAAACGCTAATTTTCACGAACAAAGCTACATTTTGTTTTTTAGTTTTGTATAAGTTTAATAGCTGTTTCAAGATTATTACACCGCTATCAAGAGATAAAAAATGTTTTAATAAGTAAAACTACTTGAACAAATTTATTTTTCTGGAATTTTAGGTTGTCCAGGGGGCAACCATACAAGTCGATCAACTTGCCCCCAGCAATTTCAACCCGTGGGGGGCAAGTGGGCAATTGCTTATTTCTAACACTCGGCTGAGACACAATCAGGGTTGCCTTTACTACCTTGGTCATGTTATGCATCTGTAATTCAGTGTGATATTATCCAATACCTAATGTTTTTATTTTATTATAACACTGGGATAATAAGCTTTCTGGCGATATATAATGATACCATATTGTATACAATATTTTGCGTCAGGGAGAGATTATATGCTAAAAAAACACTGTTTTTCACATGTTATGATGTTGCACTTTTATTTTGGGTGTTTTGTAAACATGTTTGCTTTAGTATTCATGAATGAAATATGTTGCATATGGCTCTTGAACTAAGGAGACATATGCCCCCTGTAATATACTTTTTACGGCTTTGAATTTGGACTAAAATTAATGAAAATATGGAGAATGAAGTGAAACTGTTCATTTGTAGTATTTTAAGATTTTCTTGGTGTCTACAGTTCACATGCTGAAATAATTGGATAAATGCTTTAAATAGTTTTATTTTGTATTTAGTCTTTCTTGATGAAGCCAAATGACAGATTAGAATCAACAAAAATTGAAATTAACTTCTCAGAGAAGAGCAATGATTTTCAAAAAAATAGTCATTTTTATGTAGAGTCCGTAGCCCCTAGGTTTGAAATGAGATTAAAAGATCAGGTTCCGATTAAATGATTCAATATGGCCTGATTGTTTTTCAGACTGTGGTCTAGTACAACCCATCAAAATGATATCTCCAGAAATTATTAAGGACAGAAGATATAGCACAATTATTTTTTTCTATGGCCTGTAGAGTCCGTAGCCCCATGTTAAGAGACACCCTAGAAATAAAATGTGTGTTGCAGTCAAGGTTTCCTTCAATTTTTCATATGCAACCACACATGTTACATTGTATTAAATCAACTGCACCATGGAACAATGACTTATGTAGGCTGCATATGATCTTATTTAAGCAGCCCAAAACACTGGTTTGAAGCTCCTTTTCTGAACTATTCCCAATACCCACTATGGTGAAATTTGAAAAACGCGAGAGCCAAAAGAATTATTACTGGAATATAAACCTGATAGCTCATACGTTATTATAAACCAAGAAAAATGAAAATACAAAGAGGTTACATTTTTGCCTCAAGTGCAACACAAAAGGCAACCCTGATTGTGTCTCAGCCGCACTGTGTAAAAATCTCTGTGAAATAGCAACCTTTAATTAAATTTGTAATATAATAAACAGGTATGATTAGATATAGAATTGTTTTCCTTTGTACAAATAAGCACATTCGGGGGTCTATCAACCCCTAACACAATTTTTGAAGATTTTTTTTTTCACTAATTGAAGACTATTTCAGCTCATATGATTCGGCCAATCAGTACAATTAATATTTTCTGGTTATTTCAATATTGTCTTAAAATGCTAATCATTAGACAGCTGCAAGGTAAGATTGCTTACTTTGTCCTGAACTTAAAGACACATGAATGAAAACCATGGTGTCACCGTTTCAAAGCAAAGGTGCAAATAATGTTGAAAAACAATTATTTAAAACACCCAAAATAATACATGTAGTTCTAAGCATTTACTATTGAGTGAAGTCTCTCAATTTGTGGTTTTATGAGGTAAAAAAACCCTCTATAGAAGGTAAAGTTGGAACACTGCTCAGGTTAAAGACGAAGCACAGTGTTTACTTACATTCATATCTAAAATGTATATGTTTTTTTTTGTCAGACATTACTGACGCTACGTTACCTGGCCAAAGGAGACTTTTACAGTGAAACAGGAGACCTGCATGGAGTGTCCAGGAGTAGTGTCTGTAGGGCTGTGGAGTGTGTAGTAGGTGAGTATTATGGACAATAAGAGGAAGTCTATACACAATAATATCATACAGCCCACTGAGCATGCTGAGCCCAGTTTCATATAACCCTAAGCTGTCAAGCTTAGGCATCAAATTTAACTAGAAAATGTGTTTATATGAAACACTATGCCCCCAACTGGTAAGTCACTTTCAAGATGTAAAAATGTCCAAAAAATGACTAAGTTCAAATTGTAATAAAAGTGACAAAAATGAATCTGAGGAGTATATCCCATCCACATGCATATCTTCAAAGCATGGTCACAATGTATGCAAAGTTTCAAAAGTATTCGTATTAAATTGTACAAGGAGTTGCACACACTAGGTACCCTTTATCATTCACTAAAATGTCCGAAAAATGACTAAGTTCAAATTGTGAAAAAAATGACATAAAATAATCCAAGGATTATATCCAAACCACATGCATATCTTCAGACCATGCCCATAACACATGTAAACTTAAAAGTTTTAAATGAATCGGCATGAATCTGTAGGAGGAGTTGCACACACAAGGTACCCACTGCCCATTCACCTTGTCAAAATGCCCGAAAAATGGCTAAGTTCAAATTGAGAAAAAAGTGACAAAAAATAATCCATGGATTATATCCAAACCACATGCATATCTTCAGACCATGCCCTTAACACATGTAAAGTTTTAAATGAATTGGCAATGAAACTGTAGGAGGAGTTGCACACACAAGGTACACACTGTCCATTCACTTTCATTGTCAAAATGCCCGAAAAATGGCTAAGTTCAAATTGCGAAAAAAGTGACAAAAAATAATCCAAGGATTATATCCAAACCACATGCATATCTTCAGACCATGCCCATAACACATGTAAAGTTTTAAATGAATTAGATTGAAACTGTAGCAGGGCCGGGTTGCACACTCAAGGTACCCACTACCCATTCACTTTCATTGTGAAAATGCCCGAAAAATGGCTATTTGGTTTTTAGAATTAACTGTGGAACAGACGGTTGAAAGAAATTCCAACTTCTCGCTTTCATTGTAGATGCCATTAACAGAAACATGAGGAATATCAACTTCCCAAGATCTCAAGAAGACTTGCAGTTCTACAAGAGGTCATTCTACAAGATAGCAGGTAGTTTAAATAGTGCTGCTGGGTAATTGAATCAGGGATTTTCCTACCTGCCCCAGATCAGTGTTATCCAAAACCGTGTTGTAACAAAGCATGTATAAACAGGTCTGGTGTATTATATATGCAAATAAGTCAAGAATCAGTGATTTTCAGCTTCAGGACATAATGATTGCCCCTCATAAATGCTATTTTAGCTCACCCGAGCCAAAGGCTGTCAAGTTGTGATTTTTATCGCACCTGCTTATAGCAGGGTGCGATATAGGAGTTCAAATGTCCGTTCGTTCGTGCGTGCGTTCGTCCGTCAACATTTACGTCGAAGTTAAGTTTTCTCGACATCAGTGATAGCTGCGAGTCTGAAACCTTGCATAGTAACCATTCAAGCACGCGCCTTGACCCAGTACCCTTGACCTATATTTCACGGTCCACTGACTTTGAAAATATTTACGTCGAAGTTTAGTTTTCTCGACATCAGTGATAGCTGCGAGTGTGAAACCTTGCATAGCAATTGTCCTTGACATACCCTTCAAGCACGCACCTTGACCCGCTGATCTTGACCTATATTTCACGGTCTACTGACTTTGAAATTTTTTACGTCGAAGTATGGTTTTCTTGACATCAGTGATAGCTGTGAGTGTGAAACCTTACATAGTAATTGTCCTTGACATACCCTTCAAGCACGCACCTTGACCCGCTGACCTTGACCTATATTTCACGGTCTTCTGACTTTGAAATTTTTACGTCGAAGTTTGGTTTTCTCGGCATCAGTGATAGCTGCGAGGGTGAAACCTTGCATAGTAATTGTCCTTGACATACCATTCAAGCACGCACCTTGACCCGCTGACCTTGACCTATATTTCACAGTCCATTGACTTTGTTAATTTTTACGTCAAAGTTTGGATTTCTCTGCAGCAGTAATTGCTGCAAGCTTGAAACCTTTCATAGTAATTGTCCTTGACATACCCTTCAAGCACGCACCTTGACCCGCTGACCTTGACCTATATTTAATGTTTTTACTTATTTAGCCCAATGCAGGTGCGATATCGACCTCCGCGGAGTTCTTGTTAAATATAGAATGGAACCCTCAGACTGTGGCGTTAGTTTGAGAAATTCCCATCAAGTTAGAATTGTCATGAGAATATGTTTCGACCACAGTTTAACTGTTGGTTTTCAGGTGAGAGATTGTTGCCTTTTGGGCTACTTGTTTGACATTTTATCCCAGAGTATTTAAGTAAAAATATGTTTATATTTTGCAAAGTGACAAGCATTTTATTTGTGATACATATTTTTGGCGGTTCAGTATATCATGGAACCAAAACATTGACGAAGGAAAAACCCTTGTGTCTTTGAAAGTTCAAGAACTCAACACAATGATAATAAAATTTAATTTGGCTAGACCTCTCTCTCTGGTTAGGCACTGGATGGAATATAATGAAGTTTTACTTCTCAAATGTCTTCCAAAAAGTAAGCATACAATTCAGAATTGCTTTTATGTCAATATCACTACTGCAATTAAGACAAGTGATAAATGGAGACACATTGTATGTTGCAGAAGCCTTGGCAGGTAGTGAAACTGTGTCAGTAAAATGATATGCAGTCTGTTTGATTAATGTTAAACCACTTTGTTTTTTTTTTTTTTTTGTTTTTTTTTTTTCAGGTATTCCAAATGTCATCGGTGCCATTGATGGTACTTTAATACCAATTGTCGCCCCAGCAGTGGATGAAGTATCCTATGTGTGCAGGAAGGGGTTTCATGCCCTGAACATTCAGGCTATTGTGGGTCCTGATATGAAGTAAGTATGGCTACTAGATCAGCTCGCATGGTTAAGCTTATAGTATTCCTTTGATCGGTCGTCCATCTGTTGTGATGTCGTCTGGCAGATGCATCTTATAAGATTTGGCTTTGATTGGCCAAGCCGTTTCAGAGATCTTTGAAAATGGTGGACGATCCTGCCTATCCTATAAGCTCACATTTTAGCCTTCGGCCCAGGTGAGCTAAAAATGTTTTTCATCGCACCTGCTTATAGCAGGGTGCGATCATCGCACCTGCTTATAGCAGGGTGCGATACAAGAGTCCAAATTTCTGTTCATCCGTTTGTCTTTGTTTGTTCGTCTGCCCGTCAACACTGACACCTAACTTTGGTTTTCTCTACATCAGTGAGAGCTAGGAGAGTGAAACCTTGCATAGTAATTGTCCTTGACATACTAAAATCTAAGTCCTGTGAACGCTTATAGTGTTGTAGAAGATTCTCACAGCATAAATTGTTTCTGATTTTGGAAGAATTAAATTTTCTCTGTTTTGATAAATGAGCCACCTTGTGGGAAAACCAACAATCTGCATATGCGAAAACCAAGATGCAGATCAGCTTCGCAGTAACTGCAAAGCTGACCAGTGCCTTTGTTTTTACTACACGGTCTGTGACGGATAGTACGATTCCTCTTCTTCTTAAATCCGAAATTTCAAGCTTCTAGCTCTTTGATGTGACTGTACATGCTGGTTTGTGTGGGGCTTAATCGGGTTTTCCCACGAGGCGGCTCATTTATCTTATGATTCATTTTAAAACCTTGAGTTTTAAATGTTTTATATGCAAAGAATTCTAAAATCGATTGCTCTTTTAAGGTGGTTTGCACATATTAAATGTAATTTTGTACTACTTAACTCCAAAATTTCAAGCTTCTAGCCTGCTTCTGTGACTGTACAGCCTGATTTGTGTTGGACTTGTTCGGAAACCACATTGTTGGTTTTCCCACGAGACGGCTCAAATTGCTTGGGGAGAATACAAGAAACAACTATGTGTGTATGCTTAACATGTATTCAATGCACAATTTTAAACATTAACTCTACACTAACTACACTCAGTGGCGATAAGAGAGTTCCCAAAGTTAACAAAAGATTTTTAGTCATCTGTTTGTCTTCAAAACAATATTAAATAACACATTGCTTTAAAATTATCATATAACACACCGTCATATATAGCAAAAACATTTCAAAGCAATGTTAAATATTTGTATCATTTATGATACTAACAGCATTGGTTGCTAATCAATTTTAGAACACCACCCAAAGCGTCTGCTGTTTGTGGTTGCTATGGTTACATTTGGAAACATTACCACCTGATATTTTGTGACCTTCATTATTTATGTACACATTGGTTCCTCTTTTCTCCAAATGCTTAATAAAGGCTTAGATATTATGCTGTTATGTTTAAGTCACTTGAAGATTTTAAAACAACAAAGTTTAAAATGGCAGTAGTTTAATTGCCACAGAATTTCTGAGAAAATTGACACTCCCATTCACTCCCATGTTAATTTCGTTTTTCGCTTGTCAAAAAAGAAAGAAAAAAATAGGTAAGTCTGTAGTTTCTTTTTGCTTAGTTCCATGATGTCCAAACATTTTTTTATATATATATTTATATTAAGTTTAATACATAATCTTAAATTTCAGTAGTAAATCAACTAGGTATTAACATGTATGTTACCATGGCAACCATTTAAGTTGAACAGGTATCCAGTTTTTAGACATGTTCTAAAATTTTCCTAGCAACCAGCAAAGAGTTTTAAACCAATGTTTTGGTCAACAAGATTTTATTCCCAAGTAATTTTTTTTTTACAATGTTATGTATTAAAGAAGGGAAGATTAGTTCTGAAATACAATTTTAATTAATATCTAAGTCCCCCCAAAATGACTTAATAAACTTGCATTATTTTCACTTTGGGAACTCATTTATGGCCACTGAGTGTATACATGTACAAGTATAAGATGGACTTTTCAAAGCAACGCATGTTTACAACAGAAAGATCTAATTGTTACAGGTTTACAGATGTGGTAGCGAAGTGGCCTGGGTCACAGCACGACGCTACCATATTTGAAAATTCGAATGTCAGGACTCACTTAGAGGGCTTAGAAAATTCCTGGCTGCTGGGGGACAGTGGGTACCCTTTGAGAAAGTATTTGATAACACCCAAACTACATCCGGTAACAGAGGCTGAGGTACGTTTCAACACAGCACACTCGAGGACAAGAATCCTGGTTGAACGAGCCTTTGGTGTACTGAAGTCTAGATTCAGGTAATATACTAGAATTCATACTGAAAGTTTTTGTCATGTCATATTTCTTTGTTATGATGTGTTACAACTTTAATAAATAGAGGGTTTAGACATAGAAACGCTGCTATGGTCACTAACCATGGTAACTACAGAAAACTGAATAAAGAGGTTCTCTGTAAAGAGCCTTATACTGGCAAGGCACATTTACTCAGTGTAGAACTAATTAATTCCGGTGCGTTCCTTTACCGGAATGGACCGGAATGGGCCTGATTACCGGAATGGACTACCTGAATGGACATTTATATGTGTCCTTGGGTACTTTTTATTTGGTGTTTAGGACATATTGGCCTAGAATATACTCATAACATGATTAATTCGAGAATCACGTTGTTTAAGTACAGTTAAATTGTGTTCCATACGGTCATATAGTCTGGGTCAGTGCTCATATATACTTGTCCCTGTCACAGTGCCAGCACATTTTACTTATTTTTTACCTCTATTCATCCCTGTGTTTGCTATAGAACAACCACTGGTGATCTCTATACATTTCAGTCAAAGAAACCTCTAAACAGTGACCCTACCCCGTACCCCACCACTGAGTTACCCTAACCACCCTGGGAAGTCAGTTTTGCTAGACTGGGATGCATTTTATCTTATGCAAACTATTCATATGACTACAGAAGTATATTTTATGTAGATAAAATACATTTAAAGCACCCAAGGCCATAGCATAATGTCCATTCCGGTAGTCCATTCCGGTAATTATGTCCATTCCGGTCCATTCCGGTAAAGGAACGCACCCAATTAATTCCCATAAGGTGGTGGCTGTATTCTGAATTGACCAAAATATTATTGATTGGGACGTTCAGACACAAAAACAGAAAAAAATGTTTTTCATTTTGATGATTATATGGGCCACAACGTGAGATAATGCACTTTCAGACAATTATTTGATTATTAGAAAAACAAGTTATGCTGAATGTATGAGGTTTCTAGAGTCCATTACTCTTTATTTGACCAGATTACTTCTTTTATTTTGTGAGTTATGACCAATTTACTATATGAACCCTAAAGATGTCATTGTCCTGAAAAATGACATCAAAGTTGTGTAATTAATGCATTTCTGCATGCTTGTAGAGCTTACAAAACTCGATGCATTTGCTTTAAACTGTTTAAGCACTTGTCAGAACCTATTGCTAAGATAGAAGCATACCATCCTTACAGGCAATCCGTCGTAATTATTTTGTCTATTTTTATGATGATGCGGTTGCTATGGTTACCGTTTAACGATACATATAGGAAAATTACGTATATTATGGGCTAAAACAAGGGCAAATAACTCAAAAAGATAATAAATATTAAAACAAACATGCAATCCATGGTACTAACACCAACAGTCTACAGAATATGAGCTGTGACGCGAGAAAACCAGTCTTTGGGGTTTCCTACCAGGTTCAACATAAACCCATCGGTACAAGCACAGAACATGACTAGAAGAAGAGAAATTGTACTATTCGAGTAGCGAAAACAAAGGTGCTGAACAGCTTCACAGCTACTGCAAAGCTGATCTGCGCCTCTGTTTTTGCATAGGCAAAAACCGGTTTACTCATGATGAGGCTCATATTCAATTTATAATGGTTTCAATTTGCACAAAGCTTGGACCTTATTCTTATGTTTTGTTTAAATTACAGATGTCTGCACAAGACAGGTGGTTGTCTGCCATTCACTCCTGGGAAGTGTTGCCAGGTCATCGGTGCGTGTATGCGCCTACATAACAGGTGCATAGAACTGGGGCTGCCACTACCAGATGTCGACATTGCAACAGCAGATGAACATGACAATGCTGTTGCTGCGGTGCAGATGAACCCTACAGCTCAGAGGCTTAGGCAGAATCTTATAAACAATTTTGCTTAATGCTTTTTGACTTTGTTATGTTCTTTAACCAGGATTCTTGTTTTCGCACATATTTATACTTCAGCCTTTGTTATGCCCCCAACTTTGAAAAAGTTGGAAGGGCATATTGCTTTCGGCTTGTTTGTGTGTCTGGGGGGTGGGGGGGGGGGGGGGCTCGGTGCGTCTGAAAACTTTTGAACAGTTGACCCGTAATAATTTTTTTCATGTCCGAGTTATGCCCCTTTCCTGAGTTATGCCCCTTTAAAAACAAAATTTAAAAGTCTTGTGTGCAAGAATTAGATATCTCAACAAGTATTTAAGCTAGAGCCTTCATATTTAGTATTTTGGTTGGGGCTGAGTAGTAGATGACCTGATTAACTTTTGAGAACTTTACGTCAAATTTTGACAAAAATACAGAATTTTGAAATTTTGATTGATTTTTCGACTTTTCGGTGAAAATTGAAGCTTTTGAATGCTGCATGCTAGGGTTTTGAATTTTAGTATACAGATTCCTTATGAAAAAATAGTTGACCCATATTTTTTTCATGTTTGGGTTATTCCCCTTTTCTGAGTTATGTCCCTTTGAAAACAAAAGTTGAAAATCTTGTGTGCACGATATCTCAAAAAGTATTTGAGCTAGAGCCTTTATATTTGGTATACTGGTTGGGGCTGAGAAGAAAATTACCTGATTAACTTTTGAGGACTTTCCATCAAATTTTGACAAAATAACTCAATTTTGAAATTTTTACTCCAGTTTAACTTGTCGGCATAAAGCTTACATGCTCTGTTTCTGGATCGAGGTCAAAACAGAAGCAACCGAACAGTTTCTACAAGAAATTAAATTTCACTTCATTCAAATGAATAAAACAAACCCTACAATTAGCCAGTTCAAGGACAAACATACAGTTGGGGGCATAGTGTTTTACAAACACCCATTTCTAGTTCTGTGATGTTATACTTGAGCCACATCATGCAAAGTCTGTTTGTAGGGTTCCTTACCAGATCTGACATAAATCGACTGTACTGCCACAGAAATCAGAAAATATATTTAAATCAGTTTGAAAAGTTTTTATTTTGCTGAACCATACTACTTTTATTGTTAAACAAAGATGCTATTCTACATGTAGCAGAGCTGCTCCTTTATTTCTTTAATGGGCGGCGACATGAGAAAATCAGTCTCCGGGCGGCGACATGAGAAAATCAGTCTCCGAAAAGGTCCGACAAACCCACCTGTATAGTCTCAGGAAAAAGCTAGAACTTTTGATTTAAGTAGAAGAGGAAGTGTACCATCTTAGTAGTGAAACAAAGAGGCTGATCAGTTGTGCAGTTACTGCACAGCTGATCCGGGCCTGTTTTCAAATACACAAAAGTGCTTTTCTCATGATGTGGCTCACATTATAAAAGGTCTGGGCTCATTTAATAATTGTGAATTCATATAATATGTTGGTTAAGAAAGTAAAGGATGGAAATTTAGCTTTCACTGGGTGATTTTATTTTAGATTTTTGATTCTGTTTATAGCTCACCTGAGCCGAAGGCTCACAAGGTTAGCTTATAGGTTGGCCATGATCTGGCATCCGTCCGTCTGTCCGTCCTCCACAATTTCAAAGATCTTCTTCTCTGAAACTGCTTAACATCTAGTTGAAATTTTATGTGGAGCCTCCTTGGGTAGTGACATTTCAAGTTTGATCGCGAAATTCAGGTCACATGACCAAGATGGCCGCGACGCCCATATATGGTGAAAACCCTTCAAAAATCTTCTCCAGAACCGGCTGGCCGATTTCCAAGAAACTTGGCATGTAGCATCGGGGATCAGCCCATCATAGTTTGGTAAAATGATGACCCTTGGATGACCTTGACCTATTTTACGGCAATTTCAATTTTGGAAACATCTAGGCTTTTACATGGTAAAAGTGAAAACTGTTGCAGCCTGAGACCTGCAATCAATTAATGGAGTAAATGAAGGTATGTGATTAATTTAGGTCAAGGTCATCTCTTGACCTTGGCCAGTCTGTCGTCCATACACACTTTTCAAAGATCTTTTTCTCTGAAACTGCTTGGCCAATCAAAGTGAAATTTTATGTGGAGCGTCCATGGGTAGGGGGAACGAAAGTGTGATCACGAAATTCGGGTCACATGACCAAGATGGCCGCCATGCCCAACTATGGTAAAAACCACTCAGAAATCTTCTTCTCCAGAACCGGCTGGCCGATTTACGCGAAACTTGGTATGTAGCATTTGGGACTCCAACCCATCATAGTTTGTTGAAATGATGACCCTAGGATGACCTTTACATATTTTACAGCAAGGTCAATTTTGGAAACATAGGCTTTTACATGGGAAAAGGCGAAAACAATGGATATTTTGGAAACTGTTGCAGCCTAAGACCTGAAAGTTGCTAGATGCAGACAACTAATGGAGTCAATGAAGGTAAGTAATTAATGAAGGCCAAGGTCATTTGTTGACCTTGACCCAAGGTCATTTAAATATCAAAATTAAAATTATGGTTTTCTCAGAAATCACTGGGTTTGGAAACTATTGCAGCCTGTGACCTGAAACTTTGCAGATGCAGACAACTTGTGAAGTCAATAAAGGTGTGTGAGTATTGAAGGTCAAGGTCATATCATGATGACTTAATACTCCAAGATCAGGCTTCAGACCTGTGAGCGTTCTCAGGACCAATGGTCCTCTGGTTCATTCACTTAATATCTTCTCTTTAAAATTCATTTTACTAAATAAATAATGATTCATGGATTTATGCAAGATAATGATTCATGTATCCAACTTTGTGTATTCATTAACTGTGAGACAGTAGAAAATTTCTATTAAAAGGAATGTCACTATCCTGATTTTGTGCAGTTTTCCTTTAAATGTTGGCCAAAGATGGAGTAGTTGCTATGGCAGTGTATGGAGAAATGCGCAGTGTTCCATTGAATATGAGCTGTCTCGTGGGAAAACAAACAATGTGGTTTCCGAACAGGTCCAACACAAACAGGGCTGTACAAGCACAGAAGATGGCTAGAGTCTGGAAATTTTGGATTTAGAAAGAAGAGGAGTTGTACTATCCTTGTAGCAAAAACAAAGGCGCTGATCAGCTTCGCAGTTACTGCAAAATTTATCAGCGCCTTTGTTTTCGCATATGCAGGTTGTTGGTTTTCTCATGAGATGGCACATATTTTAGTAGTATATTTACATTTCAGATTATGTTGAGTTACACAAATATTGTATAAGACTATCCAGACATGACCTCAGGTGTACACCAAACACTGTAAATTCGGAAGAAATTATTTTTGCTTATATTGGCAACTTCATTATCTTGTGAATTCAAAGTTCTCAACATTCGTAGAAAAAAAGTGTACATATGAGCAGTATAGACTCATAAATAATTTTGGAATTGAACAATAATAAAATAATTATCACCATCAAAAATATATGAACTTACACTGTTATATCCTGTCAATTTAAGACATTTCTCTTGTGAAGGCAAATTACAAGGTTGCCACACTTGAGCAAAATTCCCTGACACTTCCCTAACAAAATTTTAAAATTCCCTGACACTTAACATCTAAGCACTCGGTGAGCAACATTTCTGAGAGCTTCCAAAAACTACCACAATCCAATCAGAACTGTCTAGAATTTGATAACCGGGGAAAGTGAAATGTCTTCTGCAGAGTAAAATGTAGAGGAGTTTTCCTTTAAATGTATTAAACGCTCTAACAAAAGATTTGTTTTTTTCATCTCATCTAACTTTTTTAATTGAATGTCAAACAAATGTTTCTTTAGATTAACTTTCTCCTGTTGGAGGTCCAATAGTCTGTCTCTGTAGCCGTCCGTGTAACCGCTGTCATCTGAAAAGTGATGTTAGAGCAAAAGTAAATACTATTTGTTTGTCCTTAATATTAACCCAAAATCATATGCTCAGAGGCAAAAGTTAAGTCAGTGAAAATACCGTATTCGTTCTAATTAGCGCACATGCTCCAATAAGCGCACACCCTGGTCATTTCCGAAAACCATGGTCATAAGCGCACATTGCTAGATTAACATATTGGTATTTTATACCATTTTTACACATAAATTTCGTATTAACTGCATTAAAACTTTACATTAGCTTATCAAACACTATTTTGCAACAATTGGAACACTTAAACGACATCATCTTCTGTATTTTTGACATGGAAATTTTAGCAGTTCGTGTGATGTTTTCGTTCCTAATGTGCGCTTATTAGAACAATATTTTGTTACCTTAACTTTAAGTTATTTTGAAAAGTTAAGCGCACTGTGCGCTAATTAGAACGAATACGGTATATGTTAAATCCCATTGGCAGGGCAGCGCGGTGGCATAGTGGTAGTGCATCAGACTCGGAACTGAGAGGTCCTGGATTTAATCCCCACAGGCGGCCCTTGTGTTGTGTCCTTGAGCAACACACATTAATTCCCCATAGTACTGGTTAAACCCAGAAAGTGTTGGCTCCGTCCCGGCATGACTGCAAAAATTGTTGACTTGGACATTAAGCCTCAATACAAACAAACATATCCCATTAGGAGTACTGAAGTCACTCTACCTTCAAAACTCTGTTAGTTTGGATTGAAATTTCCAATTAAAATCCATGACAATAACCTAACATTTCCAAGAAAAACATTTGAAATATTTTGTGAGGTGGTGGTACATACCATAATTTCTGGGCTTATTAAATAAAAAATATTAAAGGTAAATCTCTAAATTATGACTTGTTATTACACAAAACTGGGGCAGAATTTTGCTAATTGTTTGGATTTTTGACAGATATGATTTAACACTATGGCTTAATTCGGCTGGAAAATGGACACTTTTCCGCATTTTTTGATATGTATATACCTTTTTATTTCCTCATATGAAAGGTGACTGATTGATTAGGTTTAACTGTACACAGATGATATACTCAACAAAAAAGTAAAGGAAAATGTATTTGAGGGTCTGTAACACAAAAACTGTTATATTTCTTTATGAAGTGTCTTTTTATAGCCCCTCTTTGGAAAAGTGGGGCTATACTGGATTCACCCTGTCTTTCCCTGATTCCGTGAATATTTGGTTTCTGCTCAATATCTTGGGAACCAATTGACAGAATCTGACAAAATTTTGTATGCACATCAACATTGACAAGACCTAGCTTTGGATTGTTGCCCATCATTTTTTGCACAATTTTGACAGAGTAATAGCCCTTGATTGACGTCAGAATTTCGTTTGCGCTCAATATCTTGAGAACGAATTGACAGAATCTGACCATATTTTGTATGAACATCAACATTGATAAAATCTAGCTTCGGATTGTTGCCCATCAGTTTTCTTAAAATTTTGACAGAGTTACTGCCCTTGATTTATGTCAGAATTTTGGTTCCTCTCAATATCTTGAGAACACATTGACAGAATCTGACCATATTTTGTATGCACATCATCAATGACAAGATCTAGCTCGGGATTGTTGCCTTCCTTTTTTGGCAAAATTTTGACGGAGTTACGGGCCTTGATTGATGTCAGAATTTCATTTCCGCTCTATATTTTGAGAACGAATGAACAGAACTGAACAAATTTTGACGTCAGAATTTTGTTTCTGCTCAATATCTTGAGAATCTGACCAAATTTTTGTATGCTTATCAAAACTGACAAGATCTAGCTTGGGATTGCAGTGATTTTTTTCGCTATAAAACCGACTCCGGTTTTAGGAGTCGTTCCCAATGGCAAAAAGTATCTTTTTTTCCCAAATGATAGATTAAAAATTCCCAATGTGAGAAAGTTTCCTAATCAGGCTCACAAAAGCAACCACAATTTATACATGTACTGTTTAAACCACCAATTGGTCAGTAAATTTGACATTTGTGACAAGGAATAACACTCATTTTCATGTTGATTACTTTTTAAAACAAAATACTGTAACACATATAATGATATTTTTACTGGTCTTTAGATAAAGCTGGACGATTTTCCCTACTGACGATAAAATTAGGTTATTTTTCCCAACTGAACCGGTACTGGTACCGTTCCCAAAATGCTGAAAAAAATCACTGGATTGTCGCCCATCATTTTTTGCCAAATTTTGACTAGAGTTACCGCCCTTTATTGACCTCAGAATATTTCATTTCCCCTCAATATCTTGATAACAAATTGACAGAATCTGACCAAATTTTGTATGCAGTTGCACATCAACATTGACAAGATCTACCTTTGGATTATTGCCCATCATTTTTCGCAAAATTTTGACTGAGTTACGGCCCTTGATTGACTGCAGAATTTCGTTTCCGTTCAATATCTTGAGAACAATTGACAAAATCTTACCAATCTTTTTATGTGCATCAACATTGATAAGATCTAGCTTGGAATTAAGAATAAATTGACAGAACTAATCAAATTTCGCATGCACATCAACATTGACAAGATCTAGCATGGGATTGTTGCCCGTCGTTTTTCTCCAAAGGAGGCTGATTTCTCAGCATCAAAGTCGGCATGGTGTTGGTAAGATTCAAGAATTTGTTGGCTGTGGTGCTTTGCAGCCTGATAATGCCATCTAGGAAATGATGCTGATGCAGAAAAAACAGTATGAAATGTCTCAACATCTTGTCTTGTGCACTGATCTGTTGTCATAAGAAAACTCATCTTCAAAGTCTATGCTTTTAAGGCAAGAGTCTACATTGACACCTTTTACTCAAACCAAGCATTATTGCAATTTTGTGAAAACTGGATTGACGACTAGTCAATTTTGACATTGTTTTTCTCAGCCACCGCTGATGCTACAAGCTCAAATGAGGCCTCATTGGAAAGATTAAAAGACACTTTATTCTATACTAAAGTTTAAGTTTGAAAATTTTTACAACTTTTCACTAGATTTATTGCAATAAGCACTCAAACACATTTTCCTTAACTTTTTTGTTGAGTATATTATACATCGTCTTTTCGGAAAGCAAATACATAGAGGATATTTACTTTTTTGAGGTGAATACCGAGATGAAATATATTTGGTATTTACCGATAAAAAAGTAAATTTTCTTTTTATTTTATACAATACACGGGCATTTTCCTATTCGCAAAGCAGGCGGTGAAAATGCAAAAACCAAAAATTTTGGAAAACAAATAATTTTGGTACCACATTGTTCCTAACATTCTAACTAAGAAAATGAATACCCACACTTTATCTTTTCGTTCGTAAATAACAGAGTTATAGTCATTTGAATTTCTGAAGTGAGGCACATTTAATGACGTCAAGTGAATGGAAACATCAGAATTAATCCAAACTCTACAGTGAAAATATCGGCTGATATCAATCACTAGTGAAAATATCAATATCAATTTTGCAGTGAAAATATCACTTTTATCCATTTTTGATATACATTAATTTCACTGCTAAGTATATAATAAATCATACTTACAGTTACTTGATGATTTATCTTTCTTCCTTTTCTTAACTGGCACTTGTTCATGTTCATTCTGTGTTGTGCCTACAGTGAGAGAAAGCATTTGATAAAAACTTACTGGTAGTAAAACCTAAAATTTGCAGATGTTTCCTTTGGGTCCATTGAAACTGACAGTATTATGTGTTAAACTGTGTTACGATTAGGTATCTACAATAGCAATAGAGGAAAATTATTACTTTGGGAGCCAAGACATGAGCATTGTTGTTGACCTTGCAACACGTGCTGAGGCAGTTCTAATGCGTAGGTTGGTTTTGAATCTGTAAATTTTACTAAAGTCCTGATTATTTCGCCTGTAACCATGATATCGAATAAGGACGATTGTGTAAACATTTTTATTTCACTGGATTTAGTTATGACCAGATATGATTGCCTCCTTTTAGATAAATATATTTATCATATGACGTCGCTGTTTTCCAGTGGATAACGTCATGTCATAAAAATCGTATGAACACACGTGTAATAACACTTTGGCGGGAATACGTAACGTCATTGACGACGTCCGCAACAACAATGTAAATTTTCATTGAAAATATGTCCACTTCGAAGGCGATAAAATCCTATTTTAAAAGTCATATGATAAAACGAATCTTACACTCGTGGTCATTTCATATGAAATTTATTAAACTCGCCAAAGGCTCGTTTAATAAATTTCATATGAAATGACCACTCGTGTAAGATCTGATCCTCTATGTATGCTAAACTTTTGGCAAATGGTATATTACAAGGTTGAGAGTTTGTTGTGGTGTCTAACGGCGTAGCAGAAGCTGAAGATGTAGATGTAGTGTAGATTGGCAAACAGCTGGTTTTCTGACAAGTTCTGGTACTTGATAGTGTGTTCTCAAGTGTGACAGGCACTGAAATTATATGTAATACAAG
Organism: Rugalucina vietnamica; assembly: GCA_964017185.1. Lineage (NCBI taxonomy): Eukaryota > Metazoa > Mollusca > Bivalvia > Lucinida > Lucinidae > Rugalucina > Rugalucina vietnamica. Next base: position 768,365 of record OZ024869.1, read on the forward strand.
TCAATTCGGTTACTTGAAACTGAGAGTGGGAAATATATTAAGCTGTCAGAAAGGCTGCATGCCAAATGTTCTGCAGACCTGTGCAACAGAAGATGAGCAACACTGGTTGAATGCACAAAGTTGGTTAATTCAGGAGAAAAAGCTTTTTGAAACCATAAATATTTTTAAAAGCAAGAATTTTATGGAACTTAACAATTTACAGAAAATCTTCTGACTCCTTACTTATGAAAATTCTGATATATACTTCACAAAATTGGACAATATCTGCATGGACATATATACTACTCAAAATTTGATAAGCATCAAGTTTTTATTTTAAATACAACACAATGCAAAACAACTCGAGTTTGACCCAAATTTAATGATAATACCCAAGGACTAAAATGTCGGTCTCATTTGATTTTTCTTAGATAATGCCTTGAAGTTTCTTGCTACAAGAAATTTAAAACAGGAAACGTCCTACCATAGACCATTGAGCCATCTTTGCATTTTTCTAAAATTCCTGAAATAATGGCATTTTTCTAAAAGTCCACAGGAGCACGAATATTCAATTGATTTCTCTATGAAAGTTAGTCTGAAGTGCATTCTAACAGATGTGTGCAGTGCAGGTTAAAAGTAAGCTTGTAATGATCACGTGTGGGTTAATTTTCAAAACAACCACTGTTTTTGTCAAAATTCAAATTTTAGAAGAACTGTTCTATGGACTTCGGTAGGACATTTTTTGTTTCAAATTTCTTTTAGTCGGTAGCTTCAGACATTTTCTAACAAAATGCAAATGGAACTGTCATTCTTGCTAATTGGGGATTGTTCTTAAATTTAGGTCAAACACGGGGTATTTTGCACTGTGCTGTATGGAAAATGATACTTTGATGCTTATCAAATTTTGAGTAGTATATGAATGAATCACAGATTATGCACCAGTCATTTGCATCCCCGGCTCCCCCGGGGCCGGGGAATAGCGGGGCTTTTAACTTTTCAATTTTTAAAGCCCGGCTAAAAGCCCGGCACTGCCGGGCAAGTGTTTTGGTAAGACCCCTGCTAAAAGTCCCGGCTCCCCAGGGGCTGACAATAACGTGGAACAACAGCTGGGAGTTGTTCTGATGAAACTGAAACATGGGAGAAGGGCCTCATTTTATGCATGTAAATGTTTAGGTGCATTAGGAAATTAAATAAGTACCATAAAGATAATTAAATGTTAGAAATATCATTAAAATCTAATTTGAATTAATGTGACAGTGTATTGGCGGGAAATCATAACCCCGGCAAATCCCCGGTACTGCCGGGACACATCAGATGTTAAAGCCAGGCACTTTAGCCCCGCTTTGTCCCCGCTATCCCGGGAGCCGGGGATACAAATGACTGGTGCATTATGGACAGAATGTTCATATTTAAAGTATTACAAGCAAGTAAATACAATTCTATGCATTTGAGTGGTCAAAATTGGTAAAATGGCACCAAACAGATTAAGAAAAAATGTCAAAGCTACAAACCAGAGTGGGAGACAGTACCATCACTTGAAGTTGAGGTGGCAATGTCAGACATTGTAGCAGAAGCTGAAGCTGTACATGTAGTCTTGGATGGCAAATGGATGGTTTTCTGACAAGTACTGGTACATGTACTAGTTGATGGCGTGTTCTCAAGTGTGATTGGCACTGAAATTATACATGTAATACAAGTCAACTCGGTATAAGGAAAGTTCTACATCGAGCCTATGTTCCATTCAGGATTCTACTGTGAAGACTGGGCATTCTATGAAATATTAAATAAATACTAAAATCAGAGACACATACTTGAACATTTGTCACATTGACTTGATAATTTTATTTGTTTGCTTTACGCTATGGCTCATGCTGTGATGTTACCTCTATTTTTAGCACACCTAGGCTCATAGGTGAGCTTATAAGTAAGATAGGTAGGTATCCATTGTGGGCGTCCATTGTCCATCAACTATTTCAAAGACACATATTTATAAATACTGCCAACCATGCCCCTGGGGTCCAAACTTGGGGGGCATGAATATCTGCTCTTGGCTTACAATAGGAGAAACATGACAAAATCTCTGAAACCACAAGACTCAAAACTTGTATGTAGTGTACAGTATTGACAATTAACATAATATTGTCATGGTTTGTTTGCCTGGCTTCTACTATATACAGCCTAGATAACATTTAAAATTATGCTGTCATTCAAATGTCACCATCAGTTACCACTGGGTGCTTGATTCGTCCCGATATAAAAAGGTTTTGTTTGACTTTTACTATAGGTCCCGATAGGATTTGGTTTTGTTTGATTCAGGTACCGGATTTTTTTCTACACTAATTCCTAGAATTTGGTCAAAGATTTGATTTGATTCTCTTCAATAAAAAGAAACTATCCAAATACTAACCTTCAAATGTGTCAATCCCTCCTACTTTCACGCCTTCAATAGCAGAGTCCGGTATTAAGGAAAGAACCTAGCAAAATAATTGATAGTAGGTCAAAATCATTTTTAAAGGGTATATGATTCATAACATGTACTGGTCAAAAAAGTGCGGGATCAAACTTTAAAGGATGCACTTTTGGGCAAATCGACAATCATGTTTTGAATTATATTGTAGGTTAGCATTTTTATTGGGCTTTAATATGCTACCAATTTTGAAATGCATCATCTGACATAAGCACAGCTCTTTAAACCACACTACCCTTAAAATGGAAATTTCTTGCCATTTTAAAAGTTTTGCATGAGCAAAGTTTTTTGAAACCTACATCAATTTTCTACGAGAATTTCATACACTATTCTCCATGGGAATGTCATACACTTTCATTTTAAGGGTAGCCCGACTTAAAGCCTGGACTATTGTTTTGAATTTCAAGGGTACAAAGCTTTAATATGAAATAAATTACCATGATGATAGAAATGTTTCATTTTACTAGCAGTTCAAAATCTAGAAATTGCATGGTTTCAATTGTTTGATCCCTACCATTACAGCCCCTTTCACTCGAGTTTTCCGTTTTAGCATTTAGGGCGATCAAGTTTGTTAACACGAGTTTGCCATTTGTTGTAAACCAGGTAACTTTTTATTCTATTTTAGAACTGAAACAAGGTGTTCTTAAAATCTATTCAGATTTATCTTTAAACATTGTAACTGTTTGGTTTAAGCACAATTTTATTTCAAAATTCTTTGCACAACCTATACAATGCTAATTAAGAACACACACTTGAAACAGGATGAAGACAAAAGCCGAATTTTATCAATTTTAGCAGTTAACTGATCAGTATCTACATGGCCAAAATTCTACATACATTTAGTAAGTTTAAAATTTCACTTGAGTTTGTCATTTTAAAGGTCATTTATTTTAAACTGTCACTAAAATAAGCAGATCAATCAATCCAGATGTGAAGAGAAACTCGGATCTTCAGAACACATGGTCTTCTTGTGTAGTGCAAATGCTCAAACGACAAACTCGAATGAAAGGGGGTGTATTTGTCCAGTAAATATATTTGTATTACTACAACCTGGGCTTTGGGTAGACTTTCACCGGTGAAGTTAAAATATAAAATTGCAAGGATTATTTTCTTGGGAGGTTGAGAAAGTAACTGTTCATTTTTTGCCAAACGTCTCATAATCATTGAAATTTGCTACATGAGAGGGAAATCTCACGATTTTCAGTTGAATGAGTGATTTTCTCTATGGAATTTGGAAGCCAGAATAACCCCTGTATTTTACTCTAGCTTAGATAAAATTGTGACTAAAACAGTCTTATGAACTGAAAGCGAGGGCTGGTCTATCATCTTTCTCACTACATAGTTTCATTGCTTTTAGAGGAACTAGGTGATAATTTTTGTTAAATACCTTCAGCTCCCAATCCTCTAGGGGCTCTGGTGGTGGTCCCCCACCTGTTTTCCTCATGTGTGCTCTGTTTTTTGCCTCCTTTCTCTTCACTGCACCCTTCACCTCACTCCACTTTTTCTTCACTTGTGTTTCATTTCTGGCTGTTACGGAACAACTGTTGATGCTGAAACATTTATTAATCAGTTTATTAATCAGTTTATAAATCAGTTTATTAAGCAAGATATATTCATCTATGAATTTTGATGATCTTATTATTGATCTGACACTGGTTATTCTGGCTCAGAAATATTGTGAGAGAAAATCACAAAATCAACAAAAAAGATGAAATTTCAATGACATATTTGGCAAAAAGATCTCTCATTATCTCCCCAAAGGACTAATATGAAAAGTGCTAATGAAACAATAAAGACTAATAGTGCTAATAAAGACATGAAACAGGACTAATATGAAAAGTGCTATAAAATATAGCTGCTATTCCTGGGACCAAAATCCAGCTTAATCGGAACTTGGCCAGTGCCATGTATCATCAATTTGGCAAAATAGGTAATTTCTTGGGACACACTGGGTATTCCTTGGACCAGATATACCTGTATATCTAATTATTTCCTGGACTGGTTAAACACTCATTTTATCATCAACAGCCATGTTTATAAAAATTGAAAATTTTCAGTAGAAATGTTTTGATAATTTTATTTTTGCTCAAAAAATGTGTGGGTACACTTGCCGAGGCAGTTCCCTGGTGAAATAATGTCATTTGGCGTGTCACCAGTAAACTATTCAGATTCAGTTCTAACGAGTACCCACAATCTATCAGCTCTAAAAGTACAACTTTACAGTTCTATCAGCTCTATAAGTACCCACATATTAAGTTTGATCAGGTCTGTAAGCCCCACTTCTTTTTACTAGCCTAGAGCAGCACATACATACCATTTTATATGCGATTGCACCACCACCACCCTCCCTCAGTCCCCAGCGGTCGCATTGGAAGCTGCGGGTCTTTGCCAGTGTCTAACTAGGAACTTGCAAAGTCGGGAACATTACCGCTTCCCAAATTCCAAGCAGAAGATCCCACACACCCACCCACAATACACTCACAAGGAACGGTCTTACCCCAAAATCGACTTGAAGATAGATATATTTAAAAGTAAACATGTACGATTCAAGACAGTCTTTTATTTGAAAAGCCAGAGACCGCATGGAGGTGTTTTGTTCGATGTACGAACCTTTCCCCTAGGTGAAGCGGACTTGTGCAGGGGTAGAAAAGTTGACTCCGGTCCCAGAGGTCCAGGGTTCAATCCGGGATACCTTTCGTTGTGGCCTTGAGCAAGTCACATTTCCACAGCTGAGATAATGGTCAGAAATTGATCGACTCCGTAAACACCTTAACAGTAAAAAAATAAATACATGAGTTTGGTGATTAAAGTATTAAGATTAAGAAATCATTGAACTCAACATGACTAGCCGCCAGTCTGTAGATCTATACCTTTTAATAACTTCTTCCCATGCCCTGTTCTTCTTCTCACTCGTCAAAACAGTGCCCGAGAACTTCCCACTTACTTTGGGGAAGTTCTCGAGCATGGAGTTGACCATTCCCATCCTCTCTTCGCTTGACCAATTCTCCGCCTTCAACTTTTTCTTCTTTTCGTCCATTTTGTCGTCTGACAGGTGCGCGCTATCACGTCCGCGCGCGCTGTTTACATTAGTTACGTCATTTCGCGCAAATAGAGGACGAATATTTTACCTTCACAATAGAGAGTATTTACGAATTCGTACGTACGCAAATTTGCTAACGCAAGCGTTAGTGAAACGCACTTACGAATTTCGTACAATTTTCGTACGCAAACATTTACGAAAGAAAAAATTCGTAAATTTACGAAGTTTAGTGAAATGGTCCCCAGTGGCGTTGCCTACTATGGATTTGGATTGAAATACACATGGACAGAGAACCGTACGTAATAACGCTATAGTTTTTATTATCGAAATTGCAAAATCACAATCATTCATTCATTCAAGAGCTCACAAGTTGATCTTCACTTCAGCAACAATTAAAGATAGGATAAACAATATGTAACTAAAGAATTACAAGTTTCTGACCAAGTAATGTCATGTTAGCTACATGTATTTATTATATTTTATTGTACAAAGTATTGCTTTCAAAACGCATCTAGAATTAACATTTCAGGGCATTCAAAAGTAAAAGTACAATGATCAGGAAATGGCACAGACAGAAAAAAATTCCCAAATCAAAAGAAAAAAAAAAAAAAAAAAAAAAAAAAAAAAAAAAAAAAACGTGGTGGGAAAAACTAAATAAATAATAAGGTACTTATACTGAAAACATATCGTAAGCCGAATGAGCAGTTATTTTCTCAAAAGGCGGTCACTCATATCCAAACTTCACTTCAAATGAAAATACGTACCAAAACAACACAAAAATAAACAGCAACACATAAAACAATAAGAACTACCAAAGAAGCTTCGCCCTGGCACGATCAGTATTTTATAATTACTGGCTTAAGCCAGTTTTACAGGCCTAACCTCATCCTCGTGATGAATCTCTTATCCGTCAATGAATCATCAAGGACAAACAAATAAATCATAATGCGTCCAACTAAATAAAAAACGAAGACTCTTTGGTCTTTTTATTTTAATTTGGTCCAAATTTTCAGCTGGTTTCACAAACACTACACCGGAATCTTGTTTCACCGACACGACACCAGAATCTCGGGCCACAAACACAACAACGGAATCTCGTTTCAGCGACACGACACCAGAATCTCGGGCCACAAACACAACAACGGAATCTCGTTTCACCAACACAACACCGGAATCTTCCTCTTATTCGATCGGAATCTCATTGACAGCTTTTTCTCCTTTTACTGACTGGGGTTTACAAACACCAAGCTTTGGTAACACGTATCTGAGGTAAGACTTGAATTTTGATAATGGTTCGATGGCACACTGGTTTAACTGATACCACATACGCCTTCCTGTCTGTTTGTTACTTGGCGTGTTTTTCTTTTGCTCCGATTTTCAGTGATGTTGTTTGGCGCCCAGGGCTCTCCTTCGCCGGGCTGCTTATTGAATTTGTGCGTCCTCGTTTTATATGCTTCATGGCGGTTATCATTATTTATTTGTTTGTCCCAGATGTTTCATTGACTAGTAAGAGAGTCACCACGAGGACCGAACAATAAATGTTGTGATCCCACTGCAGAGGCGGATGGCGAGGCCTAAGCCCCCCCCCCCCCCCCCCACCTCACAAGTAATATTGTATTACTGATCATTCGAACAATATATCTGTGTTGTGGTTCTAGTAATTGTTTTACGTTTTGGCGTTGAATTTTTTGTTGTCTTGGTGTTTGAATTTTTTGTGCTGTTGGCGCCTTATGTTTTCATCTTTTCGTTAAGTTCGGGTAACTGAGTGGCCGCCTATTTGGAAAAAGCTGCTCACTCAGCTTTCTATATAATTTATTTTCTTAGTGTAATTACCTGATTGTCATTTTAGGTTTTCCCATCTCGGTTTTAGGAGTGAGAATTTTTTTCTGGTTATGCCGTTTCCTGATCACTGCCTACTTTTCCCTTTTAATATGTTAATTATTCTGTGTTACTTATAGGGAGTGGTATACAGACGCTCATTCTAATTAAATACAAGTGTAAAATAGCATCTTATTAAATACAAGTGTATATTTAGCATCTCATCAAATACAAGTGTATATTTTCAGCATGTCATACTGCTGCACTTTTTCACTCAGCGGAATCTTGCAAAGGACATCTAAGCATAAGACGTAAAAAGTCCCTAAATCTCAGATTTTAGAGGACGAAATCTATGGGGCTGAATTTAGCATTTATAGGAGAAGAAATATATGCACTTTCGTTTAAAAAACAGTTTGGCTGATTTAACAGAACCCAGACAATGCAACCAAATATTTTCACAACCACTCCATCTTTGGCAAATATGAACCATTAGACTTTGAAATGAGTTGCATTTGTTTGTCAACAGCACGTTTCAAGCAAACAAATATTGGCTTGTTTGTGTCATATGAATGATGAAGAATATCCACACATTGATTGTTTATTGTTTTGTTATTTAAAGTTCATTTTGAAAGAAATGTTAGCTTAGTGCATACGATGTTTAATTTACAATCTTATAGTTTATTTCTAGGTGTGTTCCCCCCCGGGACCCAGCATGCCCTTTCGTCAGTTTATGTGCTTTTCACATTCACACATCATATCAAATGGGCATCCTGTGTCTAGGGGGGAACAGGGTCAGAAAGGCGAAAATTTATAATCTCATGAAATTGTCCATGAACTAAAATAAGCACAGTTGTTATGGACAATTTTAAAGACATCAACTGTAGAATAGTAAACCTTCATGGTCGTACGATGTCAGGGTGTTTATATTTAGGTTATGTAGATATACTTATATAGAGATACAGTACAGGTTCAAAAGTGAATTTGCTTTCAATCCATGCGTATTGAATGTGAATTCCCAAACTAATGTTAAAATTGACATAAATTATGTCATTGACAATCAAACTAAGTAAGAACACAATAATTTTCGTCTTTGAAAGTGACATATTTGTCAATTAGGGAGTATCCCAATCTAAGGCATAAATGTCCTTTCTCTTTTTTAGGTGTGTGTTGCTTGCAATTTTTGTACTGGTGTATTCTTGAAATCACAAGGAATATATCGTTGGATTTATTAAACGGATATATCATACTCAGTGCAAAATATGTATTGGAATTTTCCATTGTAAAAACTAAGACAGAATTATCAAGAGGTAGTGCAACCACTTGAACTAGACGAACTGAAACATTTTAACACAACGAGGTACAAGCAAATGGCAATAACTTACTTTGCTGAACAACATCCTGATGCGGATATTAAAAGGCATTTATTGTTATGCACAGTGTTTATCCAATTTTCTCTTCAGTGAATGTTTAAATATTATTAAGTTTACTTCAGTTTACCAGAAAGCTCAAGTGCTACTAGAAAAATGATAAAAAATATCTTTCAGATTAAATATTGTTTTCCAGCAATTCTAAATTCTGACATTATGTTCTATATGGCAACGTATAAATTCATAGCAAAACAAAATGTACTTTTCAATGGTTACGCAATCCGCACCTTATTTGTAAAAAATTGAAGATTTTTATTTTGATACTTTTAATATTTTTACTCAGCACATGCATTATAGGTACACGTTAGAACAGCCCCGCCAAGGCGATTCTAACGAGTATCTGTATTTGTCTCTGCCAAAATGTATGTTTTGGATCAAAAATAAGAAAATTAGGTACACCCCTGCAAACCCAGTTTTTCTATATAAAAGTGGGGTTTACGGCGCCCAGGGATCTCCATCGTCGGGCAGCTTACTCAATCTGTGAGTCCTGGATTTTGATTCATTAGGAGGTTTATCGTGATTTATTTGTTTGTCTTGATGGTTCATTGACTAGCTAGAAATTCACCACGAGGACCGAAGAACTAACTAAATGTTATAACCCACTGCAGAAGCTGAGTGTGAGGTTATGGCCATGTAAAACCGGTTTAAGCCCGCCAGTTACTTTGTGTTACTGGTCCAAGGCGATACTTCTGTGGTGGTTCTTTTTGTTTTATGTCTTGGTGTTTCAAATTTTGTGCTGTTGGTGCCTTATGTATGTTTTCATATTTTTATGTAAGTTTAGGTAACTGAGTGGCCACCTATTGGGAAAATAGCTGCTCATTCGGTTTACGACATGTTTTCATTGTATAAGTACCTGATTGTTAGTTTGTTTTACCCTACCTCGTTTTTGGAGTGGGAATCATTTTCTGATTGCGCCTTTTCCTGATCTTTGCCTACTTGTACCTTTTTACGGGGGTATACATTTTACGGACATGTGTTCCTGGTGTAATATCCGAAACATTCGTTAGCAGCTGGAATACATTTCCCGCGGGACTTGATCGCTCTAGACGCACATGTACGTGCGTACTGTGAGACTTAGACATCAATTTTCTACTTTTAGATTAACAAATAAAATTTTGACATAATTATTTTTCTGTCTTTATTTTGTGTCTTGCATGCTTATATTCCGCCATGGTTGTGTATCTGTGTACCACGCACATGCTGTGACGATGCAGACAGAAATGAAGGTAAGCAATCATCAGCGCAATGAGAACCCAAATATGCATAAACAAAGGTGATATGAGAAAACCAAATCGAGCTATTTTATTTAGTCCTGTCAACAATTCGTTCAGTCATGGGAAACGGGTAAACTAACTCTAATTCATTACTTAGACGAGATTCTCGCTATAAGCGGGATTCTTGCCTCTCGCCCTCATGGTTCAGGTATAGAACAGGTAAAAGAATAAAAGATCCTCTCTCTCTCTCTCTCTCTCTCTCTCTCTCTCTCTCTCTCTCTCTCTCTCTCAATATCGATAAAACTCGTTTCCACGGCCTACAGGGATATAACTTCTTTTATCGGATTAAGCTTATTTGACGGAAAGCCTGTGTTGTCTCCCTTGAAAGTTAACAACAGAAGGCGCAGATATTGGCGTGAAGTAGGTAAACGTGGTGGCGGAAACCGGAGTTACCGGGGAAAACCACCGAACCTGAACGGGCGACCACTACCCTTCCACATGCCCTGGCCCGGATTTGAACCCGGGAGTGACGAGAGAGTGCGTCATCCACTGCGATATCCAAGCCTCTACAGTGAATCAAACAATCTAAAACATGCCAGAATGCAAAAACAATTACGAAGGTCAAATCGGAAAAAAGTACACTTGAGGAATCATCACTATCAGCAAAATATAACAACTGTTCTCACGGAACCTGTCCTTGAAAATCTAAACGACACATTTGGAGCACCAACTTCCAATGAAAAATGAGATTGAAGTTTCGTATACGTTCGTGCTTCTATTGCAATATATCGTAGTGCTAAGGTCCTATTTGTTTATTTTATATAATGTACATTAACTCACATATCTTAAGTGTACTTGTATATTTTATGATTTTATGTATGACCTTTTTGATATGTTTGTAATTTGTATTTGTGAATGCATTGTATTGATATGTAGTCGGTAAATAGCTATTTATAGCTCATGCTCTGTATTATGTTAAACAACCCGACTGAAAATAAATTTTGACTCTGACTTTCCCTGTGTGCAAGCGCTAAATGAAACCCTTCGTGAATCCAAATGATTCACTATGCGTCTCAGTTGAATGACAATTACAGATAAATATGTTCATTCACGTCTCAATTCTGTATACTGTCAATTGGGATGCAAGCCAGACTTTGGACAACTGTGTTACACATTTCAGTCTACAAACAATAATCAAAATAAACCAAACAAAATGACTGGCCAACACACAAAACATGCAGGTAAAAAACTCAAAATAAAAACATCAAGTCAGTCCTGCACATCCTCATTATCCGACATACACCAAGAAATATTATCTTTTAGAAATGGAATGGATAAAAAGTCAAATAATTGATCTCAAAGAACCAACTTATCATTGACCCGATTAAATCACGATTATGCTAAAGAAGATCAAATGAATATCAAGGCCAAACAAAAATCAAAGAAATCAAAACAAAATAAAGAAAGTAGCAAACGCAGTCAAAACATAACAGACACACAAATAGGCATAGAAAGTGACTCCGAATCCCAAATAACTATCTCAAACAGCTCCTTCGAAGAAGAAACACGCCAAATCAAGACGATCCATCTCCAGAACTCTAGAAGCAACTCCAGAAGCAATGTCTAAGCCTCTTGACATGTCGTTGGTATATTGTCCAGGTCTCACTGGCAAACACATACAAGGTAGACGACCCTGTGGACATTAGTTTGACGTCAAGCTTGATTCCATTTCGCTCCATGTCGTCCAAATGTCGCACTGGCCAGTGACGTGACGTAAAAAGTTGCGGTACGCAATTGTAACGTCCAAACGTCGTAAACTACTTTTTGATAATTGCTAAATATCAAATGTTAAATGGCAATTAATCAATTCACTTTGTTTGCTAAGCTTCTAGAATTTTTAGAGATGTTTGGATCGGTTAAAGCTGCCATTGTTTGCGTATGTACTACTTTTATGTGCACTAATTATGTCTTTCGGTTACATATTTTATATCTTAGTTCGTTTGTTTAGTTTAAACAAGTCTATGTACATTGATTTTATAATTACACTTTTTGCTGTCAAATAGTTCTACTATGTGACTATTTTAATTGTTTTATACGCTCATTTTGAAAATGTCTTATCAGTTTTAGGTTTTTAAAACGCTTACATATCAAATCGAAACTGAGAGTTTATTCCATTTTTAGCTCGCCTGCACGAAGTGCACAGAGCTATTGTTGTCACCTCGGTCTTCCGCGTTTACGTGTACGTCCGCGTCCGCGTCCGCGTCCGCGTCCGTGTCCGCGTCCGCGTCACACTTTTTAAAATTGTTATATCTTGATAGTCACTGACCAGAAATCATTCATATTTGGAACATTGCTGCATATGAGGGTCCTCTGTGATTTAATGTGAAGGGACCCGTGGGGTCGTGCCTGGGGGCGGGGCTAGAGGTCAATATCTATAACACCTTTGTACAATGCTTAGATGCTGTGTTAGTTTCTCATCAACTGTAAAGTCTAGAACTGTCAAACCTTACATAAGGCTTCTTCTCGATGTCCCGACTCGGCACCCACATTGACCGACTGACCTTGACCTATATTTCATGCTCCAGTGACTTTGTCATTTTTGAAGCCAACCCTTAATATCTCATTAACTATAAAGCCTACAACCATCAAACCTTGCATATGGCTTCTCCTCGATGTCCCGACTTTGCACCCACATTGATCTAGTGACCTTGACCTATATTTCGTGCTCTAGTGACTTTGTCATTTTTGAAGCCAACTCTTTATATCTCATCAACTATAAAGCCTACAACCATCAAACCTTGCATATGACTTCTCCTCGATGTCCAGACTCGGCACCCACATTCACCTAGTGACCTTGACCTATATTTCGTGCTCTAGTGACTTTGTCATTTTTGAAGCCAACCCTTGATATATCATCAACTATAAAGCCTACAACCATCAAACCTTGCATATGGCTTCTCCTCGATGTCCCGACTCAGCACCCACATTGACCTGCTGACCTTGACCTATATTTCATGCTCCAGTGACTTTGTCATTTTTTAAGCCAACCCTTAATATCTCATCAACTGTAAAGCCTACAACCATCAAACCTTAGATATGGCTTCTCCTCGATGTCCCAACTTTGCACCCACATTGATCTAGTGACCTTGACCTATATTTCGTGCTCTAGTGACTTTTTCATTAAAGTTTTTAGAAGTCTATATCTTTTGAACATGTTGATGGATCAAGTTGATACTTTGCATGTTGGTAGATATTGGTCTGAAGTTTTATGCAGTACCATCATGACCCACCCTGGGTGACCTTGAGGTCAAGGTCACAGACTTAGAATTTTTTTGTTAAAGTTTTCGGTTAAAGTTTTTAGAAGTCTATATCTCTTGAACATGTAGATGGATCAAGTTGATACTTTGCATGTTGGTAGATATTGGTCTGAAGTTTTATGCTGTACCATTATGACCCACCCTGGGTGAACTTGAGGTCAAGGTCATGGCCTTAGAAATTTTTGGTTAAAGTTTTGGGTTAAAGATTTTTGAAGTCTATATATCTCTATGTTGATGGATCAAGTTGAAACTTTGCATGTTTGTGGATATTGGTCTGAAATTTTATGCTGTACCATCACAACCCACCTGAGCGACCTTGAGGTCAAGGTCATGGGTCATAGATTTTGATAAGTTTAGTGGCAAAGCACAAGTCAGGCGAGCTACGCTGTCCTGCGACAGCTCTTATATTTTTATTTATAACGATTCTGTGTCATTGAATTGTTATTTCACTTGCTTTCACTTTTTATTGCGCGTGTTTGTTGTAATTTATGATGTATATATGTAGATTGTTTGTTACAGAGGGCCACAAGGTAGAATAGCTCATTAGCTAATTGTGCCACCCTCTTTAAATATTGTGTAAATAAAAAATAAATAATAAAATAAAATAAAAACACATTTTTGAAAACTAAAATTAAAGAAAAAAAATCATTGGCTTTAGAGGAAGAGTCACTCGTTCCACACACACACACAGTGAAACAACTTTTGTCCGTTTCTCTCTCATGACTGACCTTTCAACCTTTTATACTGAAGTGTATCTGTGCCTGAGGTTTTGTCAGATGGCATTTTGTCGAAGTGTTTTTCTTGTTTTCATGACAGCTCATTACGAAAACTTGCCCATGGAATATACAGAGATTTATTTTCAGTTGTAAAAAATGAAAATTTCATCAGAAAAAAATTGATATTTTTCTAATTTTTGCTCAAAACATAGATTGAGGGTACACGTTAGAACACCAATACATACATCAGCTGCTCTTCAATACATGTCCGATTACCTTCACTGCTCCTAACAAATCATACATCTTATATCTGGCTGGCAAAAAGGATGCTGCCTAATGGCCACATCAGTATCGTGAAAGGTAAACAAGTCGATCATTTTACAAATCAATATCATTAATCTTTATACAAGAACCTGAACAGCTAACTCAAGTGGGACCTCGCAATAATCATAGGTTGACAAGACGACAGGTCGACAAGTCGACAATTCAGTATTATCCCAAATATGTATATCAACAGTTAACCCTAACCCTAACACCAACTTAAGCCTAACCATAACGTAACCATAACCCTAACCCTAACCTGATCTTTGTTATAGACAATAGAACTAGGTCAACAGGTCGACAAGTGTACAGGTCGACAAGTCCACAAGTCGACAATTCACTATTGAAAAATGGTCATTATTCACTCATTCTGTATATCAACAGTTAACTCTAACCCTAACACAATCCTAACACCAGCCTAACCCTAACCTAACCCTAACCCTACCCGGATCTTTGTTATTGACAATAGCTCTAGGTCAACTGGTCCACAAGTCGACAGGTCGACAAGTCGACAAGTCGACAAACCAGTATTGATTATATATGTATGTATACATGTAAATGGATGTGTAGATGCCCTCATTAATAAGAGGATAAAACATTCTTTTCCGTGCATTAACGTTTGCCAAGCCCAAGGGCAATAATGTGTTGCAGCCCGAACCGCGTAGCGGTGAGGGCTGCAACACATTATTGCCCGAGGGCTTGGCAAACGTTAATGCACTTGGAAAAGAATGTTATATCGTCATTGTTATATACCTTTCCTCCAGTACATGTACATTTTATTTATTTATTTATTTATTTATTTATCTATTTATTTATTTATTTATTTATTTATTTATTTATTTATTTATTTATTGTGAATGCTATGTCTTGAAATCGCGCATGATGACAAGCACACAGCCGTTGATTGGTGAGTGATTAGACTCAAAATGACATGTTAAATTAAGATGAAATATACGTCTGAAATGTACACTCACCTGCCATGTTAAATTTAGATGAAATGAACACCTGCCAGTGTCCATAACATGTAAACAGGTGTATGTCATAGTCTCAGGGCAATAACACCTAGGGCAATAACACCATTATTGCCCTGCTATGACGTCATCTCAGGGCATTAACACCATTATTGCCCTGCTACGGTGTCATCTCAGGGCATTAACACCATTATTGCCCTGATATGACGTCATCTCAGGGCATTAATGGTATTAATGCCCTACGACGCCTAAAACAGCAGAAAGTGCTGTCCGTTACAACACGACATGTTTCTATTGTAGAGATACATTAGGTATATAACAATGGTCATTATTGTCCATATCTATAGGTTAACAGTTAAAAATCAGAAATCAGAATTGGCTAGGGAGATGGATCTTCTGTAATGTCCACATCAGTATATCGACAGGTCGACAAGTCGACAGGTCGAGAAGTCGACAAATCAATATGAGTGGTGTATACAAATGGAGGTGGAGATGTTGGTCAACCGCATCTTTGTTATTGACATATTGTCTCAATCTGTATGTCAACAGTTAACCCTAACCCTAACCCAAACCTAACCCTAACCACACACTAACCCTAACCCTAACCCTAACTTAACTCTAACCCTTACCGGATCTTTGTTATTGACAAGAGAACTAGGTCGACAGGTCGACAAGTCGACAAGTCGACAAATCAATATTGCCAAAATACATAAATGGATAGGTAGGTATAGTCCAACCGGAAATACATGGACTAAGTGCATGATGGGGAAAAAGAGCCTATGTGGTATATAGCTGTAAATACATAATAATCATCATATACCTGAGACATGATCGCATACGACGCTTCGGAGGCAAGCACTAACCCTAGCCCAGCCCTAACCCTAACCACACACTAACCCTTACACTAACCCTAATCTAACCCTAACCCTAACAGGATCTTTGTTATTGACAATAGCACTAGGTCGACAGATCGACAAGTCGACAGGTCGACAACTCGAAAAATCAATATTGCCAAAATTGCTAACAGTAACCCTAATCTTACCATAACCCTAACCGGATCTTTCTTATTGACAATAGCACTAGGTCGACAGGTCGACAAGTTGACAAGTCGACAAATCAATATTGCCAAAATATATAAATGGATAGGTAGGTATAGTCCAAGCGGAACTTTATTGTTGACAATAGCACTAGCTCGACAGGTCGACAAGTCGACAGGTCGACAAGTCGACAATTCAATTTTAGTAGTACATATAAATGACATATATAGATGTTTGTTCTTGACAATAGCACTAGGTCGACAAGTCGACAAGTCGACAGGTCGAAAAGTCGACAGGTCGACAAGTCGACAAATCAATATTGCCAAAATATATAAATCGATAGGTAGGTATAGGCCAAGCGGAAGTACAAGTACTAATTGCATGATGGGAAAAAGAACCTATATACTACATATAGCTGTCAATACATAATAATCATCATATACCTGAAGCTTGATCGCATACGACGCCTTGGGGGCAAGCTCCCCGACTCCAAACCTAAAGAAACAATCCTCCGAGATAGCTTTCTCTGGCAACATCGACATATGATAAGCCTTTAAGTTTCCAGTGGATATGCGGCTGTACATCTATATATGTCATTTATCTGTACTGCCAAAACTGAATTGTCGACTTGTCGACCTGTCGACTTGTAGACTTGTCGACCTGTCGACTTGTCGACCTGTGAGATTAGGAGAAGGGTCCTCATTAATGGTCATTATTGTCCCAATCTGAGTGTCAACAGTTAACCCTAACCCTAACCCTAGCCCAGCCCTAAACCTTAACCACAAACTAACCCTAACCCTAAACCTAACCGGATCTTTGTTGTTGACAATAGCACTAAGTCGACAGGTCGACAAGTCGACAGGTCGACTAACCCTAGCCCAGCCATAAACCTAACCACACACTAACCCTAACCCAATCCGGATCTTTATTGTTGACAATAGCACTAGCTCGACAGGTCGACAACTCGACAAGTTGACAGGTCGACAAGTTGACAGGTCGACAAGTCGACAATTTAATTTTAGCAGTACATATAAATGACATATATAGATGTTTGTTCTTGACAATAGCACTAGGTCGACAGGTCGACAAGTCGACAGGTCGACAAGTCGACAAGTCGACATATCAATATTGCCAAAATATATAAATGGATAGGTAGGTATAGTCCAAGCGGAAGTACAAGTACTAATTGCATGATGGGAAAAAGAACCTATATACTACATATAGCTGTCAATACATAATAATCATCATATACCTGAAGCATGATCGCATACGACGCCTGGGGGGCAAGCCCCCCGACCCCAAATCTAAAGAAAGAATCCTCCGAGATAGCTTTCTCTGGCAACATCGACATGTGATAAGCCTTTAACTTTCCAGTGGATATGCGGCTGTACATCTATATATGTTATTTATCTGTACTGCCACAACTGAATTGGCGACTTGTCGACTTGTCGACCTGTCGACTTGTCGACTTGTCGACCTGTCGACTTGTCGACTTGTCGACCTGTCGACTTGTCGACCTGTGAGATTAGGAGAAGGGTCCTCGTTAATGGTCATTATTGTCTCAATCTGAGTGTCCACAGTTAACCCTAACCCTAAAACTAGCCCAGCCCTAAACCTTAACCACAAACTAACCCTAACCCTAAACCTAACCGGATCTTTGTTGTTGACAATAGCACTAATTCGACAGGTCGACAAGTCGACAAGTCGACAGGTCGACTAACCCTAGCCCAGCCATAAACCTAACCACACACTAACCCTAACCCTTTTCGGATCTTTATTGTTGATAGCACTAGCTAGACAGGTCGACAAGTCGACAAGTCGACAGGTCGACAAGTCGACAATTCAATTTTAGCAGTACATATAAATGACATATATAGATGTTTGTTCTTGACAATAGCACTAGGTCGACAGGTCGACAAGTCGATACGTCGACAGGTCGACAAGTCGACAGGTCGACAAGTAGACAAGTCGACAAATCAATATTGCCAAAATATATAAATGGATAGGTAGGTATAGTCCAAGCGGAAGTACAAGTACAAATTGCATGATGGGAAAAAGAACCTATATAGTACATATAGCTGTCAATACATAATAATCATCATATACCTGAAGCATGATCACATACGACGCCTGGGGGGCAAGCCCCCCCGACCCCAAACCTAAAGAAAGAATCCTCCGAGATTGCTTTCTCTGGCAACATCGACATGTGATAAGCCTTTAAGTTTACAGTGGATATGCGGCTGTACATCTATATATGTCATTTATCTGTACTGCCAAAACTGAATTGTCATATAGCTCTCAATACATAATAATCATCATATACCTGAAGCATGATCGCATACGACGCCTGGGGGGCAAGCCCCCCATACCCCCAAGCTAAAGAAAGAATCCTACGAGATAGCTTTGTCTGGCAACATCAACATGTGATAAGCCTTTAAGTTTCCAGTGGATATGCGGCTGTACATCTATATATGTCATTTATCTGTTCTGCCAAAACTGAATTGTCGACTTGCCGACTTGTCGACCTGTCGACTCGTCGACCTATTAGATTGGGAGAATGGTCCTCATTAATGGTCATTATTGTCCCAATCTGTATGTCAACAGATAATCCTAACCCTAACCCTAGCCCAGCCCTAACCCTAACCACACACTAACCTTAACACTAACCCTAATCTAACCCGTACCCTAACCGGATCTTTGTTATTTACAATAGAACTAGGTCGACAGGTCGACAAGTCGACAAATCAATATTGCCAAAATTGCTAACACTAACCCTAATCTAACCCTAACGCTAACCGGATCTTTGTTATTGACAATAGCACTAGGTCGACAGGTCGACAGGTCGACAAGTCGACAAGTCGACAAATCAATATTGCCAAAATATATAAATGGATAGGTAGGTATAGTCAAAGCGGAACTACAAGGACTAAGTGCATGATGGGAAAAAGAGCCTATGTGGTACATATAGCTGTCAATACATAATATACCTGAAGCATGATCGCATACGACGCCTGGGGGGCAAGCCCCCCCCCCCCACCCCCGACCCCCAAGCTAAAGAAAGAATCCTACGAGATAGCTTTGTCTGGCAACATCGACATGTGATAAGCCTTTAAGTTTCCAGTGGATATGCGGCTGTACATCTATATATGTCATTTATCTGTACTGCTAAAACTGAATTGTCGACTTGTCGACCTGTCGACTTGTCGACCTATGAGATTGGGAGAAGGGTCCTCATTAATGGTCATTATTGTCCCAAATCTGTCGACCTGTCGACTTGTCGACCTTTGTGTATATCTATTTATCTAAACTGATTTGTCGATTTGTGGACTTGTTGGCCTATCTACGGATATTTAAAAGGACTAAATGCATGGTTTGAAAGAAAGAGAAGGGTCCCCATTAATACACTTGACCCAAAATAGGTATACCCCTGCATACCCCAGTTTTGCTACATAAAAGTGGGGTTCAAGGGGTATACACCATTACACGGACATGTTTTCCTGATGTGGAAACATTGCACTCTGTCTTGAAGTCTGTTGGCAGCATCGTCATTGATACATGATGATTTGTCAAGCTCACTATTAAAGGGTTCCAAGATAGTAACTTAAAAGCTGAGGGCGAGGTTGGGTACCTGAAAATAAGTTTAAGCTCCTCAGTAGATTTTTTATATAACTGATCATTCCAAGGCGATACTTCTGTTGTGGTTTTTATAATTTTATGTTTTGATGTTGAATTTTTGTGCTGTTTGCACCTTATGTACGTTTTCATATTTTTAGCTAACTGAGCGACTCCCTATTGGGAAATAGCTGCTCACTCGGCTGACGATATATTTTCATTGTGTTAGCACCTAATTGTCAATTTGGATTTTTCCCACCTCGGTTTTTTTAGTAGATATTTCTTCTGATTGTGCCATTTCCTGATTATTGCATACTTTTACATTTTCATCTGTCACACACCGTTCATGCAGATACAACAAACGCAGAATGGTCTTCCAAACGCGGATATAAACAATAGTATTTTGAACGGCGGGGAAAAAAGAGTGAGATTTATTATCTTTAATTATAATGAATATAGGCTGAGTTGCTTTTTGTTTGACATACATTGAAAAAGTAAATAACTTTGCAAATGTTTACCTAAAATCCTATCTCATAAATTCTAGTTCGAGAAATATAGGCTTCTAAATCTGACTTCGATGCGCGAAAAGAGAAAAATCTTGGTAAGAATGTCTGTAAATCATTATAAAAGCACGAAAATATGACCAAATTGATGTTTTTCGGAGGATCGGGTATCCCTTCAAGTGTTGCCGTTACAAGAACCAACATAAGATTATAGAAAGGGAATAAGAACTATTTAAAATTGGGTACTCTCGTTTAATATGGTGCAACATACCGCGGTTCAAATTCTCAAGCAGGTGAAACAAACTCGGACCATTCGGTGCAACGAACACGGATAATAAAAACAAATTTTCGCATTATGTTAAGGAAAACTGGATGCAGTCGTTGTTAAAAGCCAATTTGTATGGTTTAGAATCCATAGATGATTGGTTTAAGACCAATTACGGCTTAATATGGCGTGATAAAACCACAAGGAACGTGGGTTCATGAGCACTTTCACTACGCTTTGGTCATGACATTATGAAACCATGTTAACATGTTTTATAGAGCAAAAGGCCCATATCAGGTGCATGTTAACCGAAAAACTGTCCGTGCCTTTGTTTCCTTTCTTTAAATTCGACAATTAAAAGCCTTAGCTAGTTTTATGAAGTTTGATAGTGTCCGATATAGGCAGAGCTCCAAATGCTTTCGCCTTTCATTTTCAAACACCAACTAAATTACGCATGTTTGTAGATCATTACATGTAAAACATATGGTGTAATATTGTTAAGGTTTTGGGTTCAATTCAAATCATCAAGACAGCAATCAATTATTAATTTTAATATGCAGTAAAGAAACTCAGAACTGGTGCATTCGAGCGATGTTACAAAACTCCCCGAGTCCCGGCAAAATCCAACTAGATGAGCTCATTCCCAGACAGTCTATTTTTAAACAATCACATTAGATGACCTGGTATTACTCATAACATTTCTGCACAATAATGTAGGCAACTATAGTCTATTTCAAAAGATATTCCAACAAATATATGGATGCATTTCTTTCATGAATATATGGCAAAGAATATATTTATCATGATAGTCTCTCTCACTCTTAAGTGTGGTGAAGATAAATCCTTTGTAAAAGGTCCTCTATGACAACAAATTATGAATACAAACGTACATAGACTTCGTAGATATAAGAAGAGCATGGTATGAGAATAATGACTGACAGTCTCTATATGACCTTGGCTGTTGATCCTGTAGTTTTAGTTTAACATACGTAGGCAGATTCACAAATAACATATCTACATACATTGGCTAAAGGTACATGACGAAAAGGATTAGAACGAAAGCATAGCTTATAGAGTTCTTCTCCATGCAAAGGTTGATCATGCACGTAATGAAGGAACAACTAGAGGACCAATGGTCCAGTGTAAACGCTCACCTTAAATATGGACGACCTATATTGAACTTGCCGTAAAGTAGGTCAATGCCATCACAGGGGTCAATTTATATATACATTGTAGTACTTTAGTCCACAATTCTACATGACAAGTTTTGTTGAAATTGATCCACCGGTTTTTGAGAAGACGATTTTTAACGTTGTATACCTTATATGGATATGTGGGTCATCCGCGTGGTGTAGTATCAACGTCCGTGGTAAGTTGTACCTTGAAGTAAACAAGGTTGATTTTTAAACATGGATATCGACACCAAAAAAACTTTTCCAGTCTAATACATGGTTTTAATATATTCCAAAGATGTCGAAAATTAGTTTTGAAGAGATCTTTGCACGAAACCACACAAATAAATTCTACAAAAATGAAAAGAATCGGGAAATAGGCGAGAAAATTATGATTTACGAATTAAAATCGCTTGTATCTATAGCTTACACAAATCTTTTGTTATGATACGATACCATTCTCAAGATAAACCATTTTGCATCAGCTCTGCATAAACACATTTTATATAGGATCACTTTAAATGCTGTTTGTTTATGTTTTCTTACCTTGTGTATTCCCGCGATACAGTTGTTTATATCCGCGTTTGGAAGACCATTCCGCGCTTGTTGTATCTGGGTGAACGGTGTATGTCAGAAGAGTTTTAAAGTCGTTTGTTCAAGAGATACTTGGCCACACGGTCTCAACCCGGGCCGTTAGAAAAGTTGTGGATCCTAAAATTCTTGTAGACCGGATCATGTGAGTACATTTTTGTATAATATTTGAGCCGCCCCATGGGAAAACCAACAATCTGCATAGGCGAAAACAAAGGCGCAGATCAGCTTCGCGGTAACCGCGAAGCTGATCAGCGCCTTTGTTTTCGCTACTCGGATAGTACAATTCCTCCTCTACTTAACTCCAAAATTTCAAGCTTCTAGCTTGCTTCTTTAGCTGTACAGGCTGGTTTGTGTCGGACCTGTTCGGAAACCACATTGTTGGTTTTCCCAAGAGGCGGTTCATATAGTACTTCTTTAAAAGCCATTAAACGTCGTCGTCATAACGAGTGTTATTTTAAGTATCTCGTATTTCTGTTTGAAGCATGTAATATTAGAACACCAAACCCTGGTCCTTTTCAACAGCTACATGCGTTTATATTAATTATTTGCACTAATTGCCTCTGACTGTTCAAACCGATACCGTTTTCAATAACAATAAAATCATCTGTTACTACTTGTAGTAAAAACAAAAGACAATGAAAACAATAGACATTGACGTCTTGATTTGGAACAAAGGTTAATAATGAAAGCTTTATAGATCAAGTAACAATAGGGGAACTTTTGCAAATGAAAAATCTTATTTTTTATACAGTTATAAACGGTTTTATATAATCAAAATGGAGAATAACATGAAATGTTAGACAGGTTGAACGAATATATATTGATGGAATTTATATGTATATCTAATATTTTATATGTATATCTAATATTTTTTCCTAAATTATCGTAAAACATGTATGTACGTATTCATTTATTTTAGTGCAGTAACCATTTTACAAATGACGCGTTTTTGTTTATTTTCTTTACGCGTTACATGCAACACAAAAGTGTTAGATATATATTTTGTTTTTCTTTTCTGCCTATCTGTTATGGTTTGGATTTATCTGTGTCAATTCCTTGACTATTAACTTACGTTTGCAAAGCTTGACTCGATCTTTCTCACTATTCCTTTGCTTCTTTTGGCATTAATTATTATTAAAGTTATCATAATCTTACTCATTAATTTTATTTTCTTAAACATGCAGCCTATATTTTCAGCAAGTAGGACTAATTATTAGTTGTTTTAATATTCCAGAGTTCTATACCAAGATGGATGGAATATTGTGCTTCATGTTACTGGTGTTCATTTCATTGATAAATGGTAAGTGAACAGTGAAAGATATATATAGTAATGCACTAGTTGCTGTCGTAGGCCGATTTAATTCCCATACATCATATCATATACATTGTAACCTTAGATATCTTCTGTGCACTGCCAATGCCATGTGAACTTTCAGTAATTCTCTTTGGCTCCATGTTGCCAAATCTAAAGGGACACTGACAAGAGTTTAATAGTCGAAACCGTGGTATGGCCCATCCCCTTTCTCATTAATATTTTCACTGCTCCCAAAGGATCTCATTTTTAGTTTTTATTTATGTATCTGTCTGGACATTGTTGACCCTAAATACCATCCATTACGAAAATGTGATAATAATATAGTGCGTTTTCCTAGGTCATACGAGCTGGAAATTTTCACTCTCGAAAAGTTTTGATGTTGTTGTTTTTTTCGTAGGCGAGGCGGTTCTATCGAGCACCTACAATCTATGTTTTGGATCAAAAATGAGAAAAATAGGTGTAGCCCTGCATACTCAAGTTTTGCTATACAAAAGTGGGGTTTGATGGTTTTGATGATTTTTTTTTGCTTAAACCATAAATGGGTACACATTAGAACCGCCTTGGTTAGGCGGTTCTATAGAGCACCCACAATCTATGTTTTGGAGCAAAAATAAGAAAAATAAGTGTAGCCCTGCATACCCCAGTTTTGCTATACCAAAGTGGGGTTTAATGGTGGAATACATTCCATAGACATGTTTTCATGACAAAAGAAAGTGACATTACTGTGGTCGGACGCAGGCATCGAACACAACATATTTGCCGGAAAAAAATTATACGAGCTTATATGTTGTTTATTGTGAGAAAACCGACGTTAAATAAAAATGCTTCTATCTTGTATCTAGGCATGTTCCCTATTTTATTTGTTTCAGTTGCCTATGGTACAGACTACGCGGTTTCATCGACATCTTCAGGGACCTTCAGCAGTCCTGCCTTCTCTTACCAGTGTAACGCATACAACTGCGATCCGTACACATGCGGTGGAAATACATGCTATAATACTTGCTATCAAACTTGTTATAACGTGTAAGTATTTGAGAGGCCAATTGTTTGTAATAACAAAATTTAAGGAAAATCCGAAACAAAGAAAAAAAAACATAAACTTAAACAGTTTTTTTTTTTTTTTTTTTTTTTTTTTTTTTTTTTTTTATTTATTTTAAAGCCCTTCGGTTTTTATATATGTACAAGATTTTGAAACTAAATGTACGTTTGTCACAATAAATGATCAGAATTGACATCATCAAAAGCTCTAATGAGATTAAACAGATAAGCGATGGCACTGACAGGGTTAGATAAACTCATTGAACTATAATTTTAGATATGACAGAAGAGACAAACTGACGGCAGAAAGTGGACATCGTGTGGTCCTGGTGGTTCAGAGCTCTGGGGGTGGCTGTGATGATAGACTAGAGGCATATGATGGAAGTAAGTGTCAAGTAAACTACTTACTAGGAAGAGGTCTGGGTGGGGGTCCTGCATTCACAAAAAAAGCTCTACAGAGCTTAAGTTGATTGTTAATATAATACAAGTATAAGCTTTTACAAAAAGCTTGGTCTACGCTTCGCATATATAAACTTGAATGTCAAAGAATCTGACCGTGACTGAACAGAAATAAAACGCTGCGCGGTCAAAGCATTCATACCTGACAATCGACCGTCACAGTACTGTCGGTTCCTTTCATTCCGTTGTGGCTTGGATAGAATGTAATTGGCTACACGGCAGGTGGGGTGCGGTCAAAGCTTTCAGGCCTGACCATATAGCGTCACAATACCGTCGGTTCATTTCATTCCGTTGTTGCTTAGATAGAATGCAGTCATGCACCAGTTCCGCGAATTTAACAATTTGCCCCATTTTTGATACCTACGGTACAAATGTTACCAACCAAAGGGAGGTTTGCCTGGGTGTTTTGGGTGTTTACACGGTCCTTGGCGAAACGACCCGGAATCCTACTAACACGATGGTCAAGCCACTAGACTCAAACGTGTAGTTGCAGTTGTAGAGAGGTGTACGAGTTGTCTTGTAATTTAATTACAAGGATAGCTTTTAAAAAAGCTAGAAGCGGCTCGTTTAGCATTTTGTATTATTACCACACCATTTTGGAAATCTATACATTTTTTAAACAAATAAACTTGTATGCTAGTGGTTTCTGAGAAAACAAATTTGTTATTTTGATGTGCATGAGCTCAAGATTACTCTCACACTGATCTCATGAGAATTAGTCGTAAAGTAAATGTGTGTGTGTGTGTGTGTGTGTGTGTGTGTGTGTGTGTGTGTGTGTGTGTGTGAGAGAGAGAGAGAGAGAGAGAGAGAGAAAGAGAGAGAGAGAGAGAGAGAGAGAGAGAGAGAGAGAGAGATTCCGTTACACTTTTATAGGCTAGAAACGGCTCTGTGTGCATAAACATAATGGACAACTGGGATAAAAAAATATGTTGATTTCCGACCCACACTAATCAGTTATTAAGTAGGCATAAGCCACAGTACTGCTTGCAATGAAATAGCTATAGAAATTAGAGGTGTTTCGGAGGCGAACAGACACGGCCCAATGTATGGAAATCGTGTACATGATTTACTTGGTGTGAATTGTGTCAGTGAAAGTGGGGTCCCTTTGATCACGGTGCGAGACCTTCTGCTTGCGGTTTGCCAGATGGTTTTTCTTGTGGACCTCCCGTTTTCGTACCACCCACTTACATGTATATGAGCTGATATTATCTGAAAAGGGACATAAAATCGAATTAAAAAAGAAAAAAAAAAGAGGCCGAGTGGACTTGGTTAGACGGAAATGTAAAAAGGCAGAGATGACCTGCTTCCTGGATTTCCTGTTCGGTAATTAGTCGACCCTTACGGCCCCGATATCAGCATACGCAAAATGGTCTACATCCGAACTTTGCTTAAAAGAAAAATGATGATTGGCTGGATTTCATTAAACCAATCACTGCTAACGTTTAAAACATCACATGTTTTCGGCTTACCGGATGACTAATTAGTGTAGATCGGAAACCAACCTGTGTAGTCATGCGGAGTGTTCGGTATTTTTCGAAGGTTCCCAGCCAAAATCCTATCGTATATTCGGCTCGTCGAGACGAGCCGAAAAAAGTAGGTCAATCTCAAACTTTAGAGTAGTCTACGCGCTGGCGCGTAGACAATGAATGGGACTAAATAAAAAAAAAATCGATGAGTAGAAAAAAGTTTAGAGTAAAAGGGTTGTTTGATAATATGGTAAGGGTTAAAAGGTAACGGGTAGGATAGGTTTAGGCTAGGGCTAGTATCAAGTTTAGGTTTAGGGTTAGGTTTGTGTCTTGTGCTTAGGATAAAGATTATTTTAGGATTAGGGTATTACGGTTAGGTATTATGTAAGATTAGGGAAGGGTGTTAGGTTAGATTAGGTTAGGCCTTTGGTCCGGGTAAGGGCTAGGTTGAAATAATAGGTAAGATTAAGGGCTCGAGCAAGGAGTATATTGTTAGGGTTAGGGTGAGGAGTAAGGTTAGAGTTTGGGTTGGAGATTAGAGGTTAGGAGACTTAGAAAGTTGATGTTACTTATATGTAAGGTTAGTGGTGCGTAGTGTATGGTAGGGTGACCGTTAAGGATAGCACATGGTTAGGTAAGACTACGTGAAGATAAGTGTTAGTGTTAGTGTTATGTATGTTAGGGTAAGGATTAGGGAATAGGTTCTTATTAGTTTTAGCGGCTATTTTATGTCTGAGCTAAGGTTAGGGTTATTGTAAGGGGTTAAGCTCGGATAAGGGGTTAAGTAGTAAAGCAAGAATAACATGTAAGGTTTTAAGATATGTTAGAGCTAGAAATATTGTTTTGGTTAGGCTTATGTTAGTATTAGAGACCAACTTGAAATGATCGACATTTAATGGTAAATGTGACTGAAGTAACCAGCAGCATTTATGTACAGTACTTAGTAACCATTATGACATGGGAAAACCAACAATCTGCATAGGCGAAAACAAAGACGCAGATCAGCTTCGCGGTAACCGTGAGGCTGATCAGCGCCTTTGTTTTCACTTCTCAGATAGTATGATTCCTCCTCTACTTAATTCCAAAATTTCAAGCTTCTTGCCTGCTTCTGTAGCTGTACAGGCTGGTTTGTGTCGGACCTGTTCGGAAACCACATTGTTGGTTTTCTCACGAGGCCGCTCAATTATGGTTAGCGCGACGATTTCACCGGTGATGCGAACTTTTTAGCCAGCTGTTTCTATCCAGTACTGATTATGTAGACATGACCATTCATATAAAGTGTCCTTTTGATCTTTTGCTACACGTATACTCATTTTTTTTTCAGATAGCATGAGTGCCACCAAGATTTTAGATCAGTGTTGCAATGGTTATACCGGATTGACAATCTCAACAGGGAACCAGATGTTCTTCCGGTTTACCAACAATGGCGACGGAGATGCCGTATATTTCACCATTAGATATTTTGGATTTGACCCAAGTGAGTTATTTTATCCTTCGCATTTTTCAAATTCGTCTGTAATCTGCAATATATGGTCCGTTTTTAGAATCTTTTATATTGTAAGACAGATCTCTTCGCGTTGTCTATTCTATTTGGAATGTTTTCAATTAAAATCCCGGCGGCCCCCGTGGCCGAGTGGTTAAGGTCGCTGACTTCAGTGCTCTTGATCATTCGATCATCTCACCGATGTGGGTTCGCGCCTCGGACGGGGCACGAATTCATATGTGAGACAAGCCATGTTCTGCTTGCGGGTGTGTCAGGTGGTTTTTCCCCGGGTACTCCGGTTTTCGCCCCACCTATCGATATGAGTGAAAAAGCTTGAAAGGGACGTAAAACTGAATCCAGAAAAAAAAAATAAAATCCCAAACTGTCGCATATGTTCTTATGGTCTACTTTAGTTAGACAAACTTGCACTGAATTCTTTCCTGGACAAAATAGTTACATCTAAACAAAAACTGTTCGTGTGAAAACTCGAACATGTAAATGGATTATCCGAAATTTTCTTTGAAGTTATCGAACCTATTAGTCGTCTACAGAAGGATACAACTTCCCGTACTAGACATATTGACGGTGATACCTGGCTAAAAGGGTTAATTAATGCATATTTTAATTTAAAGCTGGGAATCCCACTGCAGGACAGACGATATTTGCCTCCCAGACACCGTTATATGGCTCTCTATATCCGGAAAATTTTCCAGCCCAGTACACAGCGTAAGTTGAGATACATGTTTTCGTTGGTATTCTTAAAAAGACTACTCAAGAGTTACCGCGACCATTTGCTGTATTATGCTTAATTAAACGATGTTCTGTTCTATTCTGTTCCGAGGCTGTGTAGTTCCTTCATCCTGATGAATAAAATATAAAGGTTTGATCCTTTGGAAGCAGTAAAACATTCAAAGGGAGATAATATGGACTATATTGCGCAATTTCGGGTAATGAACCCTCATCAGTAGCCCTTTTTAAACTCGGGGTGGGGGGGGGGGATAACTCGGAGGTAATTTTGGTATGGACGTGCCGCCCGATACTTTGAAACATACCCTATTCATATATCTGGTAATCGAAAAAAGGGACCTATTCATATATTTTGACTTGAAAAAGGTAACCTATTCATATATTTTGTTTGTACAAAATTTTGACCTATACACAATTATATACAAATATTTCGACATTCTGAGCTGTGTATGTCAGTAAAAAGTTCTCTTAAACATGGATGTCCGAACAATTTGGTCATTCATAGACTAAATATGGAAAAATGGGGCCATTCATATATTTTGAGTTGAAAAGGGTAACCTATTCATATATTTTGACTTGAAAAAGGTAACTTATTCATATATCTGGCGAGGCTGAAAAAGGGGGCTATTCGGGCGGCACATCCCTACTACGTCATATATATAGGTAGTTACCCCCCCCCCCCCCCCCCCGAGTTTTTAAAGCCGGCAACTTGTACTACAATTGCGAAAATTTACACGAGAAGTCTAAATCAAAGACACATTCCTAAACGGGGTCAAATGATTTAAACATTGCTTAGAAATATGTTTCTAAACATGAGTGTTTTTAACACTCTGAACTTCTTTATTGATCTCAAAGGACCATCTGCACTATGGATGATGTACGGGGAGAATGCTGTTTTACTTTTGTTTTAAAATTTTTTTGTTCAACAAAATCTCACATGTTAAAAATGATGACTGTAAATGAAGCATTTCCTTTGGAATAAAGGTTGTCATCACCATTTCGCGTAGACCAGCTAGCTTAACTCCGGTACAATTCCTGACCTGGCTTTGGTGGATTGGTATGATGGAACACGAATTTACGCACTTCATACTCTCGTTACAGGAACGAAGACAAGTTCTGGATTTTGAAGGCGCCATGCCAGTCGTATATCCTAACTGGGGCGCTGTTCTTCTCTGACTTCCATAATTGTAATGACAAACTGATACTGAGGGATGGTAGAACATTTTACATAGCCATAAAATTGCAAGATTACAGTATAATTATATCCTTAAGACTGCCAATTTTATGGAGTCAAAATGGGGTTGATGTATGGTGTTTGTACTTAATATTCTGAAAACATAATTTGCCCTAGTCTTAGGTTTTGTAGGCTGAAAATAAAACACACCTTGTAAAAGTTTGCTTTCTAACATGGATATATGGATATCAAGGACCACATACTCTGGTCCACCCAGCCATTCTAAACCATTATACGCTATCATTCTTAATTTCAAGCCGTTTGAACCGTTTCGCGTGCCACTATAGTATATATATGGTAAATTTAGATGCAGGGAACCCATGTTTATTGGGATAGTTGCTTAATATGTATTTTTCCGTCAATAACGAAAATGTATATCCGGAGTATTAATGATTACCCATGTTCTGTTTGACATTGAAGGTCGCTATTCTACTTCGAGTGTGCTGAAACAGTATTGCACGTCCTTGACGTCAAATCCGGATACTGCAACGTTTACGTCAACACAACAATATATTTACGTTGAGATGAGTCTGTCCAGTGGCGCTGCCTATTACGGATTTGGGCTCAAGTACACGTGGACAGAGAACCGTAAGTAACCGCTCTTAGAATTTCATATTACCAACAAAATTGCAAAATGGTTAGCATCTGCTCAAATTATGTTCAATTCACAACTTGGTCGTCACATTGACCTCAGTATTGAAAGATGGTAAAGCAATATTCCACTATCTTAACCACTGTGAGAGTTGCCAGATTATGTTCTGTTGTTCGCATGAATTTGTGCTTATTATTTGACTATGGCATTACATACAAGAATAAATCCTTTAAGGCCATAAAAACGTTTAGTTACTTTACATAATTACAATGTACCCATTTTGGTGAACATTTTCAGCTGGCTTTACCTACACAACACCAGAATCTCCCTGCAGTTCTGCCGGAGCTGCACTCACTGCCTTTTGCCCTTTTACTGACTTGGTTTTACAAACACCTAGCTTTGGTAGCAATTATCCAAGGTATGACTTGAATTTTGTTAAGAGCATGCATATACTTTTGAAAAGTTTTTTAGGAAAATCATGTACATGTATGTATGTTATTCTCGTACATACTCAAGCTATGTATAAGCAACTCACATCGGAAGAATGTTACATTGATCCAATGCAAACATTTGTGGTACCTTATTATACGCTACTTATTCAATATTAAATTTCAATTTAATGTTTAATGCAGTCACGTTATGTGCAATATAGTACACTACTTCACCGATTGGTGATTCAGTCCCTCTTATATCAATTTGCATTAATGTGGCACGCATGAAGATGTTTGAAGGTAGTTGTTGGCTCATGCAGAACTGTTTGATATTCCTGAAAAGCTTAGAGACATACCACTCTCGTCGAACAACGCTGTTAGCACTCACTCGCTATCTACTCAATCCGTGATAGGTTTGTCTTTTCTTCAGCGACAGCCAGTGCGAGTACATCATTTCTGGTGATGATGATGGATATCGTGTCAAGCTGGAGTTTGGGAGCTTTGAGGTGGAGAATTCCTCCTATTGTGTCTACGATTCACTCACGGTATATGATGGTAAGACCCGCTTGTTTCGGCAACACGTATTTGTAGTTTTGGTTCTATCGCTTAAAATTCTTAATGATTCAAATATTTTCAGTGCTTTACCGTCATCAGTTTACAAGTAGACGACAGCATTACTCCAAAGTTCAGACAGTATTTTTTGAGTAATACGATGCTTTACTTACTGATGCTTACATTATATATAGTGTTAGTCTCGATTTTTGGCATTTTTATGTTGTAGATTTTATCAAATGTTTCAAATAGGAGAAGCCTTAGTGCACCTAGAGGGTAAATGGAGCCGACAGTATTTACCCCGGCTCACTGAGGTTCAACTGCTCTGGGTTTCAGTAAGTTATTCGACGCCCAGGGATCTCCATCGTCGGGCAGCTTACTGAATCTGTTGAGTCCTCGTTTTTGATTAACAGTTTATTCGTTTGTCCTTGATGATTCACTGACTAGTTAGAGATTCACCACGAGGGCCGAACAACTAACTAAATGTTGTGAAGCACTGCAGAAGATGAGGGTTAGGTTAGGGCCCTGTAAAACCGGTTTAAGCCTCCCCCGCTTCGTTCCAAGGCGATACTTCTGTTGTGACTCTAATGGTTTTCAGTGTGTTTTTTATGTTTTCATATTTTAGTAAAGTTCAGGTAACTGAGTGGCCGCCTATTGGTGAATACTGCTCACTCGGCTTACTATTTTCTTGGTATAAGTACCTAAGTGTCATTTTAGTTTTTTTCCCACCCATCGGTTTATGGAGTGGGAATTTCTTTCTGATTGCCCCATTTCCTGATCATTGCCTACTTGTACCTTTTTATATTATCCTTTTGACTGAAGTGAAAGCATGTGGAGTTGTTCTATATTTTTGTGTCTTTATCATTTTGTTTACCCGTAGGCAATACTGTGGATGAAACAAAACGCCTGAATACATTCTGTGGATCTGACCTGCCACCAGTTATTGTTTCTAGTGGTCAATACCTCCGACTTGTCTTCAAGACTGATTATACTCTAGAATACTCAGGGTTCAATATATCATACTCTTCAATAAATTCAAGTAAGTAGCACATTCTGCCATGAATTTAAATGGGTGACAGTTATAACATAAGACTGGAATAACTTTTCTCATAAATTGCGATGTTAACACTTCTTAGCTAATATGAGAAAAACTTGAATAACTATTATGACATTTAAGTATAAGATACAATCAATATTTATGGCTATTGTGAGTGAAACCTCTACTTCAATTCATATACGAGGGGTGTTCTCTAATTCTTGTCATCCACTCATTTTCTCCTAAACCAGCATCTGTACCAGAGCAGAAAGACTTGGTAATTATAGATAGGTTCTTTGCGATATTGAAATCACCGAAACATTTTAGGACGATGGAATTTTTCATTGCAAACTGAGTCTCTAAAGAGGGGCACCCATATGACACTGCAAATAAGTGCTTTATCCTGTTCCAATAAACAGTATAATGTTTGAATTAAAAGGGTTAGAAAAACGATTTTATATCTGCGGGGTCTTCATTACATTGCAAATGCACAGGTGAAATGTTATTTTCCGAAAACAGAAATTGCAATTTTTACGAGGGCTGTAAACACAGTACTACGCCAGTTTTTACGAGTTGATAAATTGACTAAATGTCGAAATAGAAGTTTCAGAGCCTTATAATTTCCTGTCCAGTTATGACTCATCCAAACTGTTAATGCTGCTTTGTATCAGACGTTTGCTTATTCCATTGATATAAGTTTTGGATAATTTATCCACAGAAATCTTGGTTTATGACTAGTAATATTTTGAAAGATAACACAAAATGTCTGTGGAAGAAGTGTTTATACCACAGTAATAGCATGTCCCAATACCGCTACAACTTCCAAAAATCTATTTACTAGATAAATTCAAGAAGCGTTTGGGTTGATGTGTTCAGTCATGTAATTTGACAGTGCATGTAATTTGACAGTGTTTCTATTATGATAGAGATGACCAGCTGTCTTAGAAACTAAGCGGCTGCTCCAACTTATATCTGCAGTAAATGTTAAATTGCCTGTTTAGTAATTTACAGCGAATATCCATTTAGACCATTTTAGACAAAATTGAGATAACTATCAATTTGAGATATTCACAGTACAATCCAATTTACAAATTTTGAAAATATGAAAAAGGTGTAACCAGTGCGGTATTTTTGAATGACGTATATTAAAATATTATGGCGTCATAAACCAGAGGCAATAATTCATAAAGTCAAAGTATTTTACAAAATGGTGTTTTGTTACTCAAATGAATGGTCACTTAATGAGTAAAATGAATGTGGGCATGTATATACGAGGGGGATTCAAAAAGTCCGAGGAAAAGTGCTGCCAAATTGTTAGTTTTCATGGGAAATTCACGATCTCTATGCATGTTGTAAATTAACATAATTTTATCATATGCACAAAATTTGAATAAAATCGTATAACAATTAGGCATTAAATCACATGCGTTTCTAAGGTAACAACAGTAAAACCGGCCCAACGTCATATAACAACGTCATGCTATACGCATTCATGCCGTTGTTGGCTAGCTCTTAAGCATTTTTGGAATCTACCTGGCATACGGGCGTCTAATTGTCAGTTCCGTGTATATAATGCGGTGAATTGTGCCGAAACTACAATTCGATATGTTGTCAGTATTTCACGAATTCTACTCATTTCTATCACGACGATCATTTTCGACAGTATGACGTTATTTGACGTTACGCTGCGCGAATCGACATTGACGTTTTTTTGGTCGTGTAGAAATCATGCATACTACTTATTAATTGCCGTTTTCTGAATTTCCTTGTTGCCATATGCGCTTTCTGCTCTTAGCAGTGTTTCTTTCTTTTAAAGCCCGTTCCAAACACACAATTTATCGAATACCGTTGTTATCTTCGCATTTAGGCATACCCACTAAACAATATGGCCGCTTTACGCCCAAATGACGTCACAGACTTATATGACGTCATGTGCTCACCGCAAACATATTGATTTTTGCTCATACAAAGTTTGGTGAAAAAAAGCATGGTAAACTGTCAAATTCAACGTCATCATTTAACATCGACTTTTTGCAAAAATGAACAAAAGTGGGCCGGTGATCGTGATGTACGGTTTCCATAGCAACCACTGTTAACATTGTATTCATGTCAGAGCAGCAAAATTTGCTGTGTAAGTACAAATCATGTTTGTCTATATAAATGTAATAGTTTAATTCATCTGATTTACAAAATAAGAATATGATGGCACTTTTCCGCGAACTTTTTGAACGCACTTCGTACTGTTGCGAATGTTATAGCATTTTCTATCCAAGGGATTATAATTACATATTGTAAATTAACTGAAAAACAACGCAGTGTCATTACTGTACCCTGTTTTAAAATGCGATTACTATATGACCGTGCGTCAGACAGCAATAATTTTTATACCAATCTGATCAGAGAAGACAGGGCTTTCAACACATATGAACAACAATTCTCACTGATTGTCCACAGGAAAAGTAATAAGGCAAGTGACAAGTATTAAAGAATACCCCTCGTAATTTGAGATATAGACTACTTTTATTGTTTCAGCGAATCCTACATGTTATGATGACTTTCAAGCCGGCAAGCTGACTGCAACAAACACAGCTCAGTACATTACGTCACAGAACTATCCCAACGAATACACAAAGTAAGATGTGTTAGTAACTGTACCCATGATTGAGTATTTCTTAAAAGTAATCAAACTATGTCAATGTTCTTGAACGTATCGTTATTATAATTTTCAAGATCCTCGCTGAGTTTTTAAAACGTTGTATAGGTAAAATACTTTGACCGTGCCGCTTGAAAACACGTGATGAAGTTTTGTAAACATGGTAAAAGGGGCACCTACTTTATCGTCATAATGTCGCATTATTGAGAACATACTTATTTAAGCAGTCCGATCAATAAATGCATATCTATGTCAGAGATTAAGCCACACGGTCAAACTATTTTTCCTAGATCTTTATCAATTTTATCATTGAGAATTTATCCTTTGAACGGCACCAACACAAATAGCGCGTTGCAATATTGAACTATTTATTCTTTCAACAACAAATAATGGATGCATTTAATTGAATTATTTCAGTAATCTTGATGAGTACTGGTGGATTACTAACCCCAACCATGGATCAAACAACTTAATCATAGAAATACTGGATATAGATGTTGAGAAGGCCCCGGACTGTAAATATGACAGAATTATCATTTACGAAGGTTGGTATTATCATCTGATTATTGTATTTTTTCCAGATTTCAAGTGAGGTAATACGGTATTGCATATTTTAGTATTTGCATCTCTGCTCGAAAATTCTCCATGTTAAGTTAGTCATCTAAGATAACTTTAAGACATTGAGAGTCATCTAAGATAACTTTAAGACATTGAGAGTCATCTAAGATAACTTTAAGACATTGAGAGTCATCTAAGATAACTTTAAGACATTGAGAGTCATCTAAGATAACTTTAAGACATAGAGAGTCATCTAAGATAACTTTAAGACATAGAGAGTCATCTAAGATAACTTTAAGACATAGAGAGTCATCTAAGATAACTTTAAGACATAGAGAGTCATCTAAGATAACTTTAAGACATTGAGAGTCATTTAAGATAACTTTAAGACATTGAGAGTCATCTAAGATAACTTTAAGACATAGAGAGTCATCTAAGATAACTTTAAGACATTGAGAGTCATCTAAGATAACTTTAAGACATTGAGAGTCATTTAAGATAACTTTAAGACATAGAGAGTCATCTAAGATAACTTTAAGACATTGAGAGTCATCTAAGATAACTTTAAGACATTGAGAGCGAATGACAATAACAAAAGCAAAGATGATGTTAGAATGGTTCATAAAATATACAGCTTACACTTTCTTTTCCAAAGCCAAATATTTCCAAACTAAATTGTGGTTCGAGTGCCCGAACATTGTATACTGACGTCAATAAAAAACGCATCATCGAAAATGTTGCATAACTTGGCCAATAGATATACAATATGAACAAAATATGCATTTTCCTTATTTTTACGTTCTCCCTCATGGTATAGCATAAACCGAATTTGGTTAACATGCGTACTTTTCTCAAAACTTGCGTGGGTGCACCATTTTTAAAAATGCATCCTGGCGTCATTGTACAGACGTTTTTGACGTGAAAATTCTTGAAAGCCGTGCAAAGTCGTTTAACAACCTTAAGAACATCAAAATTTTCAAATGTAAAATTACTGGACTACGTGAAGTTGAAATAACGAAAATAACATAAGGACTTTTTACAAGAAAAGAAACAGACGGGACGAACAATTGATATTGTTCAGTTTCTGGCGTTCGAACCGACTCCATAGTCCGGGACCATCGTTCGCCTCGGCATAAGATTCCCTCTATCAATTTTTGTTACCGTACCTCTTTCGCCGACGCTTCTGTAGCAAAATCGTTTTGATGTCGACGTCTTTTATGCTTACGAATTCTAATGATGAAACATTTAAAAAACGATGCCGTTA
This sequence comes from Rugalucina vietnamica, assembly GCA_964017185.1. NCBI lineage: Eukaryota > Metazoa > Mollusca > Bivalvia > Lucinida > Lucinidae > Rugalucina > Rugalucina vietnamica. The sequence goes on from OZ024869.1 coordinate 805,646, forward strand.
TATTTGGATGCACACCTTGAGTTAATTTTCATTAAGTAGTCGCATTATTTCAGATGAATAGCCAAGAATGGAGCAATTGGTATTCTGAGGCTTATTTCCCTAGACGTCAAATACACGTTATCCGTAAGGATGTTCGGTTCACGATGAAAGGCATGAGAAGTAACAATAAAAACCATTCTTTGTCAAATAGTCATGCCAGGATAGCCTTTGTAAACTTTTCACCATTTTGACAGCGATTACCATTTAAGCATTGATCATTAGCTGCATTGACGTGAATAACGCTAAAGAACGAAATTCGGCTTTCAAAAAAAGTGTTTCAACAACATATGGTCACGTATGGATATCCCACTCTATGGCTTATGTGTAGGTGTTGCAACGGAGGCTTTCAGTAATCGAAAGAAGCGATGCCTGATAAGCTGGTTCATGAACAGAATAGGGATTTTGTGAGGGGTGTATGTTTTCAACAGCATGTCATGTTTCAAGTAGCTGTCTGAATAATTCCGTTTCAGCATTTCCGAATGCGTAAAAGGTAAGCAAAAGATATGACAAATATTCAAAATAATTAAACTTGTTAACCTTGGCAGTATGACGTACCAAAGTTGACTGAGGCGTTTTTTGTTGACGTCAGTATATTTCAATTCATTTGTATCTTGACTAGAAAAGCAGAAAAAACATACAGTTGGTACAAACTGAACAAATACCAGCCTAGGGCGCCCGCAAATGAAAATGGGAAAATAACAAACCACGTATCTTTCAGACCCCTGCACTACTGATCCTATAGTCCACACATACTGTGACAGGTTCAGGAAGAGATACACACTGTTTAACTCTGCATTTATTAGCTCACCTGAGCCATTAGGCTCACAAGGTGAGCTTATAGGATAGCCATGATCCGGCGTCCGTCCGTCGTCCGTCGTCGTCGTCGTCTTCGTCCACCATTTTCAAAGATCTTTTTCTCTGAAACGGCCAATCAAAGCCAATTTTTATATGAAGCATCTATAGGAAGGAGGAACCAATGTATATATAAATGATCCAGGTCACATGACCAAGATGGCCGCCATGCCCATATATGGTAAAAACCCTTCAAAAATCTTCTTCTCCAGAACCGGTGGACCGATTTCAATGAAACTTGGCATGAAGCATTAATGGCTCAAGCACTACAATGCATATATAAATCATGACCCTGTGATGACCTTGACCTATTTTACGGCAAGGTCAACATAGGTCGCCAATGCATTTGAATGGGGAAAACTTTTAAAATGTCATTTGAATTGAAAGTCTTGCAGGAAATGGGCAGTAGGGCTGAATATTAATGATTCTGAAAAAAATTGGACCCCAGAGGCTCATGTACCCCCTCCCCGGGGCAATATACATGTATATCTCCATAATAGTCAAACATCTTCTCCTCTGAAACCGCTTGGCCAATCAAAGCCAAATTTTATGTGAAGCATCAATAGGAAGGGTTAACAAATATGTATACTGACGTCAACAAAAAACGCCTCAGTCAACTTTGACACGTCATATTGCCAAGATTACCAATTTTAACTATTTTAACTATTGGTCATATCTTTTGCTAACCCTTTACGCATTCGGAAATGCTGAATTGGAATTATTCAGACATCTGCTTGAAACATGACATGCTGTTGAAAACATACACCCCTCGCCAAATCCATATTCTTTTCATGAACCGGTATATCAGGCATCGCTTCTTTCGATTACTGAAAGTCTCCTTTGCAATACCAACACATAAGCCATAGAGTGGGATATCCATACGTGGCCATGTTTTGTTGAAACACATTTTTTTTAAAAACCAAAGTTCGTTCTCTAGCGTTTTTGACGTCATTACAGCTAATGATCAATGCTTAAATGGGAATCGCCGTCAAAATGGTCTAAAAGTTTTCAAATGCTATCCTGGCATGGCTATTTGACAAAGAATAGTTTCTATTGTTCTTTCTTTGCCTTTCAGTCTGAAACGAACGTCCTTACGGATAACGTGTATTTGACGTCTAGGGAAATAAGCGTCAGAATACCATTGCTCTACTCTTGGCTATTTATTTGAAAATAATGCGATTACTTTATAAAAATGAACTCAAGCTGTTCATCCAAATATAACGGCATCGTTTCTGAAATGCTTCATCATTAGAATTCGTAAGCATAAGAGACGTCGACGTCAAAATGATTTTGCCACAGAAGCGTCGGCGAAAGAGCTTGGGTAACAAAAATCGATATAGGGAATCTTGTGTCGATGCGAATGATGATCCCGGACTATGGTGTCGCTTCGAACGCCAGAAACCGAGCAGTATCATTTTTTCGTTCCGTCTGATTCCTTTCTTGTGAAAAGTCCCTTTGATAATTTCTGTATTTCAACTTCACATAGTCCAGTGATGTTGCGTTTCAAAATTTTGATGTTCACAAGTTTGTAAAACGACTTTGCACGGCTTTCAAGAATTTTCACGTCAAAAACGTCTGTATAATGACATCAGGATGCATTTTTAAAAATGATGCACCCACGCAAGTTTTGAGAAAAGTGCGCATCTTAATCAAATTCAGTTTATGCTATACCATGAGAGAGAAGGTAAAAATAAGGAAAATGCAAGTTTCGTTCATATTGTGTATCTTTTGGCAAAGTTATGCAACATTTTCGATGAGGCGTTTTTTATTGACGTCAGTATATATAAAAAATCCAGGTCACTTGACCAAGATGGCCGCCATGCCCATATATGGTAAAAACCCTTCAAAAATCTTCTTCTCCAGAACCGGTGGACCGATTTCAACAAAACTTGGCATGAAGTATCGATGGCTCAAGCACTACAATGTATATATAAATCATGACCCTGTAATGACCTTGACCTATTTTACGGCAAGGTCAACATAGGTCGCCAGTGCATTTGAATGGGGAAAACTTTTAAAATGTAATTTAAAGTGAAAGTCTTGCAGGAAATGGGCAGTAGGACTGCATATTAATGATTCTGAAAAACAATTGGACCCCAGGGGCTTATGTGCCTCCACCCCGCGGCAATATACATGTATATTTCCATAATATTCAAATGTCTTCTCCTGTGAAACCACTTGGCCAATCAAAGCCAAATTTTATGTGAATCATCTATAGAATGGGGAAATCATTGTGTATATAAATAATTTAGGTCACATGACAAAGATGGCCGCCATGCCCATATATGGTAAAAACCCATCAAAATCTTCTTCTCTGAAACCAATAGACTGATTTCAAGGAAACTTGGCGTGAAGCATCGATGGCTAAAGTACTCCAATGTATATATAAATCATGACCCTGTGATGACCTTGACCAAGTTTATGGCAAGGTCAACATGGGTTGCCTATGCATTTGAATTGTGAAAACTGTTAAAATGTCATTTGAAGGGAAAAGCCAGCAGGAAATTGGCAAATGGACAGAATATTGAAGATTCTGAAATAAAGAAAATGGCCCAAGGGCTTCATCTCCCCTGCACTGGAGTTAAATACCATAATATTCAAACATGTTTATTGGTATATGCAGCAGATCTCAGGTGAGCGTTTATAGGACCATTGGTCCTCTGGTCTTTCAGGCCCCTGTACTACTGACCCTATAGTCCACACATACTGTGACAGGTTCAGGAAGAGATACACACTGTTTAACTCCGCATTTATCTTTCAGGCCCCTGTACTACTGACCCTATAGTCCACACATACTGTGACAGGTTCAGGAAGAGATACACACTGTTTAACTCTGCATTTATCTTTCAGGCCCCTGTACTACTGACCCTATAGTCCACACATACTGTGACAGGTTCAGGAAGAGATACACACTGTTTAACTCTGCATTTATCTTTCAGGCCCCTGTACTACTGACCCTATAGTCCACACATACTGTGACAGGTTCAGGAAGAGATACACACTGTTTAACTCTGCATGTATCTTTCAGGCCCCTGTACCACTGACCCTATAGTCCACACATACTGTGACAGGTTCAGGAAGAGATACACACTGTTTAACTCTGCATGTATCTTTCAGGCCCCTGTACCACTGACCCTATAGTCCACACATACTGTGACAGGTTCAGGAAGAGATACACACTGTTTAACTCTGCATGTATCTTTCAGGCCCCTGTACCACTGACCCTATAGTACACACATACTGTGACAGGTTCAGGAAGAGATACACACTGTTTAACTCTGCATGTATCTTTCAGGCCCCTGTACCACTGACCCTATAGTCCACACATACTGTGACAGGTTTAGGAAGAGATACACACTGTTTAACTCTGCGTGTATCTTTCAGGCCCCTGTACCACTGACCCTATAGTCCACACATACTGTGACAGGTTCAGGAAGAGATACACTCTCTCCAACTCTGCTGATTATTTACTGAGGTTCCACACTGACTATGACACTGTACACAAGGGGTTTAGGTTGAAATATCTATATGGTAAGACGGCATGTTGGGGATGTTCCTCTTATAGTTCTCTACGTTTTCATCACTTTAATATTTTGATCAAATACAAGATTATCAAGTTGTTGTTTCTTTGTTTTTAGTCTTATAATACAGCATTTCTAATAAACACGCCTTTGGGAAATTCTGCTTTTGGGAAAATAGCTGCTCACTCGGGTTACGATATGTTGTTATTGCTATTGTTAATTTAGGTTTTATCCAACCTTGGTTTTTGGAGTGCGAATTTCTTTCTGATTGCACCATTTCCTGAGCATTACCTACATTATACCTTTCTATAAAAACAGCGATTGAAAGCATCACATGTGCATGGACTTACGTTATTAAATTATTGTTAATTTTGTCATCACCAGAGACTGTGATAACATCCTCAACAACAACCACACCAGCAGTAACAACAGACGGGCCTCAGTTCTCTAGAATAGTAGAAATGGTTCAAGAACTGGTCACAAACTTTACCCAGTCAGACTACTGGATAGACAATATTGCAATGAAGGGCTTGATGGAGCCCAGTCCCTCTACTATTGACTTTTACCTCACCCACCTACACGATATTGAGGAGGTATGTTGTTTGTTTTTTACCTCAGCGGACTTGTGTGGCATACTCTTTACTGTGGGTTTTTGTTTGATTTACTTTGAATGTTTGTTATGCACTCGATCCGAGTGATCTGTTGGAATCCGTTAAACAATCAGTGTTTTCCGTTTTCCGCATTCAGAGCGTGATATTTATAATGTCCTCATCTCTCTCTCTCTCTCTCTCTCTCTCTCTCTCTCTCTCTCTCTCTCTCTCTCTCTCCTTATAATTGTAGCTTATTTTAAATAGTCCGTGCTGGAGAGTTATTTTCAGGATTTAATATCTTTCCACTTTTTTTTCCAGAAAAACGGGATTTTCAAGGTATCTGGTTATTTCACCCTCACATGGCTTGACGAATTCATAGTTTGGGAACCAGACAAGAAAGATGGCGTCACTTCCTTTTATGTACACCAATCAGACATCTGGAAACCAGATCTCGTTCATATCAATTCTATCGAGAGCCCGACAGAACTCGGACACGCGTCAGAGTGGGTTGTGGTCCGACATAATGGAACAGTTTCATGGAGGCCACAAGAAATACTTGAATCCTCTTGTAGAATAGATCCAACATACTTTCCGAACGACGAGCAGACATGCTCAATCAAGGTAGGTACCGATCCAAGTTAAAGTTTCTCTTGTTTTTGTCCCGTACTACCAACAAACCGTCGTAGTTTGATGGACAAGAAGCAAAGAGGTTGACGGTAGATGTTATTGCTATTCTAAAATAAGAGCTGTCGCAGGACAGCGTAGCTCGCCTGACTTGTGCTTTGCCACTACATCTGTTCAAATCTATGACCCATGACCTTGACCTCAAGGTCACTCAGGTGGGTCATGATGGTACAACATAAAACTTCAGACCAATGCAAAGTATCAACTTGATCAATCTACATGTTCAAGAGATATAGACTTATAAAAACATTAACCAAAACTTAAACACAAAACTTCCAAGTCCGTGACCCTGACCTCAAGGTCATTCAGGTGAGTTGTGATGTACAGCATAAAACCTGAGACCAATATCTATCAACATGCAAGTATCAACTTTATCCATCAACATGTTCAAGAGATTTAGACTTTAACCAAAAAAATTAACACAAAATTTCTAAGTCTGTGACCTTGACCTCAAGGTCACCCAGGGTATGTCATGATGGTATAAAACTTCAGACCAATATCTACCAACATGCAAAGTATCAACTCGATCAATCAACATGGTCAAGAGATATAGACTTACAAAAACTTAAATAAAAAACTTAAACACAAAATTTCTAAGTCTGTGACCTTAACCTCAAGGTCACCGAGAGTGGGTCATGATGGTACTGCGTAAAACTTCAGACCAATATCTAGCAACATGCAAAGTATCAACTCAATCCATCAATATGGTCAAGAGATATAGACTTACAAAAACTTTAACCAAAAACTTAAACACAAAATTTCTAAGTCCGTGACCTTGACCTCTTGACCTCAATGTCACCCAGGGTGGGTCATGATGGTACTGCGTAAAACTTCAGACCAATATCTAGCAACATGCAAAGTATCAACTCAATCCATCGATATGGTCAAGAGATATAGACTTACAAAAACTTTAACCAAAAACTTAAACATAAAATTTCTAAGTCCGTGACCTTGACCTCAAGGTCATCCAGGGTGGGTCATGATGGTACTGTGTAAAACTTCAGACCAATATCTAGCAACATGCAAAGTATCAACTTGATCCATCAACATGGTCAAGAGATATAGACTTATAAAAAACTTATATATAACCGAAAGTGTGTCGCGGACGCGGACGTACACGTAAACGTAAACGGGGACGACCGAGGTGACTACAATAGCTCTATGCACTTCGTGCAGGCGAGCTAATGAAATATGCCAACACTAGATTAAATGTTATTTACCTTGTATTGCAGATCCGAACATGGTCCTTGTCAGACAGTAATATTGCTATGGTCCAGGGCTACGATAAATTCCAAAAGGACACGATGTTTACTGAGCACGCCGAGTGGACAGTGGAGGAAATGACGTCATCATTAGAAACAGTTACTGATTCTGTTTCCGGTCTACAGCAGACGATATTTACATACACGGTCAATGTTAAACGGAATGCATGGTTTCAACTTTATGCGCTGATTATTCCTGTGTCAATATTCGGATTTTTGAGTGTGTTGTCTTATATAGTATCTGCAGAGACCAGAGAAAAATCAAAATTATCTATTTTTACGTTTGTGATAATTCTCGTGCATTTGATAGTGACTATACGGAAAACTCCTAAAAATTCCGAAAATTATTCACTGTGCGCCGCATTCACTCTAGGAGTTGCTGTATACAGTACAGTTGTTGTGTGTGTTTCAAACATTTTATCACGCGTGGCTCACAGAAAGGTACGCGATGTTGGACCGGTAGGGCCAAAACTGAACGGTTTTACCAGAAAGGTTCAGCTGATCAGATCTAAAGCTACGTGCAGCCTGATTCGAAAATCAGCAACTGAGACTGTTTCCTGGTTTGAGGCAGTTTCTGCAATAGAATTTGTTTTATTTTGGTTGTTCATGCTACTGTATGTAGCATTTGTATCGGTGATGATTGTTTTTATATTTGTGATACGGTGATACATGTATCGAATGAGCCGCCACATGGGAAAACCAACAATCTGCATATGCGAAAACAAAAGGCGCAGATCAGCTTCGCAGTAACTGCGAAGCTGATCAGCGCCTTTATTTTCGCTACACGGATAGTACAATCCCTCTTCTTAAATCCAAAATTTCAAGCTTCTGACTGTCATCTGTGGCTGTACAGCCCGGTTTGTGTCGGACCTGTTCAAAAACCACATTGTTGGTTTTCCCACGAGACGGCTGAAATTTAGGGTAAGACTGAAAGTCTGCTGATACTGCATACTGATATGACAGTTTGAATTTCTTTCGAATCTCGAATGTCAAGAGAATCGTATGAAAACTGTCGTTTCGGTTGTGCCTAATACATGCAGTGCACAAATCTGTCATCAAATCATTCTGCATTTCTTGTGAGGATTTACATAATTATGGTAAAAATAATATGGACACAGTCATGTTCTCGACTTTTTTAGCAACTTCCTATAGCAATAGACGTTAATGACATCATAGTATAGAAGTCTACTTTCTACTCTGAATGGTCCTAACCAACAACTCCATTTCCTGTCCTCGATATATAAGGTCTGGATTAGACGATGTCAGAGGAAAAGAGTGATGAAGCAGTGATTGAAAATAAAGAACAACATCTCAATATTCGGAATAATATGATTCTTTACAAGATACAACATTACTAATTTTGTTTAATAACCAAGTATATACAGTAAAACTAAAAATCTAAACGACATGAAATTGTACTGTTACCATTGTTACTATCTTCATAAATCATATTAAAATTAGATCATTAATTTCTATATCTACAAAAATAGTTTAAAATCCTTCAAATACGAACACTTAAAATCCTACGAATACGAAACACTTAAAATCCCATAGCATTTTCGCACGTATTTTTCGATCGCCCCATATATATGTGTGTATGACAATAAAGCTTAGTTTACCGTGAACTGGCTTCAGATTCGGAGCATACATCAATAAAAAAATTACCAAACACCTAATCATATTGTCTACTTTAATCCTCATCATCGTCATCATATTCATTTTCATATGCCTCAGTATTTTCCGGCGCCAGATACCAGACCTGGGCTTGAACGTTGTACCGGTTTTCTCTTGACCTGATGCTAATCCACCCATGGTTGGTGTATGGTCCTCGCATCAACACCACGGCTTTGGTCCCTACTATACCGACCATTGATCCATCACCCTAGATTTGGAGAGAAACATAGAATCCAGTAGCCAGTGAAACAGAAATGTCTTCTTTAGTTGGTTTTGTGCTTCAAAAACAAAGATAAAAATAACGATTTGGAGCAAGTTTACAATTTAAGCACGTACTATTTCTACCGCTGAGCAATCTATTCTGAATGTGTAAGGATTCACCATCAATATTTCCTTATTACAACGAGAATAAACCTAACGATTATAGAGATATGAGCCGCCTCATGAGAAAACCAACTTCTCATGCGAAAAGAAATACGCAGACCAGCTTCGCGGTAACCGCGAAGCTGATCAGCACTTTTGTGTTCGCTTCACGGTAGTACAATTTCTCTTCTTTCTAAAACTAAAATTTCAACCCTCTAGTCTGCTTCTGTGCTTGTACTGACTGGTTTATGTCAGGCCTGGTTGGAAACCACATTGTTGGTTTTCTCATGAGGTGGCTCATATTGTATTGAAAGCGACTTACCCACTCCTTCAAGTAGCCGGTAAATGGAAGCGCAGTAAAGTCTTGCACGGCTTGACTATACCCACCAGCTTTCGAGTACACTGGGAACTTCATTCTCTTTGAAACGACCGGTAAGTAACGGGCTCCTTGCAGCAAGATGCCAGCAGCTGAATCTGAAAAAAGCCATGGCGAAAATAATGATGGACCAAACCATTAAATAGCAGATTACGAGGAAATCGGTGTGGTACCAGTCTTATGAAAACTAGAATGATCAAACTTATCATTCAATAGTGAAAACTAGAATGTTCAACTGTGTGCAGACGATGGTGTTTCCGAAGTTACTCAAAGAAAAAAAATATTTTCACGCTTTCGACCATTTCTCTAACGGTCGGGGACAAAAACAAAATAAATACATACATCTACTTTTCTTTCCGCAATTTCAATAATTAAGCCACTTATGTTAGAATACTCGAACACGAGATGACTAAACAGCTCTTACCTGTTTTGAAGAACTTCTTGCCGGTTGGGTCTACCACAGTGTCATCATCAGGCAGTTTATACTGGTCTGAGCATTCCCCAGGGATGACCAACAGAGCAATACAGATACAGCACGCCACTGCTTGATACATTTTACTGCAATATGTTTTGTTTGTTTAGCTTCAATTCATAAACGATCTTCAGCATTATGTACTAGTGATTCAGAATGTTCCGACCACATTATAATATTTCCGGATTGTGATTCTTAAGGATTTATGATTGCGCCATACACATTGCCACCTAAAGTTTTGCTTTCCTTTTTCAGCAGAAGATTATGCTTAGATTTTTCATGATTGACTGGGTGGCCACCTATTGGGAAAATAGCTGCTCATTCGGCTTACGGAGTGTTTTCATTGTATAAGTACCTGATTGTTAGTTTGGTTTTTTCCCACCTCGAATTTTGGAGTGGGAATCTTTTTCTGATTGCGCCTTTTCCTGATCTTTGCCTACTTGTACTTTTTATTGTTATCCAAATCAATATAAATGACTCTAAATTTAGGCTCTGTGAGTTTGGTTATCATTTGTTTTATTTTCTAGGTGACGGCTGCATATGTACATGTATTTACGAGACTATTGAAAAGTCTTTTAGTCTCATAAATGGCGACAATATACAGTTATGTTGTTTTATTATATATAATATTCAGAGAGAAGGACTTACCTGTTGAAGAAGAATTAATTTTGTATAATGCAAAGTATCACATATCAAAATAGCAGAGTGGGGAGAAAATCTATCTCAAGATGTTATGACTGTATAGGAAATGCATAGTGTATGACTTGAAACTCTTGAGGTGTTAGGTCGTGACACTAAGAATGAACGCTGATAAGATTGTCTTGGACGTCCTTTTTCGAATTTACAATATGCATATTTTCTTATAAAAAAGACCCATGAGAGGCTGAAAGAGAAACAATTTAGACGTTTTAATTTTCACGAGAACCCAGAGAAATGTGTAACTGGTTTAGCCAGGCTATCGTATGTTACAACGATCTAGTGTTCCTTTCTTGTGATCAAATGACATATGCAGGAGTGTATTTTATAACAGAAACTGATGCACAGTATTCAAAATAAGATAAGACTACACATGGTACATATTTTATATGGGTATCAGTTTCATTGCTATAGGAAGTTGGAATATGGACCCCCGCCCATTGGCGTCTAAAGAATGTGCCTCCAGGCAAAGCTTATTTGTTGACCATCTGATTACTGGTTAACCACTCGGGTCTTAGCCTGTCCAGAAAAAGTGGTTCAAGTCAAACCATCCATACATAAAAAGGTAGAAGCCTTTTTTGGCTTAGTTGAGTGGTAATATTTGAAGCACTTTTTGGATGTCATGACATCCTGATTTTGGGTAAAAGCCTCATGAGACGGAGGCAACGTCACGACATGACCATAGCTATTGACTGGTACGTTAAGCATCACTTCAAACGAACAAACAAAGCATTGCTATAGGAAATGAACTGGCATCAGGCCAGTGACACGTATTTGAAATAACTGAGAGGATCGAGGACAGAAGTGTCAGTTTAAAACTGAAAGCCTGTGTATGAAACATGAAAGAGATGGATGTTACATCTTTCTATACCAAATTGCACATTAAATATGCAAATAGATTCTGAGAAAACATATACCAAACGTGTAAAAAGGTTTGGGTACAACGCACACATATATTCGCCGACATTCTCAAAGACAACAATTTTGAGTTCAATAGCAATCACTGTCTACGAATTCTAGGTGCGGTCAGGGAACAAAAATGATTTCATAATATGCAAACAGATGTTAAGGTTAGTATACAACATTGACATAGGGAGAAAACATGGCGGTGATACAATGAAAGATTTCCTAATTGGATCAGATAGTTTCGATTATCTTAATATAATCAGGCTCACTGTAAAGCTCACTAATGTCAGACATTTCTACCTAGATACTTCATCTAATTCAGACAGTCAGACTCACAACACCAGGATCTTCTGCTCTTGAGTTGCAATCATTGTCGTACTTTACAGTCGAGCACTACGCATCAATATCATCGCTTCAGTGATCAGCGGTTTTGGTGATTGACCTAGCGATGACACAGCAAATGTACAGACTTATCCATTCATCATGCAGACCAAACCCTGTAACGTTCTACAAAAAATATTATCTACTTCAGCGGTTTGATAATGGAGATTGATTTAAGGTGAGATATTCGTTGATAAATTATCGAATCTTTATACTATTTCAACTCTGTCTTAGAACAATAGCCATCCATGTTCTTCGGGCGCCAAACGCGCATCCAAGACCCTTTTAAGATAGCAAAATTCAAGCCAGATACCAAGTACGTTGAGCCTATAGTGAATGTAAACCCTTTGGTAGGACAGGAAGTGAAATTCAGCCTCTCGTCTGAAATTGGACACGTTTGAGGCGTCAAAACACAAGTTATTGGATATTGTGTAGCAAATGAGAATGGTCACAGGATTGACAGGGACATAGGCGAATTGTAATACCTATAGATGGCGGGGTTATTTCTAAAGACTTTGTGTAAACTGTTTTGGCCCATCCCCTGTCTCATTTAATATTTTTTCACTGCTCTTAGAGTAACTCAGTTTTACTTTTATTTTTAAACTTGGATCTATGGATTACAAACTGAAGGACATCTATGCTTTAGATTGGGAGACTCCCTAATTGACAAATATGCTACTTTCAAAGACGAAAATGCCTAGGTCTTTATTATTTTTGTGGTCTTGCATGTTTTGATTGTCAATAACATACTTTATGTCAATTTATACATTAATTTGGGAATTCACATTTCTAAGCATTAATGCAATACGCATAGATTGAAAGCAAATTCATTTTTGAACCTGTACTGTATCTCTATAAATACATCTACATTACCTAAATAGACTCACACTGACACCGGTTTGACAAGAAATACGACTATGGATGTTTACAATTCTACAGTTGATGTCTTCAAATTTGTCCATAACAACTGCACTTATTTTAGTGCATGGAAAATTTCAGAAAATTATACATTTTTACCTTGCTGACCCTGTTCCCCCCCTAGACCCAGGATGCCACTTTGATATGGTGTGTGAATGTGAAAAACACATAAACTGACGAAAGGGCATGCTGGGTCCCGGGGGGGGGGGACACACCTAGAAATAAACTATAAGATTATAAATAAAAGATCTTATGCACTAAGCTAACATTTCTTTCAAAGTGAACTTAAAATTACAAAACAAAAAACGATCAATGAGTGGATATTGTTCAGCATTCATATGACAAACAAGCCCATATTTGTTTGCTTGAAAAGTGTTGTTGACAAAGAATGCAAATCAGTTCAAAATCTAATGGGTCATTTTTGCCAAAGATGGGGTGGGTTGTGAAAATATTTAGTTGCATTGTCTGGATTCTGTTTAATCAGCCAAACTGTTTTGTAAACGAAAGTGTATATATTTCTTCTCCTAAAAATGCCAAATTCAGCCCCATAGTCATACAATGAAAATTTCGTCCTCTCAAATCTGAGATTTAGGGACTTTTTACATCTAAGGCATAGATGTCCTTTAAATCAAATTTCAAACTAAAGATGATACAATTTGATGACCAACTAACTCGAGTGTAGATCAATGTAGCACAGGCAGTTGTTTAGAGATCAGTTAGTGACAGGATACTTTATATACATGATGAAATCTTTGTTTAATCAATATAAACATCGTGTACAAGTTATCAAAGTCGATATGATATGAACTCTATGGCAAATTGTTTGATACCCTAGTTGTCATGTGACATCAAAACAATTACACCTTCACTAATCTGATAAAAATTATCATTCTGAAAGATATACTCACCAACAAAACAGTAACACAACATTTGTTTAACACTGATCAATCTGTGACTTTGTGTATATGCAATGTGAATGATAAAGGAGTGGCCGCCTTTTGGGAAAATAGCTGCTCACTCGACTTAATATGTTTTTCTTTGTTTACACTCTTCCCCCCCCCCGAATTTTTTAATTTAGTTTTCCCCACCTCGATTTTTGGAGTGGGAATTTCTTTCTGATTGCGCCATTTCTTGATCATTGCCTACGTTTACCCGATAGAGACTAAGCAGTGAAAACAGATGGAGCAGGTAACTTGATACTCGAGAAGAAAGAACGAAATGCCTGTTGTAAGCTTAAGTTTTTCAGTGAGTGTAGTCTTGATTTGTTTGTGTAAGTTATTAAAATCATGTTCTTGTTTAAAGATTCTAAGATAAACAAAACATGAGTTGGATGTTGAAAAGAGATATAAAATAGTACGCCGGATGTTACATTAAGGACGAGTAGAAGAGTATTACTGTCTTGGTAATAATGTTTTAACGATCTGTATTATGTATTCATTTATTTCAGTCCTTTGCTAAATTCAAGCACTTCATCTGTAATTGAGCCGCCTCGTGGGAAAACAAACAATGTGGTTTCCGAACAGGCCCGACACAAACCGGCCTATAGAAGCACAGGGAAGAGCTAGAAGCTTGAAATTTTGGACTTAAGAAGAAGAAGAATAGTAAGTGCACTATCCGTGTAGCGAAAACAAAGGCGCTGATCAGCTTCGCGGTTACCGCGAAGCTGATCTGCGTCTTTGTTTTCGCCTATGCAAATTGTTAGTTTTCTCACGAGGCGGCTCAATTATACGGGATATGTATGCGATAAGAATTTAAAACTTTGCAATGATTAGAAAATGTGAAATTCTAAATGCACACGCATTTAATTTGCATAAACATTTAATTTCACATAATTAAATACGTATATTTTTTTCTTATCTCAGATCTTAATCAACATGGATCTCAAGGAAGAACCACAAGCACTTCATTTGGGATCTGATGAAATTATTTCAACCGAGAAACCTACTGTTATTGCCATGTGTGCCTGTGATCAGAATCTAGAGGCTACACATTACTGTGAAACACATAAGAAGGTCATTTGTCTGCCCTGTAAAACGCTAAGACATAAACATTGCAAACACCTGACCTTAAATGAGAAGAGCGCTGGATATGACAAAAATAAACTGAATTCATTGTTAGAAGTTATCAAGGCTTTAAAGGGTCTTAATGACAATTTCATTCGAGAGAGAAATGCCGATTTAGAAGAGCTAGCGAGAACAAAAGAAACTTGCATTGATAAAATGCATACACTTCGAAAACAACTAAATGCTCTTATGGATGACAAAGAGACCAACACACGTAAGCTACTGGATGAAGAAGAATTCAAACAGAAGCAACCTATTGCAGATCAGATTTCTGCTTCCGAAATAATAGGTGCGATGCTGCAAACGGATCTCGACCAACTGAATGATGCTATGAAGAGTGAAAAGACCGAACCACTGTTTGCCACTGACGTTAAAATATCAGATCGCATAGACCATTATTGTGCCTCTTTGAAAGATATGTTTGCAATTCCTGTTTACCCACAACTAAAGTTTCAAGCCAACGAACAATTGGTTGAGAAACTGAAAAGTACGGACTATATTGCAACGTTTCAAGCCATATCTTCAGATGATTCAAAGACCACTGTTTCTGATGCAGAGAAACTAAGTCACCTAGACACAGAGTCTCAGAAAGAAACCAGAAAATCATTTCTTAACAAGAAATTTAGAAAGCTGTTACAGCTGGACTTATCGGTACATGGAGACGGGAAGACACTTGATATTACTGGATGTGATTTTATGCCTAACGGGGAACTTGTTCTTTGTGATTATAAAAATCACAGAATCATAGTTTTGAATAACTCCATGTCCTTCAGAGAAAGTCTTACTTCAAAGTCCAACTCCTACCCATACGACGTGGCTTGCGTAAGCGATAAAAGGGCAGTAATCACATTGTCAGCAGTGAAACGACTTCAGTTCGTAGAATTAAGACCCAATCTGAAGCCTCTCAACGATATTCAACTTGACAAGAAATGCTGGGGTGTGAAGGTTGTCAATTCCGAAATATATGTTACATGCTCTGAAATGAATAAACTTGGGCGAAATACGGGTGAGATCAGAGTATTAGACCTTGGTGGAACGCTCATCAGAAAAATCGGATTGAATCACGATGGGTCATGTATGTTTTCCCATCCTTACGCTATCGCAGTGAACGCCTACTCCGGGAATGTCTTCGTATCAGACCAATATAATGGCACAATAACGTGTCTGAAATCCTCAGATGGTGCCGTTGTCAGTAAAGTTAAAGATGAACATCTAGCGGGAGTAAGAGGCGTTTATGTTGACGACGAAGACAATGCTATTGTTTGCGGTAAAGACACAAATAACGTACAGATGATAACATCTGGAGGGAAACTGCATGTTTCGGTACTGACAACGTCTGATGGAATAAAAGCTCCACTTTCCATTGCCTATAGAAGAGAAGACAATTTATTTGTCGTCGGATTCGAAAACTCGAAAGAGCTGTTAACAATGGTCATGGCATGAGGGAGAAGTGGAACTGATTTAATGATAGTTTTATACAATGATATCCTAAGCAATAGAGTTGAGGAAATTGTGTTTGAGTACCTATAACGATACATCTAACACAAAAGAACAAGTAGGCAATGATCAGGAAAAGTTCAAATAATTTATACTGTTATTATGTATAATTTATACTGTTATTATGTATATTCTAATCATGATTCCAATCTTTCAAATGAGTATGTCTAGGTAAATCATCAAAACGATTCTTATAAATATCTAGATTAAATAAGAGATATATGAATATCCAGACTGAACGATAAAATGGACAATGCGGTGCAATCATTGCTAACGTCGGATTCAGTGAATAACGAAATTCTTTGGGCTTAAAGAATGCCACAGTCAATTCATTCCGAATCTTCTTCAGCTTCACCAATAGCGTCGCCATTTTCCATCTCCTTTGGCAGGGGCATATACCAGATTAGGGAAATGATCTTATCCTTGTTAGCTCTCGATCTCAAGGTTATCCAGGCATGGCCAGGGTAGGGCCCACGCATCAGGATGATAACGTTGTTTCCGAGAAACGCGGCCATTGAACCATCGTCCTGAAATGTATTCCGGTAATATTTGAGCCGCGACGCGAGAAAACCGGTCTTCGGGGTTTCTGACAAAGTGCGACACAAAGCGGTCTGTGCAGACACAGAAGCAGGTTGGGGCTTGAAATAGAAGAGGAATTGTACTATTCGAGTAGCGAAAACAAAGGCGCTGATCAGCTGTGCAGTCACTGCACAGCTGATCTGCGCCTTTGTTTTCGCGTATACAAAAATCCGGGTTCATTTATTCACGTGGTTGCCACATCAAAGGCTGATATTTGGAGAAAGTTTGCAGTTTATTATTTATAATTAACATATTGAAATATAAAAGTGTTGAATCTGAAATAGTCTGAAATTCCATCGTGTATCCATCTTTTGAAGTTATTCAGGTTTGTCGTGCCTGGCATTCAGGCCATGTATTTAGACATTTGATTCTACCAGATATTCTTCTTACTAAAAGGTACATAACCAGTGAAGTGCAATTACCATGGTACTTTGTTACTTCCCCACTTTGATAGTAAATAGTTGCATTTTAATCTGATGGACTTCTCTTCTTTCAGTGTTTGTTAAGTAATATTGTTTTATTTTTGGACTGAGTCTAAGGTTTGTTGTACCTGGTCGGAAACCATGGAGACACATATGTTGATATTCAATATCGGTCAATATCCCGAAATCGTAATTGATACAAAGTAAGATACCAACCCATTCTTTGAGATATTCAGTCACCGGCAGTGACGAAAAGTCGTGCAGTGCTTTGCCATAACCTCCCCATTTAGAAAACACGCTGTAGCCCATTTTGTCGGACATAACTTTGACGTAATGGGCATCTTCCAACAGGGTACCACGTCTTGGGTCTGTGAAAAGTAAATCATACTTGTATGTGTTCATACTTTTATGTGACATTCGAGACTAGTTGTACGAGAGAGCTACATGTATGTAATCTGAGAGTATTAACAAATATTCGAAATTTCGTTAAGCTGAGTCATACCTGGCCTGAAAATGTTTTTAGAAACGAAACTTGATTTATTGGAACAGTAAAAAGGTACAAGTAGGCAAAGATCAGGAAAAGGCGCAATCAGAAAAAGATTCCCACTCCAAAAACCGAGGTGGGAAAAGTAAAGGCGTGTGTTGTTTCAGTGTATCATTACGAAAACATGCCCATGCAATAAACAGAGATTTTTTAAGTTGTAAAAATTGAAAATTTTCACGGTAGAAAATTTATTTTTCTTTTTGCTCAAAACATAGATTGTGGGCACACGTTAGAACCGCCTCGCCGAGGCTCCTGAAAAATAGGTATACCGCTGCAAACCCCAGTTTTTCTATATAAAAGTTGGGGTTTAAGGGGGTATACATTTCATGGACATGTTTTCATGGTGAAACGAGTACGTGCTATATAATCTGACTCTCCTGAAAAATAAATATACCACTGCAAACTCCAGTTTTTCTATATAAAAGTGGGGTTTAAGTGGGTAAACATTCCATGGACATGTTTTCCTGGTGAAATGAGTACGTGCTATATAATCTGACTCGTGTGATAACTGAGTGACCACCTTTTGGAAAAAGCTGCTCACGGCTTGCGATATGTTCTCTCTGTATCAATACCTTATTGTCTCTCTGGGTTTTATGGTAATTGCTTACTAAATATTAGATTAATCTTTACAATGTATTCGCAAATGTTTCTGCAGTGCTAATCCATCGTCTTTTACCTCTTAGGGGTGAAGTGTTGGGTTTGGGTTCATCACCATTGCTATTCCCGAGCCCGATGCAAGAAACAGTAACGAGCAGAGTAATACACCAAACGGAGTTTGCAGGCATTTTGTCTGAAGACAAATGAAAAGAAGAAAGTCATAAAACTTGTAATTCATTTCGAAAAAAATTGAAATCATAATTGAAAAAAAAAAAAAAAAAAATGTAAAATTTCGATTTTTCAATGTAAAATTCTCGAAACAAGGCATATCAATTTAACTGAGGTCGTCATTTAATTTAAGAAGCATTGTAATTCTCGGCTCTAGTGTTTACCTGATTTCAGTCCTTTTCCACGGGAAGAAATAAAAAACTGCATACCCAGATCCCATTACTTCATACGTCGACATCTGATATGTAGGTCCTAATTTGAACATATCATATGTACATACCTGACTAAATTTTAAACTTAAAGCCAAAGTTCACCCTTATTTGTATACTGTACATGTACAGAGGTATTTGTTTTCCCCGTGGAAACCCTATGTAACTTTCATCCCATTATTATGGAATTGAGCGGAAACGAAATTCTGACATCAATCGAGGGCTGTAACTCCATCAAAATTTTGCTAAAAGTGACAAGTAACAATCCCCAGCTACGTATTATCAATGTTGATGTGCATACAAAATTTGGTCAGATTCTGTCAAACCATTCTCAAGATATTGAGCGGAAACGAAATGATGCAACATGTTTCTTCTATATATGAGCCGCCGCATGGGAAAACAAACAATCTACATATGCGAAAACAAAGACGCAGATCAGCTGATCAGCGTCTTTGTTTTCGCTACTCCTCTTCTTCTTAAATCCTTTCCAGCCTACCCAGGAAAAGTGGTTTAGTCAAACCATCTATACAAACATGTATAGCCTTACTGGCTTGGCTGGGTGGTTATATGTATGAAGCACATTTTGAGTGCCATGACATCCTAATTTTGGGTAATAGTCCCATAAAATGGAGGCAACGTCCCGACATGACCATTGCTGTTGATTGGAACGTAAAGCATCAATTCAAACAAAACGAACAAACATTTTATCTGTTTTGAAGAAAAAATAACAAGATGATTAATTTATATATTTTATTGCTTATATTTTATTATCTGTTTATTATTGAATCGTATAACTAATAGTAATAGCACAGAACAATTTTGCGTATAACTAATAGTAATAGCACAGACTGACAGTTTTGCGGCACCAGCCAGGCTGATAGGCTCGTTTAATTTCGCTACGTTCCCGTTTGTTTCTAGATGGCAAACAGAATATTTAGTCGTTCTTAAACTCAAAACAATCAGTGTAGCCAAACTGAATCCTCAACTTTATGGCTTTTAAGGGAACGGCACTTTCTATGTAGCTGATCAGCTGTTATGCATTCGCATGTATACTGTTCTGTGTCTACATCTCGTATCCGTGCTACATGGTGTGTTCTGAATATAATAAAATGTAGCTATTGTCAGCAATATCACCGCCACAAGCCACACAACCATTATGCACCGCCGCAATATAAACATTGTCATCATAAAAACATGTCCACGTAATGTATACCCCCTTATACCCCACTTTTATATAGTAAAATTCGGGTATGCAGGGGTGTACCTATTATTCTTATTTTTGCCTAAAACATAGATTGCGGGTACTCGTTAGAACCGCCTCGTATCCACAATCTATAAGAAAAATATCACATTTTCTACTGAAAATTTTCTTCTTTTTTTTTCAACTTAAAAAAAATCTATTTATTGCGTGGGCATGTTTTCATAATGTAATAATCAGGAGGTACCAGGACAATAGCACCACTATAAATCATTGGCAGAGTTATTGTGTATTTCCTTTTCCTCCAGCAGTTTGTCTGTGTAATGTGGTGCGGTGACTTTCAACTCGTTTTCAATGATGGTCTCTTTCTCTCTCCGTCTGAAATGAAAATAAGACCTGCAAGTAGCTATTAGACCTGCAAGTTGATATGTTACAATGCCTTTTGATGTGGCCATTGATAAAACTATCACTTTCGTCTAAGTTTTTGCCTATGAAGATCACATACAAAGAAAATGTATCGTTTATGTAGATTTTGTGTCTTACCTCCACTGACTTGGACGTACATGTAAGTGACTGAATCTTACGTAACATACTTCGGCCATCAATTTGAGTCGACAATACAACGCGAAGTGTGAAATATCTATGCAATAGCAAACAAAAAATAATCAAATAAATAATAATGATTGAAAAATGAATGAAAATATTGCATACCTTTGCTACACGTAACGTTATTTGTATAAATTTGGCTGAAATATAGAAAAAGCAGTGGGGGGAACTTCTAACCATAGATCAGACTATTCGAATATGTTGACTTGACAAACTGCAAATGCCACCTAATCGACTCGATATTGACATTCATGACAGAAAATGTTAAAGTCTCTCTCTCTCTCTCACCTGCTAAAATTGTGAGCCTCCTCTACAGTGTCCGGTAGTTTCCTGTTCAAAGTTTCTGGTAGAAGAAAACTCGAAGCACATGCCAGAAACGCAGCACATCCAAACACTATCAATGGAACGGCTTGGGCAATGTCTCCTTTGATTAGAGATGCCTGTAAGAGAATGAACTACATACAGACTGATTTACCGTTGTACTGTCAGTGTCGTCAGTGTCAGTGTCTTTGTTTAAGGTCCACTAAGTTGAAGCTGATCCATAAACTAATTATTACATGCTCTGGTTCATTAAGAATTATAGACAAAATGTTAACAATCTGATTAAATCCGTTTTTCTTCAGCGACACTTATTAACATTAACTTTCTCAGCACGATTAGGCGACTATTTCATGTATTGTTTCCACTGCAGAAGCTGAGGGTGAGGTTACGGCCGTGTAAAATTTATTTATTAGAAATTTCTCGACACACATATATATACAGACAGTTCAATACATTTGTATACATACATATAACAGCATTCTAATGTATATATATAAGCATCAAAGGATCGGATGGTAGGCGTAGCCTATATTTATCCTTTCCCAAGACGGTGAAATAATGACAGGTTTTTTTTATCGAGTTGCTATATATTTGAGCATACATATACATGTTACTAGTAGGTTTCAAAACAATGTTTATAGAAGAAGAAGAAGAAAAAAAGAAGGAGAAGAAGAAGAGGAAGAAGAGGAGGAGGAAGAAGAAGAAGAGAGCTTGGACTACTCGGTAAATTTGTACAATGCACTAGCAGTCCGGCGGATTATAATTATAATAAGATGGTAAAAGCGGAGATCTATGTGAAGGCAAGGCGCTATTGAGCTGGAGAAAAAAAAATCCATTATCAGACTGGAGTAATCACACAATAGTTTGTTATTCTAGGTGAACGATCAATGTCGGCGGCGTGTCGCAGGTCAAATTAACGGATTTGATTTAGTATGCAACGGTGAAAGACTGGATTTATGTAAGTATTTTAACTGCCTAGTTCAGGATATTATTGCGTTCAGTAATTGCCGACCGATTCATTGTTAGTGATTGCGTGGGTCATTTCAAGTTTAAGTTCTTTGTTGATCGATTTTGTGACCTCATTTGTACTCAATACCGACGGCCGTGTAAAATCGATTTAAACCCGCCAGTAACTTAAAGTTACTGATCGTTCCAAGTCGATACTTCTGTGGTGGTTCTTTTTGTTTTATGTCTTGGTGTTTAAAATATTTTTGTGCTGTTAGCGCCTTATGTATGTTTGCAAATTTTTAGTTAAGGTAACTGAGTGGCCACCTATTGGGAAAATAGCTGCTCATTCGGCTTACGAAATGTTTTCATGGTATAAGTACCTGATTGTTAGTTTGGTTTTTTCCCACCTTGGTTTTTGGAGTGGGAGTCTTTTTCTGATTGCGCATTTTCCTGATCTTTGCCTACTTGTACTTTTCCAAAGAGAAATGGAAATCACACGTACAGATTTGGCAATGTAAGGCGCTATCATGCTGCCCACTCGAGCGAACGCAGAGCTCGTTCCCATGCCGACATTACGGGTGACGGTCGGATAGATTTCCGCGGACCAGACATAAATTGTCTCCCAGCCCCCTGTCACACATAGCTGTCCCAACATGGAGAGGGTGATCAGGAGCCAGTGCAAAGCTGCAAAATGACACGAATATTCACAGTAAGTTTGGCGTGTAATTGACGAAATGTTCGAGCGAAAAAATGCCCATGTGTTGTAAAATGAATTCCTAAGGGTAAGAAAGAAATCGAAAACAGTAGGTACTGAGGCAAAGTCAATTGATTCGTTGAGCATAATTTAGTTTGTTTAAAACGTTATAAATATTTTTACTGGAACATGCGATTTTGAATGTGCTTTGTGATCATTTTAAAATATTAAAACTTGTTTTATACATATGTATAAATGAAAAATCAGAATTTCCCATACATCGCGGGTTTGAACACTGAACCAATCATAATCAATGTGAACGACATATATTTTCAACTATGTTTTTCTTACGTTGATCTTTCTTTAACACTGGCAGTATCGTTAGGACACATGTGAACCCTGCCATAATCATGAAGCATATATACAACCACTTGCGCCCAATCCGTTCCATAAGAGGTATTGAGAACAATTTGGCGGGAAAACCAACGGCGTTTAGTAAAAAGAAGTTTAGGAAATAGTCCCCGCCTAGATTTCCCACGTTTAGTAACGCGCCATAGTATGCCATACCAACGACAAACCTGGAATGGAAACCTAAAATCATTCAACAAAATAGACCTCATACAGTTCATTCAAATGGCATGATGGCTTATATGAATTTATAGACCTAATCGTAAGGATGGCGTTCACTAAAACGCTTAGTACGACAACTTATTTCAATTTTTAAAAGTTGGTCCGTGACATTTCCCCACCTGATCAAAATGTTGTAGAAACCAAATTTAGCCTCATTGACGCTGCTGTGTAAATATAAATTAACTATTATTTTATAATTTAACAAAAAACTTGCTTTCTAGCATCGAAACGCATACTTGAACGCTTAATGTTTTTCCATATAGCATATATAGAGGACATTCAAGTTTTTGGAGTGAATATGAGTTTTATTTCATTGAGTGAAGTGAAAATTTTTTATATTTCATGAGTGCCGAAGGCACGAATGAAATAATAATTTTTCACTTCACGAGATGAAATAAAAGTCATATTCACGACAAAAAATTGAATTTTCTTTTTATTATATTGCATGTAGTCATTGTAACGTTTCGCGCTAAAGCATATGACGTCAAAATCTTAAATGACGTCACTATGTCAAGTCATTACGTCGCTTTTGTGTGTGAACGTTCATTGCGTCAACAATAGCATAGACTATAAAATTTAGTTAAGAAATGAATTTCATTTTTCTGGTGTCCATGGAGCTATGAACCGCAGTGGGTCGCGTGCAAAGTGAATGAACCTTCGGGGTTCATTGCTTATATTTACATTCATTTCTCTCTATCGCTTGTTGAAAAATCACCAAGGCGGTCACATTTACAAGCAAACAAAGTCTCTAGACACAGTGGGTGTTCAAACAGCGGAATGGCGTCGACGTTTACAACGTCCAATCAGATTGGCGAGATTCATGTTTTTTGACGTCAAGTTTGGATTACGTCACTTCGCGTGACACAATGTTGTTCATGGGAGTATGAACACAGATGGACATCTAATATTTCATCTAAGGAGGTTTTAGAACAATGTAAATATTTATGTATAAATTAGAAATAAAACGGTGGAATCGTAATTTGCGTATTCCCAAACCTTATATTTTCACATGTGAAAATAAAACTTTTTTTTTATATTTTCACATGTGAAAATATAACTTTTTCAAATATTGGTTACATTTAATACATATTTCTATATTATAGGAATGAATTTTATTTTTGTTGATTTTATCGAGGCGTAAACTCAGGCGAATCACTCACAAATTAAATAAAGCCCGAAGGGCTTTATGAAAAAGTTTGTCAGAGTGATTCGCCTGAGTTTACACATCGATAAAATCAACAAAAATAATAATTATTCATTCCTTATAATTCCAACTTTGTCTCATTACACTGCATTTGTCTACATTGATTTAAATTTTTATAGCCAGCGGAAGGAAAATAGAGCAAAACGGATCTTCATGAGGCAGCCATCTTGAAAATTTCCAAATCATAAAACACACTTCTTGCAATGAATAGAAGCTATAACTGGCTTGCTATAGGCAGGCTGTCAAAGCGGGAGCTTTAAAACGTCTACCCTTCATTCAAAATTGTGTCGATTTTGAACTGGGGCTCGGAATATTAGAAATTTAAACATCAAATTTCAACACACAACAGGAAGATTAAAACACTTACCATACGATGTTCTGTTAAAAGAAAAGGCTTTCATGTTAATAAAAATTCCAAATATTCATTTCGACGCCTTCAAAACGTGTTCATCCATTGTTTTTATGACGTTTAGATTTGATGACGTCAAAGTCTTCCAAACAACCAATCAGAATGTAGGAAATTAGTAAAGTTGGAATTATAATATTTCATCACTTTTATAATATTTCATCAACTTCAGTATAACCAAAAGCTTTTGCTTTCCACTATCAAAATGCTAGCTGAAAGTTGAAATATTTCCACCTAGCATCTGGCTTACCAGTTGAAACAAATTACAGTTGTCTTAATAGATAATGTTTTGGTTGAAAATAGCTGCCAGATGCGACCTGTTGACGATTCTTCCTCTGACTGTAGTTTATCTAACATTTCATCTGTCAGTTCAATCCCATTTCCTTTTGCTAGTTTAACTAATATCTTTTTGGCCTCAGCTCGCCTACCATTGCTGAGAAGCCATCTTGGTGACTCCGGGATTGTACTGAAAAAGTTATCGATGGTAAACCAAGATCTGGAAATGCTATCAGTTAGTGATGTTACAAGACTTAAATACAGTATTACAAATATTATAGTTCTTTGCGGCCATACGTGTACACCAAACGCATTTTTAATTAAGGAAAATGATTTGTGGTGTTATCGACTGATGGGAAGCGTAACGTCATACTGTTAAAATGTGAACACTGAGCTGGGTGGCTTCCATAATATATTTTTTGTCGAAGATTGTGGTAACTAGGTGGGCCTCTTGGCTTGCAATAGCTGCCCAATGGGCTTGCAATCAGATGTTTTGTTTTCTTTTTTTTGTTTTTTTTTTATTCAGTTTTACGTCCCTTTCAAGCTTTTACACTCATATCGAGACGAATCAATCGGTAGGTGGGGCGAAAACCGGAGTACCCGGGGAAAAACCACCTGACACACCCGCAAGCAGAACATCAGATGTGCACTTTGAATCGGCGCCTAATTGTCTTTTTTCCACCTGGGATTTGAGGGTGGGACTTGCTTCTATATTGCACCTGTTCCTAATAATTGCTTTTTTTACCGTCTTGTCATACATTTTGACTTACCATATGTAGAATATGAATATGACACAAGGAACTGCCATAGAGATTTCGACTTTCTGCCAGTCTCGACACAGGTAAGACATCAAGACAAGATACATTGCCCCGATAGAACCAAACACATGCATTATACACCCTGCCCAGACACGTTTGGACGGTCCGACAAACTCCATTCCTGAAATTAATTGGCTTATGCTTTTCGAAGAACTGTCAAAGCAGCGGTTTATACAAATCAAAGAACGGATTTTTTTTTACATTATCTTTACACGTAAAACTAGCCATTAATCGTAGGACTGTAGAGATTTGTTTTATTCAGACATTGGAACATTCTAAATTCTACGCAAACCATCAAATATACATGATACTGTAAAGATTTTGGATGACACAGACAACACTCGCTGTCCACATTTTTGTATTCACCATTAAATAGAAATATAAGAATTAACTCATTTAAGCCTGACGTCCCTTTTATGGGACATAGGCAAACAGAATAGAAGCCTCCGTGGTTAAATAATGTATAATAAATAATGTACAATGAACACTCATACAGAAACACTCATACAATGTACAACAATCAGTACAAAAAGAAACGCAACTTTGGAATAACATTTTGGCTCGCCACACCAATTTTATTTTTATTTTTGAAAATTTTGGGTATGATATAAATTTTAGGTATGATACAAATTGAAAAAAAAATGAAGATTTTCGCCTTCCCGAGGTGGTTCTTGGAGTAAAATTAAGAAAATAGGTATACCCCTGCATACCCCAGTTTTTTCTATATAAAAGTGGGGTTCAAAGGGGTATACGTACATCACACGGACATGTTTTCGTGATCAATGGTACGAGTCGTATTTTACCAGTGTTTCAAATTCCAATAAATATGTGACCTAAGTTGGCCTTGTCGTAAAATAGGCCAAGATCATCCAAGGGTCATGATTTTAAATAAACTTTAAAGAGCCTCTTATCTAGATGTTTCAAGCCAATTTTTAAAAAACATAAGCGTTCTGGTTCTGAAGAAGAATTTCTTTTGCTATTTTTTGTCGAAGACATCTCAGATCATTTTTGATCTGCATCCGGGTTTTTCACAAACTGCATCTCTTTAAAAAGTACTTTAAGATGATGTTTTTACTATACAAACCATCATTGGTCCTTATTGTTATTCTTTTTAATCGCTTTTTGCGTGACGAAAGCTTTTGCAAAGAAAAATTAAAATCTAAAATCTGTGGATTTTGAAATTTTATGATCCATGCAGGCTATCGTAGAGAAGATGCGAAGATTTTCTCCATTAAATATAGGCGTGTTCGGATCAAAAGCTCTGTTCAACAGAACGAGTCGTTTCGGTCCAGCGACTCTTAAGGACTCGCCGTAAGGACATTTGAAAAACATTTCCTCTCAGTCATGTCTGGAATTGGCTCTGCAAGAAGTATACTGTCTGTCTGTCTGTCCGTCTCTCTCTCTCTCTCTCTCTCTCTCTCTCTCTCTCTCTCTCTCTCCTGCATCATGTACCCTATTGCAGAACAGATATTAATCTTCGACAATAATCTTTTTAAAGATGTTTCTTGTTAGTATTTTTAGCTATTAGCCATGGCAGCCATCCTGGTCATGTGACCTAAACGATTTATACCAACTTTCGATCCTCCTTCCTAAAGATGCTTCGTGTGAAATTTGGGTTTCAGAAAAGAGGTTTCACAGCAGATCTTTGAAAATTGTGGATGACGAAGATGACGGATTGACGGACGGACGAACAGACGCCGGAGCATTACTTTACTATAAGCTCACCTTATAAGTCTAATGACTCAGTTGAGCTATGGGGTTAATCATAATGAACTCCCATATCATTTTCGGTGTTCCATGCATTAACGTTACATGCTATACACCAGGTTGCACCTTCAGTTGAACTACCTACATTTACCGTGTTTACAAGTAAATGATCGTTCCAAGGCAATACTTCTGTTGTGGTTCTAATTGTTTTGTTTCGGTCACGCAGTCGGTGTTATGTACTTTTGTGCTGTGTACGTTTTCATATTTTTAGTTAAGTTCGGGTAAAAGAGTGACCGCCTATTGGTAAAAAAGCTGCTCAATCGGCTTACATTATGTTCCCTTAGTATAAGTACCTTGTTGTCAATTTAGTCTTTTCCCACCTCGTTTTTTGGAGTGGGAATTTCTTTCTGATAACGCCATTTCCTGATCATTGCCTATTTTACCTCTTTACATTTACCTCTTTCAACATTTTACATTTACCCTAAAACACTGCTCAAAATATTTTAAGGAACACTGCACTTTTTTCTCATATTCCGCATTGTGAAACATCACCCGCTTGTTTGAAAAATTTGGTTATTTGTTCCTCGTTACAGTTGATTTTTTCAATTTGTATCATGTTACAATCTATTCTACAGTAGCTTGCTAATCATATATGTAGAAATCCAGTGATATTTTTTCCTATTTTTGGCGTTTAAACCGTTGGAGAAATGGTGTCTACTCAACGAAGTAACCATTAAGACATACATGTTATAGTGCAATATCTTTGACCTTGCCGGTTTACCTTTGACAAACCCAGCGGGCACATGACGTCAGAATGACGTCATATCAACGTCAATGCGACGTCATGACGTCGCATCGACGTCGACCTGACGTCATTCTGACGTCATGTGCCTACTGGGAAAGGTTTGCATAAAATTTGTTGATCGAACTACTTCAAATGGGCGTGTTTCGGCAATGTGATTCTATTATTGTAAACAAGACATGCCAACGTGCTTCACATGGCCCTGGCAAATGTCTAAAGCAAGTAGTTACCATTTTTATGTTTACAAAACTTTATCGCGAGGTTAATCGGCACGGTCAAAACGTTTTACTATAGACAGACAGACAAATGATTTATTAACGTCTCATTTTCATACATACATGAGTATAATAGAATATAAAATACATCATGATTAAGAAATAGATCAGCTCTAGCAGTGAATTGTTGAGTAATAATTCACTGTTTGGAGGTCAGTTGTAAAGAAGATCAAATCACGAGCGCTTAGCGCGAGTGATTTATCTTCTTACAACTGACCGACAAACAGTGAATTATTACTCAACAATTCACGCACTTGAGCTGATCTATTTCGATTCTAACACACAATAAACGGAATAAATGTTGCTGAAACCATCGATATCGTTCAGCTTTCCGCCATTGCATTGCAGATATCCCGCCAAATATTTGACTGTAATGCTGGTATTTACACACACTTATTACGTTTGTTGTGCGCTAAAACGACGTTTCACCGTCTAACGCTGCTTTGTGGGATAGCTGACGTCATAAATGCCGCAAAGTAACGTCACGCTTATTCGACCAGTGAAATTGTTGCACAATATAACACGTTTTTTAACCATTGGCTATATAGGCGAGGTGTGTTAGAATTATCAGATTGAGTTATAAGAGACAAGTTGTAAAACCTTAAGAAGTACAATATACTTTACAGTTATAAAACCTTAAAAAGTACAAATATACTTTACATATTAAAACATATGAAGAGGCAAAGTTTTATACATATTTACATTTATCTATATCAAAACATAATGAATAATATTGGACAACAAGAACAAACACCTCATTGCACCTCAAGAAATAACTCATTGCGCATGCGTCAATTCTACTAAGACTTCCTTCACTTCTTAGCCTATATTTTTTCTTGAAAAACAACAATCTAGGGATCATCGGGCATCAAACTTGGTATATTTTGGTTGTTAATTGGAAAATAAAGCTAGGTTCATTCATCATCAGGTATAAAATTTCGCAATAAACCTTCTTTCTTCGACCAAACCTACCGGCTTTTCCCCACCCACTTCATAAACCTAGGACAAGCGTCTGGATGACTTTGATCAGGAGTGCAACTTCCGGATGATTGAATTACAGGTGAAGATATGAATTTGGTAAGCTTTCTGTGTTTTTTGACAGTTTTGTCCACTCTAGCATCATTTGCTAAGTGCCCCAGCAAAGAAAATCCCCCCAATGATACACATGACCCATTCTCACTACTTAGCCCATGCTTGGCCTCAAGACATCATCAAATGATGTCAAAGCTGAAGAAGCTGTACCGCCTACCCAGACCCACCAACGATTCGAAAGGTACTAGTCTTCTATATATCAGCATTCTCTTGGTTACATTGTCCAACGATGTGCAAATTCAACCAGGACCTAGGATGCCAAAATACCCCTGCGGCAGTTGTGGGAAAGCTGTCCGCAATAACCATAATAGCATTCAATGTGATGGTTGTCAGACCTGGCACCATATAAGTTGCCAGGGCATGAATATTCATACACTCAAAATCCATGCTGACCATGACAGTTATTCTTGGTCTTGTTTAAACTGCGGACTTCCTAACTTCAATACGACATTCTTTGACATATCAGAAACTTCTTTCGAAACCTCAAACAGTTTCACATCTCTTGACATTTCACAACCTCCACTGACATCCACACCCGCAAAGAAATTGTCAAATGCTTTTACCAAGAAACAGCCCCCCAAAAGACTTAAAATATTAAACATAAATTTTCGATCCATAGTGAATAAAGTGCAGGAGTTCAACTGCCTGCTCGATACCGAAAACCCTGACGTTGTCATTGGCACCGAATCCTGGCTGACACCTGACATTTCTAGCAGCGAGGTCTTTCCTGAGGGCTACCAGTCATACCGGGCTGACAGAAACTCTAGGGGCGGAGGTGTTTTTATCCTCGTAAGAAACAATTTTATTTGCTCTGAGCAGCCAAAGTTTAGGACCAAATGCGAAATTATATGGGTTAAACTCGAAATTATAGGACACAGACCGCTATTCATTGGTGCCTTCTACAGACCTCATGAAGATGATCTAGAAAGCCTTCAAGAATTACAAAATTCCATCAGCCAGGTCAGGCAGCATAGTGACAATGTCTGGATTCTGGGCGACTTCAACCTGCCCAAGCTAATTTGGCCTGAGACCATACCTGAACTTAAGCCAGAATGCTCTCGAAATCTGGTTTATGACACATTCCTAGATACTATTGATGACTACAATCTCACCCAAGTAGTCACTGAACCCACAAGACAAGGAAACATTTTAGACCTGTTTTTAACCACAAACCCAACCCTAATCACTGAAGTCAAATGCTCCCCTGGACTTGGTGATCATGACCTAGTCTCAGCAGAGGCACTCCTAAAACCTACCCAGCATAAACAGAAACCCCGTAAAGTTTTGGTCTTTCGCAAAGCTGACTAGCCAAAACTCAAATCCAAAATGAAAATGTTCCAACAAACCTTCCTGACCAACCATTTGGGTAAATCCGCAGAAGAACTTTGGACAGACTTCACTTCCACACTCGACAAACTTTCCTCAGAATGTATACCTAGTAAACTCATCCGAGGCAAATCATCTTTGCCTTGGATAACCCAAGAGATTAGACGCTTAATCCGCAAACGAGATAGCCTTTATAAGGAGAAGAAGAAGATAAATGTGACAGCAAAAAGCTTTTCTCTTTCCTAAAAAATTCTCGACGTGAACAGCAAGGCACACCACCCCTGAAACACGAAAACAAGCTCCATACAGATACAAAAACTAAAGCAAATCTTTTCAATTCACAATTTAACTCTGTCTTCACACCAAAAGAACCTTTGTCTCTCTCACGCCTGGCCGAAATGCGAGTGCAGGATTTGAAAACAGCGGGTGGTCTGTCCTCCGACTCTAATACTGACTCTCAACCGGACAAGACAAGGTGTATGCCAGAGATAATTATATCAGAAAATGGCCTCTTAAAATTATTAAAAAATCTTAAACCGGGTAAGGCAGCTGGTCCTGACAAGTTGAAACCCCTTCTGTTGAGGGAGCTTCGGGAAGAGATTGCTCCCATCCTCAAGATCATTTACGAAAGATCGTTACAGACCGGAAAGCTCCCCGCGGATTGGACCAGGGCCAATGTCATGCCCGTGTTTAAGAAAGGTGACAAGTCTCTGGCATCAAACTACCGACCTATCTCCCTCACTTGCATCCTTTGCAAGGTTCTCGAGCACATATTAGCATCCAATATAGCAAAGCACCTTGATGAGCGGGGCCTCATGTATGATCTCCAGCACGGATTCAGAGAGAAAAGATCATGTGAGACCCAGCTCATCATGCTGATCGAGGACCTTGCGAGGACTGCTGGTGCAGGCAAACAAACGGACATAATCCTCCTTGATTTTTCAAAAGCATTTGACAAGGTTAATCATAGTAAACTTTTATGGAAATTACACCAGTACGGAATTCGAGGACATGTGCTGAGCTGGATCCAAGCCTTCCTTGGGAGTAGGTCTCAGCGGGTGGTTATTGACGGGGAGGAGTCGGAGTCCATACCTGTTACATCTGGTGTCCCCCAGGGCTCAGTTCTGGGTCCGATTCTCTTCCTCGTCTACATAAATGATCTGCCCGAGGAGGTTTGCTCTCAGGTGAGATTGTTTGCAGATGATACGGCTCTATACCTCACCATGGAGGGCAAGGACGACAGCAAGGCACTCCAAAATGACCTAGACATTTTATCAACATGGGAGACTAAGTGGGACATGGAATTCAACCCCTCCAAATGCCAGGTGGTACATGTGACAGGCTCTAAGTCTAAAAGACCAATTAAAACTGACTATATATTGCATGGACAGGTCTTGGAGTCCGTCACCTGTGCCAGATATCTGGGAGTTGACATTTCCAGTGATCTCACTTGGAACTCCCATGTTGACCGCATAACAGGAAATGCAAACAGGACCCTTGGTTTTATTCGCCGTAACATCAAAACAAAAATGCCGAGAGTACGTGAAACTGCTTACAATACCCTAGTCAGGCCACAGCTAGAGTATGCCTCAGCTGTCTGGGACCCCAATACTGATAAACTGATACGCCAGATAGATCAAGTCCAGCGTAGGGCCGCTCGCTGGACAGTCAATAACTTTTGCAGGCAGGCTAGTGTAACTGGGATTATTGAAAATCTAGGATGGCGAACATTGGAACAAAGACGGGCTGACGCCCGCCTTTGCTTGTTTTACAAAGTGGTTCACGGCTTGGTTGCAGTACCCCTCCCGGACCATGTGCAGTACACAAATAGGATATCACGGTACTGCCACTCCATGACCTTTAGGCAGGTCTCCACATCCACAAACTATTATAAATATTCCTTCTTCCCCCTAGCAATAGTACAGTGGAACTCCCTACCTGAGTCAGTTGCAACACTGCAGAGCCTTGATGCATTCAAGGCTGAAGTCTGCAAGTTGCACCACTCGCGCCCATAGATCCCTGATGCCTGTTTTTATCTGATTTTAGCTATTCTTAACTATTTTAACCTATCATCTGTTTTTATCCTTTACTATTTTACTTTAAACCTCTGTACTATAATCCCCTCTTTTTTCTGTCTGCTACTAACAGACGATGCGCGAGCCTGCCTAGAATGTCCGCGAGGGCGTATGGCAGTATATAGAGATAGATAGATAGAACACAGGAATACGCAGCTATAATCCTTGCATTATTTATTGTCGCCTCCCCGTGACCGACCGAATCCCGTTTTAACTGATTAGTTAACGGAAAACGGAACCAATATGACCTTTGCCACGACACGTTTACAAAATAGCATTTTTTTTTAAATAATGTGCCACTATGTTTTCGTGACAAGAAGTATATATACCCGACAAAAAAGAAACGCAACAACGAGATTTTCTCATTAATTAAGTTCTTCATTAATTGCTCCAGTTTTTTAGAAATTTTGTAATTTGATGGCTATTAACCTGGTACGAATGAAACTTCTACATTTTATGCATATGGTTAAATGTGTTTAAATGGTATAAATGTTATATCGATCATGAGCAGTCCGATCGGACAGGAAGCTGCTTTTGGCGTATACCAAAATTCTGACAGGTTTAAAGACAAGTATTAAAATTAAGGCGGTTGGCATGGTGTACGTACTGTGAATATTGCCACTTTATGACCTACATGCTATGCATTGACACCTATTTGGGACATCTTAAAACTTGCACCACACTCGAAAAAGTATAGAATCAGAAAGTGGGAGTTTAATGTACCCACTGCCTTGTATATAAGTACATGTACCTTGCAAATGCATGTTTCTCTTCCAATTTATCCAATTTTATAAATTTGCATCTGAGACTAGCAGTAATAATTGAAATGACTATTTTTATATATTTCCTATATATATTGTTTCTCATGCAACGCGCACATGCCTATGACAATGTTAAAGTTATGTTATGATCCTCTTAAACAGACTAGAAAAAGTGCCTTGAGAGGCACGTATACCCCCGGCTGGTAGCTACCCACCCCCACCCCTAAGCCCACCTCCCCCGACCCAGACATGCTTACTGACACTCACATTGGACCTCAATTCCTGAATTAAAGAGAGCACCCTCAACAAGTACATCTTAAAATTTGTATTTGCAAAAAGCACTAAAACCATTGGGAGAGGGGTGTATTAGAATGACAGACCAATTATAGAGCAGTATACAGAGCTGACTTGTATACTCAATCTAGGACTTGATCGCGGACATTGAGGGTCAGGTCCTCGGTCCTAGATGGAAAATAGAATGTCATTCTTCAATAATATTAAATATTAAAAAAAAATAAATAAATAAGATGTCCATCATGGTATATAATTATCATATTATAAATGTGTCCTAGATTTTGACCTCTAGCCCCACCCCTGGGGACGGTAACCAGGTTTGGTGACATTGAATATGAAAGCAAACCCTAAAGCGTATCTATGAACTATATAAGAATACATTCCTATGATTGTTTGTTAAGATATGAACTTATGAGAAGAAACATTAAAATTGTAAACAGCACATTTTAAAGGTGACCTAGATTTTGACCTCCAGCCCTACCCCCGGACATGGACCCTGGGGTCCGAACTCATGGAAACAAAGCAAACCCTATAGGGTACCTATGGTCCAAATATGAATAGTTTCTGACCATTGGTTCATGAGATATACACCTCTAGAGAAACTTTAACCAAAACTTTGACATAAATTCTATGAACGTTCCGGAATTACGAACGAAGAAACGAACTAACGAACGAACATACGAACGGACGAACGGAAAAGCGAAAACTATATACCCGTCGGCATAAATGCCGGGGGTATAAATATATTAATCAAATACATTTGTTGGTATGTGAATATATTTGATTGAAAAACTGTGACTGGTGATCTTATGAAGACGGTTTATATGAGAAATATTTCCAGAGAAACCCCAACAAAACAAATATCAGGCGCAAGAAAACACAGTAAGATGTAAATGGACAGTAAGAACAGTTTTGAACAGCTATGAAAGGAATAGCGTCTATCTAATCATTGTTTTAGTACTTTAAATGTAAAGCGAATCTGGTGCATGTTTTAAGGTATCTAAAATAGATGTCCATGAATGGCATTCAGGTCAGAAAGTGGCAATATTCACAGTACGTACATCAAACCAATCGCCTAAACTTGCAAACTTGACTTTAAATCTGTCAGAATTTTGGTATACGCCAAAGGCGGCTTCCTGTCCGATCGGACTGCTCATGATCAATATAAATTTAATACCATTTTAACACACATACACATATGCACAAAATGTGAAAGTTTCATTTGAACCAGGTCAACAGTCATCAAGCAATGGTCGATGCAATGAAGATGAAGAGGCCAATTTATTTTGCGACATGTCACGGGTATGTTATTTTTGAAACCGAGCTGTATATCAATGCAACCGGCAAATATGTTTTGAATGTGATTATTCAACGGTACCATCAATTCAAGTTTCGGGCGTTTCAATCTTGAAGCTGCAATAAAGATACTCATGTATTTTTTCTAAGCTTGTGACGTTGCACTCCAATTTGATCGGCCATGACAGTATCGGTTCAGTATCGGTTCAATAAAATTATGCTTGCTTGAACGTTTCAAGGTTTACAAGGTTTATCTCCAGTTTGCAATTGCCGTTGAAAAAATGTGTCAAATGACTTGAGCTGCAAATGCCTTTAGAACCCGTGTTATATAAATG
Organism: Rugalucina vietnamica; assembly: GCA_964017185.1. Lineage (NCBI taxonomy): Eukaryota > Metazoa > Mollusca > Bivalvia > Lucinida > Lucinidae > Rugalucina > Rugalucina vietnamica. The sequence goes on from OZ024869.1 coordinate 841,583, forward strand.
CAGATAAAAAGTGGAGAGAATGTGTGGTTGTTTACCTTCAGGTATGCTGGAAAGAAGTAATCGTTGTAAAGAGAATGAAAAATGGTGAAATTTTAATGCGACTTTAACATTTGACCCCATATGATTTATAGCAAATTTTCTGGAGCAAAGTTTTGATAGTTGGTTTTAAAAGAAATGCAATACAAGCCTTAATAACATGTCTTTGATAGTATATAATTAAATTGTGCCATAACGTGTGATCTTTTTGAAAAATCTATGAACGATACCCTTGCTTTTCTTATTTTGTCGGGTATAGTTAAACGGTATAAATCGCTACCGGTGAGATAGATTTAAACAGTATGTACAGCCAGTCAACAATGTTGAATACAAAAACAACAGACATTCTTAAGTCTAATCTTAAATATATCTTCAGGATATCGTCACTGTGTTTCACCACCAACATGGTGTTAATAATATTTTCTACAAAAAAGTTTTATTGTTTACTTAAAAGTATAAATCAATTAGATCTATAATCTTTACACTGAAAATAATAACTTCTCGTTTACCTCTCTTTGTATTATTCGGCAAATAGGTTACTGTATGGGCAGTACCTCATGAATACTTTATTAGACCTATACTATTTTAAATATAGGTAAAAGCTAAATGTAAACAGATAAAAGATTCAACTCACAGGATTCCGTCAGAAAATAAGAATGAAATAGGAATTTGCCTTATTCACTGGATTGGACCACATTCGGGTAGCTGATCTCTAACGGAAAATATGTGACAGTGGGCTATGTTGACTGAGTTCGCCTATTCTATAATCTTCCCACTTGAACAGACTGACTAGCCGACCACGCCGAGATTTGAATAATAAAGTTGCCGCCTATACAGTAACCTATTAGCCAAATAATACACAATCATTTCCATCGTCGAAAAGTCGGTTCAATTCCGACACTTTCCTTTCGACTGGCAAAATAAAATCCAATAATACATCAACTGACAGCAGTCATTTTAAATTAAAATCGCTACTGCCAGACATCTGACAGTAGCCCTTTCCTTTTCGCAATATGGCGAAGTGCATGAATTTTCCGCATATTCCCAAATGCCATCTTCCCATATTCAACCACATCACAACCGAAATTATCAACCTCTCTGATATTTGCACCAGCAGCAATCAATATGTTCAATCTCCTCGATTTACGACCGGTAAAGAGCAAACATGCCATCAGAGGGGTCATGCCTTCTTTGTCCTTTGAATTCACATTCGCACCAAAGTCAATCAGCATTTTGATAGCAGGGCATATAAATATATCTGCCAGAGGTGACTGAACATAATGGTGTAATGGACTTTTCCCAGCAATGTCTGGTGTATTTGGGTCGGCTCCATTGGATAAGAGTGTGTACAAAACATGTTGCGCTCTACTATTCAATTGTTCAATTGTCAAGAAACATTCCCTACTACCAACGCCTATTGTACGTTCCATTTCATCTACAAAACCACGGTATGTGGCGGTCAATCTGTTATTCCAAAAGTATCCATGCCTTTGTAGTGTTATTACTTTTGAAACATCATTTCCCGTGTAAATGACATATACAAGGGATAGCCTATGGAGTTTATCTGAGCTCAGTATCCATGTAAGGCATGTACATCCAACCATGTTTCTTACATTTGCGTCTGCTGTGAACGACAACAATACTTGTGCTGTGTTTGGCATCAGACTTGTGCATGCGACCTCTAGCAATGTACCAGTGCATCCTTTGTAAAGCATATTGACGTCCATTGATTTTTTCATTATTATGTCTTTTATTTTGGAGATTGCATTTTGGGTTTCATCATCTACTGTTGCGATATGTGTGAACAATATATGGGCAGCGTCCGTGTCACTCCCAATGTCTCCAAGCAATACAATTTCCCCCAACAGGTGAAAGCCAACCTGTTTGTGGCGAATCTGACTTTCAATGACATTGATACTTGTTCTGTTATCCTTATTTTTAATGTTAACATTGCCACCTCTTTGTAATATCAACTTGAACAAGTAGGCTTTCCTTTCATCGCTCATTGTAGCTCTAGCTAGTTTATGAAGCGCAGTGTTTCCGTTTGCATCTTGTGTATTCACACTTTTTGAGCTCTGTATTAGCAATTCGATCAATGCATCATCCCATGCTCTGTTTCGAATTGCCGTCATTACAACAGTCTCTCCATTTAAGTTCACATGGTCAACGCCAGCATCTTTTGAAAGAAGACAAAACGACAAGTACAAACACACATGAAACCCGTTTGTTTGATCTAAGTTTTGTTTTCCGGAGCATAAATAGTGCAACGCAGTCATTCCTGTATTATCTAACTGATCTACGGAGCTCATGTTGTCTGCCAACAAGTAGACTGATTGGGGTTTTAATCGTCGTTGTCTACATGCTACATGCAGAGCTGTCTTCCCATGTCTATTCAGCTGAAGCACATCGGTATTCTTTGCCAACAGGCTTGTTATAATTTCCAACAGATCAGTGTCGTTAGATATATAGTCAGCTGCTAGATGCAATAACGTATTGCCTTCTCCATCTTGATGGCCGATAAGAATACCGTGTTGTATAAGATAGTCTATAGACTTGATTTTACTTTGCTTACAAAGCAATTTGAAAATTTGCATGTCAGAGATTAATGTCTTGAAGAAAGGCTGCCGGCTTATTTGCTGTAGCAAAACAATCAATATGTCGTCATTCAACCAATTCAAAACTTGCAGAATATCCGACTTTCGTAGCACAATCTCGTGTGCCTTACGCATGTCGTTCTCAAGCAATCGAGATGCGATTTCCATTTTAATCTGTGTCGATATTTTAGAATTAAACAACACATCCTTGCAATTTACTTTCACAAGTCCTTCTTGTTCTAATGACATGACCGATTTAGCAATTTCACATGGAGGTCTGCCTGACCTTATTAGCTCTGTAACCAACTCCTGCTTAACACTTTGTAGCTCATTTCTGTACTTCACCAATTCAACGATAATGACATTGTCACTATTTGTTTCATTAACAGCGTAAGATATGATGTCCGAGCCTTTAAGGAATAAATCCTTTGACCTGCTCCATAACATTTGGACAATTATCAGCTTTGTTTGAGTTTTCCGTTGACTTCCAACACAGTGGTGTAACACAGACATATTCTGCACATCTGTGTTAAAAATGTCAGATTCTTGTTTTAGACAGTATTCAAAGATGTCAGCTACAATACTTTCGTTCGCGGCTGCAATCATTAACGGGGTTACTCCGTTATTATCTGGATATACAAGACTGCAACCAGCGCACAACAAGGCATCAAGAACATCTTTAAACACGTCTAAATTCGTTGCTTGGCACATCATTAGGCAATGCATTAGAGTCCATCCTGAATTGTCCTTGGCGTTGAGATCAATTGTGTCTTTTAACACACCGCTGCACTCGGTTTGAGCTCGAACAGCTTGGATGACATACAATGTCGTTGTTAGAGAGTCGGCCATCAAAAGTCTAAAAAGAACGTTTTGACCAATATCGTTTTTTCTATCAGGGTTAGCTCCTGCGTCAATAAAACATTTGAAGGTAAAGTCTGATCTGCATTCGGACAAAGGAACATTTCCGCTATGGTCAGCAATATTGATATCTTCACCAGATTCTTTCAAAATCTGTATAAATCTTAAAACAGATTCGCTCTTCGTTCCTGAGTGAGCAAGATAATGAAAATATCCTCTCCCGGTATTGTCAACTAATCGTGGTTTCCGATTCTTTATGCAGAATTCAACAAACTGCTGAAATAGACCGGTACGTAATGAAAGTATTGTCATGCTACATAACGCAAGCATTGCCGGAGAAATGCCTTCATTATCCTGCACATTGATATCTCCTCCAAGCGAAATAGTTGTTTCGAGGACTATTAATTGACGTTGTATCAGCAGTATGTCTATATGTCGGTTAAATTGTATTTTCATTACACGGTAAAGGAAAGTCTGTCCATTTTCATCCAAAGCGTTTAATGATTGAATCTCTGACACTTTTGTCAGAAATACATTGCACAAGCTGCAATATTCTTGCATTTCCGTACCATCCAAAAGAAGATAAGGAAACCAAATACTTTCTATACTGAACTCTAGGCCAGCATTCCGTTCGGTGTTATAAATTGTATATAAAAATGTGTCTATGCATGTTTTTCCATTCCATATACCTCTGAGATCCAATCCTGCTTCCAGCAAGAATTGAAGCACCTTATACGCGAACTGCTGTGTACTGAGCATACGAAACACAATGTGAGGCATTCTTTTACCATTTATCCATACACTTTTGTTAATTTCAGCACCATTTTCAAGAAGTACCTTCAAACACTCAACGCCTGAGGCAATGTGTATGAGTGATAGTCGACAGTGGTCACCCAGCAAAGGAACAAATTGTGTAAAGTTGTAGTTTGCTAGAGATATAGAGTCTCTGTATTTCTCATAACAGCATGGTGTTAAATGAGCCTGGCGTGTTTTGTCGTTACCATCTGATATAGGTTCGGCATTTGCTTGAAGCAACTCTGGTAGAATTTCAGAAAAGTTCAGCTCAACAGCAGCGATTAGGACAGCTGGTATGTCATTGACAAATATATTGGCACCGTTTCGAAGAAGTAGTTTCGAAATCAACACATCCCTTGTTTCAACGGCACAAAGAAGTGGGCTATATGCATCAAAATGATCCTGAATTCCTTCTCTTGTAACATAGTCTAAAATGCAGTCAGCATAGTGCATGGCTTGTCCGCATGGGATAACAAAATTTACATCCGCACCCGTTTCTATCAGCCTAAGTATCCATGTTTCAGACGGCAAAAAGAAACAGGCACATATGAGAGCTTGAGACAAAATCTCTTTCAGCATGTTGTCATTCAATTGGCCAGATATATCAGGATGACTTAAGATTTTCAGGAGCGTGTTTTCTTTTTGTAAGAGCATGAGTGTCTCCAGAAAATTCAAACCAAACTCTTTTTCCTCAAATAGTAAATTGTCCCCCATTGTGTAGGAAACGTTTCGAGCTGTAAAGAAGTCCCTTGTCATATGGTCTGGAAGGCCTAATATATACAAAAACCACTTGTTTAGAAATATATCATCGTCCCATGCCTGATGTTGGCAAGCTAGCCATGTATTTCCATTCAGTATTTCTCGTGTAATTCTCTCCACAAGTGCACTTGAGCAAAAGTTGGGAAGCACAAATAAACTTGATTCAATGAAAGAACCATCTAGTGTATATCCATGAAATCGTGTATGTTCTACTAGAAACTTCAGCTCAATTTCCTCAATGGCATGTAGGGGGTTGTCCTTAATAAAGATCAATGCAACATTCTCTCTTATAGATTCGTGTGAAAAATGGTAAGTATCATCCAAATCTTCGGAAATGTACGTGTTTTTCAAACTATTCAAAGCTTTCTTCAATTCTGACTGTGCATAGTCAGATGACAATCCCGCCGCTTTGAAAATCATACTGACTTCCTTTGACGGATCTGACATACAAATCTGCTGGAGCTGACTTTCAGTTAGTTTGCTGTTGAACAATACAAGCAATAGAAGACAATACTTTATTTTGTCATTTTCTTTAAAGTTCAGTATTTCTCGGCAAACATACTCCATTGGGTTTTCGAAGAAGTCAACTCCTTGTTCTCTCAAAAAATGATTCGAGCAAAATAGCTCTACACAGTGTGGAAATCCGTGGGGTGATATTACGTCATCGTAAACGCAGAGAGGAGGCTCACTAGTAACATTGTACTCATTTGCATATTTTGTCCAGATCTCTTCTTTTTCTTCAGTCGATAAGTGATATCTTTTGACCGTAAGATTTACAGAAGATTTGGACTGAAAACATGAAAATTTCTTTAGCTTGGATTTCACATCATTGAAAACATGAGCTCTGCTGGTGCAAATAACAACAAGGTTTCCCTTCCTTTCACGGACAACACTTTGCATTATTTCTAATATAGAAACCCATTCATTTACCTTTCTTTCATCGACACACATACTACCAAAAATATCATCAATAATCACAAACTGCTTTTCAAGCTTGTTCTTGTCAGGGTTGCTTTCGTCACCTTTTCCTTTTACCATAGTTTTCCAGTCCTGCGCGCTCGTTACAATAATCGGTTCAAATCCCTTTTTGTGATACTTCAGCAACAGGTGAGCTGCCATATATGACTTCCCATCTCCAGGTTTCCCAGTTAGCAACGCCCAATGACCATCATTAATGATGTCTTCAACCTCGCGGAAAGCATGTGTTTCAACAAACAGATGGTCTTTCCTTTTGTAGCTCTCGACGACATTTGCGATTTGGTCTGCAATACAAAAAGAGCATATCTTGTTCCTGATGTACAAAATAGGCTTTGATGATTCATTGACTAATTATAGATTCACCACGAGGAGCTAAGAACTAAATAAATGTTATGAATCACTGCAGAAGCTGAGGGTAAGGTTATGACCATGTAAAAAGGTACAAGTAGGCAAAGATCAGGAAAAGGCACACTCAGAAAAAGATTCCCACTCCAAAAACCGAGGTGGGAAAAAACCAAACTAACAATCAGGTACTTATACCATGAAAACATTTCGTAAGCCGAATGAGCGGCTATTTTCCCAATAGGTGGTCACTCAGTTACCTTAACTTAACTAAAAATATGAAAACATACATAAGGCGCCAACAGCACAAAAATATTTTAAACACCAAGACATAAAACAAAAAGAACCACCACAGAAGTATCGACTTGGAACGATCAGTAACACAAAGTTACTGGCGGGTTTAAATCGATTTTACATGGCCATAACCTCACCCTCAGCTACTGCAGTGGTTCATAACATTTAGTTAGTTCTTCGGTCCTCGTGGTGAATCTCTAACTAGTCAATGAAAAAAACAGTTTATGTCCGCCATAAAACCGGTTTACGAGGGCTGTCCCAAAAGTTCCATTACACTCACTGTTTTGCCACAATAAAAGCACGTCAGAGCTAACAACACTTATGATCACCAAGTTATATATCTAAGGGCTTTTGGTGCAAATTTTCGTACTGCTACGTGCATTTGTTAAAATGCAGCGGAGGTTTGAACCTTTGTTCCCCTACTGCACCGGAGCAGGTTTAATGACGTTGCCGTTAATTCTGACTTTTTCTTAATATTTTGCCGTTTGGATAAATATACTACAAACAAAAAAATCTATTTCAAAATTAGATTTATATTTAGCTAAACGATACTGTTGCATATATTTGGAAATCTGAGTAACATATTTATAAGCAATTCGTCAAAATAATGCTATAAAGATCAGCCATGCAAAATAAGAATAATTAATCAAATGCTATCCATGTTAACAAATGTCCATGTTTCATTTGGTCAAGTAATATTACTGTTAGCTGATATATCGTTTTAAAAGGAGGTGTTGTGTTATAGTATTGAAGTCACAAACTTATATCAACCTAAACATTTGCTTGGTTTCCATTAAAGAACATATTTTAGATGTTTAAATATAACGACCCTGTATTTTTGCTCCGCATTTTTTGCCGACGTCGTAATTTTGTCGTTGAATTTTTATAGGTAAGCTATTTTATTTGTCACCCAAAGTTTTAAATCGTTCTCAAATTTCATAACATTATCACTAAATGATGCCCATAGAATAGTAGTAAGGCTGGTATATTTTTCTAAATGATCACGTTATACCTATGTGGATTTAGCAGTTTGCAAAAAATAGAAATTACGAAAACATTTTGCATAATTTGACTTGCTCCGGTCATGCCTACTCATGGTTACCAAGGTAACTGTAGCAGTGAGGTCATTGAAGTGAGTATCATTTTGTACAGTAAAATAAGTTCCAATATGGCCAATTATTCTGCATGAGTAACTGTTGATGGTTCCAGCTATGCGTTTAAAATATAATGTATGTATAACGGGACTTTTGGGACAAGCCACGTATGTCCACCAGTAATTTTGTTTTACTGATCCTTCCAAGGCGATACTTCTGTGGTGTTTTTTTTTTTTTTTTTTTTTTTTTTTTGTTTTTGTTTTTTTTGTTTTTTTTTATGTCTTGGTGTTTAAAATTTTTGAGCTGTTGGCGCCTTATGCATGTTTTCATATTTTAGTTAAGTTTAGGTAACTGAGTGGCCACCTATTGGGAAAATAGCTGCTCATTCGGCTTACCATATGTTTTTATGGTAACCTAATTGTTAATTTAGTTTTTTTCCCACCTCGATTTTTGGAGTGCGAATCTTTTTCTGTTTGCGCCTTTTCCTGATCTTTGCCTACTTGTACCTATTTGTTTGCCCTTGACGATTCATTGACTAGTTAGAGATGCATTACAAGGGCCTAACAACTAGCTAAATGTTGTGAACCACTGCAGAAGATGAGGGTGAGGTTAGGGCACTGTAAAATCGACTTAAGTCCCCCAGTAATTTTATATTACTGATCGTTCCAACGTAATACTTCTGTTGTGGTTCTATTTGTTTTATGTTTTTTCGTCGAATTTTTGTGTTGTTTGAATCTTATGTACGTTTGAATAGTTTAAGTTAAGTTCGAGTGAGTGACCGCCTATTGGGAAAAGGTACAAGTAGGCAAGGAAGAAGTATCGCCTTGGAACGATCAGTAACACAAAGTTACAGGCGGGTTTAAACCGGTTTTACAGGCGCCTAACCTCACCCTCAGCTTCTGCAGTGGTTCATAACATTTAGTTAGTTCTTCGGTCCTCGTGGTGAATCTCTAACTAGTCAATGAATCATCAAGAACAAACATATAAATCAAGATAAACATCCTGATGAATCAAAACCCAGGACTCACAGATTGAGTAAGCTGCCCGACGATGGGGGAGATCCCTGGGCGCCGAATTACCTATTAACTCCGGAGCAAAAGAAAAACACCCGTTTGACCCCGGTGGGCCAAGCAACGGACAAGAAGCTCCGGCCCCAACCAACTAAAATGAATAGCTTTAAGTCGGGGCCATCATAGAGTCTGACGCCCGACCCACCGGCGTGCAATTAAAGAAGGCAGCATAGTTATCAACCATGATTGGGTTAAAAACTAAGCATATAGACTGTCGCATAACATAGTAGCTGCTCACTCGGCTAACGATATGTTTTCTAAATATAATTACCTAATTGTCAATTTAGTTTTTTTCCACCACGATTTTTGGTGGAGTGGGAATTTCTTTCTGATTGTCCCTTTTCCTGATCATTGTCCTCTTGTATCTTCTGATTTAACCCAAACATACACGAATAATGAACGACCAAACAAGCCCGCAGAATTTTTTTATTTATCCAAGATTCAACGTAAAAACGACAAATACATTACATGTAAGCAAGGCTTTCGATACCATACTAATCAGTATTTTAAAGGGTCTTCAGAAGTCAGGCTAGAGAATAGGTCCATGAGACAAGTTCGTATTCGGTGTCAGATCTGCCTTTCTGCCTTTGTCACTGGAGAGGATGAAATTCCAGGAAACTTTCCATGAATATTTGAAGGTACAAGTAGGCAGTGATCAGGAAAAGGCGCAATCAGAAAGAAATTTACACTCCAAATTAAAATCTAAAATGACAATTTGGTACAAATACTTAAATGTTATTTTGTAATTAGGGCGTTAGTTGTGTACTTCACGTCTTACTAAACGGTGTAAGTCAATGCTGTGAAGGTTTTCTTTATTTTGTCTTTAAAAATTCACGGCCACATAAAAACAACAACTATACTTAAAGAATTAAAATATGCAACACATTAAATTTCAATTTTAACGTATGTATCTGATGTTTTGATAAAATCCTTTTATGAAATGACCTACTGACTGCCTTTTGCACGTGATGGAATGAGAAAACGTCATTTTATTTTAAAAAAGTAAGGACAAATCGTCAAAAACTATGAAAAACGCAAATTGTGACGTAAACGTCGGGGCGAAGGTGAAAACGCCAAATTCTTTGCATGTAGGTTACGGGACGTCGACTTCATAATGTGCAATAAAGTCCAGCATCATTGCATACTTAGGTGCCGTCCCATGTTGCGTTAAATTAAACGGAATGCTGAAGTTTACAATAACAAAGAATGAGTAATAATAAACGTCATTTAAATTATTCAGTTTTGGTCATTTGTACCTAAACGGTGTATATCGAACCAACTTACGAAACGTCGTGCGTGACAGTGACGTCATAGGTACCGTAGAAATGGGTCATCGGAGCGTTTATTTTGATGTTCGTTAAAGAAAATATGACGTTATGTAAAGGAGCAAAACGGATTATATGCTTTGAGTAAACACTCGATTTAGGCACTGTAATCAAATGTATGGCAAGTGATCATTTTTAAATCAGAAAATTTGAAAAACATAATGAGAGTCTTTGAAATGCAGGATGTTGGATTTTGACGTTATTATGGACGTCTGAAGTTCAAAGGTCATAATGTTTACATAAATAATCATTTTATTGAATAAAGCGCATGCCGAAAAAGTTTTATTGGCTTTTGACTCAGTTTTTTTCGATTGACATTGGTGACGTTAAACGTCCCATAACATAACCAAATGTTACCAACTGATCAATGATTACATCTGCAATCACTTTTAAGGGCTTTGGAAACAAAATAATGGTTTTGGTTTCAAATTTGACGTTTACTGATCATGGTAACAGGGTGTGCTATTGTAGGTCAGTGTGGTTACGCGTACGTCATTAAGCATACGTAATCGACATTGTGGCTCAACCTGTTGCAATTTGACGTTTAGACATTGCTACCATATAATTAGCTCAGTAACGCCACATACTTGCATTACAAAGCATGTTTTTAGTGACCTAAAGTGTTTATTGCGTTTTTATTCGTTTAGTATATGAACTGTTCGGCGAAATTGTATTTTGTCTGAATCCGTGCTACAACTATCCATGAACATTACCCTCTATATCCGACGTATGTGACATACGTCGGATATAGAGTATCTTACACTCGTGGTCATTTCAGATGAAATTAATTAAACGAGCCATTGAAATGACCACGAGTGTAAGGTTCGTTTTATCGTCTTAAAAAATAGAATTTTATCGCCTTAAATGTGGACATATTTTCATTGAACATTTACATTGTTGTTACGGACGTTGTCATTGACGTTACGTACTCCTGAAATAAAATGTTAATACACGTGTATACATAACACTTTTTACTAAATGACGTTACCCTTTGAAAACAGCGATGTCGATGTTTTAATTTGAACATGTATGATTTATGTTAAATTTGGACTCACATGTATGATTAAGATACTCTAACAGCACGACTTTTTTAAATCATGTTACATCAGAATAACGTCCGTTTCATGATTATTTCAGTTATATCATGAGACGGGCCAATCAATAGGTGGGGTGAAAACGGGAGAACCCCTAAAAATCACCTGTCACACCCGCAACTAGAACTTGGCGTGTCTCACATGTGCCCAGTCGAAGCGAATAATTAAACGTGGTAATGAAATTGGCGCTCTTAACAACTCGGCCACGGGGTCTAGACTACGGTGACAATAACTGCAGATCTACAAGTCGTCCGCCGCCTCCGAGCCGGGTACCATTCTCTCCAGCTTTAGTTCACGACCGACAAAATAATGAAGTGAACCGAGCTAAGGCCCGATTATCGGACTACGGTGACGACTGCCCTACTTTTGACATTGTTTATTTTTACCTTACCTTTAAAATTGTCTATTAAATCTCTCTCTGTTTGTTTGAGGTGATGGTGGTGTACTTCTGCTCTATGCGCAATTGTTACGTTTCTGGAGTCTTTCACAATCGTTGCTTTTTTGAAAGATTGGGCTGTATTTCCTGAAATATTCATTGAGCGTTAAATAAAATCATTCACAGTTTTTGATTTATTTACACTTCAAGACAAAATCTGTCGTGTGGCTTATCTCTTTTTTCAAAAGCAAATCCCAGTCACAGATTTCCGTTCTACATGTTACATGTTGGTACCTATATTATACGTATTTTTAACATGATTTACCTTATTTCTTGTTTATATCTGTGTGTAAATGAACCACTGCGGAAGCTGAGGGCGAGGTTAGTTGCCTGTTAAATCGGTTTAAGCCCCCCAGTAATTGTATATTACTGATCGTTCCATGGCGATACTTCTGTTGTGGTTCTACTGTGGTTTTAATAATTGTTTTGTATTTTGGGGTCGATTTTTTGTGCTGTTTGAGCCTTATGTACGTTTTCATATATATAGTTCAGTTCGGATAACTGATTGGCCGCCTATTGGGGAATAGCTGTTCACTCGGCTTACGATATGTTTTCTAGGTATAAGTATCCAAGTGTCAGTTTAGTTTTTTTCCCACCCCATGGTTTATGGAGTGGGAGTTTTAATTTCTTTCTCATTGCGCCATTTCCTGATCATTGCCTACTTGTACCTTTTTAGTGAATAATGTTTGATACTTTTAATTTTAATTTAGTGCTCTACATCAAACTGCCAATACCAGTATGTAAACACTGATGGGACAGCAGACCGTCCTCATTTTAAAGTTCATTTATGATATGGAATTAGCACTCACTAGCAAGCAAATTTTGTCCAGTTGACGTCTGTTCTCTAGTTGCGATTGTCCTCGTATTGTCACTCTCAGAATCACTTGCTGAACTACTTTGCGAATCACTGGACGAATGATCATCGTGGCTGGTCCTGAAATATTGTCATTAGAAAAGCTTGCACATGCAATATACAGAGATGTTATAGCTGTAAAAATTTCAAAATTTCATCGGTATACATATATCGATATTATGCTAAAAACATCGATTGTGGGTACACGTTACCGCAACGAAAAGAAAAAGATTTTGGGTAAGGAATCCGAGGATTCTGATCCACTATTAAATGGTTTATTTTACATCAATACAAGTCATAAGAGTTATTTTCACCTGTCTATTTCTGTACATTTTTGCATGTTCTTTGTCTCTATTTGTTTTAGGAAGGTTAATATGAATTTTAAAATTAAACCAACCTCGTTCTTTGGGCTTTAGCTGTCATTGCTCCCTTAGATAATGGTTGCACTTTGTTTCTATTATGTTTAGTCCCCACACCACGAACAAGAGACGATACATCTTTGCGCACAGCAGGCAGTATCATCTTGTTTCTAACTCCCTTCACACATAGTGTCTCAGTATACACGGGTGATTCATCTTCTGAGCTGTCAACTCTATTCGAGGTTGTACTAAGGTATGTCTCGGCATCGGAGTTTGTATTTTTCAGGCTTGTAAAATCGTAAGTCGTTCCGGCATTGTCCAATACATCGTGTTGTGAGTTCAATGGTAATTGAGATGTTTCACCTTCTTTCGAGATGGGCTCATCGTTGTTAATAACATTGTCAAAATTTGTCAGCGCGTCGTTTTTACTGTCTCGTACCGCAAGACCTTCACATTTATCCGTCTGTTCACTTCCTAACTGATTCAGCGTGTTTATTCCTACCTTTTCATTATGCATCTTTGACAAACTATTTGGTGTGTTTAAAGCTGTTTTTGTCTCACCAGTCTGTGTCCTTTCTGAAATATCCCATGTACTGAAAGGTGTTTCTCTCACATACGTCTGCGCACTTTCTAAACAACCCGGCGTGTGTATGTGCTTGGTTTTTGTTTCATCAGTTTCCGACCTTTCTGAACTATTTGCTGTACTTAAATGTGTTTGTCTTTCATCAGAAAGCTCTCTTTCTGAACTATCTGGTACGTTTGTTTGTGTTTCTGACTCACCGAAATTATCCGACGTGTTTAAATTTGCTCCTGTCTCATACGTTTTCAACCTTTTGGAACTATCCTGTGGTTTTATAGATGTTGCTTTTGTCTCAACAGTCTTTTCACTTTCTGGAGTATCATGCATGTTTATGGGTGCCTTTGTCACATCAGTTTCTGAACAGTCAGTGGTATTTACAGCTGTTTCTGTCTCATCAATTCGAGTTTTGTCTGAATCTAACGTGTGATCAGTTTTCGTAACGATATCCGTGGATAGTTTCTTTGTATTTTCTTCAACAAGTATGCTCCCATCATCCCCTGCATCTCCACTACCTTTCTCTTTTGGGAAATCGGTTTGAATTCCGAATTCGAATTTTCGTCTATGTCCAGGTTTGTCTATACAAGCTTCTACTTCATTTGGACGCATGTGCTGGAGCATTTCTAACGAATCCCAACCATCTTCCTCGAACTTGTGGGCATACTGCCCAAGTCCTAGACCTCTCAGCCAGTTACGAACCTCCTCCATCGTTTGTTATGGATTTATCAACCTACGTCATGTTTTTTGTCTTATTCCAGTTGACAAAGTTGTTTCAATTTCATGAGTTTTATTAGTCTGCGCCCTTTCTGAACTGCTTGGTGTTTTATATTAATTTTTGTATTTGACCCCTCCCTTCGCGTACACCTGACTACCTGTAATTAACATTTCCATAATAGTTTATAAACATACTTTAACATACATACACGAGGACCGAACTACTAACTATTAAATGTTGTGAACCATTGCAGAAGCTGAGGGTGAGGTCAGGGCCCTGTAAAATCGATTTAAGCCCGCCAGTAATTTTATATTACTGATCGTTCCAAGGTGATACTTCTTTGGTGGTTCTTATTGTTTTGTGTCTTGGTGTTTAAATTTGTGTGCTGTTTGCGCCTTATGTATGTTTTCATATTTCTAGTTAATTTTTGGTAACTGAGTGGCCATCTATTGGGAAAACACTGCTCATTCGGCTTACGATATGTTTTCGTGGTATAGGTACTTGATTGTTAATTTAGATCTTAGTCCCACCTCTGTTTTTGGAGTGGGAATCTCTTTCTGATTGCGCCTTTTCCTGATCGTTGCCTACTTTTACTTTTTAATACAGGTATAAATTATACTGTCGAAAGTTATATTCCATGTATTTTAGAAATGTACGGCTTTAAAAAGGTGAGCAAGTTGTTCAAGGTGGAAATTACGTTTCGTATCTTCTTGCATCAATGATAAGGGACGGTGCATTAGAAAACATGTCATACTGACAATGAGTCTGATTAAAATTACCCCCACCCCCGATAAAGTAAATTCAATACCTATTGTGTAGTTTGCTTTTTCTTTTTTTCCGAAACTAGAGGTATTAAGATTTACCTGGTATCTCATAATATGCACTGACTAAAGTAATGGTTGACTAATATTATGTTTTGAAGCGCGTTTGATCGATAATGTCCATACACATGCATTCAGTCTGTTTATCTCAAATGGGTGAATGAAGATCATGTATTTTAAAATATAATAAAAAGCGGTAATAGTTGGGGAACCGAATTCGCGTATTAGTTGGGTAACCAAGCCGTGAAATGGGCTAACCCTTGCACCCGAAAGCCCTACGACTTTGTTATATATGGTTGAAAAGGTAATTATATGATGTATCTGAAACCACTGTATAGAAAACATGATCGACTTGCATAACGACGCAGTATGCATTTTTCTACGGTAGCCCATGAAACTTGTGAAAAATTAGATGTATAAACTATCGAGTAACTTTTATCAGGATTGAGTAAATCGGCTTAAATTCGTTTGATATAATCGCTGTTATATACGCCAACATGCCTATAGAGGATGGTTCATTGCATGCAGTAGTTGTCGTTTTATAGGTATTTGATTGAGCGAACCCCGATTTTGCCATTTTATCTTAACGTATATTTGCCTCAGAGTCCATCAAAAATGCATTTCTGGCTCAAAAGTGCATTTTGTTATTATTTCTAAATATGTTAAAATCAATCATTGCAAAAATAAGTCAGGTTGATACGTCTTTGATGGTTTTTCACAAAAATGGTCAAAAACAGATTTTTTAACATAATTTTTGTGTGTTTCGAATTTAATGTGTTTGAATACCGTATATCACTAGAACGACGTTTGTGTGCATTTAGTGTATTTTTTGTATTTTTGCGTTTTTTCTACATCTTATCGAGTTAGAAAGTAGCTACAAACAATATAATAAGATATATAAATCCATAAAATATCCTGTTATGTTCTTTTTATACACAATTTCTATCAACCTGCAGTGGCTGGATTGCAGTCTATAGCAATTTATAATATATGACACTACGAACTGATTTTCAACATTTGTGTCCTCCACCCCCACCTCCACATTTTAGCGCATTGAAATACACATAAGTAAGTAAGTAAGTAAGTAAGTAAGTAAGTAAGTAAATTCTTTATTTAAAGAGGGTGACCCAATTGGCAGAACCAATCTTCCTTGGGGCCCTCAAAACATGGTACATGTAACAACAAACATGGCAATATACAATCAAAGCATTAAATTCAAAAGCATGTAAAATGTGAAACTTGATAGGAAATAAGACAGACAGACAGACAGACAGACAGGCAGGCAGGCAGGCATAATGTGTTTTTACACCAGAAGAAAAACCGTAAACTCTTCACGGAGTCTAAAAAACTTATTATTTTCAATTTGTACCTTTCAGCGCGTGATTTCGGTTATATCTTAAATATCCTATATAATACACAATGTAACAGTATGCAAATCTTGCATATCAACAGATCAAAACCTTGTTGTTCCGTTCATTCTATGACACATATTGACAAAAAGTGAATTTAATACCTCTGGCTGGGAGACAAAACGATTTTTTTTTCTAAACGTTTGAATAAACATAACTTATTTATCAGAGCGAAATCGGTTAAAGATTTATGTCCAAAAGGCAGATATTCTTACAACAGAACTGTCAGGTCTTAGAAAAACAAAATTATACAACAAAAAGACCATTGGTACTGAGGACGCTGACTTGAGATTTGGTCTTAGAGATTACATTTTACCAAAATGGCATTGGCCTTGAATGCTCACATAGCTTCATTGACTCGGAATTAAATTGTCTATATCTACGTGTACCAATTTTTCAGGTCACAGGTTACGGAATACTCTGAAAATATCCATTGCTTATACGTTTCTCCATTGAAAAAGCATATGTATTTAAATTAAACTTTGCAGGTAAATAGGTAAAAGTCAACCCGAGTTAATGATTTATTCAAACTATGATGGGCTGATGTCCCGATGTTACATTCCAAAATTGAAAAAAAGTACAATCAGGAAAAGGCACAATTCCTCTCCAAAAACCGATGTGGGAAAAAACTAAATTAATAATCAGGCACTTATACCATGCAAACATATCGTAAGCCGAATGAGCAGCTATTTTACCAATAGGTGGCCACTCAGTTACCTAAACTAAAATACGAAAACATACATAAGGCGCAAACAGCACAAAAAGTTTTAAAACCAAGACATAAACAATAAATTTTTAACACCAAGACATAAAACAATAAATTGGTCCACTTGTTCCATAGAATAATGGTGAATGGTTTTTAGCATATATGGGCAAGGTAGCCATTTTTGTCAGGTGACCTAGATCATTTTTGTAAGTTTCTCCCCACTCTTATGAAGGCTCTACTTAAAATTTGGCTTCGATCGGCCAAAAGATATGTAGAAAAATAAATTTTAATTTAAATAGACATGTGAATGATCTTTGATCAAGTTAAAGAAATTGCATTGTCCTTGAATACTCACACATGATAACCTCATTAACTTAACAAGGTGTCTGAATTTAACAACTTTCAGGTCACCGGATACAAAACTTTCTAAATACCCAGTGTTCGTATTTTTCCATTGAACAAATAATGTTACCCATTTTCACCTTGCCGTTAAATAGGCCAAGGTCCACCCAAGAGCATGATATACATAAACGATGATGGGTCAGAGTTTTGGATGCGACATACCAAGTTTTGTTGAAATCGATTCACCCATTCTGGCGAAGAAGATTCTGAAGGTTTATATTATGAGATGTGGCTGTCTTGATTATGTGACCTGGACCATTCATACAATTTTCGATCCCCTTTTCCAAGGATACTCCACGTGAAGTTTGGCTATGACTGACCAAGTGGAATGGAATAGAATAAAATAGAATAGAATAATTTTATTCAACCAATCATGGACCATCTCTGGCATTTTAACAACAAGTACAACAAATTAAATGCATTAGGCAAGTGGTTTCGGAGGAGAAGATCTTTGAAAATGGTGGACGACGACGGACAGGCCAACGAACGAACACCGGGCACCTGCCTATCCTATTAGCACACCTTGTGAGCTAAAAGCAACGTTCAAAATGTGAAAATCTCTTAAAAGAACAGCTTACTAAATTTTAAGCGTTCAAACGGCTGCCCATACTTCTAAATGCATTTTAGTTCTCATTATAAAAGCATTGTATTAGGTTCACAATAAGCGTACAACATAATACACTGCATGTCATCTCACACAGCGATTGTGCATGAAGGAATATAATCATGGAAACTTCAACGGCGTTCCATACAAAATGCATTGTTTTATCGAAATGCAATTCGCAGCGCATTTCTATACAGTGATTCCATATCAAGCACTGTTCTGGCTACCGGTATACAAAAATTCAGCCGTAGGGCGCTCGGGTGCAATTTTTCTGTCATTTTGCAAGATACGCGATTTCGGTTCCCCAACTATATCTTGCAAAATGACAAAAAAATTGCACCCAAATTTGATAAGGCTGAATTTTTTGTATATTGGTAGCCTGAACAGTGCTTGATATGGAACCACTGTATAGAAATGCGCTGCGAATTGCATTTCGATAAAACAGTGCATTTTGTATGGAACGCCGTTATGTCTCCATAATAATTGTCTTCCATGCACATCGCTATGTGAGAACCCGTATAATACTGTACACTAATTTTGAACCTAATACAATATTTTTACAAATGTTGGTTAGAGACAAAGGGTCCCGCCTCTCACAGTTTGTGATTGGCTTGTTACGATACATTGGTATATATTTGGAAGGCTTTAGGTGTATTTTCACTCAGAATGGTGATTTGAAAGTGCATGCAGGCATTCAAAATAATATCAAACTGGATTTTTTCAATTTTCAATGTATTTGAGTGTTACGTTTTAGACCATGCACTTTAATAATCACCTACTCTACTAAGACATAAAACAATCAGAACCACCACAGAAGTGGCGGGCTTAAACTAGTTTAACAGGATCCGAACCTCACCCTCAGCTACTGCAGTGGTTCACAACATGTAATTAGTTGTTCGGTCCTCGTGGTGAACCTCTTACTCGTCAATGAACTCGTCAAATTTTATATGAAGCATCTGTAGGAAGGGGAACCAATCTGTATATGATAGTACATGACCAAGATGGCCGTCATGCCCATATATGAAGCATCTATAGGAAGGGGAACCAATCTATATATACTGGTAAATAATCCAGGTCACATGACCAAGATGGCCGCCATGCCCATATATCAGATGATATGGTTAAAAACCTTTCAGAAATCTCAACAAAAAAAAACAAAAAACGGAGGGCCGATTTCAAAGAAATTTGACATGAAGCATTGATGACTCATGTACAACAATGTGTATATAAATCACGACCCCGTGATGACACTGACCTATTTTACGGCAAGGTCAACTTATGTCGCATATTCATTGAAATGGGGAAAACTGTTATAATGCCATTTGAAGGGAAAATCTTGCAAGAAATGGGCAGTAGGACGATATCAATGATTCTGCCGGAAAATAAAATTGGACCCAAGGGGCTCATTTGCCCCCACCCCGGGACAATATACATGTATATTACCATAATATTCAAACATCATTTCCTCTGAAAGCCCTTGGCCAATCAAAATCAAATTTCATATGGAGCATAAATAGGAAAGCGGAGCCAATATGTTCATAAAATCCAGGTCACATGACCAAGATGGCCGCCATGCCCATATAATGTAAAAATCCCAACTACTTTTGTCCAGTGACCGTACTCTAACTCTCAGGTGAGCAGTATTTGTCCTTGGACTAATTGTGGGAAATCCTCTCCCCTGAAACTGCTTCGTCAATCAAAGCCAAACTTCATGTCGAGTATCCATAGACTTGGAGAACCAGAAATTGTATTACACATGGACCAGGTCACATAACCAAGATGACCGTCATGTCAAGGTAAACCCTTAAGATTTTCTTCAGAACCATAGTATTATGAATTGTTATCGACTGCAGGTTGATGTATATATAGAAAAAAAGCAGGATGTTTGTTTGTTTCCTTGATTTGATGCTTTACGTCCCAGTCAACAGCTAAGGTCATGTTGGGACCCTACTTCCATTTTATGGGACTTTCGCTCAAAGTGAGGGTGTCATGATATCCAACAAGTGTTTGAAATATAACCATCCAACTAAGCCACAAAAGGCATATACGTATGAATGGTTTGACTTGAACCACGTTTCCTGGGCAGGCGCAGGCCAGAGCAGTTAACCAGTACTCAGATAGTCAGTCAGTAGCATATATAAGCTTTGCCTTGAGGCACAAGTAGGCCATCTATTTCTTTAGGCCCCAATAGGTGGGGCCCACTGACTTAACTTCTTCCTCTGAGTATATATAGAGAAAAACCAAAGCAGGATGTTTTAGAGATTGATACAACTTACTGTATTGTTTTTATCTCCTTTCTGACTTTGCATGTAAACAAACGGCAAAACATAAAATAGTAAAACACAAAAGATATTTTTCCATAATTTGACTCTCATTTAATGCCACAGATTTGTTTAAAAATGAACGTCATTACTTTATATAATACGCAGAAACGCCATTCTGGTGATGCACGGTGTTCGAACACATCAAATTTGGAAGACACGAAAATTATGTTAAAAAGTATGTTTTTGAACATTTTTGTGGAAAAACATCAAAGACGTATCAATCTGAATTCGTTTCGCAATTACTGACTTAAACATATTTAGTAATAAACAAAAAACGCATTTTTCAGCAATAAATGCATTTTAGATGGACTCAGAGGCAAATAATTGTAATGGTAAAATTGAAAAATCGGGGTTCGCTCAGTCAAATGTTTATAAAACGACAACCGCTGCATGCAAAGAACCATCCTTGACAAGATTGTTGATATAGATGCTAGTCATTATATCTGCCGAATTTTAGCCAATTTGCCTAATTCTAGTAGAAGTTATTTGATAGTTTATCAATCTTATTTTTTACAAGTACTTAATGGGCTACCGTAGAAAAACGCATGCTGTGTTGTTATGCAAGTCGATCGTGATTTCTATACAGTGGTTTCAGATACTCCATATAATTGCCTTTTCAACCATGTACAATTCAGCTGTATTATTTTCGGGTGCAAGGGTTAGCCTAAATAACTCCTTGGTTCCCCAACTAATATGATAATCGACTCATCTGCATATTCGAAAGTGTGAAAAATGGCCTACATGCAGCTGCGGTCACATTATCATGCAACTTTCAACCATTTAGATCAATGGTAAGTATGGGAAGTAGGAATTCATTTATTGGGTTGGCGTTCGACGCTAGAACAAACATCCCATTCAAGTATCCCAATCAAGGGCAAAAACTTTGAAACTCCTTCCATTTGTTGAGTATAAATTGATAGATCTAGCACACTTCCGAACCGGAGTAAGAGTTATAGTGGAGATGGAAACGTCAGGATTTTGAGACAATCCTGCACTTCCGGATACAAGTATGAGACTTTCAGAATATGTTCTTTAATCCTTTCTTATAAATATTTTCTCGTTAGCCATCTCAAATTTTTCCATTTTCAAGGTGGCTAACGCAATTTTCAAGATGGCCGTCAAAATCATTTGATTTTACGATTAATTGACAAACTATACTACTGGAATTTGTAAATGGGTGGATTTTATTGCACTACTGATTGTCATTGCTTAAACCAATGTTCTGGGACTCATCAACGTGTCCAACAATGCCATAAAACTGCTTTTGTGAATATATAATACCGTAAATTGCCATAATTTAAGCATCACTCAACAAGTACACATTCATATTGATCATTACAGGCTCCTGTGTGAAAAGACACAAGATAAATATGATTTAAGCATTACAAATATTTATTATCTACTCGACTGATCTTTCAAAGTTGAACAACTGATATTTTTATTTTAATCATAGTAGTATAAGGGTATATTTAGCTACAGTCAACATGTACGGATGGTCAATATTGTTTTTCTTCTTTGTATTGAGTCAACATTTTTTTTGCAGTCATGCCTGCACTGAACTAACACTACTTGGTATGATTCAGTTCTGTAGTGAGTAAATGTGTCTTGCTCAAGGACACAACACGACGCCCTCAGTGGTGACCAAACCCAGGACCTCTCGATGCAGTCAGTCCGACGCTTTACCGCAAGGCTACCACTCTCCCCTGGTCATAATTGAAGGAAAACATAATATTTAACAAGAATTTATGTAAAGCACTGTTATTAAGCAGTCAATAGTGTCTCCAAAATACTGAGATGTTAGTCATACCATTGAAGATCGGCAGAGGAATGTTCGCCCCTTAATAGGTAATCCTGGGTCGACTGGACAACAGCGTAGAACAGTCACTTAGTTTGTAGAGTTTATGGAAAAAGAGTTGGTGCCGGCTGTACTTTCTCCTAGTGTGGAGGCCAAAGTGAGAAGAGCCATAAAGGAGAAGCTGGCTTTGTGTAAGCTGTCAGGATTGCCATAAGGCATCAATGACCACCTAATGACTTCGATACTTCCTCTGACAGGCGATAAATATGTCAGTATTGTCCATCTCATACACCTACCATGATCAGTCCAGATGAAGTGATATACAAGTAAACATCATGGGTGCATCTGCGATCCAAACACGGGCGTCTCATAAACTGTATAGCATAGTGTGGAGAAAAGACAGGCAGGGTGTCAGAGTGACAAATGTAATGTAGAGCAGGGTGCTGGATAAATTATAGACTGGTGTCATCAAACACAAGCCTTAGAGGCGTCTTTTGAGCAAGAAACCACCATAGAGACTGGATGTCTCGAAATTGAACCAAAATAGAATGGTACATTTGCATCCAACTGGGTGCAATCAATCTCAGTTTGGAAGACACTGGAACATTCTTCAGCTATAGAACTTTTAGGACATCCATCTCGAAAACTCAATTACTGGTTTGATGAGAATGTTTAAGATATTCTGAGGCTTCTAGAATCTTGAGGAACAGCACAAGCATTAAGATGATACTAGCTCCTTATTCAAGAAGACAAACCAGCAGCAATATTTGTCAATCTATATCAAAAGTCAGAGACATGCAAAACTCTTGAAAGAAAATAGAAGAAATTCAGTTTGTTTGCTTGATAAATACCAAACCGTCATAGATGAAAGACAATAAAATACTAGTAAAGTACTAAATCGTCATCAGTGATCTCTTATAAATCGGCAACGATAGCCAGAAAAATATACTTCAAATTAAAATCAAATATGCAATGGTAGTTTAAAGGAGTCTCTAGCAGTTCAACAGAATCTCAGCTGGAAAATTTCCATGTTCAAATGCAAGTTCCGCTGCCGTCTGGGGGCTATCCATGACAGAGAGACTGAAAGAGCTGTTTCACCGTGGCTGCGTGGAGGAAGGAAGAATTCCCACAAGACATTCATCTTTACACACAGAAAGGAAATCCTGAAGTCTTTGACAGACAGGATTTATTTCGGAAAGTCAATGCTGATTCTGAGATGACAGGAAGACAATAGATGATTTTCATATAGCAAGACAACTTGATGAGAAATGTCAAGAACAGCAAGCAGCAAAGTTGTAACAGACTTGTGAAAATATGGACTGGCAAAATAACCATGGTCAATTGGTCATGATAAGCATACACATGATGATGAGGAGTTCTGTTAACCTTGTGATATGACAAATGAGACCAAACAGGTGTTATGGCGGCAACACTGGTGTGTATGATATTATTTGCAATGTTCGTTGATGCTGTTTAAATCCGTTATACTCATTTCGAATCAAGTACCGTGTTGATGGCTAGTTATCCAACCAACGGAAGGTGCACATAGATGTACTGGATGAGAAAAAAGGTACAAGTAGGCAATGATCAGGAAAAGGCGCAATCAGAAAAAGATTCCCACTCCAAAAGCCGAGGTGGGAAAAACTAAATTAACAATCAGATATTTATATCATGAAAACATGTCAAGAACAGAAAGCAGACCTATATATGGCGCTTGTCAACTTCACCAAAATTTAAACAAAGTTGTGAGAGACTTGCGAAGATATAGGCTGTCAAAGTAAATCATGGTCAAATGGTCATCCTGTGGGAATGATGATATGCATGCACAGGACGATGGGGAGTTCTATTAACCTTGTGATATGACAAATGAGGCCAAACACGGTTTTGCTAGGGGACAACACCTTTTTGTATGATATCATTTGCGATACTCAGTGAAGCCGTTTAAGCCTGCGATACTCATTTTCCAATCAGGAACGTTTTTGATTGAAAGTTATTCAACCAACGGAAGTTGAAAACTAAAACTAAGGTGCACATAGATGTGCTGGATGATATTCTCTATGCAGATGACAAAGATAAGGGAAATGGCTAAGAATATCAGCTCATAGGCATAAATGCATGGTGCAACAGATCCACATGGATTACCTGTGATAGCTATGACCTTACAATCAACAGAAAAGACAAATGTTGTGCTCCAATCGGCACCGGAAAGCTGTACAATAATCCGCTAATCACTACGAATGGACAAATACTTTTTAATTCAGTTTTACGTCCCTTTCAAGATTATTTCAGCTCATATGAGACGGGCCAACCAGTAGGTGGGCGAAAACGGGAGATTCCCGAGAAAAAAACACCTGGCACACCCGCAAGCAGAAGTTGGCTTGTCTCACATGTTGCCAGCGCGGGGCTCGAACCCACACCAGACACAGAGGACAAATACTGATTTGTTTAACACATCCATCTACTCGAGAAGCAGTTTCTCCAGAACAGTGCGTATTGGTGACTAGAACAGCAAAAGCCAGTGTGGCATTTGGAAAAATATGTGCAAATGTATAAGCGAAATGAAACAAAGGTCGATACCAAGCTGAAAGTCTACATGGCTCAGTCAACTCTCCTATATTCATGCGTGGCATGGCTATTATATCAACATCATTCAAAGATATCACCATGTCTACTTAGGGTGCTTGAGAAAACTTAGAATCAAGCGTTAAAACAAGCTTACAGACACAGTGGTCTGGAGAAATCAAGGACGCAAAAAAAAAAGAAAATGCAAATGGTATTATAGTTTCACAGCTAAGATGCACCAACTTTATATAGGAATGCCTGATGAGCAACATCTAAAGAAAGGTTTTCTACAGAGACTAATAGGATGGAATCCACTCTCAAGGCGAAAAAACGGAAATGCTACAAAGACACCCGTTAAGTCTCATTAAGAATTAAAGACACCGATAGAGTCTAGCGACCAGGCTTCATGAACCAATCAAGCTGGTGCTACTCCTCCAACAAAACAGCAGCAATTTATGAAGAATATAGAATCTGCGACGATGCAAGCATATAAATGAAATCCAGAATGAATGAAAACTTTCGAATTGACTTCCTTAACTTTCAAGCGGGAGGTTAGAGCTTAAATTGTCCTATTCACCCACTATCAAAAATGTATAACTAAAGATTAAAAATGCGCACAGTATGTACATTAAAGATGAAAAGTATTAGTAGTACATGCACTTGTTGTTGTTTCTGTTGTCGTCGTTGGTGTGAACGAAAACTATTTGGAAGCAGCAGTAGCCAGCTTAAGTTTATTGCAATCATAAGTAGCACTTTTTGGCTGTATATAGTTCATTTCATGTTAAAATCGTTCATCATGATATTTTATAATAATAATAATGATAATATTAATAATAAGAAGAAGAAGAAGAAGAAGTAAACGAAGAAGAATTGTATTATCAAAATGTGTAGTGCAAAGTGTATTTGTATTATAAATTTTCATATTTCCAAGTAAAGGTTAGAAACTTCATAATTCTTCATAAAAGCCATTCTAATCAGTTTCAAATTTTGCCCCTCAGCAACCCCATAATTCAAATAGACCTTATTTCCAGTACCCATTAAAACTGAAACCATGTTATTCATGACTTGAGTTAAGGCAATAATTACAATTGAATTTAGTTTTTTTTTCACTTAAGTATAAAAAGAGTTTTGTTGCAAAACAGCTTTTTCAGCTAAATTGCCTTACTTTTCCCCATTGTGGGCCCCTTCTAAAATCCCACAAAGGCAATATTGACTCAATTAAATATTTATTTATTTGCAAATAATCCAGAAATATTATTTTCAGCATTATTAATTTTTTTCTCACTGACTAGAACACCATTTTCGGATTTAATAATTATTTTGGCAGCCATCTTGGAATTTCGAGCCGCCATCTTGAAAATTGGAGTAATTTTGATTGGCTAACGAGAAAATTTCAAATAGTTCATGCTTATAAACATATCTGCCAAGTTTCATGCTTGTATCCGGAAGTGCAGGATTCATGTCATTTCCATCTCCACTATTAATGAAAAAACAATCTTTAAAATCAAATAGGTTAACATGCACTACATGGGGTAAGAATGTTGAGTTTTGTGTTTATATGGTATTGAAACGTGTGCACATACGGAACCGCCAACAAGGATTTTTGATTGCACTGGAATTGAAATTACAAGAGCTGATATTACTATCAGTTGCACGCCACAGCGTGGACAATTGCCCGGAGGGGGTACTCCCATATTAAAGCAGTACGGGTATGCGCCGCGGTAAAGCCCCCCCCCCCCTCCTTGAGTTTTATTAACTCTGAATGCACCTACTTTTTCAGTTCGATTAGCTGTACTCACTTTTTCTGAATGCACCCATTGTCCCATTTCGATCAGCTCTAACCGTTCTATCAGCTCTGAAAGCACCCACTTTTTTCAATTTGATCAGCTCCGTAAAAGCCCTTCTTTTTAGCATAGGGCGGCACATACACATCAATTTTATATGTGAGTAACACGCACCCCCCCCCCCCCCCCCCCCCCCAACTCCCCCGGGACAATTGACGCTCCTCGTCTCAAGATGTTAATTTTTTGAATGGTTAATTTCGTTTTCCTTTAAGTGGCAACAGACAAGATGATTGAATTAATGAACTTATTCTTTCTCAATCATATAATACAATTTTAAGCACCGTGAACCTGAAAACACAGCATACTCACATTATGCCCCGGTTCCGTCCGGGATTACTTTATCATTTTCAATCAGACTAGATACTTCGTAATTTATTGGCTGGCAAAATGGCGATTTTACATTCAGATGGAATTCCTTGAATTTGATATTCTTCCGGTTTCATTTTCGAAAAGAGTCGAGATTGATCTCCCCTCCTCGTTTTCACTGGGCCCTTGCTTGGTCCCGATAGCCTGAGGTTTTTTCTGACTTTTGTCAATGGTTGTCATGGTTTTTATCTGACTTCGGTATCGGGTTTGTTGTGACTGACAATGGTTTTGTGTGATTTCTATATATAGATACCTAAATTACGTAGTATATCACGTCATCGCGAGTTTTAAACGTGTGGAAGGTGCTGGCATGGTCGAAGGTAAGGACAGTTTGAATCTTATTCCCAATTTTCACTGAAAACGAGGACTTCTTAAAAATAAATATATTCGTTCTTTCTCCGTCTAAATGTCACTTCCAATGATATGTCAATGATTTTTTCTGACGATGCGTCCGATTTTTTCTGACTTTTTTATGGTTCATGTTATTGGACATAAGGCAAGATTTCGAGACATTTGAAGGCTATGTTTTGTTTTTTAACCCAGTTTTACGTTCCTTCCAAAATTATTTCTACCATATGCATGGGTGGGCCTAAGTTGTACTACCGCAAATTGCGTCAGTGTAATTTTGTGCCATCATATAGGCATTGGCCTTACTTACCTTTTTATCTAGTAGATCTAGACCCTAAGCCTTCGCATGTTTTCATGTTCACACTTAGATTCGCTGGCTAATCGGTTTATGAAACCGCCCCAAATGAAAAATTTGAATATTGTTATCCCCATTCTAATGTACTTTTTAACTATAAACATCGAAAAAATGCATTGTTTTTCGCGAAACGTGAGCGTCATCAGCGACGAAAAACACGACGTTAACCAGTCACAAGCGACGTTGCTCATGACGCTGGGTTTCCGACGGTATATCGCAGATTCTAACACAACTCGCCTATATAGCCAATGGTAAAAAAACGTGTTATATTGTGCAACAATTTCACTGGGCGAATAAGCGTGACGTTACTTTGCGGCATTTGTGACGTCAGCTATCCCACAAAGCAGCGTTAGACGGTGAAACGTCGTTTTAGCGCACAACAAACGTAATAAGTGTGTGTAAATACCAGCATTACAGTCAAATATTTGGCGGGATATCTGCAATGCAATGGCGGAAAGCTGAACGATATCGACGGTTTCAGCAACATTTATTCCGTTTATTGTGTGTTAGAATCGAAATAGATCAGCTCAAGTGCGTGTTTGTCGGTCAGTTGTAAGCAGATAAATCACTCGCGCTACGCGCTCGTGATTTGATCTTCTTTACAACTGACCTCCAAACAGTGAATTATTACTCAACAATTCACTGCTAGAGCTGATCTATTTCTTAAATATACCGTCGCAATGTTTTGAGGTTATCCAATCAGACGTCGCGTAACATTCTCAAGTGCATTAGAATTAAAATTTTTGTCTTAATTAGAATTAAAATTCCGGAGCTTCTTGTCTGTTGCTTGGCCCATCGGGGTCCAACTGGTGTTTTTTTTTTCTTTTGCTCCGGAGTTAGTAGGTTATTTGGCGCCCAGGGATCTCCATCGTCGGGCAGCTTATTCAATCTGTGAGTCCTGGTTTTTGATTCATTAGGATGTTTATCATGATTTATTTGTTTGTACTTGATGATTCATTGACTAGTTAGAGATTCACCACGAAGACCGAAGAACTAACTAAATGTTATGAACCACTGCAGAAGCTGAGGGTGAGGTTATGGCCATGTAAAACCGGTTTAAGCCCGCTAGTAACTTTGTGTTACTGATCGTTCCAAGGCGATACTTCTGTGGTGGTTCTTTTTGTTTTATGTCTTGGTGTTTAAAATTTTTCGTGCTGTTGGCGCCTTATGTATGTTTTCATATTTTTAGTTAAGTTAAGGTAACTGAGTGGCCACCTATTGGGAAAATAGCTGCTCATTCGGCTTACGATGGTATAAGTACCTGATTCATGGTATAAGTACCTGATTGTTAGTTTGTTTTTTCCCATCTCGGCTTTTGGAGTGGGAATCTTTTTCTGATTGCGCCTTTTCCTGATCTTTGCCTACTTGTACCTTTCCATGCTCAGCTGGGTTGAGCATAAATAAGGTTAACCGTTTCTACGAGAACCAAACAAATTTGTTATATTGAATCACAACAGACTAAAGGCGGGGTTTGAGGCATGTACACTCGATTTGAGCCTTCAAGTTATTTTTTCACTGACCGTTCTTAGGAGGTCCTGTTGTAATTTATGTATGCGGCCGCTCAGAATTTAGTGTATGAGTAGGTCAAAATTACGTACAATCAAGTACATACTGTAAATTGGTCCTATGTATAGGACTGGCTTTATTTTGAATGCCATGTATGAATACTGGGCCGAACACCCGTACCAAAATTTCCCCCAGAGATGTCCCCACCCCGAGTGTTCAGCGCAAGTTTAAAATGGAATCCTAAAGTTCAGTTATTAGAAACAATATTTATTATAACAAATTGTGAGAAAATACAAAAAAAGATGATGCGTAATGCAGATCTAGTCAGAAAAGAAACCCGGCGCATAACTGATTTAAACTTAAAGTCAGAAAAAATCAGACGCATGAAATGTGTAGTCAGAACAAATCCGGGACTACACGTAGTCAGAAAAAACCCGGGTCCTCAAAAAATTAAACCTGTACCGTTAAGACGATTTGGCGTTACAAACAATTAAATACATGCGATTTTTCTACACTCCTATGGTTACTCTACAAATTATTACTGATATGGATTCGCCAAAAGCAGAAACTACATAAAAAAACAGACACATGATGTTAAGTGTCATACGCACAACCAAAATCTGGTTTGCTATGTTTCGAATCCTAACACGACCCATACATTCAATTATATATCGCCAGACACCAATCTATATGCAAAATAAGACCAAATATGTTTCCTACTCACCATATTATACCCTTTTTGATCTTCCTTACGAACTATGATCAACTATGACGTCAAAACTTGTAAAATCAAACAAAACCATTGTCAGTCACAACAAACCCGATACCGAAGTCAGAAAAAACCATTGTCAAAAGTCAGAAAAAACCTAAGGCTATCGGGACCAAGCAAGGACCCAGTGGTTTTAGCTTTGAAAGCGCGCGAATACATTTAAGTCATTCAAAGTGTCGGGACGAAAAATTAAAAGCATTTCAGTATGAAAGATGACCTCTTCCGAGTGTGGTGTCGGCTAGTAACATGACTAAAGTCTGGTCGATCTGTGACCCATTAGATTTGGCAACAAGAGTCAGTGAAGTAAATTATTGTTATTAAATTTGCACTTTTTAACTAGTCTGGCGGGTCAGCCGTCAAAATGAATTTTTGATAACTGATTTATCATTTTGACTGGGGTATGATACTTCATTTTGACGGCTGACCAGTCAGACTATTTTTAACAGAATACAACAATCATTCAACCCATTCCGGATCAAGTTCATGAAAATTGCTGCACATGCGCATATGAATGATTTTAGTATTATAAACTAAGTACTATCTTGAAGCCAAACTTGTCCCTCATCAACTGTAATAGCGATCTCCCCGTTGGAAGGTCGCATATATAGTTGATCAAGATCAGAACGTGGGGCTTAATCGACCACCGACTTCCGACTTCCGTCGTACTTGATTGGACGAGTCAGCTTCGATTGGGTCACCCCAAATAGCGCATGTCGGCTCGGGTATGAAAGCTCACGTTGAATCGAGCTGTCAACTAGTCTTTTCGGTCTGTGGTTATCGCCGTGGGTTTATAATTATGTGGTCATACAGTGAAATTAGTGCTGAGAGATCGCAAGCGTTTTGGAAACGCTTAAACTTGTGGTTTTCATTTTTGATCAAGCACGCGGCTGTGACCACTCACCACTGGAGCGTGAAAGTCTATACGTGTACATGGCTACGTTCGGGGTTCTCCCAATGGTAAAATCTGTAAATCTACCAATGATACTGTTGGTACCATTTTTACCAATGGTAACCAGAAAACCCTGAACGATTTCTGCTGCCAATGGTACCATTGGTACATGTAGATCACATGGTGGCATTTTTATCATATTGATCAATACACCTCACTTGCTTTTGTCTTTCTTATTTACTTTATGTATATCGTGTTGTTTATAACATTTACATTTGCATGTATGACAAAAATATTGCTTATTTACGAAATTCATGATATATTTTTAGCCTCGCCATATTGAATCACGTGACTTTTCCCGCGTTGGTAGAATTACCCACGCTGTAGTCTGTCTGCATCATTTGCTGCCGTATGTTGGTAACATTAGTACCATTGGTACCAATTGGTACCATTGGTACCATTGGTAAAATCTTGAACGGAATTTGTCTACCAATGGTACCATTTTTACCATTGGAAAGAACTACGAACGCACGCCATAAGTGAAGTCGAAGCGAATCAAGTGGATGTACTATATATCACCGCCGATGGGTTTATCCTTCAAATTCTTTTCATGTAGCCATACAGTGAGCCTTATCAAATATGCCGAGGACCAAAACATATGCCTTTTTGGCAGCATTTTCTCATAGCCATGTTTGCTTAACCCACCCCACCCCCACCGAACACACGATGTTCCATGGGTGATTTGAATGACGTCAGAATATTATATATGATGCTTGTTAAAAACGCAGATAATTTCATTGTTTACCCTTAATTTTATAACATGAACACCCAGAATGTAAAAAGTATACCTTTGTTCCAAACACCAGACAATCCAAGTCCTTTGAGAGCATAAAATGACAGTATGTGGTTAAACGTGATTCGGAGTAACTACAATGACACCGTTTCAATGTTTCTAATTAATTAAATATGTCGTAATATTCGATTTTAGAGTCGGAAACTTCGTAAAAATAACAGAAAATAATTGAATAAAATATTAGCAACCAATATTGAAATATAACTTACAGGGTACCTTTCGTTTTCGGAAAATTCGGCAAACCGCCTTTATTTAATAACCGTGCGTAAAAAAAAGCTTTCTTCTGTATATGAGCCGGGAACCATTGACGTGAACAATGATGTTGTCGTCATTATCCACGAATCCCATCAATCATTGAGAGATGGAATGAAACATGTTTGAATCAAGAGTCAAGTTGCCAAGTTCGTTTTAAAAAAAATCTTGTTTTATATTTTTTTGAAAATTATTTTGATTCGGATCATCTTCAGATCCGCTATGGCTACAACAAGTGTGGTATTATCCAAAAAGGAACCAAACATTCTAAGCGTTGGTTAGAAAATGAATCTTATTATTTCTGATTTCTTCTCGCTGATCTCAAAGGACCATAAGGAAATATAATATGCATTATGGATGATGTACGGGGAAAAGCACGTATTTATGAACTAGCATCTCCAGAGAGGAATATTTTAATCAATTTTACTATTCTCGCATTCCATTGATGATTATCCTTATAAGTGTCTCTTGAATAGCGAATAAAGGTCCAGTAACATACAGACTTCTTGTACTGGTACTAGAAAATGCTGAAGGCATAAAATACCTAGGTGTATAACTATCAAAATTGAAGAGAAATAGAAAACTCATATCTCCAGTGCTTGTGCATTTGTACAAAGGCCAATATAACTCTTGGATTGTTTAGGAAGAAAAATGTCCCAAAGATGTGTCAGAAAAGTGCAAATATGCAATGATCAGGAAATGGCGCAATCAGAAAGAAATTCCTACTCCATAAACCGAGGGATGGGAAACAAAAGTACTTATACCATGAAAACATGTCATAAGCCGAGTGAGCAGCTATTCCCCAATAGGCAGCCACTCAGTTACCCGAACTGAACTAAAGATATGAAAATGTACATAAGGCTCAAACAGCACAAAAATTCGACTCCAAAACACAAAACAATTAGAACCACGACAGAAGTATCGCCTTGGAACGATCAGTAATATAAAATTACCGGGGGGGGCTTACACGAGTTTTACAGGCGCCCAACCTCACCCTCATCGAACTGCAGTGGTTTAGAACACTTAGTTAGTTGTTCAGTCCTCGTGGTGAATCTCTAACTAGTCAATAAATCATCAAAGACAAACAAATGAATTATGATAACCACCATGATGAAACAAAAACGAGGACTCAACAGACTCAGTAAGCTGCTCGACGATGGAGGTCCCTGGGCGCCGAATAACTTACTGAAACCCAGAGCAAAATAAAAACACCAGTTGAACCTCGGTGGGCCAAGCAACAGACAAGAAGCTCCGGCCCCAACCAACTAAAATGAATAGCTTTATGTCGGGGCCATCATAGAGTCTGACGCCCGACCAAACATGATTGGGTTAAAAACTAAGCATGCAGACTGTCGCATAACCTATGACTACTTTTACGTATGTAACGAGTTATAATTTTTCTGAACTGAAAAGAAAAATCATTCTTTCCTTTCAGCTTCTTAAATTTGTAAACCAAGCACTGATTCGGCCAATGATGCGGCCGATCCTGGAATATGGACTCTAGATAAGATAAGATGACAAGGATCTTTGAGACACTTTTTTAAGGCGGCGTGACTTTAAATGACAATAAACATAAGCTTTAACAAGTTTTTGTCCGTCTAACAGCATGCAAACAGGCTACAAACTACATTCAGGCAAGCAAAAGCAACAGGCAATGTTTCCAACTCTGGTTTTCCTTCCACTGTATGGGTGAATGAGGGTGTGAGTAAGCGAGCAGGTAGATCATTAAGAGTGAGTGAAGAAAGTGAGTAAGCGAGTGAATTAGTGACTGGGTGAGTGAAGTGAGTGAGAGAGGAAAGTGAATGAGTGAGTGAGTGAGCAAGCGAGCGAGCTGGCGATTGAAAGCATAAAAGTGAGCGAGCAAGCTTGCGAGTGAATGAGTAAGAGTGACTGAAGTGAGTGTGTGAGTGAATTAGTGAGTGAATGGAGCGAGTGATAGTGAACGAACTGAGTGAGTGAGTGAGTGAGTTGAGTAAGTGACTACAGAGTGAGTGAGTGAGTGAGTGAGTGAGTGAGTGAGTGAGTGAGTGAGTGAGTGAGTGAGTGAGTGAGTGAGTGAGTGAGTGAGTGAGTGAGTGGATGGGTGATCGAGTGTAAAGTGAGTGAGTGAGTGAGTGAGTGAGTGAGTAGGTGAGTGAGCGAGTGAGTGAGTGTGAGAGAGAAAGTGAGTCTGGGTGAGTGAATTAGTGAGTGAGTATGTAAAGTGTGTAAAAAAGAGAACTGAGTGAGAATAAGAAAGTGTGAGTGTCCGCAGTGATTCTGACTCGTGCACGATATCTATACCAACAGTTAGTAGACCATGCTCATTTTAACTTGGGGTTAAAAATTAAAATTTTGTTAAATATGTTAAATTTCCCTTAATGATATCCAGTGAAATCAGTATTTTATTTCACAAAATATATTGACTGTACTTAAATTTTTCAATAATTTATTAAATAACAGAAGTGAAATATAACTTAGAAAAAGAGCGTTAGAATTCAATGAAAATGGCCCTATTGAAACTGGACCAGTCCATAAATAGAAAAAATGGCCCCCAAGTCTAAAAGTTCCCGGAGTGATGATTTAAAACAAGAAGATATATTGCAGGCAGTCGTTTTTGCGGACAGTTTCAACACTCGTTTTAGGCCGATAACATTAGAGAAACCAAGAGTAATTAACAAATTTGCATAAACTTTTCTGTCACACTTTTAAAGTGCTGAAACTATTGTTGGGCCCGGGATAAAACGCAGCAGTTTTATCTATCTTCTGATACTGAGTCGATCAATTTCTGATCATCACCTCAGGTGTGGGGTGGGTGGCTAAATTTAGAATTTAGTCAAGGGAAAATAAAACATTTGGGGTGGACCATTAAAACTATTTACAAGATATAGATGAGAGGCATACTAAAACGCATGCCTCTGGGCTAATGGTTTAAATAGAAGCCTTAAATTCCTCAATGGTCTTAGATAGGACCACTGAAGAAGGGAGACTATTCCAAACCGGAATAGTTCTGGGGAAAAAGGAATTTTTCAGGGCATCACTATAGGCAAATGGTCTTGTGTATTGTGATTCATGTGATGCCCGAGTATGCCTTAGATTGGGTGCCGGGGTCAGGTATTTGTCTTTATCAAGAGACACTGTACCAGAGTGTATCTTGTAGAAGAAGGTTAAGGAGGACCGCTCCCTGCGAGACTCCAGGGATGGCCACTCAAGTTCGTCTAGCATTTCACCGACGCTACTGGTGTTCCTCCATCGCCTGCAGGTCCACCGCGCAGCAGTCCTCTGCACCTTCTCCACCTTCTCAATCTGAGTTTCATGATAGGGATGCCAAATAGGAGCTGCATACTCAAGTTGAGGCCGAACCAATGTTTTGTATGCAACTTCCTTAGTATGCCTAGGTGCCAGTGCCAAATTGCGCCGAAGAAAACCCAAAGTCTTAGTTGCCTTGCATGTAATTTCAGAAATGTGTTGACCCCAATCAAGATCATCTGTGATAGTTAAACCGAGGTATTTAGCGGACTGAACCTGTTCTAATGTTTGCTGATGCAGTGTGTAATTGAAATCTATATGCCTCCTTGGATGTAGCCGCGTCACCCTCATTGAATGACATTTGCTAACATTGAATTTCATTTGCCAATCCATTTCCCATTTGGCCAAGCTATTCAGGTCATCTTGTAAAATTTGACAATCCAATGGTGACTTGATATTTCTGTATAAAACACAATCATCAGCAAATAGCCGAACAGATGACCTGATGTTGTCAGGAAGATCATTAATGAAAATAAGAAATAGGACCGGTCCTAAGACCGATCCTTGTGGGACACCAGAAAGAACCGGGACTGGGTCTGAGGCATGGCCATCTAATACCACTTTTTGAGAGCGCTCAGAGAGCCACGAGTCGATCCACTTATGTGTAGATCCTCTAATCCCGTAGAAGTCAAGTTTGTATAATAACCTTTTATGTGGGACCTTGTCAAAGGCCTTAGCGAAATCCATGACAATCACATCCGTCTGCCTGTGGCCACGACCCACTGCTCGGTCCAGATTACTAACCAAATCATGATAAAACTGAACTAACTGGGTTTCGCAAGACCTTTGACTTCGGAACCCATGCTGACAGTCAGCAAGAATGTTTTCAAGAGCCAAGTGTTTGTTTATGTTGCTGACTATTATATGCTCTAGAGTTTTGCAACAGATACAAGTAAGCGACACCGGTCGATAATTAGCTGCATCGTATTTCTCACCTTTCTTAAATACCGGGGCTACATTTGCCTGTCGCCAATCGTCTGGTACAGCACCCTGAGCAAGCGACTCATTGAAGATATAGGTCAGTACAGGAGCAATTTCAGAACTACATTCCTTCAACACCCTAGCACTCAGGCCATCTGGCCCAGGCGCCTTATGTATATTCAAATTATTCAACAGTTTAATGACCCCATTGGGGTCAACTGTAATTTCACCCATAGTGGTGAAAGGACTTGTGCCTTTGGAGGGGATTTCATCATCTGATTCGCGAGTGAAGGCTGACTGAAACTGCCTATTACAAATATTAGCCTTATCCAAAGTGTCAGTCTTCAAGATACCATTTTCTCTAAGAGTATTGATCCCAGACGCGTCTTTCTTAAGGGACTTGACAAATGACCAAAACTTTTTTGCCTTTTCATTTTTTCGGGGACAATCGGGATCAGGGTTATCATTTTCAAAGGAGAAGATATTGGTAATATGCTTCCAATATGCATCTCTAATGCTCTTTTGAACATGTGCTCTGAACCGTTTGTAATGGTTCTTAATGTCAGGGCTGCTTGACTTGCGAGCACGAAAGTAAAGTTTATCACGTTTCCTTATCAAGCGTTTGATCGAGCTGTCGATCCATGGTAAGCTATATTTTGTCTTGGTCATTTTTGATGGAATAAACCTTTCAATAGCCGAGAGAACCTCCGACTTAAAACTGACCCACATGTCATTGACTGACACCTGACTATGGTCAGTTGAAAGGAACGAATCCCTATAGCGCGCTAGATGGTCATGGAGACCGTCCATATCCGCTCGTTTATGTAGGAAAATCTTACGCGGGGCCTGCTGAATCCGTTTAGCCTTTATGTCATATTCAATATAGACAATGTCATGATCTGCTTTGCCGATCGGGGGCATCCCTTTAACACGGTTAATTGGGGATGGCGAGTTAGTGAAGAGTAAATCAAGGGTCTTGTCTTCTCGGGTGTGTATATTTACCATTTGGGAGAGGCAGTGATCCTGTATTATGTCCACAAGTTTAGTCTGAACTGGCCTCTTTTTGACCCCCTCGGGTACCTGCATTGTGCTCCACTCAATATCACCACAATTGAAGTCACCGCCTACAAGAACATGGGCATTTTTATTTGACATAATCCGAGAAAGTGAAGTATTAAAATCCTCAAGATATTTCAGTTCAAGCTCCTGAGTTGGGAACCTAGGGGGACGATAGAATGATCCAAGGTACAAAGTCCTACATCCAATAATGTTCAACTTACACCAAATTATTTCGCACTTGGTGTCCAATTCCGGAGCTTCAGTACAGAGAAGATCACGCCTAAAAGCAATGAAGACACCACCATGCGCATCACTAGCTCTGTCTTTCCGGATAGCATCAAAGGAATCTGGAAAAATCTCTGAGTTTTTAATGTCTGGGGTTAACCATGACTCATTCCCCAATATGATGTCAGGTTTAGCCGATTCTATGACAGTGTGAATTTCAGCCTTTTTATTTTTAATTGACTGACAATTCATGATCAAAATTCTCAAGGGGTGGTTCAGGACCGCCCTTTTGGTCCTGGGTTTTGCTTCTTTTGTTTGCACAATAGGCGAAGAAGCTGCATTGGGGGGGCCAATATTGTCTGGTATCGGACTGTCAGGCTCGGACAGGGACAGCAATATATACGCAGCAATATATAATATATAGGAAAACGCAGCACATAGGTGCTGTTATACGTTGAGCACCTGAAGGATAAGTGTTCAAGTTTTTAATAGGCGTGTACATGTACCTAATAGATATGCTTTATATCCATGATCAAATATAATAATTATTATATGTTCGGGGGGAACCATGATAATTGTATGAACATTACCAAACTACACCAAAGAGGCGTCTTGAAGTAATCACTCACTGTATTCATGGCTGCATGGCTGCACTTGTCATTTCTCACTATTGTTTTATACTAGCTGCAATATGTCACTGCGTTTTATACCTTTATCTCCAATAGCTGCGTTACACTATATATCAGTGAGCGTTAGAAAAATTAAGAACAAAAAAGAAAATCATATGAATGAATGAATGATGTCCTGTGCGGTCACCCTAAAGTAGCACAAAGGACTCCTTTTCATCTTACCCTAAAATAAGAAAATGACTGGCGTTTCCAGAAAAGGCTTTTATATAGCGAAAAGGAGTTGATATTTGTATATATTGCTTTTCATTTCAAGAGTTAGTTATTAGACTGAGTATTGAGATCTGCAAAAGTGTCGCTTAAGCGTAATATTTATTTTATACTTTACAGTGAAACCCAATGTATATCAAAACTTGATAAAATTGGTATTTTAATTGATATGAAATTTCACTGATATCAAATCTCACTGATATCAAAAGTCACTAGTGACTGATATCAGCCTATATCGTCACTGTAATGACGTCAGATTTTTTGGATTACTTCTGACGTTTCCATTTACTTGGCGTCATTAAATGTGTCTCACTTCAGAAATTCAAACGCCTATAACTCCGTTATTTATGAACGAAAACATAAAGTGTGGGTATTCATTTTCTTAGTTAGAACATAAGGAACAATGTGGTACCAACATTATTCGTGTTTTCAAAAATTTTTTGTTTTTGCATTTTCACCTCCTACCCTGTGCATTGGAAAATGCCTGTGCATTGTATAAAATAAAAAGAAAATTTGCTTTTTTTCGGTGAATACCAAATATATTTCATCTCGTGAGTTGAAAACATAATAATTTTCACTCGTGCTGCGCACTCGTGAAAATTCTGATGTTTTCAACTCTCTCGATGAAATATATTTGGTATTCACCTCAAAAAAGCAAATATCCTCTATTTATCAAATATTTATTTCTTCCAATACTTCTTAACCTCCGAGGAGGACTTCAGAAGGATATGAGGTAGATGATACACACTAAGTTTTTTACATGTATGCAATACTCATGTATGGTTGGGGAGACGGGGGTGCGCGAGGATGCAAGATAGTCGCCGGTCTGACGGACAGAAACGTTGTTGCATTATTTTTGGCATTGTTTTCTTCTTCTTCTTCTTCTTCTTTTTCCGAATACAATGATTAAAATTACTCTTATGAAGTTCTGAGGTCCTAGCGTAAAGTTTCCATGTTAGGATTTTCTACACAGAGTGAGAGTGTGGACTAAACTTTTACTGAAAGAAACAATGTACAAAATAATGATCTTCAGAAGACTAAAACTTGAAGTGCAGATGTGATAGAGGGTATTTATTTTATGACGTTTGGCTCTTTCTTACTGATCATAATATTGATATGTAGCGTGCAATGTCTCTGGTAAAAACTACAAAGTGTCAAGCATGTGGTGAAATATGTCAGATATTGTTTGGAACAGAATTGGCCGTTTTTATTTCTTGCTCTAAGAATTCTATAGGTGTATATCATTAAATGGAGAGAAAGAAGAAAGCAACAATTTTGTGTATTGAGAATCGTTTGTATATTAAGGTTATGTGACTGAGCAATAAAAGGTGTGAAAACGTGTGTCAGGCTACCGTTCAGTAATCGAATTATCAGTTACATGTCTGCGAGGTGTTAAAACAATCGGCTACTGTTCAAGTGTTGAATTAGCGCGTGTCATTAATTAGATTATCAAATTTTTTTAAGTAAGTAAATTCTTTATTTAAAGAGGGTGGCCCAATTGGTTAGCTCCAATATCCCTTGGGGCCCTTTTAGTTTATAACACAACATAACGCAAAATACTTCTAATCTCGAAAAGGAAACAAGCATGCATGGTGTTACTTTTTATTTTTATTTTTTATTTTTTTTTTTTATTCTTTTTTTTTTATTTTATTATTATTATTTTTTTTTTTTCGTTGTTT
Organism: Rugalucina vietnamica; assembly: GCA_964017185.1. Lineage (NCBI taxonomy): Eukaryota > Metazoa > Mollusca > Bivalvia > Lucinida > Lucinidae > Rugalucina > Rugalucina vietnamica. Next base: position 881,635 of record OZ024869.1, read on the forward strand.
CCGTGCAACATGTTTTTACAACTAACATGTTTGCGCAATATTAAATTTCATTAATTTAAGCAAAATTTTACGATTGCGCGGCTATGATACATTCAAGAGCAAACTGTTTTTTCAACCAAAGTTAGTTTGCGCTCAACTGGTCGCATGTTTAGTGCGTATTGCAGTTTCAGTTATATTTGCGCTTCTACGAAAAACCTTGCTGGTCACGGTTTCGTTTCAGTTAATAAGTTCGGCCGTGTCTTTATATACATTACTTATTCCTTGTGTTTGATAAAATACGAATATCAAAGAAAAAGTTTTACAAGACATAATTGTTTCCATGGGTAACGGGAAATGCGCACATGCCCCGCCTGTTTTGGGGAGAGAAAGGTACATTTTAAACCATTGTGTATTGCACTACGACCAAAAACACTGATTCGTTGTTTGTTGTACTTTTAAATGGCAACTTTCGCCCGATTCTACCATAAAAGATCATCAGGTAACGGCTTATGTCGTCACGAAAGTAAAAGGGTAATTCTCATAAATGGACCTTTGGGTTACATGTATTTGAAATGCTTCAAATCGTTTCAAATCCATTTTAATCGGGCATGTCTGATAATTTTTTAGAATTGTGATTTACGGTTTATAAGGTTTATCTCCGGTATCAAGGATTTGTCAGCTGACAATGTATGCAAAGTGAGTGAACAAAGTGCAGAAAAAAATGTTATAAGAAAATGTGCCTGCGTACCTTCTGGTTAACTGAAAAGATACCAACCGCTCAAGTTATTCTCGAAGAGAACAAGAAAAGCGAAACATGGGATAACACTGTTAATCTCGAAAAGTAGTTTATCAAAGAAAATGTCGACTGGCAAATAATTAATATACAAAACATTTTAAATTTGCATGCATTTATATTTTAAGTTCTGAGACTGTGTTAACAGTAATGTGTCAATGTAATTCCATTATCGGGATATGCAAGTGCCGCCCGTTCGAAAATCAGCCTAAAACTTTTCGGTTCCCACAACGCCGGTACATTCGGTGTGAAAAGTTTTCATCCGTCTTGGTTCGACAGTAGGCCACCGCATGATGAGACCCGCAAAGAAGTCGAAAAGAAATGTTAAAAAGAAAGTACAAGTAGGCAAAGATCAGGAAAAGGCGCAATCAGAAAAAGACTCCCACTCCAAAAACCAAGGTGGGAAAAAACCAAACTAACAATCAGGTACTTATACCATGAAAACATTTCGTAAGCCGAATGAGCAGCTATTTTCCCAATAGGTGGCCACTCAGTTACCTTAACTTAACTAAAAATATGCAAACATACATAAGGCGCCAACAGCACAAAAATATTTTAAACACCAAGACATAAAACAAAAAGAACCACCACAGAAGATTCGACTTGGAACGATCAGTAACACAAAGTTACTGGCGGGTTTAAATCGATTTTACACGGGGTAGAGACCAGTGCTTCGGCTAAGATTCAGCTCCATGGTATTTCGAGCTGACTCATACAAGGGACATTGCAACAAGATATGTTCCACTGTGGCTGTCTTTGATTGGAATTATTCTAACTATGGTGTTACCATGGGAGATGCGGTCTGCTACACGACTCCTCCATATCAAATGAGATTGACCAATCACAGCCATCGTTAGGAGTCTCCTTCACAGAAGAGTTTTACCAAACTAACTATGGTAGCTACCATACCTAGGGCTGGGTTCCTTTGGTAATGGTCATTTCTATCTCCAATACAGAAGAGCTTTACTATAGTTCGAATCAAACAACAATGGTAGCTACTATAGTCCTTACCATAGTCCCAATCGAAGTCGCCCTGTTTCTGTTTGTCTGCAGTTGCATTTGTCTGATGGTACTTAGTTCAGTTTGTTTCTGTAGCCATTCAACTGTGTATAACCTGACTGAAGTTGGAGCATCCAACTGTTACAGGCTTCTTTATCTGGTTGGTCAAAGACTCTCTTAATTGTAGTTAACTGATGGGATGTAGCTAAAGAAGTCTCTTCCTGTGTCTGAGTACTCCCATCTCTTTTGCCACTGTGCTGTAATGTATTGGTTACTAGCAAGCTTGATCTCTGGTTGGGAGGTTATTCTTTTTTCTTCTGGGAACTTGCTTCTTCCGCCACCTCTTTTGCCAGTTTGTCAGCCACTTCATTGCCAGCTTTAGAGCTATGTCCGGGGGTCTAATCAATTTCTACAAGTACATTCCTCTGTTGTAGCTGTTTGATGATTTTCCGGATATCTTTGGTCACATCTCTATAACTGGTTTTGGATAGGGGGGTGGGGGGGGACAGGACAATAGCACAACATATACGTTTACAGTAAGTGTAGTTTAGGAAAGAAAAAAAACTAGTTGTTTAATCAATAACAATTTCAAATTCATGATGGCATGCCCGTTCTAGGCAGTGCCTAAGTTCATATTACTTATTATTCACAGAAATTCAAGTCGCAGATTATTTCTATTATACAATTATATAGCTGCAATAAACTTATGCGTTTAATACTCTTTCTTCAATAAGCTGCGTAACCTTCTTTTTCTTTGCAGCTGCGTTTTCCTATATAACGATTACAGCTGCGTAAAACTACTGCGTTTTATACCCACCCCTATTGTTGTCCTTTTGTAAAACATGTGGGTGGGGTATTGGAAAATACAATGATGCAACACCACAAGTTTAAGCTTCTCAAAAGAACTGACTCTTTCATTGTCACAATTTAAAGCTTCTGAATGAAAAGGGTAACTGGTCAACTCGTACCCGTGCATACTGAGTCAATCAATGTCTGATCATCATCTCAGGTGTGGGGTGAGTTTCTAAATTTAAAATTTAGTAAAGGGAGGAAAACATCTTGTACTCTTGAGTCAACTTGTACCTAGGTCAACTCGTACCCATTTTGGTCAACTCACACCAGAGTAGGGCTGAGTATCGCCCACTAAAACCGCATCGCGATATATCGCGGTACGGGAAATGCATATCGCAATGCGTATTGAATATATCGTACAAACAGGAAAGTCAATTTTCAATTTCTTATCGAAGCCAAAATTTGTTGCACTAGAATGGGAATCAATTTTACAACATTTGTAGTACATCTATGACTGATATTATTGTAAACAACATGCAAAATTTTTATGCAACGTCAGGTTGTTTTAAAGTGCCGAAATAGATGTATGTTCCAAAAATAACCACATGATTGACAGCTCAACAGGGGAGGCAAATACGCACATGTATTGGACTGGTTTCACGCTAATTACCTGTAAAAATTCGATAGCAGGATAGATTGTAAATACACAGTCTGTGGTTGTACTCGTTTGGATTATTTTGGGTGTTAGTATAAAACCCGGACTGTGTTACGATATACCGGAATCCTTGTATGGGCGTACCGGTATACTGTACCGTGAGCACCGTACCGCAGTATACCGATATATCGGTATATCGTTACACCCCTACACCAGAGTTAACTTGTACCCCAAGTCAACTCAAACCTTAGTATTTTTTTATCTTATTTTGCCGGACTTATAAAGTTATTTAAAGGTATGGCATGGGTATAACGAAAATAGAGGTTTGCTGTGGAAAATCATCTCATTTTAAAGAACTATAGTTGAGTGTGGTGGGCCAAGCAACAGACAAGAAGCTCTGGCCCAAACCAACTTAAATGAATGAATATCTTTAAGTCGGGACCACCATAGAGTGTGACACCCGACCCACCGGCATGCAATTGACAAAGGCAGCATAGTTATCAACCATGATTGGGTTAAAAACTAAGCATGCAGACTGTTGCATAACATTCAAGTTATAACCTATACGTCTTTAACGTGTAATGGAAGCGACTATACCCCTCAGAATCAGAATCAGAATAGTTTACTGGTGACACGCCAAATGACATTATTTCACCAGGGGGTTCGGATGGGGGGAAAATTAGTCCCTTGAATGCACAAGTGAAGCGAACTTGGACACACAATCATCTGACATTTCAGCAGTAGAAAACAGAGAGTCAGGGAGGTCATTCCAGTCCCTGATAGTCTGGGGAAAGAAACTACATTTATAGGCCTCTATACTAGCAGATGGAAGCTGAAATGCCTTGGAGTGGCTATTTCTACAACGCCTAGTCTTTGGGATAAGGTCATCTGTAGGTATTCTGGCTTTACCCTTCAGACCTTTGTATAGTAATATAAGTCGATTATCTGTCCTCCTTTTCTTGAGAGATTCCCATCTGAGTTGTTCAAGAATGCCAGTCATACTACCTTCCTCGAAAGTATAATTCCTAGTTACAAATCTAGCGGCACGATTCTGAACCTTCTCCAATTCCTCCTGGAGGCACTTAGTATGAGGATCCCAAACAGAACTTCCATATTCCAGGACTGGGCGCACCAGTCCTTTATAAGCCGCCTCTTTAACATCCTGGGGACAAGAAAATAAGTTTCTCCTCAAGAATCCAAGTGTTCTGTTGGCTTTAGTACAGATATTATTGATATGGGTATTCCACTTGAGGTCATTTGTAATTGTTACACCTAGATATTTAATGCTATCAACATTTTCCAAAACCGTTCCCTCGAGGGTGTACGAGGCCTCAATTTTATTTATCCGCTTATTTGTCAGCTGCATCATGTTGCATTTGACAGGTTGAAATCTCATGCCCCATTTTCGGGCCCAGCTCCCTAAAAGGTCAATGTCTTTCTGAAGTTTCAATGTATCTTCTACTGTTTTAATTTCACGGTAACAAACACAGTCATCAGCAAAAAGCCTGATTTGAGAGTCAATGTCAACGGGTATGTCATTTATGTACAAGGAGAACAACAATGGACCGAGAACGGTGCCCTGAGGGACACCAGACACAACAGGGGCCCAGTCAGATTTAACACCATTAACTACTACCCTTTGCTGCCTGAAGCACAAAAAAGCATTTATCCATTCCAATGTCTTTCCACCTATACCATAACTAAACAATTTGCTTTTAAGAAGTTCATGTGGAGGGGTGTCAAAAGCTTTTTCAAAGTCCAAAATAAAAGTGTCAACCTGACCCTTTTTGTCCAATATTTTTGACCAATCATTTATCACTGTAATTAACTGAGTTTCACAACTATGCCATTTCCTGAATGCATGCTGTTTGTCCGACAAAAGATTATACTGGTCAAGATGACCCATGATATTTGAGCAGACAATATGTTCTAGAAGTTTGCAAGGAATACAAGTCAAAGAAACTGGGCGGTAATTACAAGCAAGGGACCTGTCACCTTTCTTGAAAAGTGGACAAATATTAGCAAGTGACCATTCCTTGGGGATTTCACCTGTATTGATTGACTGCTGGAAGAGATGTGCAAATACAGGTCCTAATTCTTTTGCCAATTCTTTAAGGACTCTAGGATGGAGTTCATCAGGTCCTAAGGCTTTAGATGGGTTCAGACCTTTAAGGAGTTTTGTTACTCCTTCCTTTGTTACAACAATTTCATCCATGAATGGGGCCGACCTATCCAGAAGTGGGACTTGGTTGTGTACTGTTTTGGTGAATACATCTGTGAACTGTCCATTAAATTCTTCTGCTTTTTCGAAATCTGATTGAGCAATACCACTTCCATTTTTCTTTTTCAAAGGGGGAATGCCTTGGGTATCTTTCCTCTGACTATTGATATACCTATAAAAATCCCTGGGATTAGCCTTAACGTCCCCTACCAAGTTATTGACATAAAGGTCCCCTGCGATATTCAGAAAACAATTGACAACTCTTCTTTTTTTTAACCATCGTCACTGGCAAGACATAGACAGGTGGACAAATTTGTTTATATAATGTGTTAAGTATGTCTATAAATATTTACTCTGTATGTAAAACTTTCAGATCTTTTGACATTGTATGCCTAAATTGATTACATAACATACATATGGAGCCAAATTTTTAACAAAAAATTTGCTGATATTCGAGTTGCAAAGAATCCACAAGGAACAATGGTTTACGAGCAAATCATGGATTGGCATTACATCATACAATTCATGGTTTTTCTCAGCACAGAATACCATAGTGGACTGGAACTTTCACATAGAAACTTTTATTGTTAGGCTATCTCTCACAGGTCATTTTCATGATATTTAACTCCTCTTGTATAGGCTTTAAGACAATAGAATCACCAGTACATTCAAAGACAGACGTCACATATCTCTAATATCAATAATGCGCTTTGCGGATTTAGGATAAATACAAAGAACATTGCCTTGCATAAATACTATTTTTTGGCATCCTTTATTGGCATGTTAATTTCAATGACTTTAACACTATAGAAGAGGTTTGGAATACCATGAAGAGGAGATGTGAGTCATTGCCTAACAGTAAATTTAGCCCACTTAGCCCCTCGGTGCGTAGGGAAAAACATGAAACTGTATGATGAAATGCCAACCCACATTTTGGCAGAAAACAAAGTCATGGAGGACTCCACAGTGCTTTAAGACATGCTTACCTCATGAAGGAACCCACTAGCAAGCTTTGGTCGAAAAACCGTCCTAGTAGAATATTGATTTTCTTGCGCAATATCTCTGACATGCTTAGTTTTATATTGTGTAGGGCTGAGTATCGCCCACTAAAACCGCATCGCGATATATCGCGGTACGGGAAATGCATATCGCAATGCGTATTGAATATATCGTACAAACAGGAAAGTCAATTTTCAATTTCTTATCGAAGCCAAAATTTGTTGCACTAGAATGGGAATCAATTTTACAACATTTGTAGTACATCTATGACTGATATTATTGTAAACAACATGCAAAATTTTTATGCAACGTCAGGTTGTTTTAAAGTGCCGAAATAGATGTATGTTCCAAAAATAACCACATGATTGACAGCTCAACAGGGGAGGCAAATACGCACATGTATTGGACTGGTTTCACGCTAATTACCTGTAAAAATTCGATAGCAGGATAGATTGTAAATACACAGTCTGTGGTTGTACTCGTTTGGATTATTTTGGGTGTTAGTATAAAACCCGGACTGTGTTACGATATACCGGAATCCTTGTATGGGCGTACCGGTATACTGTACCGTGAGCACCGTACCGCAGTATACCGATATATCGGTATATCGTTACACCCCTAATATTGTGACAACCGCTTTACCATGAAATTTTAAAATGTACAATGAATGAAACACATGGTGTAACTTTGTAAATAGTGCTCATTAAGACACCAATTTTTCAGCCGTTGTACAAAAATATTGTTATTCTTTCAAAATTTACAAACAAAATTACAAATCATTAACCATGGCTCCTTGTGGAGTCTTTGAAACTCAAATATCAGCAAATTTTTGTTAAGAATTTGGCTCCATATTTTATGTAACCAATTTAGGCATACAACACCACAAGATGTGAAAGTTTTATATACAGAGTAAATATTTATAGATATACTTAACAGATTATATATGGCCTTTTTAGCTCACCTGAGCCGTCAGGCTCACAAGGTGAGCTTATAGGATGGCCATGATCCGGCGTCCGTCCGTCCGTCGTCCGTCCGTCGTCCACCATTTTCAAAGATCTTCTTCTCTGAAACCGCTTGGCCAATCAAAGCCAAATTTTACATGAAGCATCTATGGGAAGGAGGAACCAATGTGTATATAAATATATAAATAATCCAGGTCACATGACCAAGATGGCCGCCATGCCCATATATGGTAAAAACCCTTCAAAAATCTTCTTCTCCGGAGCCACTGGACCAAACTTGGCATGAAGCATCGATGACTCAAGTACTACAATGTGTATATAAATCATGACCTTGCGGTGACCTTGACCTATTTTACGGCAAGGTCAACATAGGTTGCCTTTGCATTTGAATGGGAAAAATTGTTAAATTGTCATTTAAAGGAAAAATCTTGCAGAAAATGAGCAGTAGGACTGAATATTAATGATTCTGAAAAAAATTGGGCCCCAGGGGCTCATGTGCCCCCACCCCGGGGCAATATACATGTATATTATCATAATATTCAAACATCTTCTTCTCTGAAACCGCTTGGCCAATCAAAGCCAAATTTTACATGAAGCATCTATGGGAAGGGGGAACCAATGTGTATATAAATAATCCAGGTCACATGACCAAGATGGCCGCCATGCCCATATATGGTAAAAACCCTTCAAAAATGTTCTTCTCCAGAACCGGTGGACCGATTTCAACAAAACTTGGCATGAAGCATCGATGGCTCAAGCACTACAATGTGTATATAATTCATGACCTTTTCATGACCTTGACCTATTTTACGGCAAGGTCAGCATAGGTCGCCAATGCATTTGAATGGGGAAAACTTTTAAAATGTAATTTAAAGTGAAAGTCTTGCAGGAAATGGGAAGTAGGACTGAAAATTAATGATTCAGAAAAAAATTGGACCCCAGGGGCTCATGTGCCCCCACCCCGGGGCAATATACATGTATATTTCCATAATATATATTCAAACCTCTTCTCCTCTGAAATCGCTTGGCCAATCAAAGCCAAATTTTATGTGAAGCATCTATAGAATTGAGGAATCAGTGTGTATATAAATAATCTAGGTCACATGACAAAGATGGCCGCCATGCCCATATATGGTAAAAACCCATCAAAAATCTTCTTCTCTGAAACCAATAGACTGATTTCAAGGAAACTTGGCGTGAAGCATCGATGGCTAAAGTACTCCAATGTATATATAAATCATGACCCTGTGATGACCTTGACCAAGTTTATGGCAAGGTCAACATGGGTTGCCTATGCATTTGAATTGGGAAAACTGTTAAAATGTCATTTGAAGGGAAAAGCCAGCAGGAAATTGGCAAATGGACAGAATATTGAAGATTCTGAAAAAAGAAAATGGCCCAAGGGCTTCATCTGCCCCTGCACTGGAGTTAAATACCATAATATTCAAACATGTTTATTGGTATATGCAGCAGATCTCAGGTGAGCGTTTACAGGACCATTGGTCCTCTGGTTTAATTTTATTTTCTGATAGCAATGATTTGGTAAAATAAATACAAATAGGGTGTTATACCATACCATTTTTTCCAAAGATAAGTGTCAATATTTGATTTTTTTTTTATAACTGAAATAGGTATAAATACATGTAGCATCACTAACATCACATTCAATGTATTCTATTATAATTGTACAATCTGCGGCACTAATAAAACAGATATTGTCGAATGCTGCCTCTATCTTCATATATTCTGATCATCGGCTCGTCAAGTATTTAGCAACATGGCTAGCATAACCTTGTATGTACAAACTTTTCGGCTTTTGCCTGTTTGCATTTCTGTTTGTCATACCACAAGGCTCAGCTATAGTTCTTTAAAATGGGATGATTTTCCATCACATACTGTAGTTAACTCTGGTGCGAGTTGACCAAAATGGGTACGAGTTGACCTAGGTACGAGTTGACTCAAAGAGTACGAGGTGTTTTTCTCCCTTGACTAAATTTTAAATTTAGAAGCTCACCCCACACCTGAGGTGATGATCAGATATTGATCGACTCAGTATGCACGGGTACGAGTTGACCAGTTACCCTTTTCATTCAGAAGCTTTAAATTGTGACAATAGAAGTCGTGTTTAGGAGAAATTTTCTCACTGGTGGATAAAAGTGCAATTTCAAGCAAAATACTAGATAAATTATCGCATGTAGTGTGTAAGTCGAAAGAGTGATATCCATTTATAACAGGCTGGTGTTAATTTGTTTCTGGCTACCGTAATAACAACATAAAATACATTTCAAAAATTGAAGCAGTGCAGAGCCTTTCATTCCTTGCGAACTTTTAGTTCGCCTATAAGAGATTCAGCCTTGTAGTGAATCATTATGTTTATGGATATACATGCTGAGAACATGCTCTTATAAAATAAAGTGCGGTTACCCGAGAAACTAGGTGCTAAGTCGGGTTAGATAAGGAAGTGAGGTTTTGAGGCTTCCTGCTGATAACAGGTGGCTTTGATTCACCCAGTAGTAATTATGGCAATAAAATGCTGCGGTTGTCAGTGTCTGATAATCTGTTTGGTCATTAAAAGGTAATCTGATACCACAATCAAAAGATTAGAAAATATATAAATGTTCAGTTTTAAAATCATACAAAAAATTTGAGGCTATATCTTTAAAGAGGGGGAAAAGTTAATTGAATTTTGTTTTTCAAATGTTAAATTTGACCAAAAAATAACATTTTTAATATATTGTGGAGGAAAAGAAAATAAGCAAAATACAGGTAAATGTAGCTGATGACTCTAGGTGTTAATTAGTTCATTTACATAATAGATGCATAACAGCAAGATAAGAATTCTTGTTTACAGATATAAGAGATGTTCTCATCATGACTCCATACACCTGTGCAGAGACTAATTTCCCTCCTGATGCATCCCCTGGGGAGTCAAACAGGATATAACTTAACTCCCGTATAATCTCTTGGTAATTTTCAGCGCCATTTGTGTGTCTATCTGTCTATTGGTTTTTAGGTTGTGTGACTGCAAAATGTTGAGTTTTTGTGCACAAAAGTCTCTACACTTAGCTCGCATAGTATGTTGCTTCTCCAATCTTTGTATTTGTCATCGTTTCTTGCATCCAGGAGTATATTTAAGTCCAAATGGATAATTCCATACATATTAAACAATCTTTTCCTCATAATTTCTCTTTCTTGGTCATATTGGGGACATGACAACAAGTAGTGGCTTACAGAGGCCAAAACTGCGTACATAGATGAAATTATATATAAATCAAGTGCGTGTTTTGGTCAAACAATTAACCCATGGATTGAAATGCCGGTACAGCGATAAGACAAATTTTCAAGGAATAATGAATATGCCACTAAGTAGACATCTTTGACCAAAGTGGAATTATGTAACGTTTGCACTAACAACTCTTTGCTCCTTTTGCTCTTGCATGATTAGCAGCCATAATTTATTTTGAGAATTTAAATATTTTCTTTTTTTATAATTATTTTTTGATTCCTTGCAATGATGAGTGAAAGAAAATTAAAATAGTGTATTTATCAATATAAATCAATAAAAAAATATGAGGTTGAAGCTTCAAAGAATACATATTCAAGATACAAGATCTTTATTATGAACTTTCAGCCCACATATGGGGCATATAAAGACAAGGCATATAATGGCAAGAACAAAACATAATGAAGGAAAGAATTCCAAATGACAGACTGCTAATAACAAAAGATTAAGATATGTAGAAAACATTGAACTTCATCAAGGCAAGGCAATGTACCAGCACACTGGCACCTAACCACGGTTTCCCAACTCAAGTCTTGAGCAATCAGGCAAAAACAAACAAACAAGCAAAAATACCATGATGATCTTTAAAGGTGTGTGTCACCTGCCAATCAAATACACGAACAACATTAAGCCAGAATCAGTGGAAAATGCTAGCATGCCAAATACCTGAATAAAATATTGCAATTGTTTGCAAAGGGGGTAGTATTATGGTGATTTTCATTTGTAATAATTTGTCTAAATTCATATGAACAAAGTACATATGCCAGCTTGCACATTATGGTTACATCTTTACAATTTAACAACCAGAAAAATTTTGTAAAGTCGTCCATTTCAGCAAAATTCCCACATTTCTCATTGACAAGATTAATTAGAGGTTCTCTGTCGCAATAAAAGATCGGACATGTAACAAAAAGTGAATTTCATCACCTAAAACACCAAGGAAACATTTAGTGCAAAAACGTTCTTCCCTATCAATTCTTGCATATCGCCAAAAATTTATATAAATAGATTTTGGTGGGATTCCAGCTTTACACAGAAGCAAAGACAAAGAAGGAAAAGTTGTTAGTGGTTTGTGAAGTGTGTTGTTGACCAGAGCAGACTGGCACAGTGGTACAGTCTAGTACTCTGAACCAAAAGACCAAGTGTTTTAGCCACAGCTTGTGTTTTTTTTTTCCTTGTAGTATGACTTTCTGTTTTTCCTTTGAAGTTTTTGTAACGTTAAATCCAATACAAGTCAATATGAAAAGAGGCGGGCCCACATATTATTACAAAGCAAAGAGGCGGGATGAAAGCCGTACAATAACTTCCTGATATTGGAAGTTACAGTACGGATCTGCCAATTTGTGTTGTGTCATACTACAAGTTAGTTAAAGACCTCGTAGAAAAAAATAAGTAAAAACAGCTCGTCTTCGACTCGCTTTATTTTACTTATTTTTTCTACTCGGTACTTTAACTCTAACATACATGTGATGTCTCCCTATTTTGGAGGGATCTCCCTATTTTTGAGAAAGTCTCCCTATTTGGAAATTGGGATTTTCCCTACATACCTTACACATCTCCCTATTTGGAATTGCAGATCTCCCTACCTAAAATTTCAGAATTGCCTTCTTTGTTTAATTATTCTTTCTATTTAGAAAAGGAAATCTCCCTACCAGTACCGGGTTTTTGGCTTAGAACTTGGATGTATCACGTATTGTTTTGTCTAGCAACACAAATGCACAAAACTGTCTACTTTGGTTGCTATATTTGAAGCACATTTTGAAATTGGACGACATGTCATCCTAATTTTGGGTAAAAGTCCCATTAAAGGAATATGTTCACAAACTATTGCAAGTGCGTTTTATAAAAGCCTTTGGGTAGCTGAACAGTTTGCAACAAATTTCATGAAAATCAATCAAGGTATAAGTAAGTTAGAGCAGTTTGAAAGTTTTGATGGCCCAAATCCAGAACAAGGCTGTGAGGGTATGACGTCACTCCCTCACTTTCATGGAATTTTGATATCCATGAAAAATAAGGCAAGAAAATTGTTGAAATATTTTTCATTCACGTAGCAGAACTATACTGATCTGTTTCCGAATGTAAAAACTAAGCCTTCTACTGTAAATAAGCATTTTTCCTTTTTGGTCACGTGACTAGCTAAACGAAATGGCGGCCACCATAGGCGACCATTGTTAAATCTTAAAACTGTCATATCTTCAAAACCATTAAACCGATTTTAATAAATAAGGTGTCAAAATGTTTGTTTCGCTGATCTCTCTTTTCAAATGAAGGATAATATTTGTAAACCTATTCCTTTAAATGGAGGCAAAATCCTGACATGACCATACATGTGATACACCTGAGAAGCCAAATAGGGAGATTTACTTTTTGAAATAGGGAGAATGATTAAACAAAGAAGGGAATTCTTGATTTCAAATAGGGAGATCTGAAATTTGTAATAGGGAGATGTATAACTTATATAGGGAAATTTTGAAATTCCAAATTGGGAGATTTGCTCAAAAATAGGGAGATCCCTCCGAAATAGGGAGATATCACATGTATGGATATGACCAAAGCTGTTGACAAGGATACAAAGCAAACAAACAAACAAACAAAAATTTATCTTTAAATTTTAACTACAAATCGTCCCAAATGAAATGCCTGACTAAGATTTGAACATAGAATAGAAAACAAAGGAATTGGTTTAAATAACATTTATTTGGTATAAAGGATACATGAGTAAATACATGTATAATTGTATATACATGTACAATATCATGTGAAACAGGATCTGACCATAAACATAAAGCTTTCAAAGTCATTTCCTGGGGTTGACCTGCATTCTCATGAAACTGCTTATTTATTGCATCTACTATTGCAGGTATATATTGCCTGTAATCAATGGAATGCTGCTGGACTTTAGCCTATAGTTCCTGTGTGCTGCTGGTGTGTAGGGCGTGAGGGTTGCCATACTTTCTCATTAAATTTTTGCTCATTCATTGCAGGTATTATTGCCTGTTGCTAATGGCACTCTACTGGACTACACCTAGGAGTTTCTATGTTCTGGCAGGTCTAGGGTGGGGGTTGGTGGCTGGCATTGTCCTACTTTCTCATGAAATGGGCGGCACTAAACACCACAAACCACCACAAAACACCACAGACCACCACAAACCTCCACAAATCAACACAAAACACCATAAAACACACCACAAACCACCTTATGCCACACCACAAACCATCTAAGAGTCCAAATTAATAAATGATTCACATGCTCAGAGACATTTTGATCAAATCATTGGAACAATGTACTTAAAAATTTACAAGTATGTCTGTCAATACAGCAGATAATTGAATATGATAATAATTATGGATAACTGACTATAATTATGCTTTCATAGAATAAATTATACAAAATAAAAACGATAGAATGCAGATTTTAAATGAACTTTCAGTTTGTGAATAAAAGATGTTTTAGTTTGAAAAATAAGTCCTGGCAATATTTGTCCTCCGTATTGATGACGACATTAATTGTGTGTTCCCATAATTCACATATAAGTGTTTGTTGTAGTTTTTTTTTTTTTTTGTTTTTTGTTTTTTTGTTTTTTTTTTCAATATAATGACAATAAATATTAATAACCTTTGAAACACTAGGGTTATTAAGTGGTTTGTGGTTTGTTTGAGGATGTTTGTGGTGTGTTCTGTGGTGGTTTGTGTTGGTTTGTGGTGTTTAGTGCCACCCCATGTTATTGCAGGTATTATTGCCTGTAGCCAATGGTACTCTGCTGGACTACACCCAGGAGTTTCTATGTTCTGGCAGGTCTAGGGTGGGGGTGGGGGGCTGGCATTGTCCTACTTTCTCATGAAATATTTGCTCATTTATTGCAGGTATTATTGCCTGTAGCCAATGGTACTCTGCTGGACTACACCCTGGAGTTCTTGTGTTCCGGTGGTGTCCAGGAAACCTTCATCTTCTGCTGTCACCATGCCGACCAGGTCAAAGATCATCTCAGGTATGCAAATTTATTTGAGCCACCGCATGAGAAAACCAACAATCTGCATACTCGAAAACAAAAGGCGCAGATCAGCTTCGTAGTAACTGCAAGGCTGTTCAGCTCCTTTGTTTTCACTACAGGGATCATACAATTCCTCTTCTTTCTAAATCCAAAGTTTCCGGCCTCTAACCATCTTCTGTGACTGTTCGGTCCCTTTTTTGTCAGACCTAGTCTGAGCCCAAATTGTTGGTTTTCTCATGCTCAGGCTCATTTAAACCTTTATGGGGTGGATATTTTGTTGAACTTTGGGATGATTTTATTAAAACTTTTTAAGGATAATGAGCATCCTGAACGGGTGAAATTATTGAAAATGGAAAGAACTGTCCATCATTTCGAACTTGCTTTGTCTTGGATTTTTATGCTGTAAATCTCTGTTGTTGTTTAAGCTTCAAATACAGCTGTTTTGGTTTTTTGTTTTGGCTAAGTGGGAAGGTTTGTTGTGAGGATTGAAATCACAATTATGAGATTGTACAGAAACAAAGTTCTGCGTTTTGTGTTCCTGAAAGGCAAAGGCATTCTCAGGCTCATTAAAATCAACTATTGAAAATAAAACATGGGGCTATGTAGGTATTGAGATTTTGAGAACTGTTCAGTTAATAACTACTGTGAAGCTTTCTTATCTTGTCATGGTATGTCATTGACCATAGAAAAGGCCAAAGGAAGTCATGATCAGAAAATGTCACAATCAGAAAGTCCCACCTCAAAAACTGAAGTTGAGATTAAAACCAAAATGACAATCAGGCACTAATACAAAGAGAATTTTTGGTAAGCCCTGTGAGCAGCCATTTCCCAACAGGTAGCCACTCAGTTACCTAGACTTAACTAAATGTATGAAACATACATAAGAGGTGTAAAGTTAAACACCACAAAACTTTAACACCAAAACATATGACGTTTATTGCAGGCAGTCTCGCTGGATGGAGGGTGGTTCCCCTATGACTGTACAGACCATCACGGCCGACACCTGTTATTCTATGGGAGATGCATTGAGGGATATAGACGCCAAGAACTTGATCAGAAGTGACTTTATCCTCATGTATGGTGATGTGGTGTCAAACATCAAACTGCAAAGTATTGTGGAGGAGCATAAGTAAGTGTACAATGATGTTAGTATTCTAGCTTTCTACAGAAATTGTGTGTTCATAAGATGCAGCTGATGTATTTATTAATATGTGACTTTGATTTTCTCTTAAACTTTTAATATGACTCCAAATCCTAAAACATTGAGCCCTTACAGTTAAGGTTGGTCTTGAGTGTCATTACGAAAACATGCTAATGCAATATACAGGGATGTTTTGTAGAATTCTGTAGATAAATTATGATATCTTCAAGATTTTTGCTCAATACATTGATTGTGGGTACCCACAATCTATGTTTTGAGCAAAAATATAAAATAAAAAAACTCTACTGAATTTTTTCGTCTTTCACATTCAAAAAAATCTATAATTCAAGGGCATGTTTTCATAATGTGTTGACCATGGTCATCAATCATTAGATCAGAAAACAAACATATATTTTGTAGGAAGAGACGAGAGAAAGACAAGTCCGCCATAATGACGATGGTCCTTCGTCAGTCTCCGCCAGGTCATAAATCCCGATGTCTTGAGGACGATGTAGTCCTGGCTATTGACAATACAACCAAAAATGTCATCCATTATCAGAGGGTCCAGGAACAGGAGGAATTTGAATTCCCTGTGGTAGGAAAAAATAATTGTGGTGTTTCTGTTCATGTCAAGTAGTTTAACCCATATTTGATGAATGGATTTTCCCATCATTATGATTAGGGTGAGTCCACATTCATTTTAAGAGTCGTCAAGAGTGATTTTTGAATTTTATTCAATTTTTCGATGAAAATTCTCTATGCAAACTGAATAGCCCAGGATGGGATGCCACGTTCTGCGGCGTCACATCTGGGGCTATTCTGTTTGCCTATGTCCCATAAAAGGGAGGCCAGGCTTAAATGAGTTAATCAGATTGTCGACTTTCTCCTTTTTCAGAAGTATTCAACTTATCTAGAGCTCTACACTTGGTCTAAGCAGAGTGGCTGCAATACTACCTGTCTTATAGATCTTATAGGTTTAAACTAATGCTAATTTAACTGCAAGAGCTGTTGAGATAAAATGAAAATCAGTGGGATTTGAGAACCCCAAAATTGGGGGAGATTGATGGAGAAAGTCGCCTGTCTGTAATAGCCCACAGCAATAAAAACACTGTCTTTGGAATTGTAAAACCCCCTTTGACATCTATAAATCAGACTTAAAAGCACAGTTTATGTAGTACATGTTTGAAATTTGTAGGGGTCTTTGATGTAGAGAAATGCTTTTATTTGTTCTGCTTCAATCACATAGTGAAATAGCCGACCTGTGCTGTTGTATTTTTATGATCTAAAAACATTTTTCTCTGGTGTCATCCATATGATAATAGCCCAGACATTGTTTTTATCTGCTTTTCATCAGACTCACCTCGCAACCATATTCTATTTTGACAGTGCCTTGGCCTGGTGGTAAAGTCTAAGACTCAGAATGGAGAGGTCCTGATTTAATACCCTACATTTGTGGTTAATGATAAAGACATTTACTTTATAAGCTTGGTAGCCTAGTGGTAGAGCTTTGGACTCCAACTCCAGAGGGCTTGGGTTTGAACCATACAGGTGTTGGGGTTTTGTGTTGTGTTCTTGAACAAGACACAGTAGCTCCGAAGAGCACTGATTAATACCAAGGAAGGGTTGGCTCCATTCTAAAATGTTACACCCTATGGGCGGTTTGCCTTTATTACGTCAGGGTGAACATTTGTCACCAACATGACAGGCATATGTACCAGCCGGGTTTTGAACCCGCAACCTCTTTATTGCTAAGCGAATACGCTATCCATTACACCACCGCGGCTGTACTCCAACATGACTTAAAAAACTGTTTGCTGGGATGTTAAACCTTAATACAGATAAACCTCATTATACTGCTATCTTTGGAGTCTACAGAATCAGACCGTGTTATAAATGAACCATGTTATAATGAGGTTCAATACAATAGACATATAGTTACACCCCTATGGGCGGTTTGCCTTCATTACGTCAGGGTGAACATTTATCACCAACATGACATACATATGTACTAGCCGGGCTTCAATTGCTAAGCGAATACACTATCCATTACACCACCGCAGCTGTAGTAAAATAATCATTTTAGGAGCCATAACATGGCCTTGTTATACTGAAAACTTTGTTATAATGAGGCATGTTATAATGAGGTTGAACTGCACAAACAAACAGTCAATATACACACAGTATAGGTACTACCCAAGTAATATTTGCTCCATCCTGAGATGACTGAAAAATTGCTGAAAAGGACATGAACCTTTTTCTCAACAACCAAACAGAATCTCTCAAGAGATACTGGCAGGCCATAAAGACGTCCAGATCCGATACAACCTCACAGACAGTAATATCAGCATCTGCTCTCCCCAAGTCCCAAGTCTTTCCTGACATGACTGAAGAATTGTTGACAGGGGTGCTAAACTTTGCTTTACAAGTCTAACTTTTTATGTCTTTCAGGAGATCTTGGCAGGACATAAGGACATCCAGATCCGATACGACCTCATAGACAGTAATATCAGCATCTGCTCCCCTCAAGTCCCACAACTCTTCACAGACAACTTTGACTATCAGACGAGGGATGATTTTGTTAGGGGCATTCTCATAAGTGAAGAGGTAATAGTTACAACAGAAAGGCTGTTATTTATATAAGATAATTTTAACCCATATTTGACGAATGGACATTCCCATCATTACCATTTGGGTCACTTTACTTTCATTTTTAGGTGCGTCAGGAGTGATTTTGAAGTTTTATCTAATTTTTTGATGAAATTTCTCTATGCAAACAGAATATCCCCAGATGGGACATCATTACCGAGAAGCAAAAAAATGTTAAAATCCATTTTGCGGCTCATATTTTAACAATTATTTGTTATGTTTGAGATAATGGGTAATACAATACAGATGAGTACTGTGACAGTACTGTGACAGATGCCTACTGTGCCAGAATATCTAATCTATACTTGTATGATACTGTCACATAAACACAATATCTTAACAGTGATTTGTTATGTTTTAGATCATGGGTAATACAATACAGATGAGCACTGTGACAGATGCCTACTGTGCCAGAATATCTAATCTATACATGTATGATGCTGTGAGGTATGTATTATTTGAGTACATGTACTTTAGCAGATGTTTACCATGATGAAAATGAGTATGTAATGGCAGTTTGTATTCTACATACGCTAGCTTTCTTTTAAGACTGACAATAACAAAGATGGAACATTGTCATGATGCAACTTACAAAAAAAAAAAGAGACCTAAAGAACACAGTAGCAATCAGGACTGAAAACAGTGTTAAGTCCAGGTTGGGAGTGGTGGCTTTGGCATATTTGAGTTGAACTTTGTTAATTGTTTCAGTCGAGATGTTGTGAATCGCTGGTCATTCCCATTTGTGCCTGATAATTGTCAGAGAAACAACAAAGATGCAATATCCTATGGTAGACATAATGTGTACCTCAGTAAAGACGTGACATTAGCAAGGTAAATCTTTATTGTGTTAATGTGTCACTACAGTATAACAATAATTTAATGGAATATTGTGATATCATAGCATAAATTCTCTGGGGACTTTTTCAGGGGGGGGGGGGGGGATTTGTTTCAAGCTGGGATATCAAAGTTAGACAAGAGCTTGTGAGTTTCTGTAGGTACTTTAGTGAGGTGTAATATTCAGAAATGTCAGCATGCTAACCCTTTATTATATAACTATAAATATCTTCCTCTTTAATACTTGAATCTATAGATATGGATTTTTCTGTAATCAAGAAAGTGAAAAAGTGGAACTTAGTGTTCTAATGTACAAATATTGTTTGCGTTTGCATCAAGTTACAGCCATTTGCTATACTTAGCACATTGTTGACTAGGCCTTTGAATCACTGTAACAAAAATCCTTTTTCTCACGTATTTCAGAGGAAGTGTTTTGGAAGAAAATGTTGTTGTGGGCGGGGGTACTTGTATTGGTGCCAACTCTTTTGTTTCTCACTCCGTCATTGGGAGGAACTGTAAAATAGGTGAGTTTGCTTGTGTCAGTGATTACGCTTTGTTATACCATTTACACCAAACCTTTTAACAGAAAGAAATTACAGGATATGTTACATGAGAAAGTTATCTAATTTTGAGTGTTTTAAGATTTGTTAAATGTGTCTATCTAGCCATCCAATATACAAGAAGCCAAAATTGAGCCGCCCCATGGGAAAACCAACAATCTGCATGGCGAAAACAAAGGCGCAGATCATCTTCACGGTAACCGCGAAGCTGATCAGCGCCTTTGTTTTCACTACTTGGATAGTACCATTCCTCCTCTACTTACAGCCCCTTTCACTCGAGTTTGCCGTTTGAGCATTTGCATCACACAAGAATACCATGTGTTCCGAAGATCTGAGTTTCTTTTCATGTTGTCCTCAAAGACAACTGAATTGATTGATCTGCTGATTTAGTGACAGCTTCAAACTAAATGATGTTTAAGTTTAAAAACGGCAAACTCTAGTGAAATTTTTAACTTCCTATGTCAAATTTTTGCCATGTAGATACCGATCAGGTAACTGCTTAAATTGATAAAATGCTGCTTTTGTCTCTATCCTGTTACATTTGTGTGTTCTTAATATGCATTGTACATATTGTGCAGAAAATTTTGAAATAAAAATGTGCTTTAACCAAGCAATTACAGTGTTTTTATCAGAAGATGTGACATCATTACCTAAAGATAAATGCTGAATAGACTTTAAGAACACCTGGCACCTGGGACACTGTATCAGCTCTTAAATAGAATAAAAAGTTACCTGATTTACAAACAAACGGCAAACTCGAGTGAACAAATTTGATTGACCTAAATGCTCAAATGGCAAACTGGAGTGAAAGGGGCTGTAACTCCAAAATTTCAAGCTTCTAGCCTGCTTCTGTAGCTTTACAGGCCGGTTTGTGTCAGACCTGTTCGGAAACCACATTGTTGGTTTTCCCACGAGGCGGCTAAAATGATGCAGATGAAGTGCAAATTATTGTGCAGACTACATCTGCTTATTCATAAATGAGCCGTCTCGTGGGAAAACCAACAATGTGGTCTTCGAACAGGTCCGACACAAACCGGGCTGTACAGCCACAGAAGACAGCTAGAAGCTTGTAATTTTGGATTTAAGAAGAAGAGGAAGTTTACTATCCGTGTAGCAAAAACAAAGGCGCTGATCAGCTTCGCGGTTACCGCGAAGCTGATCTGCATCTTTGTTTTTGCATATGCAGATTCTGATTGTTGGTTTTCTCACGAGGCGGCTCAAATTATTCTAGATTATGTTAGTAATTTATAATCATAGCAAAGCATGGGGAAAAAACTCACAAGTATTAGCTTGGTACTGAGAAATAAAAAAGATAACTTTTTTTTTTATACTCAAGTCATAATAAATGTTGGAGTGCAAAGCCTTACACATTAAATTTCTTTATTTCTAAAGTTTTTCCTTTACAGGTAAAAATGTGACAATAAAAGACTCCTACCTGTGGAACAATGTTGTAGTGGAAGATAACTGTACAATAGAAAAATCTTTACTCTGTGATAATGTTACAGTCCATAACAAAGTAACAGTCTGTCCCTACTGTCTACTCTCTTGGAATGTAAGTTGATTCAGACCTTTATGACTCATTTGTAGCCACAGTCCTCTCCAGCCAAGCGAAGGATGTACGAGTACCAAGCACAAAAGTCACATTTTCAGTTTTGCAACTTCCGCACAGTGTAGGGGAGATTGTTACAAATTTATTATACCCCCCGCAAAACGAAGTTTTAGGGGGGTATACTGTTTTCAGCCTGTCCGTGATTCCATGACTCCGTGATTCCGTCAACATTTTGACATCTTTGCTGAATAACTTAAGTAGTTTTTGCCCGATGTTCCTCAAATTTTCAACACACCTGAACCATTAAACAACACATGTGTGATATGAATTTAGGGGCCAAAGGGTCAGTTTTGCAAGAGTTATGGGACTTTTTATACCCCGCCACTTAAAAAAGTGCGGGGTATTATGTTATTCCCTCCAAAAAAAATTTGCGTTCGAGTGTCCGTCCGTCCGTCTGTCTGTCTGTCTGTCCGTCCGTCAGCGTTTCGTTTCCGGGCTCTATCTTGAGCATTTATTGACCGATTTTCTTCAAACTTTGTATAGGAGTTTATATCAGGAAGGAGTGGTTTGGGATTGAAGATGGGTAAATTTCGTCAAATAAGTACAGAGTAATGGCCCTTGATTTACGTTAAAATTTCGTTTCCGGGCTCTATCTTGAGTATTTATTGACAGATTTTCTTCAAACTTTGTATAGGAGTTTATACCATGAAGGAGTGGTCTAGGATTGAAGATGGGTAAATTTCGTCAAATAAGTACAGAGTTATGTCCCTTGATTTACGTTAAAATTTTGTTTCCGTTCTCTATCTTGAGCATTTATTGACCGATTTTCTTCAAACTTTGTATAGGAGTTCATACCAAGAAGGAGTGGTCTTGGATTGAAGATGGGTAAATTTCGTCAAATAAGTACAGAGTTATGGCCCTTGATTTACCGTATTCGTTCTAATTAGCGCACAGTGCGCTTATCTTTTCAAAATATCTTAAAGTTAAGGTAACAAAATATCGTTCTAAGGAGTGTTGACCATTTCTATTTAAAAATGCCTATGATTTTTGGAAAAACAAAACCCTGGCCGTCTGTCTACTTATGCACATATTAAGTTCCCTGACTAAGGTACTATTGGATAACAGAATTTGTATTCCATGTGTCATGCTAAAGGATCTGAATTTTGGGCTGGAACAATCAATTTTTGTATGAAATATATAGTAATCAGGAAAAAGTTTTATAGAGTATTGTTCCCCCCTGAGAACCAATAAAAGCTTTTGCATGTGTATGTGTTGCCATGTATTACACAATATGTGAAAGTGGCGTGTTGGTTCTTTGGGGGGAACGATACTCTAGAGCCCAAAAACCAGAGCCCAAATTTCATAAACAGTTATAGCTACTCATTCAGGCAAAGTTAACATATATGATGTAATGGAAAATGACATAGTATAAAATTGTAATGATATGCACTATTTGAGATGTTATTAACTTGAAACTGAATGCTGCAAAATCAACTTTTATCATTTGGACAACAGACATTAATGGTCCCCATCATTTTGTGTTTCAAAATTTTGGAGACACGCTGTACAAACATTCCTTGTTTTTTGCACGGCCTCTAATCTATAAAATCTGTGTCTCTGTTATTTCTATTTTATGAGGGCAGGTGTTCAGATCTGAATGTACTAGTTCCTGATTTTTGCTCAATAAATGGATTTTGCTTGCATATGGTATTAAAATGCAGTCCAGTTAATCTACTTTTGGTGTATTTGATACTAGAGTTTTTTGAATATGCATTGTTGAATTGTGGAGATAGGTAGCCGTGTTAGTATAGCAGGTGTATATGTCTGTTATGCTACATTGGCCATGACCAACTAGGAAGAATTTATCTTACATATTTGGCCACAATAATTCGATTTATACTTGTTAAATGTCAAAATGTCAAAAAAAATGTTGCAAGAACATGCTTATCAAGCTATATAGAGTTTTGACTTATTAAATAGTTTTTACTGATTCCAAAGTGGAAACTCGACACTTTTTGCAACTTTTAGTTATAGAGTATATATGGCAATCGGTAGAAAATGCTGAAATGTATACAGGTACCTCCTAAAAGTTTTTATAACGATATTTCATACTGCAAATTTTTAAACATTTTCAGTGCGTTTTTACATGATTCTTGCATGTTTCTGTCGTCTAAATGTTCCAAAATACAAACATGAGTGATAACAATCGTCAGCATGCAAGATAAAACAATTTTTCTACCTTTCTGTATTCATGAAATTTAGACCCCAACCCCACTGAAACTTCAATTTCTACCAAATGATGGCAGAATATGTAAATATCTGAACACATATCCCTTCATAATACATGGAACTATTGTCCTCAGTATAAAGGATCAGCGCCAGGAGCTTAATAACAGTGTTCTATGCCGCTAAAGTATAGGCATATACAGGCCATATAGTCAACGATCCTTAGCGCACACTAAGAATGAAAAAATAATAAACGGCTGAAATAAACATGTCAAAAATATCAATGGTGATGTCATATAAGTGTTCCAATCGTCGCAAAAGATACGTTTTAATTTGGTATTATTGTGTAAAATACCAGAATACTCGTCGAGCAGTGTGCGCTTAACCGCATATTTTTCAGAAACGGACAGAGTGTGCGCTTATTGGAGCATGTGCGCTAATTAGAACGAATACGGTATGTTAAAATTTTGTTTCCGGGCTCTATCTTGAGCATTTATTGACCGATTTTCTTCAAACTTTGTATAGGAGTTCATACCAGGAAGGAGTGATTTGGGATTGAAGATGGGTAAATTTTGTCAAATAAGTACAGAGTTATGGCCCTTGATTGATGTTAAAATTTTGTTTCCGAACTCTATCTTGAGCATTTATTGACCGATTTTCTTCAAACTTTGTACAGGAGTTCATATCAGGAAGGAGTGGTTTGGGATTGAAAATGAATAAATTTCGTTAATTAAGTATAGAGTTATGGCCCATGATTTACATTAAAATTTCGTTTCCTGCCTCTGTTTTGTGCATTTATCAACCAATTTTATTCAAACTTTGTATAAAAGTTCAAATCAGGAAGTAGTGGATTGGGATTGAAGATGGGTAAATTTTATCAATGTATACAGAGTTATGGTCCTTCATTTATGACAAAATTTTGTTCTGCTCTTTATCTTGAGAATTTATTGAGAAACATTTTTGCTAAATTAAATTTTCGTGGCGGGGTATCATGCATGCCTGCAGCGCTTTTATTAAACCTATACATAGAATGTTTGCCATAGTGCTAATAGTGCATACTTTGTGAAATCAACTCCTCCTACAGCTTTCAGTATTATCTTTTGATACTTTGCAGATATGTGCCAGAGATATTGAAGATATGCATGAAGAAGTATTATGCTGAAAAATTGAATTTTGTCAAATTTACAGCATTTTGAACTTTAATAGCCAATTTTCGATAATTGCCATATTCAACAATGGTTGGTAGTGCATAGTTTGTGAAATCAACTCCTCCTAGGGCTTTTAGTATTTCTTTTCAATACTTTGCAGACATGTTCCACACATATTGAAGATGTGCATGAAGAATTATAATGATAACAAAATAATTTTTGACGAAGAATTATAATGATGACAAAATAATTTTTGACAAATTTACAGCATTTTTCAACATAGCCATTTTTTGACCATTGCTTGTATACAATAATTGTTGGTAGTTCATAGTTTGTGAAATCCACTCCTCCTAGGGCTTTCAGTATTTCTTTTCAATACTTTGCAGATATGTTCCACACATATTGAAGATGTGCATGAAGAATTATAATGATGACAAAATAATTTTTGACAAATTTACAGCAATTTTCAACATAGCCATTTTTTGACCATTGCTTATATACAATAATGGTTGGTACTTCATAGATCTACATAATGGTTGGTAGTTCATAGTTTGTGAAATCAACTCCTCCTAGGGCTTTCAGTATTTCTTTTCAATACTTTGCAGATATGTTCCACACATATTGAAGATGTGCATGAAGAATTATAATGATGAAAAAATATTTTTTGACAAATTTACAGCATTTTTCAACTTAGCCATTTTTTGACCATTTATACAATAATGGTTGGTAGTTCATAGTTTGTGAAATCAACTCCTCCTAGAGCTTTCAGTATTTCTTATCAATACTTTGCAGACATGTTCCACACATATTGAAGATGTGCATGAAGAATTATAATGCTGAAAAAATAATTTTTGACAAATTTACAGCAATTTTTAACATAGCCATTTTTGACCATTGCTTATACAATAATGGTTGGTAGTGCATATTTTGTGAAATCAACTTCTCCTAGGGCTTTCAGTATTTCTTTTCAATACTTTGCAGACATGTTTCACACATATTGAAGATGTGCATGAAAAATTATAATGATGAAAAAAAAAAAAAGAAGACAAATTGACAGCATTTTTCAACATAGTCATTTTTGACCATTCTGCTTATATACAATAATGCTTGGTAGTGCTTACTTTGTGAAATCAACTGCTCCAAGGACTTTCATTATTTCTTTTCAATACTTTGCAGACATGTTCCACACGTATTGAAGATGTGCATGAATGATTATAATACTGAAAAAGTGATTTTTGACAAATTTACATCATTTTTCAACATAGCCATTTCTTGACCATTGCTTATATACAATAATGAAATCAACCTCAAGCTTTCAATATATTCTTTTAATATCTTATAGATGTGACTGGCATACTGAGGATGTACATGAAGGATTATAATGCTGAAAAGATATCTTTGACAAATTTTCTGCATGTTTGAGTTAGGAAGTTATTGGCCAGCTCCAGATAATTTGCGGGGGGTATACTGAAAGCCTTGCTTGCAGCCAATTTCTAGTTAAAAGCAATTTTTTGACTGATAGGATTTTAGCAGATGCAGAACTGATAAATTTTATGATTCAAAATTTAAATACGAGCAATGATAGGAGCAAGCAATCAGATTCAAGTCTCGCCCTAAAAACACAGCTGGACACTCATTACGAAAACTTGCCCATGCAATATACAGAGATTTTTAAAGTTCTAAAAACTGAAAAATTTCAGAAGAAATTTTTTGACATTTCTCTTATTTTTACTCAAAACATAGATTGTGGGTACACATTAGAACCGCCTCGCTAATGAGTACCCACAGTCTATGTTTTTGAGCAAAAATAAGAAAAATAGGTATACCCCTGTATACCCCAGTTTTTCTATATAAAAGTGGGGTTCAAGGGGGTATACATTACACGGACATGTTTTCCTGATGCTCAGCTATCCAACCTTCCAGGCTCTATCAGTTTTGTCTACTTTGATATTTATGATACTGGTATCTGTATCATGATGTTGAGCTTATATTCACATATTTCCACAGGTGTCAGTTGGTCCTGATATCACTGTACAACGAGGTACAACGGTTGTAGCTGAACAGTTAGATGAATTTGGAGATGTTGTCGATGCTCCTATGGAAGGTACTGTCAAACATCTAGAATATTCAGAGACCTGATAATTTGTTCATGAATGTGCATGGAATTCTTGTTATTGATGCTTATCTTTCTGATTGAGCTGTTTCCTGACCATTGCTTACTTTTACATTTTTATGAACAAGAAGAATTTATTTTAGAGCCGTTGTATTTGCTGGCAGAATATCATCTAAATGAATCCTGATGTCCCTTGAATTGAAAATGGAATCCAATCTATAAACAGAAGGCTCTGTGACCTAGTGATTAAGATACTTTCCTTGTAAACCTGGCTTAGACCATGAAATTTAACAACCAATCGCTGAACATGGCATAGCCTACATGGCTCATTTGGCATTCTCTTACTTACTCTACTAAGTAGCTGTTATGTTATTTCAGACACCAGTTCATCAGAGCTAGGCAGTGAGAGTAAAGCCTATCCTTACATCGCCAGTGAAGATTTTGAAGATGTAAAACCAGAGGAGTTGTATAAATATATGTGGGGCTTGTGTCTGGCCTCAGGCTCTAGTGGAGATAATATATCACTACCTGGGGGTACGCCAGGGGGCTCCATTATAACACAGTCAGTGCTACAGGATGATACAAAATGTGAGTAATGAACATTACAAATTCCCGGTGTCAGGCCTCAGCAATATATCTTTGCCTGGGGGTACGCCAGGGGGTTCCATTATAACACAGTCAGTGCTACATGATGATACAAAATGTGAGTAATGAACATTACCAATTTCCTGTGTCAGGCCTCAGCAATATATCTTTGTCTGGGGGTACGCCAGGGGGTTCCATTATAACACAGTCAGTGCTACAGGATGATACAAAATGTGAGTAATGAACATTACCAATTCCCTGTGTCAGGCCTCAGCAATATATCTTTGTCTGGGGGTACGCCAGGGGGTTCCATTATAACACAGTCAGTGCTACAGGATGATACAAAATGTGAGTAATGAACATTACCAATTCCCTGTGTCAGGCCTCAGCAATATATCTTTGTCTGGGGGTACGCCAGGGGGTTCCATTATAACACAGTCAGTGCTACAGGATGATACAAAATGTGAGTAATGAACATTACCAATTCCCTGTGTCAGGCCTCAGCAATATATCTTTGCCTGGGGGTACGCCAGGGGGTTCCATTATAACACAGTCAGTGCTACATGATGATACAAAATGTGAGTAATGAACATTACCAATTCCCTGTGTCAGGCCTCAGCAATATATCTTTGTCTGGGGGTACGCCAGGGGGTTCCATTATAACACAGTCAGTGCTACAGGATGATACAAAATGTGAGTAATGAACATTACCAATTCCCTGTGTCAGGCCTCAGCAATATATCTTTGTCTGGGGGTACGCCAGGGGGTTCCATTATAACACAGTCAGTGCTACAGGATGATACAAAATGTGAGTAATGAACATTACCAATTCCCTGTGTCAGGCCGCAGCAATATATCTTTGCCTGGGGGTACGCCAGGGGGTTCCATTATAACACAGTCAGTTCTACAGGATGATACAAAATGTAAGTTATCAGGACTGATAGTTCGTCTCTCACTAATGAGAAAGACCATCATTATTTCTTGAATAGTGCTGATGTGTGTTGGTGAGTTCTTTGATGGCTGACTAGGCCAATTCTGGCTCTAAACTGTCGGTTGCAAGTAGAGCAAGTCAATGTCATAGAGTCTGATGGTGGCACATTTGTTTTGGCTTTGCGCTCTCTTCGCTTTCTTTCAGCTTCACAGATTCTCTTCTTTTCATAAAGAGCTGCCCCTTTGTTGATGAGACCTCGCCACTTTGATCGCTCCTGTGCAGTCTGTTCCCAGGACCCCATTGGTATTTCGAAATCCTTCAGAGAGGCTTTGAGGGTGTCTTTGTAGCGTTTCTTCTGGCCACCTTGAGAGCGCTTTCCCTCCTGTAGTTCTCCATAGAAAACTTTCTTTGGAAGTCGCGCATCAGGCATTCTTATAACATGGCCAGTCCATCTTAGCTGTGCTAGCTTTAAGACTGTATGCATGCTTTGCATCCCTGCTTTCGTCAGGACCTCTGTGTCTGGAATCTTGTCCTGCCACTTGATTTTTAACAACTTTCTCAAACAGCTTAAGTGGAAATGGTTAAGTCTCTTTGCATGGCGTTGGTATACTGTCCAGGTCTCACATGCATACAAGAGGGTTGGCAGTACCACAGCCTTGTAGACTTTCAGCTTGGTGTCAAGCTTGATTCCATTTCGCTCCCAGACATTGCACGGAGTCGTCCGAATGCCACACTAGCCTTTGCAATTCTGGCAGTGATCTCATCATCAATATGCACTGCTCTGGAGAGAGTGCTTCCCAGGTAGGTGAACTTGTCAACAACTTTCAGTTTTTGCCCATTCACAGTGATGGTTGGTTCATTATATGGCTTTCCGGGCGCTGGTTGGTGTACAACCTCTGTCTTTTTTGTGCTGATTGTGATATCATAGTTATCACATGACTGTGAGACTTGATCCATGGCTCTTTGCATTTTTGCCTCTGTGCTGGCATTCTTATCCATATCATCTGCATAGAGGAGCTCATCTAGCACATCAGTCTGGACCTTAGTTTTGGCTTGCAACCTTCTGAGGTTGAATATGTTGCCATCAAAACGGTACCTGATTGGAAAACCAGTGTCACTGTCCTGAAAAGCATCCATAAGCATGGCAGAAAACATCATGCTGAACAGTGTTGGTGCCAGAACACAGCCTTGTTTGACCCCATTTGTTACTTCAAATGGTTCAGAGAACTCTCCATCATTTTGCACACGTGCCTGCATGCCATCATGAAACTGCCGCACCATTGCTATGAATCTGGGTGGACAGCCAAACTTGGCCATGATTTTCCAGAGTCCATCACGACTAACAGTGTCAAAAGCTTTGGTGAGGTCAACAAACATCATGTATAGATCTACATTCTGTTCTTGGCATTTCTCCTGAAGCTGTCTTGCTGTGAAGATCATGTCTATTGTCCCTCTGTCTTTTCTGAATCCACATTGGCTTTCTGGGATAAGTCCCGTCTGATCAAGATGAACATTCAGACGATTCAACAGAATTTTTGCAAGTATCTTCCCAGCAATTGATAGGAGGGAGATGCCTCTGTGATTGTCACAGACTTGAGGATTTCCTTTCCGCTTGTATAGGTGGATTATGGATGCATCCTTAAATTCTTGTGGGATAGCCTCCTTTCTCCACATACAGTGAAACAACTTTGTCAGTTTCTCTGCCATGGGTAGCCCCCCAGCCTTGTAAACTTCGGCAGGAATTGCATCTGCACCTGGGGCTTTGCCAGATGATAGTTGTTGAACTGCTTTTCTTGTTTCCGTAACGGTAGGAAATTCATCTAACAGAACATTGCACTCTATCTGTGGAAGTCTGTCGATTGCATCCTCATTGATGCTTGATGGTCGATTAAGCACACTATTGAAGTGTTCTGCCCACCTTTCCAAGATAGCTTCTTTATCTGTGAGAAGAGTGTTTCCATCTGCACTGAGCAATGTGGTGGCTCCAGAACTCTTTGGACCATAAATGGTTTTCAGTGCATCATGAAATTTCTTCATGTCCTTTCTATCCGCAAAAGACTGAATTTCTTCTGTTTTCTTCCTCAGCCAGGAATCTTGCATGTCCCTAAGCTTGGTCTGAACTGTCTTACAAATGTTGCTGTAGGCTGCTTTCTTTGATACTGAGCTAGTATCATCTTGATGTGCCTTGTGCAATCGGTGCTTTTCTTCAAGAAGCCTCTGAATTTCGTCATCATTCTCATCAAACCAGTCTTGATGTTTGCGAGATGGATGCCTAAAGGTGCTTGCAGCTGAAGAAAGAACTGTTTTATGGAAAACTCTCCAGTTTTCTTCGGGGTCCTCTGAACTGAGATTCATTGCATCCAGTTGGTTGCAAATGTCTGTTAAGAAATCTTGTCTCATGCTGTCTTTATTCAGCTTTGAGACATCCAGTCTCTTAGGAGCTTTCTTGCCTTGAGGTCGCCTCGCAGGCTGTATTCTTAGGTTGAGTTTGCTGACAACCAGTCTATGATCTGTCCAGCAGTCTGCACCACACATAGTCTTTGTCACTTTAACATCCTGCCTGTCTGTTCTCCGCACTATGACATAGTCTATGAGATGCCAGTGTTTGGAACGGGGATGCATCCAGGATGTTTTGTTCCTATTAGGTAGACGGAAGACTGTGTTGGTGATTAGAAGGTCATGTTCAGCACACTTCCTGAGAAGCAAGAGACCATTGCTGTTGCACTTTCCAACCCCTTCTGGACCTATAACTCCTTCCCAGGTCTGGTGGTCTGTACCCACTCTGGCATTAAAGTCGCCAAGAAGGATAAGCTTGTCTGTGCGGGGTGTTGCAGAAATAACATTGTCTAGATCATCATAGAACTTGTCCTTGGCCTCATCTGGATTGGTCATTGTGGGTGCATAAGCACTGACAATAGTTGCATGTTTATTGCCTGACAGAGGAAGTCTCAATGTCATTAGACGGTCATTAATGCCTTTTGGCAATCCTGACAGCTTACCAACAAGTTCTGTTTTGATGGCAAAACAGGACTATTGGTTTAATGAATGGAGCCTCCTCGTCCATTGGTGTGATATGAGCTGCCTCATGGGAAAACCAACAATCTGCATAGGCAAAAACAAAGGCGCAGACCAGCTTCGCTGTAACCACAAAGCTGATCAGTGCCATTGTTTTCGCTACATGGATAGCACGATTCCTCTACTTCCTAAATCCAAAATTTCCAGCCTCGAACCATCTTCTTTGACTGTACAACTCGGTTTATGTTGGACCTGGTTGGAACCCAAAGTGTTGGCTTTCTCACGCACAGGCTCATATTCTGTACCCAGGGATTCAGTATGGCATCTGTTGTTACTGTACTACTGAATGATACATGTTATACTCTACATGAGCCGTGACTCGAGAAAACCAGTCTTCGGGGTTTCCGACCAGGTCTGACATTAATCGGTCTGTACAGCCTCAGAAAAAGGCTAGAAGCTTGAAATTTTGGATTTAAGAAGAGAAATGTTACTATCCGTGTAGGGAAAACAAAGACGCTGATCAGCTGTGTAGTTACTGTACAGGTGATCTGCACCTTTGTTTTCGCATAGGCAATAATCCTGTTTTCTCATGACACAGCTCAAGTTATTTAAGTGTGGCACAATAGCTTGCAGCAGCATGTATAAAGTTATAGAAGAGAAAGTTTTTAGTTACTGAAATAAATGTGCAGTTTTATTGTGCACTTAATACTGAGTTACTATGTTTCTGAGTTTTGTCCAAGGAACAGTTTGCTTTAAAAAACTGTCTGTTTGAAAATACAGACTAGAAAATTCAACTTCAAAATGGTCTATTATTTAATATATTTTTCCCTGTAATGCTGTAATCTATCTTCAATCTTGCCAGTGTTTCAGTCTGAGTTAATAAACACCCTGAAGAGGGCTAGAGAAGGAGTAAACCAACAGGGTGAAACATACAACAATATGCCCTATAGTTGATATTTTTCCTGTCAATGCTATAACCTCTTTTTTCTATTACCAGTGTTTCAGTCTGAACTAACAGATACTCTGAAGAGAGCTAAAGAGGAGAACATCAGCTCTGAGAACCTTATACTGGAAATAAACTCACTTAAGTAAGTATTTAATGTCTGGTTTGAAGTGCTGCTATGCACTGTAGATAATAATGAAATGAACAAAATAACTCCTTTCTTCAGTTTTGTTTGGTTAAGTCTTGGAAGAGCCAAACATTAAAAATAGTTAAATACTGTAAATTCTGAAATTTTGGGGGGCATTTATTTCGGGACTGACTAAAACGCTGAATTTTCTGCTGAATTCAGCAACCTGCTGATCAGCGAAAACATACTAAAACGCTGAAAAACTGAAATGCTGATTTTTTTTTCTTAGTCAATTTTGAACTTTGTTTTGCCAACCTGAACCGCATGAGAACATACATGTAAGGGTTCTAATTCTCATGAATTAAAATGCTGATTTCTTGTAGCCATGTATGGTGGTTATTTACCAATGTACTGAAGCGATTTTCATGTATAAATTACATGTAAGCGTAGTAAAGAAGGTTAATACACCATCACTTAGGGTAATCTAGTTCTTGTTTTACAACTTTTAAGTAAGGGTCCTGATGAGCATTAAACCCATACCCATGTTTGTACGTGTATTTATACATACTGGTTTGTGACTTACTTGGACAAGTCTTAAAATGAAGGATATCCACTAAGTGAAGGCTGGTTCTTATTGAGACTTTTGGTTCGGATTGCATCAGTGCATTTTCATAAACTAGGTTGCACATCTGTGCATAGTTTTTACACCGGACTGGTCACGCTTACAACTTCGAAATTAATATCGTTATGGAAGTATGCTGGTGTCTTATAAAGGAGAAACACATTTTTCATAGTTTATAACTTCATTAACAAACACATCAAAACAAAACAACAAACGATTCAACAACTTATACATTAACAGAAAGGCAAAACAACAAACATAAACATAATAAATCAGGTATACATTAACAAAAAGGCAGAACAAATAATTAAATCAATTATACACGTTAAATATCAGGCAAACTGTCAGTGTATATTCTTTAATTAACAAACAAACAAACATAATTAATTAATCCGCTATCTCAAAGAACAATTCTTTAATTGAGTTTAACACATTATTTATCACAGGTATTCAATGCACTTAATAATCATTTGTGGCAATAATCTTTTTTGAATATAACATCTCTATTTTAAACATATTTCGCATAGAAATTTGTTCTTGGGGCAAGCAATATCTATATGTTTATCTACACAGTGTTTATGAAAACTTATTTTGCATGCATTACACTTAATCATATCTCCTAAGCATTCTGGAAGACGGCATTTACAATGCAATTTTATTGAAACGGATTTATGCTTTGCCGTGTAACGATTTCTGTTTGGCCTCCTTGGTAAAGTTGGGAAGCTGGAGAGAATACCAGATTCCAAGCAAGACTGTAAATGCTTGCGCATAGATTTGGTATCGAATGTAACTGTGGGGTTCAGTGTACCCTTAATACAAAACTCTGTAAGATGCGCTATTGCAAAAACTCCACAATCAACACCATTTGTTTGTTTTTGAGTATCATTAATAATGACTTCGAGGTCCTGATCGGTATTTTTCCCGTACATTATGCCTAACTGTATTGATAAACTCGGCGTCATTATGGAGCGCGATGGCCTGTCGAACCCTAAACTATCGAACATGAATATGCTGTCGGTTTCATCCCTGAACGTGACGACCCAGTGATCCTTACCAGTATGATGAATTTGACATGCACGTGATTTATCATTTGAAAGCGGGTTCATTACTGACTGTTGCTGTACATGCCAGCGACTTTCTTTTGTAATGTATTTTGGAACTTTTTCCGGAAGTTGTAAGCCAGATATTGATGGAAATTGATTTCTTGCTATTATATTAACTGCTTCGATTATTTGTGAATTTAATTTTTCATTATTTAAAATTGCTTCTTTGTCTGAAATTGTTAAGCCTAAATTGGGAAGCCATAAAGAATTTGGTTGTGTTTCTATTTGTTCTGTTACATCAGGAAGTTCGTCAACGCCTACATCGCTTCTAGAATTATTGTTCATAGTTACCAGGTCATCTGTTGAATCGGAACATTCAGGCACAGGAATTTCAAGTTTCGGTCTTTTGGGTTCAGGGACATCAGCCTCGGATGTATCAAACAAATTTTTCTTAGATTTTTTCAAAATAGATTTTGGGGTGCGCCGCGGAGACACGATGACTACCTTTGGTGTTCTAGGAGTTTTTGTCGGCTGAATAGGAGTATCACATAAATTCGAATTAAGTTCTGGTTTTACTGTTTTCGGAGTCGAGTGGGATAAAATGAATGGTTCTTTATTATCGGTTTCGGATGTTAAGTCATCATCATGAAATGTACTATTAATCAAAATTGAATCTGGTGCCGCGATAACACTAGTTTCATCTACATCCCCTTTACGACCTCTTTTTGTCCCAGCTTTTTTATCTTTTCTAGTTCGGCTATTTTTACGCAGCTGTGTTAGATTTATTGCCTTCTTGTCTTCACCTGGTTCCATACCTATTGCCATCATGGCCGACAGAATATGACGACATCGACTAGTAGACGGGCAATTACACGTTTCTTTTGGGAACAGAGTCACAGCATATTTATTATCGCGGCTACCTTTCACAACAAAACATTTCATTGCGGGAACTAAGCTTATTCCATTGTCTCTTAACGTTTCTTGGGCGAGAGATTTTTGGCTTAATTTTTGCTTACTAACGGAAGATTTTTTTGTAAGCGCGGGTTCTTCGGGGCTACTTGTCGATCTAAACTGACCATGATCTATCTCCTTATCGGTATCCGTATTCAAATCTTGGTTTCTGCGTTCATTATCGAGTACCTCAAGTTCACCCTTAATCATTTCAATCATTTTATCAGGATGACAAACGCGTTTCGGTAAAATGGCAGTTTCCGGATCTTTCAATGCATACCTAAATTTTTTCAGGAGTGTCATCTCTCCCACACCACAGAAGCTTTTCATTAATTCAGCAAGATCATTGCTTTGCATATAATATAGATACAGAACAATGTTATCAACTTCTTTCTCTTTCCATTCCGTCAATCTTTTTAATTTCGCGTTTATGCTTTCTGAGCAATTATTAGTAATTCCAGAATACGGATTGTATAAATCAATTTCTTCAAGGATCCAGCGTCCTGCGTATTTGGTTATAGTATCGCGAAGATTTGCGTTGAAATAATCTATCATTGGTTCGCTCCATGGTAACATTAGTTCTTCGACTAGAGAATCAAATTTTTCACGTGATTCGCACTGCAGCAGGGTTTTCACTCGACTATCATAAAATTGCATATCTGTCGGAGTTGCCCCATGTTTAGAAAGCCAAAATTTTAAATCTCTTAATATATGATTCCAACAAATCAATAATTGCGCGTTCGGAAAAACTTTTTCTATAGCATTGACAATACCTGATTCTCTGTCTGTTACAATTGGAAAAGATTTACGACTTAATCTCGGGATTTTATCTTTAACTACTTCGAAAAACTGCTCGTGACATTTTTGAAATTTGCGCTCATGGACCATAAAAGCCAAAGGAATTACCGGATTTTCCTCGAACATTATATGTTGAAAGGCTAAAGTAGATACATAAAAATCACCTAAACAAAATGTTGTATCATAAAACAAAGGAATGAGATCGCTTGTTTTAAGTTGTAAGAGTCTGTCAAATTCTTGAAACATATCAGTATAGCCTATAACAACTTGAAGATCTGGAACGGTTTTTATTTCATGAATATACGAATCAATGTGATATACAAGTTCATGCAAATTATATAAAGAATCATGACCAAATCTCTTGTCTTTTCGTACATTATATTGGGCGTTTGCCACCTGTTTAACATTCCTAACACTAGAAATCCCTGTCATTTTTAAGGGAACTGTACTTTCTGAATCAAGTTTATCCTTAACTAATTTTGGATTTTCACCCCCACTGATTTTTATTTTGTTAATTACGGAGGGTAATGTCCTCTTATGTGGTCTGAATCCATTTTTTCTGTTTCCATGAGATGCACCTTTATATTCACTTTCATCACCTAAGTACTGAATGATTGTAACATGATTATAATCCGTACCGTGGTATCTTAACATAACTCTCTGGAATTTGTCACTTTCATCTTTTCCGTTTTTAATTCTAAAATAAGACTTTTCAATAATTTTGTCACCGTTTGTCACTTTGCTTTTCCCATAGTTTCTCCAGGTATACCCATCTGCGCGCCAGTCGTCCTTATTTTGACTTTGTTGTCTATCACTGAATAGGAACACACTGCCTCCCTTTGGTTGATACGGCGGGAACGTTGAAAGTTTATTTGAATCAGGATTGTCCAACATTTCCGCAGCTTCAGAATGTTTAAGTTTCACATCACATGTTGTATATATAACGTCTGTAAAGTCTTCTAGGCCATCCTCACTATCACTGGTGTTGCTACCACCACCTCCTATCAGCAGAGTTCTCGATTGTACACTAACGGGTTCCATGGACTCGTATTCGTAGTCATCGTCGTCAACATCTTCATCTTCATCGTCGTTGATCGATAGCATCTGAAACCTGTTGTTTGAAGTTGCCGATTCCCACCATGGAGTCAACGCTTCTACTGGGATTGATTTGCGTCTGAACGTCTTCACTCTCAGCACCGGCGCAGGGCGGACAGTCGTCGTCTTAGTCGTCGGGACAGTCGTCGGGATCACCTTCACTACTTGCGCAGGGCGGACAGTCGTCGGAATCACCTTCACTACTGGCGTAGGACGGACAGTCGTCGGAATCACCTTCACTACTGGCGCAGGGCGGACAGTCGTCGTTTTAGTCGTCGGTATCACCTTCACTACTGGCGCAGGGCGGACAGTCGTCGGCATTGTCGTCGGCATCAGTCTCTGAATTTCCAACTCGATCCGTCTTACCAAAGTTTCTGTGCCCTTAAAACTCAGATGAAGACCATCTCTGCTCAACATACGACGTTGTATTCTCCCTTCAGTCCAAAAATCTTGGTCATGATCGAGAAACCGAATGTCCGGATAACACTCTAATTTGGAAACCCTAAACAACGCGTAGTTTACCACTCTTGACGTCGAATTGATATCATTCAGAGTCTCATCCTTCAGCTTCTTCTCGAACTCGCTTGAAGCCCGAGGTAATATCGACGAAAAGATCACGTTGGCCCTAAAATTCAGAACGGGAGAACATTAACTTAGAGCATTGAATCATAAAGATCAAAGCTTTATATTTGAGATGTACTGTCTGTAATTCAATGACCCGTTGGACCTCGATAAATTATCTTAAATCAACAGAATAGCCGCCTCGTGGGAAAACCAATAATGTGTTTTTGACCAGGTCGAAGATGCATTTCATTATCGCATGAAATATTCATAATTTATACAACATGTACAAGGGATAGCATTTTTTTCTTTATATTCAAAGCAGCAAATTGGTTCTCATAATCTGCATAATTTAAATAATGATAAAATGAGTTTATATCTGTTATCAAAGATACAAGCACATTCATACAGTAGCATGCGGGTATTTATACGACATAATAAACAATGTATCATTTGCTACTGTTGACCGACACACGTCATTAATTAAGGTGTGAATGATCACGGAAGGTGTTAACTGGCACGTGTCCTGTAATACTCAGTGCTCCTAATGACACCTTTGTTAATATGTGCCGGAGATTATGAAATTAAAAATTAGATGGTGCAGTTTCATGATTTATTTAGCAGGTTTCTTAAGAATATTATATAAATGGTAAAATGACAAAGTATGCATTTATACCTGTTATTAAAGATGAGTGTACATTCATATTTGCTTGTTACTATATATACGACACAATAAACAATGTTACATTTGCCATTGTAGTCACATTATTCCAGACAGCAATAGATAAGCACTTAGGTTATATGCCCACGTGATTAATGAGGTGTGAATGATCACGGAAGGTGTTAACTGGCACGTGCTCTGTAATACTCAGTGCTCCTAATGACACCTTTGTTAATATGTGCCGGAAATTATGAAATTAAAATTGTACATGTAGTTTTTTTTACATCTCTTCCATATAGTATTTATTAGGCATTAACACTTATATTGATAAATATTTTTACGAAAATCCTAACCACTTTACTGATAAATAACAGAAAATATGTATTTATATGTATTTACATATTGTCTGTACAACGTTATAAATGATGTTGTACTTTTATTTAGGGTGTTTTCTAAGCTGGTTTGCTGTTCCAATATTCATGTGATATTAAAGGTAATATTGAAAATAAAAATGTTTATTTCTATCCAAAAGTTGAGAAAAAGAATAAATCTTTTTGATATTAACAAAATTAACAAAGAAATGGTTTAGTAAGCAAGTGAAACTGTACTTTTGTCCGCACTTCGATCTTCCTAGAGGTTCAGACAATAAATGGTGATTTCCATCAGGAAAACATGTCCATGAAATGTAAATCCCCTTAACTCCCATTTATGTAAACACAGATTGTTGGCACTCGTTGGAACCGTCTCGCCAAGGCGATTCTAACGTCTCCCAACAATCATACACGTACACGTATTTTGACCAAAAATGATAAAGATATCAAATTGTTTTTCTGCCGTAAATTTTCATTTTTTACAACTTAAAAATCTCTGTATATTGCATGTGCATGTTTTCAACTTGTGTCTAATTACTTACGTCGGATTTAGATCTTTAATGTCTTCGTAGAGGCGTTGGAATTTCTCTAGAAGATTCTCAGCCGAGTCTCGTGGCAAGTTGTTAATGCCGCAGTGTACAGCTATGACCTGAAATTGAACTTGTACAGTTAGAATATGAAAACAAATTATGGTTGTGACTAAATCTGTAACCAGGATCTGTCACAGGAGATGATTAGAGGCTGGACAATTTGGATTTAGAAAGTAGAGGGAGTGTACTATCCGTGTAGCGAAAATAAAGGCGCTGATCAGCTTCGCAGTTACTGTGAACCTGATCTGCGTCTTTGTTCCCACTTAACAATATTCGGTTATGCCTGGGTACTTGACCAGTTATTTGGTAAATAAATTTGGTAAATAGAGAACAGAACGTAACAAATGATAGCGAAAAGGGACTCTTTTCCCAAAAAGCGGCACAACGAGATGATTTTGTTATAAAGCCATATTTGTCATTTGTACAGGAAATTAATTTTGCTACTTTGAAAATTTTGGTGATAGACATCATTACACGGTTGTAATCGGACGGTAGTAGCTAAATAAACAAAGTTGTCATAAGGTAATAAT
Source organism: Rugalucina vietnamica (assembly GCA_964017185.1). Taxonomy (NCBI): domain Eukaryota; kingdom Metazoa; phylum Mollusca; class Bivalvia; order Lucinida; family Lucinidae; genus Rugalucina; species Rugalucina vietnamica. The sequence goes on from OZ024869.1 coordinate 921,350, forward strand.
GCGCGTGCCAGTCATTGCATAACTCAATATTTCACACTTAACAATTAAAGATGTTCTGTCAGAAGGTAACCACATTATGACATAAAGTCTAACACATGCGCTCTAACATACTGATCTACTATCTTATCATCTTTAATAAATAATTTGTGCCGCATCATGAAAACCTCTTACTGCAATTCAGTGGCAGATCAAATTTACTATTCTTTTCCGTGGGTTTAAGAAAGATATATATAATGTTGATTCTTTATAAATGCAAAGGGTCATTACGGCCTATGAGCATAAATACATATATAATCTTCGCCAAAAGTTTAGCACAGTTATTTGCGTAAAACAACATATAGAATCGTATACTGGTAGTGGAGCATGAATCATACCATTTCAGTGTGTGAGAGAGAGAGAGAGAGAGAAAGAGAGAGAAAGAGAGAGAGAGAGAGTCGGACTGAGTTAGGGACATGCGCGGATCTTGAACGCCAAAAGAGTTGCTTATGATACACTACAATTCAGTTATTTCAGGGAGCAAAATAGTAGAAGCATGTCATACTACATGTATTAGAATTTCTGAAATATTTAATGTCTTCAAAAAAGTACGATTGCTCTTTTTAAAATTACTCTAGGTGTGAATTAACACGGTAGGTGTAGGCTAGCACGCGCATATATTGCCTTATGACACCTTGGTTGATATACACATTGCTGACTCTCCAAATATCCTCGATTAAATAGTTCGATCATCGATTAGAAGCAGCCCAAGGCGGGTTGTATATCGTAACTAATAAACCAGCTACCGTTTATCAATAAGATTACGATAAAATAATGCATGGCTATACTTATGCTTAAATACAAATACAAAACACAAATACAACATTATCATTATAATCAGGAAAACATATCCGTGCAATGAATACCCAACAAATATTATTATCATCAGGAAAACATATCCGTGCAATGAATGTCCCGCGTTTAAATAGCAAAACTGGGGTACGCAGGAGTATACCTAATTTTCTTATTTTTCTCCAAAACATAGATTGTTAGTACTCGTTAGAACCGCCTCTATGCATTCTATGTTTTGAGCAAAAATAAGAAAAAAATCAGCTGAACATTTTCAAATTTTAACGCTCAAAAATTCTCTGTATGTTACATGGGCAAGTTTTCCTAATGTTCTTTCATTTTGAGTGCTTAAAATACATATTTCATGACATGAGATAATAATGATTCCGATTTTAATCATTTTATACATATCGATACCAACGCATAATAGCAGAATACATAGGACAAAACCCTATAAAATGATGGAATTGATCTCCCATCTCGTGTCATGTACAGATCTGACATAACAGGTAAAATTGTACTTACAGAAGCTGCTGAGATGACTTCTTTGGAGTTCGGAAAGGTCAACAGGTCTTCAACCATACATCCGGAGGAAAATAAACACTTAATCTTACTGTCTTGCACATATTCACTAAAGTATTTCACTTGGCTATGTCCAATAATCAAAGCCATTTTGATCACAAACACTAACACTTATAATTCCGAAACAGAAAAATATATATTTGACACTAAATTCACAGATAATCCCAACAGTTCATGAAACTCAATTTTAAATTGTAGACCGATTTAGGATACTGTGCGCTTTAAAAAGACAACAAAAACCTGAGAGAATCAATCAAAAAGCTTCTTATTTACAAGTCAAGAAAACTATAATATAATTGGTTTCCTGATAATTGCCTACTTTTACCTTTTAATTCAATTGGTTACATCATTGTAGCATATAATCCCTGTCCTTTAATTAAAGAGCCGAATTTGACACATTGGTCAGCTCAGTCAATCGTGCGATAATTTAGTTATTATGATGCCCCCCCTCCCCCCCCCATAATTAAGTAATTTGTCACTTAATTAAATTTATAGTAAAACATACAATGAGTCTTAATTATTCAAATATGTTTGTCAGTCAAATTAACACAATACTTTATTTCATTTGATCTTCATTGTCATTTTCTTCTCAAAAAGAAAAGGCCCCAGGACAGAAAGCCTGTAATTTGCCGGTTTAGATAACTGCGAATGGTGCTCAAATTTGTTTTTTTTTTATTATCAATTTTGATTTGTAAGTCAACAAAAACACTTCCCCTAAGTCAAATTATATGTATAAAAGCATATATGTATAAAATCAGCATTTCAGTTTTTCAGCGTTTTAGTCTGTTTTCGCTGATCAGCAGGTTGCTGATTTCAGCGGAAAATTCAGCGTTTTAGTCTGTTCCATTTATTTCACGAATTTTCTATTTCCAAGTTATTCGTGAGGCCTTAATTTTGCAAACGAGTATTCATGTGGTCTTATGTCTTATAGTGTTTAGGCTATCACATACATGTAGTATATGGCAGAGGTGCACCATGCCGGGGATTTTTGTAGACATATATTTTTTGAAAGCCTGTACCCTAAGCTACTAAATGCCGCTTGTTAGCACTCTGACTGCTGGGGCTTTATCATGCCAGAGCGTGTTACGTGCGTTACCAAAGTATGATTTTTAAATTCAAGCTGCTAAGGGGATCACCAAAATCTTTGGCAAAAAGCAAATTACTGACAAGATTTTTACCTTAAAATATGTAGCAGAGATGTTACCTAATCTAACAGGACTAAATTCAATAATATTTAGATTTCATGACTACTGGTTCAACAAAAGTAACGTAAATAACCCGTGTAATTTGGCATATCCACCGTGTTTTGTTTATAATAAAATATAGTTTAGACAAAATTACAAAATACGATTTATATTATAGTTATTTGCAGTCCTTGCCCTTTAAAATGACATAGAGTAGTGATCTCTGTGACCTTCCATCACTCCACAGATGTTGATTGTCTTCCCCTACCCCCATTTAAATGATATGCCCATTAATAAACATGTCCCAGCAGAAACAGAACAAAGACACTTCCTTTCCTGAACAACATCCCAGTTTTCGAAATAAAACTTCCATAGGTATTAAAAGCACACGAACAATCAACTGCAGACCATGCTTCATGATAATGGTAACATATTTTACGTAATGTCATGGTAACAAGTAACAATTTTGTATTTTCACTATAGAATCATAAACTTATGATTAATTGCAGATTATCATTTTTCTCTCACAGTTATTTCAATTAGGAAATTGAATTTATTGAATATCTGTCCTGAAAGGTATTTTAAAAAAGCACTCAAAAATCAACTACAGACCATGCTTAATGATAACGGTAACATACTTTACGTAATGGTATGGTAACATACGTAACAATTTTGTATTTTCTCTATAGAATCAAATACTTATAATTTATAGCAGATTATCATTTTTCTCCCATAATTATTTCAATTAGTAAATTAAATTTACTGAATATCTGTCCTAAAAATGAAAGGAATGAGAGCCAAAATGGCAACAATCGCTCACCTGATAATAATTAAGTCTGTAAAGGATTAAATCAGTAACAGGAATGGAATAAAATTTATTAATTGCGGTTCTATTCTTCTAAAATACAAATTTACTAAAGCTTATTTGCGTATTCTTATTATTGTATAATGCTATTATGATCCTTGACTCACGTCACAGATTTACCATTATAAAACTGAATGACTCTCCTGTTGCAATTAGATAAATACATTCACTTCCTTCATAATGTTAATGGTAAATCTGTGACGTCAGTCTACTGCGATCGATATAATATATCATACGTATCAAATGGACCATAAAGTGAAGGCTTTAAAGAACATTTTGTTAGTTGAGTGAGCAGCTATTTCACTAAAGGTGGCCATACAACTACCTGAACTTAACTACTTCCGTGTGACTTCAGAAATCGAAACCAAAACCTAATACAAATACATGTAGGACCACAAAAGAAATACAACCCTGGAACATTTGTGAAGCAATGAAAGTTATGTATTCGTGTGGATTTGCTTATTACATGCATCCATTCTTTCACAAAAAAACGAAAACTACACCACAGATACAACCTGCTATATGTTTTCTAAGTATTATGCCTAATTGTCAATATAGTTATTTCCCAACTCGGTTTTTGGAGTGTGAATTTCTGTCAGATTGTACCTTTTCCTGACCATTGCCTACTTGTACGTTTCTAGGATCACAGGTAACACAACTGAAACTACTGACTGAATGACCATCTGATTACTGGTTAACCGCTCAGGTATGAGCCTGTCCAGGAAAAGTGGTTAAGTCAATACATTCATACATACATGTATGTCTCAATGGTTTAGTTGGATGGTTATATTTGAAGCAATTTTTGGATGTCATGACGTCCTAATTTTGGGCATAAGTCCCATAAAATGAAGGCAACTTTCTGACATGACCATAGTTGTTGACTGGGATGCTAAGCATCAATTCAAACAAACAAAGAAACTTTGGAGCAAAAGAAAACTGCCATATGAACTTCATTGGACTGAGCAAGACACACGAAGGGTCTGGCCCCAGCCCACCCTACATAAACAATATTTCCAGACACGCCAGTAATGGGATTTTTCATTCCTAACTTACATGTGAACATGTACTTCTTACAGAAGTTTAAATAGGATATTGAAGGTGCTATAGAATGGCCACACTTACAAATTCACCATCTAACGTATTACATGTTTTGCCTTGTTCTCAAGGGCAGCTTATGTCGTAGTTACAAAGATATAACCGCTAGAGTGACCATAGTACTTTCACCCATTAATATTGTCATGGAAACCGAAGTTCTGTTCTGATCTGGTTCTTCCTTATGCATTTAAAGTTTTAAACTGCAGAACTGCATCCGTCTAAATAAAAAAACATGTAGCTTGCGGTGTCGCAGACAGTAAATGCTCACAAATGTCAAATTTTCGTGATAAAGAGAGCAGCTATTGTGTTCTGTCCCATAACACCATTGTTGCTTGCTACTGATTGTTTTAAAGTGACGGTTTGGATTATATTCTTACTTGATGTTAGAAAATTCACCGTAAAGAAAGCTTCGAACAACCAAGTTCTCACTCCTGGGCTCGACACTGTACCACCACCACCACTGTGTATCTTGGTTCAGAATTAAGTAGTGACTACATTATAGCATTATCATCATTAGCAACTTTTTTTTTTTTTTTTTTTTTTTTTTTTTTTTTTTTTTTTTTTTTTTTTTTTTGGTCGGCACCTCCGCCCCTACCCGACCCCATATACACACCATAATATATATATACATATCTATTTACAAATTTACAGTTCAAAATCAAAATCTCCATGTACGTATTTCAAACACATTTACACTACGTGACTTATACGCACATGTATACTCACATACACACGCACATTCTATATACATATTACATACACTCATAAGCATCTACGTGTACACACATACATAAATACATACATATACATGCATATCCATGAACAAAAACGTATACACACAAAAATATATACGCATACACACATATAAATATATACGTACATATAAATGCATATATCTACACTATATACACATATCTACTTGTACCTTACTATATACATATATCTACCTAAATTTATTATACATACATACGCATACTCGTATACCCATTGCATCAGCCATGTATACAAAAAATTACTATTCATATTTAACACACATACGTATACACGAATATATATCCATACAGACTACACATATATGCCTACACATATGAAAACACAAGCATAAATACACATATCCAACATATATGCAAACACCCACGTGTATATTCATATACTCACGTACAATTTAAACGCAGATATACTCATACACTCCTACACACATATACATATGAAACAACGTACAGTGTTTTGTTTGTTTTTGTTGTTGTTTTTATTTAGTTTTTATTGAAATCTGTACATGTCTTAAATTAAGCAGTAACGTAAATTTAGATCATCGATTATGTTGCCAAAAGAGAAACAAATATAAGTGAAGAAAAACCCTGAAAATCAGGGAGAAATTATGGCGTGTTTGAACAAATATTGTTATTCTCGGTGCTCTGATTGTGACCGTGACTGCCCCAGTCGAGCAGGAGCGGACAAGAGGGGGGGGGCACTTTACCCGTCGTGCCCGAAAGAGACAGCCGCTATCTCAATCCCAGCACCGCAGAGTAACATTTGTTCCCTCTCCTTATTATTCTTTTATTATATTATTTTATTAACAATAATTTCATTACAAGAAGATGTATACACAGTAGTAGCTAGCTTAGATCGACATGACTAATTTTATCAAGTTGAACGAAATGTCAACATCGGTAGTTTTATGTGAACCAGTCAATTGATTTTTTTTTTTATGAGCCAGTCTTTTGCCTTGCAGGAGTTTCACGAGAAATTGTTTACACGTGTCCAGTTACAGAAAAACGGTTGAAAAGTGGATTAAAACTGTAAATATTCGTGTGATTCCATGGATTTTTGTTGATTTACGTCTACTCAGAGTAATTAATTCCGGCTGATCATTCTGCATTCATCTGAAACGAGAAGGTAACTATGAGAATTGGTTTGTTTATTATAGATTTGTGTGTAAAAAAAAAAACAAACTAGATCTACTGTTTAATAAATAAAAAGCTGGCTTCAGTTTTAAGATAGCAGTAAGTAAATGAACATTTTTTTTTATTAAATATTCTTTAAATAAATGGTAGTTATCATGTGATTTTTGTTGCTAGCATATTTAATTTATAGTCCAGCTCTTTGTTAATTTATACTCTGTCTCTGATTTAGAATTGAAATAAAGCCCTAATCCTTGCTCTTCTTCTGTCTTCTCCCGCCACCTGAAAATATAAAACAAAGCCTATCAGAACATATTCATGGCGCATGTTTTAGTGGAATGTCCATGTACATTCTAGTAGAGTTTTTGAATAAAAAGCATTTTTGTCATTAGCCTAAATTTATTTATTTATTTATTTATTTATTTTTCATTTTTACAGCACGACAATACAGTACGTGGACATTCTCACTCTCTTTGCATACAAGTTTGTGTGTGTGCATGTGGGCTTCAAGCCGCGTATGTGTGAGTAATGACTGTGTATACATGCATGTAACTGCTTGTGTGTGCACCCATATATGTGTCTGCTTGCAGGTGTATGTGACTGTGTGCATGTATGCATACATGTGTGTGTCTGTGTTCATTTGCTTGTGCAAACGTGTACGTGTGTGTGGTATACCTGTATGTGCGTGTATGAGGTTATGTGTGTGACTGCGTGCATGTATATGTACATGTGTGTGTATGTGTGTGTTTGTGTTTATTTGTTTGTGCATGTGTACGTGTGTGTGGTGTACATGTATGTGCATGTATACTTGTGTGTTTGTTTGCTTGTACATGTGTATGTAAGTATATGCTGTGTGCATGTGTGCATGTTCTTGTACATATTTGTGGTGTATATGTAAGTGCATGTAAACTTGTGTGATTGTTGATTAGTGATTGGTAGTTCTGTTTTTTGTTGCATGTTTTTGTTGCGTGTTTACGCGATGCTTGCATTAAGAGTACTGTACATAATTATTTGTATTGTTGCGGGTGATGTATGTATGTGTAATCATGTTATTGTTTTTGTTGTAAGTGATTTTAATATAGGATATGAAAGCGGGAGTGATTGTCATATTCTGTGTTAGTTTTGTGTAATATTTTTGGTTTTGCATTTAATGCTTTAAATGATTATTTATTTCAATTTTCTTTGCATTTATTATTGTATTTTTCTTAAATAACATATTATTCTTTACTTTTTGAATTATTATTACACTTTGTTTTCATTAATACATTCTTTTCATTATTACATTTTTAATTTGTAGATAATGTTTTTTTTTTAATTATTTTTTCCCATTCATTTTATTTTTTTCATTTATTCATATTTGTTATTATTTTTTTTTTTTTTTTTTTTTATACCCCGCCACTTAAAAAAAGCAACATTAGCAACTTAATTATGTTGGGTTTTGCAGATTTTATGCAAGTATCCATCTTTCACTAACCATCCAATGCATGTTAGGTGTATAACCAATCAAAAGGAACACAACCTCAAGGAGTCTCGCTTAATGTTGTTCTCAATGGAGAAAAACGCTCACTTAGCCCTGCCACTATCTGTCTTACCACATCGGTTCGGTATAATTATAATCATTTATAATTTCACTAACAAAGTACGTTGTGCCAACATTTTTCAGCAGTCACATTTAAGAAAACATATGCCAGTGGGAGTTTCTTTTCTGTGTAATACAAAACACATTATGGTCTAACATTCAAATATCATGTGTAGTTTCCAGCAGAAAATACCAATGTAGAATGCAACAGTTTTGACATAATAGAAGTAAATAAAGATATCTTGCCAACCCCACAAAAATCCACCATTTTTGTCGATCCCTTGGATTATGGCATGGCGTTTGAATTAGCTATAACACACTGACCCAAAAGCTTTGATGACACCAATCTTGATGTCCATAGACATATCTGCAAGGCTCATTTTTATGTAGCTTCAACAAGTTTAGCCCTATAGTGCATTGTTACACACCAGCTCTAAGGCTATGTCACATAACCATGGCTAAAGTTAATCAATCCACCTTCATAGTTTGCTTGCATAAATATGACAAAGATTGATTGTTCTATAATTGTAATATCTAGTGAATTTCGTGATTGATTGATTGAAAGACTGATTAGAATATATAATGATGATAAAAAAAACACTTAAACCATTTTAGAGCCAAATTCTGAAATCTAAGATGTGTTTTATTTTTGTTCAGATTCATAAGCGTTTAGGAATCTCAGCCCTTTTTGCATGAGTGGAAATGACTTTACGACACTTACCGTTATCTACGTTACCATATAACAAGACACTTGGCAAACATGCATTAAGGTTGTGTTAGTATTAAACTTGTAACCATTAAAACAATGGCAATTTTAAACTGAAAATGCGTCATTGAATTGAGTTTTTCCCCAATGACACTTCAAGGAAGTATATTATGTATTTCAGATACATCTATGTCAAATACATGCATGTAGGCAAGCAACAACGACACAAGTTTCACTCAACGGGATACAGTTGCAAACAAAGTCCAAACATTGTTGGTTGAATAATTTGGACAGCAGACTTACTTGCAAACACTAAATTCATTATTTCGAAGTAAATCCTCACAACTTATTTCACCTCAGCCCTCTGTATGAAGGGAATGTTCTTACGGTATTTTGCCGTTATCTACGTTACCGATGACAAAACACTCGGTAACAATTAATAAGATGTCATTGGGTTATGGTAAGTTAACCATTTAGACAATGTCAAGTTTTAATTAGAATGTTTCGCTGAATTGTACTATTTCCCAGTGTCCCTTTGAGAATGACTAAGTATGATTTAGTTATAGACATAAATATATGTATACCGGCAAGTGGTGACGACACAAGTTTCAATATATGACATGCAGCTGCAAACAAAGTACAAGCTTTTGAGTGAACTAATTCGGATAACAGACTTTATTCAAAAATATTTCCACATAATCAGTTTGTTTATTTGCGTTAGAAATTCGATGTACTGGTTGTTCATATGAAGCGTCTTCTGCATAATTTGTTACATACGTTACCATACGTGGTACAATGAATTATGTTCATAGAAAAGCATCTGTTTTAGCATATTTTCCTATTTGCTAATTTGTGTGTTTGTTTTAACACTAAAATTCATAAAAAATATACCAAATGTTGATTTTATGGCGATTCTCATGAAATTTGCAACATGTCACATACGTAACGCATTCAAAAGGCCGCTACGTCCAAACGCCCCAACGGTCAGAGTGCTAACAAGTGTCATTTTGAAGGGTATTGGATGGGCTTTCAGAAAATTATACCCTTCAAAAATCCCCGGCATGGTGCACCAGGGTCTATTGGCTCCTCAACGTCTAGTTCTATAGTGATTCTTGATTACTGTCTGAACACCATCTTTCAGAAACAGCATTTTTCGAAATCTCACTTTTCTGAAAGACCTCAAGAAAAATATGAGCATGTCACCATTTTGCATTCCAAAAGTCTTAAAAAGTGCCACATAAATTTTGAAAATAGGTTAACAAATAAAAATTTTATGCAAGAAAATATTTTTGAATAGGGCTTTTTCCATTGTAAAATTGCCAGCAAGGGAAGTAACTATTTTCCCTTAAAAAATCTAAATTGATTATTTTTCATCTGAAATGCACCAAACCAAAATTAAAAATGTTTTGTATGCATAGCTGAGCGTCAAACTCTTAAAATTATTCCAGAGATTTGCTTGATTTTCAGTTTTAAAGTGTTTGGATTACCTCCCTTGCACACGCAAAATGCCTATTCAAAATGATTTTTGGGCATAATTATCTTATTAGTGATCCGATTTTCAAACTTTTTGTAGCATTTTTTAGGACTCATGAGTTGCAAAAAGATGACATGGTCATATTTTTCTTGTGGTGTTTCAGAAAAGTAGGGTTTCGAAAAATGCAGTTTCTGAAAGATGGTGTTTAGACAGTAGCTTTGAGTTCATGTGAACACAAAGTCGTGAAAATTAAGTTCCTACAAACATTCCCGAATTAACAGTATAATCTTGAGATGATAACAGTAGTTATGGTCACTCATTTGATAAAAGTTTTTAATATTTCTCTCATTGCTGTGGTTTCAAGCTTTGCTCATGTGGGATAAACCAAATTCTGCATGTGAATGTGTTGGGTGATTTTTCCCTGGGATAATCCCATTTTTTGCCACACGTACTACAAACCCACGCCAGACAAAGCGGTGAGAAGATCGGTTGATTAAGAAACAGTGCTCTTAATAGCTTGGCCATGGGGGCCCCTGTGTACCTTTTTACTTCAGTTACACAGAAAGCTGATCAAATGTCTGCACTCATTCTTGAAAGTGCAGATGAAATAGCAGTCTTTATTAAGGGTCGGGAGACATATTGTTTTTCCCCGTGCGTCTGTCCGTCCGTCTGTCTGTCCGTCACAAATCGTGTCCGCTCTATAACTTGAAAACCGTTAAAGATTTTTCAATGAAACTTGGTACACTTGTTAACCACGACAAGACGATGTGTCATGCACAAGAACCATAACTCTAGCTTTAGTATTTTTGGAGTTATTTCCCTTTGATTATTTTCGATACAATTTCGTGTCCGCTGTATAACTTGAAAACCGTTAAAGATTTTTCAATGAAACTTGGTACACTTGTAGACCACGACGAGACGATGTGTCATGCACAAGAACCATAACTCTGGCTTGAGTATTTTTGGAGTTATTTCCCTTTGATTATTTTCGATACAATTTCGTGTCCGCTGTATAACTTGAAAACCGTTAAAGATTTTTCAATAAAACTTGGTACACTTATTGAACATGATCAGACAATGTGTCATGCACAAGAACCATAACTCTGGCTTGAGTATTTTATGAGTTATTTCCCTTTGATTATTTTCCATACAATTGCGTGTCCGCTTTATAACTCGAAAATCGTAAGAGTTATTTCAATGAAACTTGGTACACTTATAAAGCACGATGAGATTATATGTCGTGCTAAAGAACCATAACTCTTGCTTGCATATCTTTGGAGTAATTTCCCTTTGATTATTTTCCATACAATTTCGTGTCCACCCTATAAGTTGAAAACCGTAAGAGAAATTTCAGTGAAACTTGGTACACTTATAAAGCATGATGAGACGATGTGTCATGCACAAGAATTATAACTCTTGCTTTCATATCTTTGGAGTTATTTCCCTTTGATTATTTTTCCATACAATTTCATGTCCACTCTATAACTTGAAAACCATAAGAAATATTTCAATGAAACTTGGTACACTTATAAAGCACGATGAGATGATGTGTCATGCTAAAGAACCGTAACTCTTGCTTGCATATCTTTGGAGTTATTTCCCTTTGATTATTTTTCATTCAATCTCGTGTCTGCTCTATAACTCAAAAACCATTAGAGATTTTTCAATGAAACATGGTACACTTATAAAGCATGATGCACAAGAATCATTACTCTTGCTTTCATATCTTTGGAGTTATTTCCCTTTGATTATTTTCCAAACACTTTCGTGCCCCCTCTATAACTTGAAAACCGTAAGAGATATTTCAATGAAACTTGGTACACTTATAAAACGTGATGCACAAGAACTATTACTCTTGCTTGCATATTTTGGACATGCACATAGAAAGGGGGGAGACATCAGTTTTCACATAGAAAACAAATTCTAGTTGAATTCTGCTCTTGTATTTTTCAGACATGCCTACAATATTTCTATTAGAGATCTAACAGTGATGTTGTTTAGATCATTGTTGGAACAGCCATTGCTAGGCAACACAAGTTCTGCCCCTCCACAGTTAGTGAAGCTTCTCCAAGATGTAAGTGGGCATATTTCTCTTCATAAGACATGATTCTATGAGATATGAAATAACAACACCACTGTTACTGGGTTTTGAGTCAATGTACAAGTATATATGATAGATATTTTCAATGTTTACCTTTGAGTATGTAATGAATATACCTGCTATTCCTCACAAATACTATCTTTAGACAGACATACTGAATGCTTTTGTTTATGGAGTTTATCTTTTAACAATCTTTTTCTATTGCTAGCCTACTTTAATTATGTATGCGATTTATAAGCATTGACCATTTCTGCTTTTTTACAACTCTAGGTACTACATTAGCTCTTACATTAAAGACTACTTTCCAGTAAATTGCACCATAGCCATGCCATTATAGATATAGAGAAATACCTATCTATACATTGTTCTTTCCAGTGGAGTTCTTGATTCATATATCATGTATTTTACAGCATTTACAGAAGCATCTTCCTCTAGTCCAGAACTATGTCAAGAACTCAGAATCCCAGTCACATTGTCTACTGGCTATAGAGGTGAGAGATAGGGGTATGTCAGAATAAGTTTGGAAATAAATGAGCTGCATCATAAAAAAACCAACATTTTGCATATGCAAAACAAAGATGCAGATCAAGCTGATCAGTGCCTTTGTTTTTGCTGCACGGCTAGTAAAATCCTTCTTCTTCTTAAATCCATAATTTCAAGCTTCTAGCCTTTTTTATGGGCTTCTACAGCTCAGTTTGTGTCAAACCTGTCTCAAAACTACTCATGATTTGGCTTAAATTTCAGTACAATAAGCATGCTTCACTGGCCAAGTCTCAGAATACCAGTCTGTTCAGTCTTAGTCTAAAGCTAGAAGCTTGAAATTTTGAATTTAAGTAGAAGGGAATTATACTATCTATAGGGGAAAGGGGAGGGGGACACTCATTTATGTAGTGAAAACAAAGACACACACATTAGCTGTGCAGTTATTGCACAGCTTTTCTGTGTCTTTGTTTTCTCATATGCATATGCTAAAAATCAGTTTTCTTATGAAATGACTCAAATATTTTGAATGCTAACAATCACAAAAAAAGAAAGGTAGATTATCAGATTTCATTTTTTGTGTCCCTTCCAATTAGAGTCATTATCTGTTTATAAGCCAACTGCCTAGTTCTTTTAAGACTGATGGTTTGTGATTTTTCGCCATTGTATTTGCATTCAATTGACATTCTGTTTAAGGAATTGTCTATGGCAAAGTGACTAAGCTACTGCCTTGTAAAGTAGGGTCACTGTAGATAGGTACAAGACAGAACCAGTTAAATATAATTTTTGATGCAAACTCTTCTTTCTATCCAGGAGTTTGGCTGTAGCAGTTCACAGTTGTTGCATGTGTGGTTCACTACCTGTACCATCAGGAAAACTTGTCCATGAAATGTATACCTCCTCAAATCCCACTGTTATATAGTAAAACTGGGGTATACAGTGGCATACATTGTTTTCTTACCTTTGCTCCAAAACATGGATTGTGGGTCGCCGTTATAATTACCTCAAAGAGGCGGTTCTAACGTGTACCCACAATCAATGTTTTGAGCAAATATATAAAAGATATTAAATTTTCATGATAAAATTTTCAATTTTTACAGATGAAAAAATCTCTTCATGTATATTGCATGGGCAAATTTTCGTAATGACGACACCTACATCTTGTCCGAGGTGGTATGAGACAGTACAGAGGGCATCATTGTAAAGTGGTACAAGACACAACCTGTTAAAAATATATTTTTGATGCAAACCCATTTTTGTTTTCTTCAGGAGTTTGGCTGTAGCAGTCCTCAATATTTGCCTGTGGTGATGAAAATAATTCATTACCTGTACGATGCAGACGTCTTGTCTGAGGAAGTCATTATACAGTGGTATGAGAGGGAACCAGTCAGCAAGGAAACCAGTCAGGGACATAAGGATGTCAGGAAACAGGTGGGATAGTACTTCTGTCATATGAACAAACATCTTTTCTCGTGAAAATCAGAATGTATTTGAATTCCAATGTCATCAAAGTCTTTAAGGAAAACAGACACAATTACCAAAATGAAAAAGTCAGGGAGGAATAAATGAGCAACACAGGTTTTGCTAATTAAGGCATGCAATTTATCGTCAGCTTGTGGCATTGTTTTGGAACCTCACAATTCAGTTGGGCTCCCTTTCTGTGTGACAGTGCTCATTTGATGCATGAACAATGAACAAAAATGTTGATCGGCATTAGTTTGAATCTTGATGGTCGCTAAATTTGCATTCCCATTTGACAAAACAGTAAAGGGGATTAAGTAAGATTCCCATTTCATATATACTATAATTTGGAAATGTTTGCAAGAACTTAATTTTTGCGAATATTTACAAGTTTGTTGCTTAGCAAATTTAATGTTCTCGCTAATAAAGAATCTCTATGAGCCATAAAGACTACACGAACACTCATTCATGAATTCAAGATATCGCAAATTATTCAGAAAAAGAAAATTCATAAAGGGGAGAAAACTCACACAAGATTATGGAATGTAAATTTATGGAATACATGTACTAAAAGTTCGGAAATGTTCACGAGAACTTAATTTTCACGAATAATTGAGTTTGTTGCCTGGCAAATTTAAGGTTCTCGCTAATAAAGAATCTCTATGAGCCATATAGACTACACAAACACTCATTCTCAATGTCAAATTGTCCTAATTATTCGAAAAAAAAAAAAAATCAGAAAGTTTTTTCCAAGTTTACAATACGGGTACCATTACTTTGTTTCCCTAATTATATTTTCCTGTCCTGTATTTCAGGTGACACCTCTGATCACCTGGCTACAAGAGGCTGATGAAGAATCTTCGGAGGATTAATCTTACTACATACATTAAATGAATACCTATCCTCTGGGTTTCTGATCAGGCCTGACACAAATATATTGGACTGTACTTTGAAAAACTCAAGGCTGTTAATTCATCTCTAATTTCGGGCAAGAAAAGGAACCAAATTTTGACTGAGAAGTTAAACAATAATACAAACAAACTTTCTATGATGGATGAAAAAAAATCTTGATAAAAGAAAACACAGAAAGAAAAATATTGCTTTGTGTTCATTCTTTGTTTTACTCCCCAAAATACGAGGGTCATCCAATAATTTCTGACAGTGGCCTCTTTTCTCATAATAATCAGAATTATTTTGCTACACAAATGTGGCCATGGATATTAGTAATTTATGTGCAAAATATGGTGTCTTTTTTCACAATCTGATCTATAGCTATATTAAATTACATTCAACACTAAGAGAGCTCATGGCCAGGAAAATCATGATTTTTGCTTATTTTTTGCTGGGGGTAGTGGAAATAAACATTGTGCTGTGGTTCTTTGGGAAGTAAAACAATTGCTTTTTTAAGGTCTCTGAAACAAAACTGCTCCACAAAAACAATGTTGCAATGACAGTCTTCGACAAATCGTTGAATTGTCCTTTAAATTTACAAGAACTGCTATATACAAAATAAACTACACTATTTAATATGACTCAGTTTTTATGTTAAAATGATGTTGCAAAAATGCTGCCATGTTGAAATTGAAACTCTCCAAAAGTAACACTTGCAAGCTTAACCACTCAGTTTGTTTGTGTTGAGACTTAACGTCCCAGTCAACAATTTTTCAGTCATGTCGGGACGGATTAACCAGTCAGTTTGGTAGTCTAACCCGACATACAAGTACATTCATATATACAAAACGTTTTTGAATTTGTATGAAACTGGACCCATAAAACTGTATATAAAGCTGCGGCCATGACACTTTACTTTCTGATATTTAGTTGCATAGCAACCGGTGTAATGGCAGCATGGCTAATATTTTACCAGATGTAGGTCCTTATACTCACACATACATGTATGTATGACTAAGTGAAACACTCCTGATAGTAATAGACTTTGTTATATGAACTTATTGTCGGAACTTATTTGATAACCCTCATCTATGGCTACAGTATGTATCCCTATGCCTCAAGATTCATTTTATCAGTGCAAGATTTTATAAAAGTGGTCCTCACCAGTCCCTTGTATACGGAATAGCAAGGTGTATTCATGCTGATGAGAAGGTTGTAGGGTATTCATGCTGGTAAGGTTATTCATGCTGATGTGGTCTTGAAGGTTATTCATGCTAGTAACAAGGGTATTTATTTAACTGCTGGAAGCACCTCGGTTATCCCCGAGTCCATCAAGATAACCTAAATGATGGAACTACACCGCCCGCCACCAACCATCACCTCAACTATGGTAAGAAGGGTATTTATGCTGATGAAGAAAATGTCACATCCATGCACTAGGCAACCATGCTACTTGCCAGAATTATAATGCCAATGGTTCCTGGTTCGATACACGACTGGATTACTATTTGTCAAAATATAGATCCTACAGTGGGGCTTTTTTGCAAATGTGCTATACACGTCAAACATTAAATTGACTGCACCATGATTGCATGCATTTGCTTATCCTTGCTGTCATTTGGTCTTCTAGCAGCGATCTTCAAGACAGAAAAGTAACTGCTTGTAGTTTATTTCAAGGTGTGCGCGGCCAGTCATTGTTTTAGCATAATTCTTTTTCATAGGAGTGTATGATGCACCAGTCATTTGTATCCCCGGCTCCCCCGGGGCCGGGGATAGCGGGGACATAGCGGGGCTAAAGTGCCTGGCTTTAACCTCTGATGTGTCCTGGCAGTGCCGGGGATTTGCCGGGGTTATGATTTACCGCCAATACACTGTCACATTAATTCAAATTAAATTATCATGATATTTTTAACATTTAATTATCTTTATGGTACTTATTTAATTTCCAAATGCACCTAAACATTTACATGCATAAAGTGAGGCCCTTCTCCCATGTTTCAGTTTCATCAGAACAACTCCCAGCTGTTGTTCCACGTTATTGTCAGCCCCTGGGGAGCCGGGGCTTTTAGCAGGGGTTTTACCAAAACTCTTGCACGGCAAGGCCGGGCTTTTAGCCGGGCTTTAAAAATTGAAAAGTTAAAAGCCCCGCTATTCCCCGGCCCCGGGGGAGCCGGGGATGCAAATGACTGGCGCATGCTGATATTGCAGCTGACTTGCTATATTAGTGTCAATGGTAGCTTTTGGTTTCTTGTAGAAAACCTTGCCAATTCTTGTCCCATGGAGACGTCATGTGCAAACATTGAGCCATCTCATGAGAAAACCAACAATCTGCATATGCGAAACCAAAGGCGCAGATCAGCTTCGCAGTAACTGCGAAGCTGATCAGCGTCTTTGCTTTCGCTACAATTAGTACAATTCCTCTTCTATCTAAATCCAAAATTTGCAGCCTCTAGCCAATTTCTGTGGCAGAATAACCTGGTTTGTGTCGGACCTGGTCCGAAACCACACTGTTGGTTTTCCCACGAGGCGGCTCAATTATTGGTATTAGACAAGACGTAAGAGACTCGTGGGAAAACCAACAATGTGGTTTCCGAACAGGTCTGAAGCAGGCTAGAAGCTTGAAATTTCGGATTTAAGTAGAAGAGGAATTGTACTATCCGAGTAGCGAAAACAAAGGCACTGATCAGCTTCGCGGTTACCGCGAAGCTGATCTGCGCCGATCAGCTTCGCGGTTACCGCGAAGCTGATCTGCGCCTTTGTTTTCGCCTATGCAGATTGTTGGTTTTCCCATGTGGCGGCTCAATTCTGTTTGATAACTGAAACACAAACTCGGTATGTATGACCATTTATTTACAGGCAGTCTGTCAAAATAATTAAATTTTACGCTTTCATGCTGTTGAAAAAAAAACGTCGAAAACAGTCATTTCTCCATATGCCACTTGTTTGGATAATGCATATAATATTGCAGCTTAAACCTATACAATAATAAATTTATTACATAAGTTTTGTGATCTCGAGATTAGCATTACAATATGGACCCTTAGCTCCGTTATACCAAAGAAGACATGCCGCTGCGAAGAAAAACTCGACATAATTGGTTCTTTGGTAAATGGATTCGCAACACATTGGGGTTGATTATTTTCCCCATTTACTTTCCATTGAGCAGTTGTGGGCTGAGGTTTTGATACGCAGACAGCGTTTTGTGACTGCCAGAGCCAACATGTGCACGGGGACATACAGTTTGAGTTAGTTTTGTTCGCCACCGGCCCAAATACAAACTAAAAATATCCCACCTACAAACAATTAACAATATTTCTTTTTCATAATGTTATATGAATATTTTGATATAATCTATCTGAGAAGTAATTAAACAATTCAAAAGCAGTGAGCTGAAATGTAAACAAAAACAAACATGACCGGTCGAAAATAAAAACGGTTAAACGTGTCGCTTTCCGTTTTGTTCAATATGTCACGGAAGTTTCTTAGTTGTCTAAACCTATATCTACACAGTAAGGAAAGACTTAATTCATATTATTATATAACTATAAATAGACAGTATTTCAGACAATGCTTTCAGCCCGTTGCATATTTTGTCATATTCTATGACCTGGGGTTTTTCCCATTAAATATATGTTGCTAAATTTAGAACACTGTATCTATCATGGAAATATACATTGATTGATGTCTGTCAGTCCTGCTGATGAACTACAGATGGTATTTACTACTGTTTTATTTATTTGAATTAAGACTTTATGTCCCAATGAACTTTTTTTAGTCATGCTGGGACTTTATGCAAGCTGTTGAAAACAATCCATTTTCAAATGATTTTTTTCTGCTCATTCTTTTTTAAAGTTTTGTATTAAAAGAAAGTGTTATACAATAAAACAATTGTTGACTATTGAGTCATTGAATATGATGTGATATCCAACAGAGACTACCAATATTGACCTCGGCTTCGCCTCGGTCAATATTGGTAGTCTCTGTTGGATATCACATCATATTCAATGACTCAATAGTCAATAATTGTATAATATTAAAAGCGTGTCATTCGAAGATCTATGTCTTCTGAAAAATGGGCAGTATGCGACAAAGTCCGCTAAATATCCTCTATGAGGACAATGTACGAGTTAACTGTCTCCGCATCAGGAAAACATGCCCATGAAAAGTATACCCCCTTGAACCCCACTTTAATTTAGTAAAACTGGGGTTTACAGGGGTATACCTATTTTTCTTATTTTTGATCTAAAACAGATGGTGGGTACTCGTTAGAACCGCCTAGCCGAGGCGTCACAATCAATGTTTTGAATATTAAAAATATTATTTTTTCCACCGTTTATTTCCTCTCTCTCTCTCTCTCTCTCTCTCTCTCTCTCTCTCTCTCTCTCTCTCTGTATATTACATGGGCAAGTTTTCGAGGACATTATAGACGGCTGTAAATCATAGCCTTTATATTCATACACTTGAAAGCGCTAAAAAAGACGAAGCCTTTAAACTTCTGGTTTCTCGGTCACTTAAAAAGGTACAAGTAGGCAAAGATCAGGAAAAGGCGCAATCAGAAAAAGATTCCCACTCCAAAAACCGAGGTGGGAAAAAACCAAACTAACAATCAGGTACTTATACCATGAAACATATCGTAAGCCGAATGAGCAGCTATTTTCCCAATAGGTGGCCACTCAGTTACCTTAACTAAAAATATGAAAACATACATAAGGCGCCAACAGCACAAAAAATTTTAAACACCAAGACATAAAACAAAAAGAACCACTACAGAAGTATCGACTTGGAACGATCAGTAACACAAAGTTACTGGCGGGCTTAAACCGGTTTTACAGGTACCTAACCTCACCCTCAGCTTCTGCAGTGGTCCACAACATTTAGTTAGTTCTTCGGTCCTCGTGGTGAATCTCTAACTAGTCAATGAATCATCAAGAACAAACAAATAAATCATGATAAACATCCTGATGAATCAAAAACCAGGACTCACAGATTGAGTAAGCTGCCCGACGATGGAGATCCCTGGGCGCCGAATAACCTACTAACTCCGGAGCAAAAGAAAAACACCAGTTGGACCCCGGTGGGCCAAGCAACAGACAAGAAGCTCCGGCCCCAACCAACTAAAATGAATAGCTTTAAGTCGGGGCCATCATAGAGTCTGACGCCCGACCCACCGGCGTGCAATTAAAGAAGGCAGCATAGTTATCAACCATGATTGGGTTAAAAACTAAGCATGCAGACTGTCGCATAACATTCAAGTTATAACCTATACGTCTGTAACGTGTTATGATTTTTCCGAACTGAAGAGAAAAATCATTTATTCCTTTAAGTTTCTTTAATTTGTAAACCAAGTCACCATAAAATTCAGGTTCCGAAAGGCCCTCACTTAAAAGTGTCTTTAACC
Organism: Rugalucina vietnamica; assembly: GCA_964017185.1. NCBI lineage: Eukaryota > Metazoa > Mollusca > Bivalvia > Lucinida > Lucinidae > Rugalucina > Rugalucina vietnamica. The sequence goes on from OZ024869.1 coordinate 941,892, forward strand.
CAACATTATATTTGGAAATCAATTCATAGTGTCTACGATAAAATTTAGAAAAGGTTTTTCGAAGTTTATGATACCGATAGCCCTGTTGGAGAAGTTTTGCCGTTAAACATTTATTTCGAGCGTTGAAGTCTGTAACATGATTGCAGACTCTAGCAAACCTAATAAGTTGCGAAATGTATACACCATAAGAAGCACGACGAGGAACGTCACCATCCAAAAAAGGAAAATTTACTATATCAAAATCAAAGTCATCGCGCTTGTCATAAATTTTAGAAGAAACAAATCCATTTGCAACAGAAAGATGTAGATCTAAAAAGGGGGCTTCGGTATCTGAGATATTAGCTTTGTTCAACTGAAGTTCAGGTGGATAAATTTGATTGACCATACCTTCAAAATAAGGGTGGTCAATGTTCAAAAGGTCATCGAGGTACCTAGATGTGGAATTAAAAGCCTCGATAACATCAGCTTGATTATCATGGTTAAGAGAATCCATGAAATCTCTTTCGTAGCAGTATAAAAATAAATCAGCTACGAGAGGTGCGCAATTTGTACCCATCGGAATTCCAACAATTTGTCTGTATAACTTGGTCCTCCCAAATCTAATATAAATATTATCAAGGAGATAGGATAAGGCGTCGCACACATTCTGACATGACCAAAGGGTATACCGACTTTGGTCAGAGGAAGTGAAAAAAGCCTTTCTGTCATTACATGCCAAATAAAGTGAACCATAGTTTTTTTAAACGCCCTTTTGAAGGTCCACTCTATCAAATCCAGAAGTTTTTCTTTAATTAGATTATGTGGTAATGTTGTATACAGAGTAGAAAAATCATATGTGGACAAGCTTGTCGCACGGAACCCTCTACACTTCAATTTACTGAGCACCTCACCAGAATTTTTTATTGACCAAAACCAATTTTTATTTGAAGTTTCATACACTGTCTCACAGTATCTTATAACATGAGATTTGATAGCAGTAAGACAAGAAGTTAATAATTTAGAAAGTTCAGTGGTAGTACAAGAGCTAGAATTTGCAATAAATCTAGCTTTGTATGGTCTTTTGTGAAGCTTAGGTAACCAATACATCGTAGGAAGTTTGTCTTGGCCTTCATTGACACAAACAGAAAACTTAACAGGTAAATCGTTTAAGTGGGCATTTACTACAGACACCTCATCAGTATCTGTCTCCAGATAAGCCCTGGTACCATCAAGCTCCTGTTTTAAGGTGTTAACGTAGTGAAGTCTACAAACGACAACAACATTGTTTGCGGCTTTATCTGCCGGAACCAAGACATACTTTCTATGAAATTCTTGGATACCCTGCTTCAAATGCCTAAATGACGATTTGGGTTTAGGAGGTAAAAGATTAGTATTTTGTGAATAAAACTTAATACGTTTATCCACGATAGTGAAGATACTTCTTTTCCATTCTTTAAGAGCATTATCCTCAACACCCTCTCGTTTACACCATCGATTACCGAAATCATTTAATGCAGATGCAATCTCCTCTCTACATTTGTCGAAATTAATGTAGGAAGGGAATCTATATTTCGGACCTTTAGAAACAATTTTGCGAATTCTAGAATCCGAAATTATTTTTAAATTTCCAGTAACTATATGTCCAGCTGGTTGATAAACATATTTTGAATCTTTACAATCTCAAGACTTAGGAGTATTAGCATGGATATCAAGATCAGAAACAAGTTTATTGAAATTAAAAATAGTATTTCTGATTGGTTTGTTATATTTGTAACAAATAATAGGAGGTTCTGAATTTTGGAAGTAGGTAGGTATAGACTGTATCACTGATTTATCCTGGAATATGCTTGGTAAATCAATAAAGTCAATTCCTTTATTGATGAAAGGAATTTTAATAAAACTTCTAATGTGATTAGATTCGGAATCGATAAATGGACGAAGAGCATGCTGAGTATAACATCTTGTTAACAGTGCAGCGTCATACATTTGATGATTTCTATCGTAAAATCTATTAGCCTCTGTGTCCAGGGAACGTAATGCAGCAATAGGTAGAGAACTAAGATAAGACAGCATTGGATGTCGACCGTGAATCCTTAGTTTAACAGCTAAATCATTAAGGGAAATGTTCAATTTCAATGCAGCGCACCGTTTACGTTTGTCATTACCCCTTTTCCGTATACCATGAGATCTAGATTTACGTTTACGAGACTCTGAAAGTGTAAGTACATCAAAATCGGGCATTTTGGAAATATTGCCTTCATGGTAAATGTTGTCGTTAAATCCCAGTGGAAAGGGTGTTTGCAGTAATTTTATCCATTTAAGTTCAGTTTCAAATCGTTTAATATTTTTGAATCTAACTGAAGAATTTTCATCATATGAGATTTTCTCCACTGGTTGAACTTTAACATCATAGGGAGAATGACCAGTGCGCTTAAAATGCTGGTACAGAAAGGTATCATTATTTTTGGGCTTTCTGATTCTACGATAGTGCTCACCAAATCGTTTTTGCAAAGTTCGACAAGTTTGTCCAACATATTGCATCCTACAATTGTTTGTATTTCAAGTAAGAACATATACAAGATCCATTGATTTTCAGTCTAAATCAGAATCATTAACCACTGAAAATGTCCTACCATTCACAGATGAAGTGATAGTAGTCTTAGAGCATAAATGATTGCAACAGTTGCACTTCTTGGCATTGCACTTAGAAATACTAGGGTACATTCCAGGTCTCTTGAACGGATTAATATATTTACGTAAAATTGGTGATTTGAGTGGAGATAACCTAATCTGAAGATTATTACGAAACATATTAGAATTAGAAGCTCCGTGTAGATTAACAGTAGATGTCGAAAATAAATTAAGAGGTGTCACCCTAACAGTAGGTAATAAATTTTGAAAATTGTTAGTTGAATGAGGAATCCGTACAGTAGACGCGGCATGCAACCTAAGGGGAGTTAATGTAATTCCTAATCTTTTTGTGATAGTCATAGTTGGGAGTATTGTGTTGATACTGCCAAAAGGAGCGCGACACTCATACCGGTTATAGAATAAATAATGCACTTAATCGTAATGCAAAATCTTTCGAATGAAAGAAAAAAGGTATAACCGAAACCCACATCTCAGGTCCATGTCTAATACAAGTCCATGGATAGAAACGTAAGAATCGCTTATACAACGAGATACGAGTGACGGTCAACTAATGACCTTCAATACGGTATCGAAGAGTTGTGGTAGTTAGAGATAGGAAAATACAAACTGATTGCAAGCAATCCCTGAGGATTGGAAAAATAAGAGCATTAAATGGATGTACGGGGAGACTTTTTAGGGCCGCCACACGGCACAACCACAAGAACTCTGATATAAAAAGGTACAAGTAGGCAAAGATCAGGAAAAGGCGCAATCAGAAAAAGATTCCCACTCCAAAAACCGAGGTGGGAAAAAACCAAACTAACAATCAGGTACTTATACCATGAAACATATCGTAAGCCGAATGAGCAGCTATTTTCCCAATAGGTGGCCACTCAGTTACCTTAACTTAACTAAAAATATGAAAACATACATAAGGCGCCAACAGCACAAAAAATTTTAAACACCAAGACATAAAACAAAAAGAACCACTACAGAAGTATCGACTTGGAACGATCAGTAACACAAAGTTACTGGCGGGCTTAAACCGGTTTTACAGGTACCTAACCTCACCCTCAGCTTCTGCAGTGGTCCACAACATTTAGTTAGTTCTTCGGTCCTCGTGGTGAATCTCTAACTAGTCAATGAATCATCAAGAACAAACAAATAAATCATGATAAACATCCTGATGAATCAAAAACCAGGACTCACAGATTGAGTAAGCTGCCCGACGATGGAGATCCCTGGGCGCCGAATAACCTACTAACTCCGGAGCAAAAGAAAAACACCAGTTGGACCCCGGTGGGCCAAGCAACAGACAAGAAGCTCCGGCCCCAACCAACTAAAATGAATAGCTTTAAGTCGGGGCCATCATAGAGTCTGACGCCCGACCCACCGGCGTGCAATTAAAGAAGGCAGCATAGTTATCAACCATGATTGGGTTAAAAACTAAGCATGCAGACTGTCGCATAACATTCAAGTTATAACCTATACGTCTGTAACGTGTTATGATTTTTCCGAACTGAAGAGAAAAATCATTTATTCCTTTAAGTTTCTTTAATTTGTAAACCAAGTCACCATAAAATTCAGGTTCCGAAAGGCCCTCACTTAAAAGTGTCTTTAACCCAACATTATATTTGGAAATCAATTCATAGTGTCTACGATAAAATTTAGAAAAGGTTTTTCGAAGTTTATGATACCGATAGCCCTGTTGGAGAAGTTTTGCCGTTAAACATTTATTTCGAGCGTTGAAGTCTGTAACATGATTGCAGACTCTAGCAAACCTAATAAGTTGCGAAATGTATACACCATAAGAAGCACGACGAGGAACGTCACCATCCAAAAAAGGAAAATTTACTATATCAAAATCAAAGTCATCGCGCTTATCATAAATTTTAGAAGAAACAAATCCATTTGCAACAGAAAGATGTAGATCTAAAAAGGGGGCTTCGGTATCTGAGATATTAGCTTTGTTCAACTGAAGTTCAGGTGGATAAATTTGATTGACCATACCTTCAAAATAAGGGTTGTCAATGTTCAAAAGGTCATCGAGGTACCTAGATGTGGAATTAAAAGCCTCGATAACATCAGCTTGATTATCATGGTTAAGAGAATCCATGAAATCTCTTTCGTAGCAGTATAAAAATAAATCAGCTACGAGAGGTGCGCAATTTGTACCCATCGGAATTCCAACAATTTGTCTGTATAACTTGGTCCCAAATCTAATATAAATATTATCAAGGAGATAGGATAAGGCGTCGCACACATTCTGACATGACCAAAGGGTATACCGACTTTGGTCAGAGGAAGTGAAAAAAGCCTTTCTGTCATTACATGCCAAATAAAGTGAACCATAGTTTTTTTAAACGCCCTTTTGAAGGTCCACTCTATCAAATCCAGAAGTTTTTCTTTAATTAGATTATGTGGTAATGTTGTATACAGAGTAGAAAAATCATATGTGGACAAGCTTGTCGCACGGAACCCTCTACACTTCAATTTACTGAGCACCTCACCAGAATTTTTTATTGACCAAAACCAATTTTTATTTGAAGTTTCATACACTGTCTCACAGTATCTTATAACATGAGATTTGATAGCAGTAAGACAAGAAGTTAATAATTTAGAAAGTTCAGTGGTAGTACAAGAGCTAGAATTTGCAATAAATCTAGCTTTGTATGGTCTTTTGTGAAGCTTAGGTAACCAATACATCGTAGGAAGTTTGTCTTGGCCTTCATTGACACAAACAGAAAACTTAACGGGTAAATCGTTTAAGTGGGCATTTACTACAGACACCTCATCAGTATCTGTCTCCAGATAAGCCCTGGTACCATCAAGCTCCTGTTTTAAGGTGTTAACGTAGCCTTTTATCCATTTTTTTGTCGAAGACATCTCAGATCATTTTTGACCTGCATCCGGGTTTTTCCCATATGGAAAATGAAAAAGGCAACAAACTGCATCTCTTTAAAAAGTACTTTAAGATGATGTTTTTTACTATACAAGCCATCATTGGTCCTTATTGTTATTCATTTTAATCGCTTTTTTGTGTGACGAAAGCTTTTGCAAAGAAAAATTAAAATCTAAAATCTGTGGATTTTGAAATTTTATGATCCATGCAGGCCACCGTAGATAAGATGCGTTCGGATTTTTTCCATAAAATATAGGCGTGTTCGGATCAAAGGCTCTGCTCAACAGAACGAGTCGTTTCGGTCCAGCGACTCTTAAGGACTCTCGTCGTAAGGACATTTGAAAAGCATTTCCACTCAGTCATGTCTGGAGTTGGCTTTGCAAGAGTCATACTGTCTGTCCGTCCGTACGTCCGTCTCTCTCTCTCTCTCTCTCTCTCTCTCTCTCTCTCTCTCTCTCTCTCTCTCTCTTGCATCCTGTACCCTATTGCAGAACAGATATTAATCTTCGACAATTATCTTTTTTAAAGATGTTTCTTGTTAATGTATGTCTTGGTTGCATAAAGGGCTTAAACGTTTGTTGGATTTGTCATATGGCGGCTAACATTTTGAACTTCCCGCTATATTGAAAATAATGAAAATAAAAAAAAAAAAAAAAAAAAAAAAAAAAAAAAACAATTAGTAAAATTATTTTTACTTTTTGTTTACAAAACAATTGTAACCCTAAATGACCCTTGTGACACATTCGCCTGGCTTGTTTTAACCCCATATCACTGATTCAAATCGTAGATAAAACGTTATCGCCCTTTATCTTTTTGTCAACATTTCTTCACTTTCGTAATTTGACAAAATGTTTGTTTGAAATATAAGTATGTCACGCACATATGCCGTAATTTTGTAGTACTTTCTATATGCCAACGTTAGCAAGGTGGATTGGAGTGAATTCATGAAACAACGGTACGGCCAGTAACATCTAGGCACAGATGCAGTTCTTATATTTGCTGACATTAAAATACTGGGAAATGAAGTATCTGCAATCTCTAACGTAAACCAGCCGCTTTCACAAATATGTCATCATATTGAATTGCTTCTTTAGCGTAATAGTGGTTAGAGCGTCCACTACGAGAGCGGAAGGTCATGGGTTCGATCCCGCGCCGCGTTATACCAAAAATCATTAAAAATGGTACCAGTGCCTACCTTGTTTGGGGCTCAGCATTATAAGGCAAACACTGGCTTCTCTTCTCCATAGACTATAGCAGGACTAGCATCCCATGTCTAGCAAACATATGAACAAAAAGTCTACCAGAATAAAACAGTCCGATAATAGAGAGGTTGAGAAAATAAACTTGTAACGTGTACGTGTACTTGTAGCTTTATTTACCCGTACACGATCGTTTTGAGTGTAAAATCGTTTGAGAAAATCGAACGTGTACGTGTAGATTTCATAAAGTATATACAGCTGATTTTTTTTTATTGTTTATACATGTGTTGATATGTGAAAGTAAATATGGATGATTTATTGTTAGCCGGACTTTTAGACAACGATGAGGAGTTAATTTTATTGTCACAAGTTCCGGCTCCGATGTTCCATCTTTTTCAAAGTCAAATTCCAACCACACAGCAGGGCCAGTCTGTTGTAAAAGCACCACCGCTTTCCTCGCGTTACAATTTTGCATCCAAAAATAAGAAATAAATAAAAAAAAAAATAAAATAAAATAAAAAGCCTTCGTGACCTGGTAGTTAAGCTACCGGCTTTGTAAACCAGGGATAGTGCGTTCGATTCTGGACTTATCCAGTCTTTCGAACGATACTTTAAACCGAGGTCCCGTCTCTATATGACCTACATACATATATGGTCACATGTACGTCGATTCGTCTTTGGTCAGATATACTTCGGCTGCACGTGCAAAACGATTTGGCAACGCTTCATCGAACTTCGTTTCTGCTTGTACCTACCTGACCTATCGATGGAAACATATAAAAAAAAACTTACAAGTCGCAAATTTATTTCATTCACAGCCTAACTGATTCTCAACGTGTAGCGAGTATTTTGAACTTGTAATAAATGACGAAGTTTGGGGATAAAACTGTTCTACACGTACACGTACAAGTTACAAGTTCATTTTCTCAACCTCTCTAATAATCAATGTCTGTATTCACTGGAGGACCGTATGGAAGACTGGCATTTATGCTAAATACGTTATCCTCTTAAAATATAATGAGTACTACTACTACTACAACTACTACTACTACTACTACAACATATCGGTCAGATAGTCTTGCCATCCATCCATGTCTGTTGAGACAATCAAATAAGGACAGCACGGGGTCGTTTGCAGCGATCTAGAGCGATCCATTGTATCTTCTTTTCACATTACGAAAACGACCCCATGCAATAAACGGAGATTTTTTTCAGCATTATAAACTGAAATTTTCATTGCAAAAATTTGGTTAATTTTAATATGTTTGTTCAAATAATTGATTGTGGGTACACGTTAGAACCGCCTCGGTGCCTCGCCGAGACGGTTCTAACGAGTACCCACAATTTATGTTTTGGAACAAAAATAAGAAAAATAGGTATAACCCTGCAATCCCCTGTTTATCTATATAAAAGTGGGGTTTAAGAAGGTATACATTTCACGGACATGTTTTCCTGATGAAAAGCGAGACCTGCATCATGCATACAAATGGGTTTATTTTCTTCCATACCACAATCCGTCCCATTTATCTTGCTTTCACCGAGTCAACCGCAATGCTCGTTCCAATTAGTTCGGGTAATGCGAAGCGATAATTTTGCCATCTACTAATAGCCTTTAATTTTCGCGGGCTGTTGACAAAAAGCCTCATTGAAAGTCAACCAATTAAAGCCCAATTTCAATTATGAAGGGTAGCTTTTTCATTTCTCCATGGTCGGTGGCCGTGTATATAGATGTCAAAGATGAGATGATATGCCCCAGACCGTTTTAAAACATAAACAATAAAGTATAATTTTCAAAGTAAAGTGAAGCATGAGTCATAGCACTTTGCCTTTCAATATGCATGTCAGTGTGGATTCCCGTTTAAAAACCCACTTCACACATTTGCACACAATAAGAGGCAGGTTGGTTGGCATGGTCCCCTGACAGTGCATGAAATTTATCTCAGTTTAGACATTTCAGACTCTATGATCCTCTATGTCTCTTGCGCAGTTATAGTCTAACAACACACGCTGGTTTTGGGCCACATTGTCAGCGGAAACCATCTCAAAGACAATGTCGGAGAAGATAAGCTTCTGTACATTTTGTTGATTGGATTGTGGACTTGTAATCGCGCCATTAAGCCAATGTCCCGATGTTCATTTAGTGGGGTTTACGTTTTGATGCATACTGACATGGCGTGTTGGCCTGTTTGACCATATTCTTCTGTATTCTCATCACAGCAGTCAGAGTATTGTCACTCAACTGTCCAGGGTTCCATAATCCTTCAAACTTTTCAAAATTGCTTCTGGACAAGCCATCGAAATATGCAATTTTCATTAGATATTGACCAGGTCGTGACAATTCATGGGAAAACCTGTGCCGTTTTCAGTAGTTACATAGTGTAGTGATAGGCCAAATTTTGAAAATGGGATTCGAACAAAATATTGTCAGGAGAGACACACACTGGGTGCGTTGGTAGTAGACTAGCTGCTGGCCTGATAAAAACAGTTCTTTGTCCTTTTTTGTAACATTTTGAAAGCTAGAGTAACAGATATTTTCTAGGCCCAGTTGTTCAAACTTCGCTAGCTCAACTTGTTTGCTATATATCAACTTGAAAAACAAATACACTGTTATTTTTTGTTGAAAAAACACAAACTAACAGTGTATTTGTAATATTGCCATTCGAAATTTTAACAAATCGTTAACTAACGACATCGTTAATTTTGAACAACTGGCCCCTGATGTACAAGTCTTGGCTAGATTTAAAACCAAGACATAGTAGTAGACTAACAATACAATATAAGTTTTAGCTCTAATATTAGATGATTTTTACATCTTTGTAGACAATTCCAAAGTTTAACACCTTTTATCTAGGCTAAGTTGGTACGTAAAAGGTAGAAGGGAGGACTCCAAAGCGAGCGGCTGTTTGGGGGAGGGGGTCGAAAGCAGACGCCACTGTGTTGTGTCCTTGCGCATGTTACTTCGCTTAAAACGGTCAAACAATCAGAAAGCGATCGTCTCGACTTGGCAACGGTCATTTGTGTCTGTCTTAGATGAAATGCGGCGAGGAACGTTTTCATGTTATTCAACGTCTCTCTGTATGGTGGGGTCATTGAGTTTAAGTGTTTTCTTGTTTTCTCACATTTCTGTTCCGCACCCCGGTCCATAGGCATAAGCCAATACTGGCACGATCGGCGTTTTCCGGGCTCTTGTAGTTCTGTTATTTTATCTAATGTCCACCACTGTCGGTGAAACGAGAACATAAACATATCTAGAATCTTCATCGGCGAAACTTTATGAAATGAGTATAATGAAAAGCATCAACGTCCGACTGTACAATCTGGAACGAAACACTCGTGCAACTGTAAATAAGTCACTCGGTTCGTTTCAAATGAGCAACATAACGATTTTGATGGTGGTGATAACAGCAAACAGTCCAACAATGGAAGAGGTAATGAGAAGTATAAGCAGGTTGTTACAAGTCGAATGACTGAATTTGCACTACGCAAAGACAAAAAAGGTTTGCAATGAGAAATAATCAATAGGCGCGTGACGTCGAAACAACGCTGTATTTGAGTGATCAACGTTCTGGACACTGAAGCGGCATACGGCGTTGATATGGTATACTTTTGACCACATGCGCCCATTTGATTGCTTTCGTTTGTTAGAACGCTACTTATGGTGATCGCTGCTGGAGCCAGATGTAATTTCGCAAACATGTCCCTATCCATTTTGTTGTTTAAGCATGCAGTGACTCAATTTACTTTTGCACCAAGAAAACTTACAACTTCATTTAGTTTTACACGATAATAGATCAAAGGACCAGGGAACAATCAATCTTAGATTGATACAAAACTCATTTATTAAGAGCATACGGTCTGATTGAGAATTCATTTATCACCGGGTGACAGTCCATTTGACCAACTTGTCACCAGCCAATCATAGAGGAATAAGAGAGTCGAAGGTCAACAATGCAACTTTGGTTATAACAGCGGAAAAGCGATGGTTGCATGGTGCCGTCCGTCGTATGCTGTAGTTTCCCACAAAGTCCCATAGCATTTAGAGAAATACAATTTGCTACCGTCCATAATATCAGCATAGCCGTGAGAAGGATAGATTATATGCGGACAACAAAGGTGCAATTTGGCAGGACATGCAAGCTTGCTCAGCTGATAAGCTTTTTTGCGTTTCGTTGCAGCCTGATTGTAATGCTGCACAACGTAAACAATGTCTAAACAATTTATACTGTGAATTGTATGTTTACGGCTATGTAGTCTTAACCCCCGTATAAATATACACAACTGAACTTGTATTATTATATTGTATGTGCATATTGTTAAATAGTGTTTGTTTTGATATCAATCATAACTTATATAATTACTTTTTTATTTGATATAATTGAAATTATATATTTATATTCAGAAATAATACGGCCTGGAATATATTTACATTTCGTAACAATTGAACTTTTGTCTTTTTTGTAGTTTTAATCTGACAAGCTTCTATCCATATATGAAAAGACTGGTACTGACAGAAATACATTTTCACAACATTTGTGTTGTAGATTGCTCTTTCCGAGTGACTTTCCTATGTATTCCTACTAATAGAACAACCAAGTTTGTTTCTGAATTGAAATTCAGAAGCGCTAGATGATCGATATAAACTTGTCCGTTTAGTTGAAAATATGCCTGGCTACCGGCTGTGCATTTCAAATAAAGTTGTCACCACAAAAGTTTAAGAAAAGATTACCCTGCAAAATGTAATCAAGACGCAAATTTTAAACTTTATTGCGCTTTCGTACCGTTTTTACTTCACAATGTTTTGCCTATCATTCATTCAAGCCCCTGTTATTAAAAAATATGCAGACGCTATCACTATTTTGGCGAAAATTTCCAGGCTGTTTATCGAAAGATACAGTATGAGAAAATGTAGACCCTAAGATTTGAACTATGTATGGCAAACGGCCAGTGTTCCTACAGTCGGACCGCAAACAGCGAAACGACGGTGAAAGTCAGAAAGTCTTAATCTGACGCTTGCCTTTTGGATCCCGCAACTGACACTTGTAGAGGCAACTTGAATAACAAGTTCGGGTTAAAAGTTGAACATTCGATTTTACAATCACTGCATTATTGGCGTCTTTAGTTTCCCATTCATGCGCATGATGGCATTGCATCAAAATCTAATTGAAACGATGCTCAAGCAGTGTAAGATGAAAAGAGGTGTTTTTGTTGAATTACATTTTCAACCCTTGTTGGCAATTCTAATAAAGCCATGATTTGAGGATTATCTGAGTTTCTGTCTACTTAGATCAATCACAAATATTGTGGCTTTTCAATACCTTTTGCAATGTATTAATTAACCCTACAAAAGATAGTTGAAGAAGCTGCCAATCAGCAGCAGTCTCGCACTGTCTCACGACAGCGGGATTTATTTGTAATCTCGCGATGATGCGCGTAATCGGAACACCTCTGACCGAGTCGTTGTAAAATTGCTTTATTCAAATCTCGTTCCCTCGAGACCTGGAGGAAACAATCATGGTCATGCAAAACTATCTAATTTGCCTTTCATCAAACTATTGATTAGGGGTCAGCAGAGATTGGATTATAGGATCTGCTGGAATAGCGCAGAAATTGAGTCCGAAGTTTTGAATGCGCCATTAATGAAAACATTTTGGTGCCCAACTAGACAAATTATCTGGAAATTTGTATATCCATTGCTCGCAAGTGCACTCCACCAACGAATCGATTTAAGCTCCTCAGTTATTTCTTTACACCATTCCAAGATTTATCAGCCTATATACATTTATTTTGTATATTTATCTTTTGCTTTTTAGGTGGTCCTCGGATCCAATGGTTATTTTGTATCTGAAGATGGTCACATTGCTCGAAAAGAACAAACCCGCTTGCCCTTCATACGTATATATGTAGTTAAAATATTTAATGCGATGTCTTTCCCGCCTGGAGTTTGGGTTGAGATTCTAAAAATTGTGTAAATTCCTGGACTATTCATACTACATGTATTTTGTGAAATATAAGAATCTTATATGGGGTTCTGTTCTAGATGGAAGTTTCCAACCCTCGGGATGACCGTGCTGAGCGGAACCTCGGTTCCTTCTTTTTCTTGCACAACAACCCCCAAAATCTGGTTTATTTCAAGGTTTTGCGTATTTTTTTAGCCTGGGTGAGAACACCTGGGTGAGATGCAATTTTATCACCCAGGCAAAAAGTGTGGCAATTTCTGTCTGGTGTGCAAGAATAACCACTCCACCCGACCCCCACTTTTGGTATAAAACATGCACATATACATGTAGGAACACTCAGAGCAAACGGAAATGAAATACAGTCCGTGGGAAATAGTATCCAGAAAAGGGACAGAGAGCTCGCCATTGACGATTGAATTTGGGATTGCATTAATGCGATTTTACGACTGATCGAGCCCAATCTCAAATTGAAGTAGGTGAAGAAATTGGACATTTAATGGAAATTTATTAACTGAAAGTTCCATTTTAGGACTTAATTTTTAAACCGCGTCTGATGTGTTTATAATGAACCGCAGTGCACTTGAAGATAATTAACTTCCGATCTACACCACAAAAATAGCTATTCAAGTCAGTCTGCAGTAACAGTATTTCTCACGATCATTTCTAAATTCCAAGGGGCTCATACGAAACCGAGCTATCTGCATTCTTAGAAGAAATGTACATTTTCGTTTGTTTCCCATCTTGTTTGGGGCAGAAACGACTGCTCTGTTTGCAACGGTTCTTTGCCATTGCCAAAAGTATTTAGTATATAAATTTGTAAGTCACGTGTTTTGTTCGCTCAATACAATTCTTATTCTATATGATTATTCCTTGACATCAAATGCATGCTTTGTTATTTTGGGGCTTTAAATTAAGATTACATGGAACATACCTGGAACAATGTCTGCTCACAGATGTTCTGATTGTCAAACTGTATATACATGCCACGACACTGCCTTTGCTGCAAAACAACTTTTTGACAATGTTTTGTTTTGCGCTTTAAATTTAATGAAAAGAAAATGATCATAATAGGATTAATGCTAAGATGTTGTTTTGGATTATACTGACACGTCTGTGTTATGTTTTCATCTTCAAAGTTTACAGTCGCGATTATCACAACGTATGACCCCTTTGCTCGTTCGTTTCAGAAGAACATTGGGACTCAGGGTGGCAAAACCAACAGACTCAATTGAGCCAAGGTCAGAGAGATTGTCTCGACCGAGTATCAGTCAGGTAAAGTCTAGGAGTCCACATTGCAATGTCAACAGGGGCTTTGCGACTTTACAAATTTGAATGTGTACTCTTTGTGCAGGTCGTTGTACAGAACGGTTTTAGATCAAAGAGAATTACTAACCAATGTTGCCAAAGACCCCCAAGAACTTCTTGAAGGTCGTAATTTTACATTTGTGGAATCCTATTGGATTTTTATCTTTTGTATCTACAAGAAGACATGAAGTCATCATTGTGTATAAATAATTGAACATTAGGGTTTGACAGCGACACGTTGAATCAACCGTTAACGCTGTGACATCACAATACTACGTCACCTAACGTGTGAATGACATTATCATAAACAAGTCGCCCATCTTGACAGATCCTTAAGGTAGATTTTTGAGATTATTAATGAAAATATTTGTCTTTTTCAATTTCTGTCTGCAAGCAAAAGGTATCGTCTACAAGAAGTATTAAGTAGCTATACACAGATCTATGATACTCATTTAATAAGCTTAGCTTTGTGCGCCTGCAGTATCACCCAGTTTGTTCTCACTTTTTGGATTTGTTATATTTAGGATCCCATAAGTGGCTACTATTATATTAAGCCATACCATGCAAACTTAAGACTACTTTGTACAGAATTTCGTAAAAGTCAGTCTTTGCATTTTGCCACGTTTTGATGCCAATCGTCTTCAGAAAAACATACAATCGGAAATGACTCCACATTTATGTCAATGGCTGTCAACAATTCTTATTTTAACAGAAAACAAAATTCTACAAATCTATTAAGATCAAGAAGGAAGAAAAACAAACCATGAGAAGTCTTGTCATTGCTTTATGTTATCTCTATATTGATGACTGTTTGTGGTTTGAGGTTGTTTTTACTTTCAACAATGATGTAACAAACATTAACGGTATAATTGTATTTACATTGTGACATCATCACTTTTGTAGATTTTGTGAGTGAATGACTTCTGTTTTATACCGTAGATTCCTTGATTTATGCAACGAGAAGAAACGAGCCACGACTGCACTGTTCTGTCTAACTTTACTCTTCCTATATACTGTAGAATCATGGTCTTTATGTACGATTTTTCTTTTGCCTAGATCTATTCTTTGATAATCCTCATATGCCTTGGTGTCAGATTTTCCTATATACTGGCAGTCCTCGCAAGCTCGAGTTCCAAAATGCCCACCTTTGGACAGTTTTATGCTAAAGACCATAAAGACCATACACGACAGATATAATGTCAAACCATTTTTTTTCTTCTTTGTGCATCGGTTTTTGCAGTATTTTCAAACTCTTTAAATGTCTGGATTTTTTTTCTGCTATTCATTTCATAATGTACAGAAATGATGGCATTACACCATTGACCTTGACAATTTCTCCAATTATATTCCTGCCTATATGCTTTGCTATAGACAGATTGTGGTATACATAGCGTTTCCATTACAATGTTAAGTTCATTGTTTAACATAAGTTCCAATATAAACAGTGCAGCTAGGCTATCCTTAAGAAGAGTTGCCGACGATGCTTTTGTTAGTCACTAAGGACATACTAATCTCTTTATCAGTTAATCGATGTGCCAATTGTTCAAACTACTTTTCAGGCCATTTTTGGTCAAAATACTTTTGTTGTAGGTCAAAGAAAATGCCACAATATTTTTGAACGCACGATCGAAGATACATCAAACCAACTAGTCCATAGTAAAGGATAAATGCAAGAATATTAATCTACTCGCTATATCAGTTCGCTTTTCCAACTAGCTTCTTGCTTATATTGGGGTTTAACGTCCAAGTCAACAATTTTTCAGTCATGTCGAGACGAGGCCATTGCTCTCAGAGTTTTAACCAGCACTCTGGTTCACGTGAACAGGTGAATGTGTCTTTTTAGTGCCGCTAGTGGGGATCCAGGACTTCACGATTCGGAGTCCGATGTTCTTCCCCTACGCCACCGCGCTCCCCCAGCTTCAACGTCATAAATATTCAGAATCTTCAAGAGAGGTATCTTCTTTCTTCTTATTTCAAGAAAAACACGTTCCTTGCAGATGTTGCATGCAGAAAATTGCAGTGGTTCGTGTTTTTATTTTGTTGTAATGAACTCGACTCTCTATTTATTGATATAGCATTTTCTGCAAATAATAGTGTCCATTTGCCTGAACGTCGCTCGACCGTTGTTAATACTTGGTCATTATAGGCCCTAATGACAAGCTTCAATATTCCCAGGGAATTTATTGGAGTTTAAAATAGTTAACATGTATAAAACCTGCCTTTTGTAACGCAAGACAGCTGGACAATACAAATTGGGCGGGCGGAGAAATGCGTCTCGTTTTGCAACAAATATGCAGGTAAACATCGTAATTCTATTGACGAGTCTATCTTTGGCGTCGATAGATTTATTTACAATGCTTTGATGAGCCTGTCGGGTCGTTTTGCCTGATGCTGGTTAAATGTATCTTTCTTCGGAACATGCTTTGAGCATGATGGTGCATTTGTTTTGTACACAAAGGGCTATCCGCCACCATTTCCTCTTCCGATACAGGTTTTATGGCATAGTATGAGAAAACAAACGTTTTGCATATGCGAAACCAAAGGCGCAGATCAGCTTCGCAGTAACTGCGAAGTTGATCAGCGCCTTTGTTTTCGCTACACGAATTGCATTGTAAAATTCCTCTCTAGTCCTCTTCAGTGCTTGACTGCTTGTACAGCTCTGTTTGTTTCTTCGGAAACCACAGTGTTGGTCTTCCGATGCAGGTTTTATGATATGCGTTTCCATACAATCCATTATCAGTCAGCTCTTCTGAGTACTGCTGCTCTGTCGAATAAAGTCACTTTCTTGATCATAAGAAAAAGTAAAAACAATAATAAATCACAAAAAAATATCGATGGCACCTGAGAGTGGCATATAGTATGTCAATCATTGCAAATTATTTAACAATTAACTGTCGTTGACAATGACAAACAACAAAATTAAGTTTGTGTTAAAATACATATATTCAAAAACAAATCTTCGACCCGGTTGCTCATTTTCTCAGGCTAGTTTCTGCATTATTATGACATTGAAACAGTTTTTCCATGTACATGCACAGGCGACAACTCTTCCACCTAATTGCTCATCCATTATTCTAGTTCTAGTTCTAGTTCTTTATTACACTTCAGTTTACATATAATGTAACAACAGAAGGTACAAAAAAGAAATGCGATTTCAAATATCAGCTTTATTATTACTTCGAAAGACTTTTCCCATGTACATGCATATGCGACCGTTTGACCGTTTGGTACAAGCATGTGTCGCCATTAGATTTGATGTTACTTTATAAATTAGACTTGTCAACTTTTGATTACGTCTCTTAACATTGCCAATCATGTACTTGACTTTGAAAACGCCTGTCGCGCTATTTGTCAAGAATGGATACAATATTTACAAACCCTTCATCGGGTTAAACTGATTAATTTGTACGCAAACATTCTCACATTACTCCCAGTTTGTTTGATTACTTGTGCAGATTTTCTCATTTGTAGAAAAATATTTCTCTCAAACTGCCCATTTTTCATTAGTCCGAAGAAATGCAATTCAATCATGATTTATTCATCAATGTATTCCTGGTAATGTACATGTAAAATAGTTCTGGACAATTTGTTATCGATAGCAATGGCATAGTGAACGAAGCCAGTGTTCCAAACGAGGTGGTCGTTTTTACATTTATACTATGGCAAACCATTGGTTGTCGAAAGCATGGGATTGTTTTTCGTGGGGTGGGGGTGGACTGGTCTGCAGATTTGGCAAATCGAAAGTTTTATAAGAATATTTAAAGTCATGGTTGCGAAACAAAGCGGGTCTCAGAGCATATAAAGCTGGTTGGAATGCGAAGTAATATTTTATCTCATTTCATTAAGCTTAGTGATGCCTACGCTTCCGCTGTGGGACCAGTAATGTGGGGAGTAAATGCGTCTTGCTCAAGGGGAAAATTCAAAATATAGTGATATTTTAAAGTTATTGCGTAAGAAAGGGTTTCAAAGTTATAAAACAACAAGTACCATTTTTCAGGTACGATCATCATTTACGTTGGGAGTTTGGAACTTGGTTGAGCTTTATACATCTTTAAAGATGTTTTTTGGGAATTTCAAAATATTTAAGAAACTATTATCGAAGTATCAAACTTTAAATCAAATCAATTAAAATATCATATTTGTTTCAGCCTTGGATTAAATTGTATCAAATTGCTTACTTTTATCGTATTTTGCTTTGACAAAACCATTTGTAGACATTTTCTTATTAATGGCGACAATAAAAGTGTCAACAGGCAATAGATTTTAGCTTTAAACGTGTTAATGCAAGATTTGAAGATACAAGGCACGTCAGTTTGCATGTTTAAATCAATTTTGTGAACCACATCTGTGCTGTAAAGACATTTAAATGTCTAAACCTGTATACGTATATTTGAAGCATCTAGCCCATTGCAAAGTTTTACAAGGCCCACGTGAAAAGCTTTGCTGCCGTGAGCTCTACACCTTATTCAGGCAGCCATACTAAAGCAGTAATCCACTATATGGCATTTGTATATGGGTCATTATCAAAAAATGGAGCAATCCAGAAAGGCAAAACGAAAAAAAATAATTGTCCATTTTTTCTTTTTTAATGGGTTAGTTTTATTAACAGGGGCATATAGAATATAGAAATAAAATATGCTAAGTTTAACTGAACAAATAGTGCACCAGCATTAATTAATTGTATGGTACCCTTGAAAAAATATCAGTGCTGTCACGAACAAACTTTCTTGCGTAAAACGCTCATTTGATAAGACTTCCCCAATCTGTAAGTGGGGGTATATATAACTTGTCACGAACAAAAATTCACACAAGCTTTAAATACTTTCAATGAATTCACGAAGGAGAGAGCTCCAATGAAAATACACATATTGTGATTTGTTCTGTTTCTGAAGCGCTTTATTTTTATAGACATAATCTTGTACGATTAATCCAAAAATAATTTCAGCTAAACGTTTACTATTCCAGTATAGTATCATTATATACCAAAAGCAATTATGTTCATATGCTGCGTTTATAGTATTTTAAATTATTATGACCGTGACAGGACTGATATCGTGACAGCACTGATGCTGTCGTGACAGCACTGATAATTATCCGATCTCGCCTTTTTCATTCCAATGTGTGCGGAGTTGATGAATTTCTGACCATTACCTGATGAGCTTAGGGGCAGACTGACTTAAGGTAGCAACCAATGAAGCCTCGGCTGATGCTCGAACCAGGGACACCTTTGCGTAGATCCAATGCTCTAATACAACACGTTCAAACGCAGTGTAACACGTAAAGCGCAGTAGAAGCACTATTCCGCTTATCACTTTAAGCTGTAGCATGAGAAAATGTGTCCTTGGGCCTTTCGACCATGTCTGAAACAACCAGGATTGTTCACGACAAAAGACCGCAGGAAAATTTGGACCCTGTCACAGGATTTAGGGAGCTGGGTGGCAGGGCCACTTGTTTTCAGGGAGCTTGGGAGAACTGGAAAACATTTGAAGATTGGCGCTTAAGAGAACATTTTGGGTTTTAGGAAGCTGTGAGCAAGGAAAACATTTAAGGGAGCTGGGGGAGAAAGGTCGTTTTTCTTTTAGTGACCTTGGAGCTAATACCCCCTTGGATGGGCCTCAAATTTAGGTTACCTTGCAGCTGAGCTGCTCTTTTGCTTTCACATATGCAAAATCATGTCTTCTCATCACGCGGCACGGCTTATATTTTTGTTTGTTTAATGTACCCGAGTCAATAACGTTCAGTCATGTCAGGACGGAAGTACCACTTTTTTTCTTGGTAGGCACCAGCCTCGTACATGTACGGGTAGTTGATTTCAAACCGGCATTAGTGAAATGAACAGAACGAAAAGAATGAAAAAGAGCCATGACGGTTGACGTGGTTGTACCGTTTGCACGACTTGGGCAAATTTTGCTGTCTTTTGAAAGTTCCTCTTTACGTTTTGTCCACAACATTCCATTTTTATGTTAACATGTAAACGTAAAGCATATGTGGTGGTGTTCTTTGATTCGTTTATCTCTCATGCATTCAAAATTATGTCGAGTTTTTCTTAGCTTTACGCCGATTGGCTATTTTGGGGACATTTTAATACCCTCATCATGTTCACCGGAGGCAATATTGCCTATTTTTGTGAAATTATGTTCTTAAAAATCTTGAATTACTTGAGCAATGGTTTGTCTAGATTCTTCTTTAGCGTACACGGTAAACAGTTAAGTTTATGTAATTATTCTTACCACACTTTTTCTGGACATGTTTAACCTGAGCGGTTATCAAGAACTAGCCGTGTTCATCTGCAACATTTGAACCTTGGTGTATTTTGCATTCCGGGTGCAAATCTGCACTCTGTGTGTATTTTATACCATGTGAACGGTGTTTTCAAAAGAATACACCCGGCTATGTTTTTTTTTTTTTTTTTTTTTTTTTTTTTTTTTTTTTTTTTTTTTTACCCAAAACAGATTAACCGCCTCCATGAGGTACATGTATATGAATCTGGTAGGTTTTACGGCACATTCGTGCCAGAAGTACCCCTCAAGGAAAAGGATGGCGTTTTAAAGGCAATTTTTCTGAATAAAGTGGGGGCTTAAAACTTCTTTTATACAGAAAAGGGGTAATCTTATTTGGAATGGACGACGCAAAAAGGGCATTTATCGAAGCTACATACACAAACTGTCTCAATATCATTATGGGAGTACCGCCCCCGGGGATAATTGGATATACCCTGGTCGACGAAGAATTTTGTATTTGTAGTTTTGTATCACCCCCACACACCTCAAATGGTTTTCAAGCGGATATAAATTGGCCACTTCTGGCCGCGGCTGGTGTTAGTAGCTGAGACCCTCTCATGAAAGGCGACCTAGCTCCTTTCAGTCTAGGAAATTGCTTGAATCTACACCTGCTGACAGAAGTCGACTCAGTGCTGTCACAAATGCATCAGTACTGTCACGACCGTGACAGCACTGACCGTGACAGTACTGAGTTTCACACAGAAATTTAATTCTAATGACTAACAACAGAATGCAGGATGAAAACTTTGCATGTCTATTCTTACTGCTCCTAAGTTGAAATTCAGTCATGGTTTTAAAATGTATGTGATATTTATAGCACTGTCACACATTCACGTATCAGCGGCGTATCGCTCACGTATCTATGAAAATGTCGATACGCCGAGGTCTGAGCCGTATTTTGCTCGAGAGACGTATGTACCACGAACGTGTGACGTTCCTGCTACGTTCCCGTGGCGTATCCGTGACGTATCTGTATTCGTATGGAATTTTACTTTCGTATGTACGGCGTATCAATGCGTATGTGCTACGTACGTGTGACGTATGTATGGCGTATGAAGTGTACGCGTGACGTATCTACGGCGTATGTACTGCGTTCCATTCTTATCTGCGGCGTATCTGTTCTGTACCAATTACTTTTTAATACCTATGAGAAAAAACGGTTGTGTTCACTTCGCTCATGCAATTCGCACATTATAGTTATCAAATATGAGCCGCCGCATGGAAAAAACCAACACTCTGCATAGGCAAAAACAAAGGCGCCGATCAGCTTCGCATTAACTGGGGAGCTGATCAGTGCCTTTGTTTTTTCTACATGGATAGTACAATTCCTCTACTTTCTAAATCCAAAATTTCCAACCTCTTACCATCTTCTGAGACTGTACAGGCCGGTTTGTGTCAGACCTGGTCGGAACCCAAATTGTTGGTTTTCTCACGCACAGGCTCATAAAAGAGGTCGAAGATGCCACCGGAGAAATCTAGATAATCTAGATTAACACCGAAAAAAAACCGAGGTGGTGGTGGTGGTAGTTGGGGAACATCTTCAAGCTCTCCATCCTGGTCGTAAGACCACATGAACAAAGACGGAGGCTACACCAAGCGTAGCCATGAAAGAACCCTGCACGACACCCCGAACCGTGAGAAACATTTGATCCATGACTTCGGAAAAACGAAAACATACATATAGAAGCATTAAGATTCTCTTGGAACGCCACAAAATATTCCTAATACTCCTAATACGTCACACATACTCCACAGTAGCGAAACGAACGTAGCACATACGTAGCACATACGCCATTGATACGCGAGATACGCCACACGTACGTCGCTGATACGCCATAGATACGAAAAGACATTCGAGGATACGCCACACATACGTCACACATACGTAGCAGATACGAAAGGTACGCTGTACATACGTCACGGTTACGTGGCATTTTAACCCCTACGTACGTGTGGCGTATCAGGAGTATGAGCTACGTATCTACGACGTACCTGCCACGTTGCTTTCGTATGTACCACGTATGTGTGACGTATGTACGGCGTATCGGACCTGCGACGTACGTGCTACGAATTTTTAAGTGCACACATAAAAAAACGTAGCACCTCGGCGTATGAGGAGTATGAGCTACGTATCGAAGAGTATGAGCTACGTATGCCCACGTATCTACGACGTACGTGTGACGTACCTTTCGTATCTCGATACGCCGTAGATACGTGAGTCGATACGCGAATGTGTGACAGCCCTATTACAATAAGCGGCAAAATGCGCGTGATAGGACTGATGCTTGTAAAATTCCCACTCCAATTCTGACATGTCTTTATGGTATAGCAACGGAGTAATGCGATTTGTTCAAAAGTTTTTTTACCGTAACTTCTTCAGCTTGGTGTCGTCTACAAAACGCGATTGTTTTGATCCGAGAAAATGATTTGTAACTCTGGTCAAAATCGATTTTCAATAACTGTGACAGCACTGATACGTTTTCCAGGGACAACACTATATATGTGCCCCCACCCTTAAATAGCACTTTATATATCATAAGATTTTTGAATTTGACTTCAATAACATTCTATGCAATAGATGGTCACAGAAAATGTGGTTTCTGTCAAGCTTCTTTTGCAATGGAAACAAATAAAACTACTTACCCTGACCCTGGGACACGGTAAAAATTGATAAAATAGCACTTCTAGCATCTTTTTTGTGCAAATAACGTACTCGGAAACATGAAATCGCGTGTGGTTCTAGTAAAGTACCGTGGAAACTAATATTATACATGGAAAAAGCAAACCTCGGACATCGCGCTTGCGAGAAAACCATCAAGGACAAGGATTGCTCCATTTTTTGATAATGACCCATATATACTCAAGGACTTTGAAAACGCCTCGCTTGTTTTATTGCTCCTTACTCTCAGAATAAATGATATATCAGTAAAACTATCTTTGAACTAGAAAGTACGTCCAGTCTGTTTAACTTCGATACAAAAACCGAAGCGTCAACGCCAGTTATTAACGTCATACACGATAAATTCAGGCGTTACCCAGAATTCAACAAAACCAAAGTATAGGGACGGCAAATATTTAGAGACAACATGATTTCTGGAAAGAAACAACAAAAGCCAAGCAAATGCTGTTGGTTTGCTTTCATTTGCACTAAAACAGCGGTAGTTACGTCACTTTTACGTTTATTAAGAAAACTTTATTTTTTTTTTTGCGTGTAATGGTGTAAAATGAAACGAATTCAAAAGATTTTGTACACAATGAATAGGCAAGGACTTACGTAAAATTACAATTACTTTCGACGCTGTAATCGAATGGCTAGAGGTATTTTGAACACTTACGCTTGACGTCATCAAATAACGTTAGCGCCTCAAACGACATCGAAAGAACCCCCCCCCCCCCATTTTGATTTTTGCTTTTTTAGCTCACCTGAGTCGAAGGCTCACAGCAGAGCTTATAGTATACCCATGCTCCGGCGTCCGTCCGTCGTCGTCCGTCGTCCGTACGTCGTCCACAATTTCACAGATCTTCTCCTCTGAAATCGCTTGGCCAATAAAAGCCAAACTTCATGTGGAGCATCCTAAGGAAGGGGGAACGAAAGTTTATATAAATGGTCCAGGTCACATGACCAAGATGGCCACCATGGCTATAAATAGCAAAAACCTTTACAAATCTTCTTCTCCAGAACCAGTGGGCAGATTTCCATGAAACTTGGTATGTAGCATCAGGGACGCGGGCCCATCATAGTTTATATAAATCATGACCCTAGGATGACCTTGACCTATTTTACGGCAAGGTCAACTTAGGTCGCCAATGCATTTGAATGGGAAAAAAATGGTAAAATGCTATTTAATGGGTAAAACTTACTGGGAATAGGCAAATGGACAGAAGATTAATGTCAATGGAAAATTTTAGCATCCTGGGGGGGGGGGGGTTGTCTGCCCCTGCCCCGGGGCTATAAACTTGTATATTTCCATAATAATGAAACATCTTCTCCCCTGAAACCGCTTGGCCAATCAAAGCCAAACTTCATATGGAGCATCCTTGCCAGGGGGAAAGAAAGTTTATATAAATGGTCAAGGTCACATGACCAAGATGGCCGCCATGGCTATAAATAGAAAAACACTTAAAAAATCTTCTTCTCCAGAACCAGAAGGCCAATGATTTTGAAACTTGGTGTGAAGCATCAGGCAATGGAGCTCTACAAAGTTTATATAAATCATGACCATGGGATGACCTTGACCTTTTTACGGCAAGGTCAACTTAGGCCACCCATGCATTTGAATGGGAAAAATATGAAAATTTCATTTAATGGCAAAAAACTTGCTAGGAATGAGCAAATGGACAGAAAATTTATGTTTATGAAAATATTTTGGGCCCAGGGTGTTGTCTGCTCCTGCCCCGGGGCTATATACATGTATATGACCATAATATTCAAACATGTTCTTCTCTGAAACCGCTTAGCCAATCAAAGCCAAACTTTATGTGGTGCATCCTTAGAAAGAATGAATGAAAGTTTGTATAAATGGTCAAGGTCACATGACAAGGATGGCCGCCATGGCTATAAATAGCAAAAACCTTTGAAAATATTCTTCTCCAGAACCAGAAGGCCTATGAAACTTGGCATGAAGCAGCAGGCAATAGAGCTCTACAAAGTATATATAAATCATTACCCCGGGATGACCTTGACCTATTTTACGGCAAGGTCAACTTAGGTCACTAATGCATTCGAATGGGGAAAAATAGTAAAATGGAATCAAATGGGGGAAACTTGTTGGGAGTATGCAAATGGACAGAAAATTTATGTTTATGAAAAAAATTGACCCCAGGAGGTTGTCTGCCCCTGCCCTGGGGCTATATACATGTATATGACCATAATATTCAAACATCTACTTCTCTGAAACCGCTATACCAATAAAAGCCAAACTTTAAGTGTAGCATTGTTAGGAAGAGGGAATGAAAATTTGTATAAAAGGTCAAGGTCACATGACCAAGATGGCTGCCATGGCTATAAATAGCAAAAACCTTTAAAAAATCTTTTTCTCCAGAACCAGAAGGCCTATGATTTTGAAACTTGGCATGAAGCATCAAGCAATAGAGCTTTATAAAGTTTACATAATTCATGACCCTGGAATGACCTTGACCCATTTTATAGCAAGGTCAACTTAAGTCACATATCCCATATCTCAGGTGAGCGTTTATAGGCCATTGGTCATCTGGTCTTGTGCTTAAGGTCGTTAGCTATCACTAGAGACGGTTTGTTTCTACAAAATCCGTTTATTGTAGCCGTTTTAAGGTTCATGTTCTTGCGTCTCGATGACGTCTGTGAAAACAGCTGTAGCAAACAAACGAGCGAACAATTTTTATGGATCTTTATGGATAAATATTGTTTATCGTGTTGGCGTACACGATACTATGTTTATTTTGTACATCCGTTCAAGTTTAAGGAAGTTTTTAAGCAAAATATAACCAGAGTACAGTGAGGCGTTTTCTTTAGTCCTCTAGTATAGTACATATAAAATAATGATTTTGCTGCAACAAACTTGCTGCTATCAAAAATGATACAAATATTGAATTGACCTGTAAGCTCAACATATATGTAATGAAATTCAGTTGAGCTTAAGTTGAGTTTAGAGACATCCTGAGTTGGTTAACAATTTTTCAGTCATCGTGTCGGAGATGAGCTACGTAGCCGGTCTTATGAGAAATAACGCGCTTTCTCAAAGTCAGTAAAACTGATTTACACTTGAGAGCATGATTTAGTAGTATTGTGTAACTAAAAACGCCTAAATGAATCATTTTATTCAATGAGTACCTCTTTAGTACTTGTATTAATTGATTCTCTTTGACAGGCCGAAATATGAATAACAAAATATCCACTTTTGCCCTTAAATCTCAATATAATTCATATTCAATAAAAATGTAATTATTTTTCAATGACTCTCGGCGCTATTTTATGATTCAATAATCCAGTAAAAGAGAGAAAATCCAATCTGGATTAATAATTTCAACAAATTAATGATGTTTGTGTAAGAAAAGCATAATCTGCTTACACGGGATAATCTCTTATTTTGCCGCATATTTCAAACGGTTCTTTCTTGTTTATATTCTTTGCTGTATTTTGCATGTCCTGTGGATTTTCTACGAGCCCTAATACCTCAAGAAATCTGAAGACGCCCCGACTCGGTAGGAAGCCGAAACAAACTTTTTGATAGAGGTGATAGTCAGTAAGCCGCAGAACTCTCTGCTCGTGTACGGTACATCAGCGGGGCCGGTAGTCGCGATAGACCCCTGCGTCGAACGCATTCTTTCAATCAAATCTACGACAACTCTCTTCTTCAACTGATGAAAGCGTATGATGCCTGCAATTTCTGCTGCATTGTTAGTTGCCTACATTATGAAAACTTGCCCATGCAACATACACAGATTTTTAGCACTATAAAACATGAATATTTTCAGCAGAAAAAAAATGATATTTTTCTTACTTTTGCTCAAAACATAGATTGCAGGTACACGTTAGAACCGCCTCGACGAGGCGGTTCTAACGAGTACCCACAATCTATGTTTTGAAGCTAAAATAAGAAAAATAGGTATACCCCTGTATACCCCAGTTTTACTATATAAAAGTGGGTATACATTTAACGGATATTGCAACATCCTTGCCGAGTACGTCCTTGCTGGGTACGGTTTAATATCATTGCCCAGTACGGTAAAAGCTATTTTAAGCTAATTATAAATAGAATCGTTAAAAAGCTATTTATAAATAAAATCGTTTAGATATATTGACAGTGTAACTTACATAATGAGTACCTTTGATGGTCCAATTTTACATGTATATAGATTTTTTATTTTTGTTTTCATTTAATTACGTTCAAGTTTAAAATTCATTGTCAAGAAGATTAAATATTATTGTATTCTGCAGACTCTTAAACCCACTTGTATAAAGTAAAACTTAAAATTGAAGGGTATATATATTTTATTATTTTTATTTTGGCCAACAAGAGATAGTCTAGCAGATATGCATTTTTATACAGTCGTGACAGTGAGTTTGGCGTTTTTGTGGATTAACGCCCCAGTCAACGATGTTTCAGTCACTGTCATGTCTAGCAAGAGCTCAAGTTTTTAACAGTGTTAAAGATTCAACGTGTTTTGTGATAGGCCTCATACCTGCTATCCATTTGGGTTCTCACCCAAAGACCTTTTCGTTCTGAGTCCGATCATCGACCGATAGGCGACCGCGCTACCCTGAACGAACAATTTAAATAAAATGTTTTACCAACATGCAAAATTTAATGATTAAAGATTTGGGTGCCCATTAAGTGTTTTGTTTGTTTGTCTGTTTGTTTGTTTGTTTGTTTGTATCAAGGGTTAACGAGGGAGTCAACAAATTTTCAATCATGTCGGCAAAGCGGCAATGTTCCATGGGTATAAGACAGTTATGGGCCAATGTGTCTTGCTCAATGACACAACACGGCAGCCCAAGTGGGGATCGAACACAGGCCCTCTCGATTTGGAGTTAGTTGGTCTACCGCTAGGCCGTGCTTGGGATTGCCGTTTATCCTGAGTGACGTGGAGTCTAATTCTAAAGCCATGTTCATGTGCAACATTTGAATTCGGGTGTATTTTTGCACACTGGATGTAAATTTGAACCCCGGGTGTATGGTATGCCATGAAAACTACACCCTGCAAAACTACACTCTGGTGCAAATTTTCTCCTACTTTCCAGGTGGAGCAAATTGAATTGCAGCCGGGTGTATTTTTGCACCCGTGTGTATTGTGTGTATATGAACTCAAAACGCTTAATCGTTACACATTTTTGTTTGTTTGAATTGATACTTTACGTCCCAGACAATAGCTTAGGTCATATCTGGAGATTGTATCCACTTTATGGGCCTTTCACTCAAAGTTAGGATGTCATGACATCCAAAAATGCTAAAGATATAACCACACAGCTAAGCCAATAAGGCATATAGGTATGACCAGTTTGACTTGAAACCATTTTTCTTGGGCAGGCTCAAGCCGCAGCGGTTTACCAGTAGTCAGATTACCAGTCAGTTACTGTAGCGAACATGCTTTGCCTGAGGCACAAACAGCCCATCTACATCAAATGACCTCTGCTAATAAGGAGCATTTTAGTCAAAATTTAATGTCAAAACCAGGCGAATATGAACATGATCTCGCTGCATATGGACGCTACACAAGCGGATGAAAAATTACACCCGGTTGCAAATATAGCATATGAACACGGCTTTAGATTGTAATTTAGTACTGCAGATCTATTGAACAGCGAAAGACAACGTGTTTGTCCTAAACACCGCGATTTTCATCGTTGGCATATAGTATGCCATATAGGCTATCTGAAGAGCCTAAAGTAGCCTAAACACCCATTTTCACTGCTCTTAAAGGATCTACGTTTTATATTTATATTCTACAATGGAGAACTATCAGTGGTTTAAGGGTGATGTCGTAACAATGTCCCCAGTAGACATATACAGTGTCATTGTCTTCAGCATCGTCCCCAGTAGGGATCTACAACACCATTCCCTACCATTCCGTCCCCAGTAGAGATCTATCGCCCCATTCCCTACCACAACGTCCCCGGTAGAGATCTACAGCGACATGCCCTACCACACCGTCCCCAGTAAGGATCCACAGCGCCATAACCTACCACACCATCCCCAGTAGAGATCCACAGCACCATATTCTACTGGACCGTCCCCAATAGAGATCTACAGTACGGTATTCTACCACACCGTCTCCAGTAGAGATATACAGCGCCACCCCTACCACACCGTCTCCAGTAGAGATCTAAAGCGACATACCCTACCACACCGTCCCCAGTAGAGATCTACAGCACCATATTCTACTGGACCGTCCCCAGTAGAGATCTACAGAACGGTATTCTACCACACCGTCTCCAGTAGAGATATACAACGCCATATTCTACCACACCGTCCCCAGTAGAGATATAATGTGTCAGTCTCTTCAGCATCGTCACCAGTAGGGATCAACAACACCACACCCTACCATTCCGTCCCCAGTAGAGATCTATCGCCCCATTTCCTACTACAACGTCCCCAGTAGAGATCTAAAGCGACATACCCTACCACACCGTCCTCAGTAGAGATCTAAAGCACCATATTCTACTGGACCGTCCCCAGTAGATATCTACAGTCGGGTATTCTACCACACCGTCCCCAGTAAAGATATACAGCGTCATATCCTACCACTCCGTCCCCAGTAGAGATATGCAGTGTCATTCATTTCAGCATCGTCCCCAGTAGGGATCTTCAACACCATACCCCACCATTGCGTCCCCAGTAGAGATCTTTTGCCCCGTTCCCTACCACAACGTCCCCAGTAGAGATCTACATTGGGGTAGTCTACCACACCGTCTCTAGTAGAGACATACAGCGCCAAACCCTACCACAGCGTCCCCAGTAGGGATTAACAGTGTCATTCTCTTCATCGTCCCCAGTAGGGATCAACAACACCATACCCTTCCATTCCGTCCCCAGTAGAGATCTATCGCCCCATTTTCTACCACAACGTCCCCAGTAGAGATCTACAGCGACATACCCTACCACACCGTCCCCAGTAGAGATCTACAGCACCATATTCTACTGGACCGTCCCCAGTAGAGATCTTCAATGCGGGGTACTGTACCACACCGTCTCCAGTAGAGATATACAGCGCCATACCCTACCACTCCGTCCCCAGTAGAGATATACAGTGTCATTCTCTTCAGCATCGTCCCCTGTAGGGATCTACAACACCATACCCCACCATTGCGTCCTCAGTAGAGATCTATTGCCCCATTCCCTAGCACAACGTCCCCAGTAGAGATCTACATTGCGGTAGTCTACCACACCGTCTCCAGTAGAGACATACAGCGCCATACCCTACCACACCGTCCCCAGTAGAGATTAACAGTGTCATTCCCTTCATCATCGTCCCCAGTAGGGATCAACAACACCATACCCTTCAATTCCGTCCCCAGTAGAGATCTATCCCCCCATTTCCTACCACAACGTCCCCAGGAGGGAGAGATCTACAGCACCATATTCTACTGGACCGTCCCCAGTAGAGATCTACAATGCGGTAGTGTACCACACCGTCTCCAGTAGAGATATACAGCGCCATACCCTACCACTCCGTCTCCAGTAGAGATATACAGTGTTATTCTCTTCAGCATCGTCCCCAGTAGGGATCTACAACACCATACCCTACCATTCCGTCCCCAGTAGAGATCTATCGCCACATTCCCTACCACAACGTCCCCAGTAGAGATCTACAGCGACATACCCTACCACACCGTCCCCAGTAAAGATCCACAGCGCCATAACCTTCCACAACATCCCCAGTAAAGATCCACAGCGCAATAACCTACCACACCGTCCCCAGTAGAGATCTACAACACCATATTCTACTGGACCGTCCCCAGTAGAGATCTACAGTACGGTTTACTACCACACCGTCTCCAGTAGAGATATACAACGCCATATCCTACCACACCGTCCCCAATAGAGATATACTGTGTCATTCTCTTCAGCATCGTCCCCAGAAGGGATCAACAACAACATACCCTAAAATTCCGTCCCCAGTAGAGATCTATCGCCCCATTTCTTACCACAACGTCCCCAGTAGAGATCTAAAGCGACATACCCTACCACACCGTCCCCAGTAGAGATCTACAGCACCATATTCTACTGGACCGTTCCCAGTAGAGATCTACAGTACGGTAATTCTACCACACCGTCTCCAGTAGAGATATACAGTACCATATCCTACCACACCGTCCCCAGTAGAGATATGCAGTCGGGTCAGCTAAGATCAGATGACAATTTTAAATTTACTAAGTGTTATGCGGTTGGGTAATGAAAACGTCAACACTAATATACTTAAGTTGACTTGCAGGATGTCAAGATCAATTAATTCTAACTGGCCTAAAAAATCATGTTGATTGGACAAGCCATTTTTTCACAGTATAATTTTATATAGCCAAAAATACCCCCAAAACAGGTGTTATACTGTCTCACTTGAAAATTGCTTCTTTTTATGGGTATGAGGGATTGACACTGACACTTTATGCGCATATAAAATATTTTGTGGCTAGTAAACGATCACATCCCGTTTATTCTGCCGTTTATTTGAATGGGCGACGACTATTTGTTTTTGAGTTATGCCATGATTACTAAAGCTGATGACGTCTGCCAAAGTGAGATATTTTAAAGTGAGAACGGAGTGACATGCCTGATAAGTCAGACTGTTACATCCAATTCTACTTTCAATGGGTTATAAACAATATTTGGACATACCTAATCAGTAAAAATAACCAGTAGTGTGGCTTACTTTTATCGCTGGATATAAATTTATATCCCAAAGTACTGAGGACAATGTAACGAAAAAGTGTCCTGTCCGTAACCCATACATTACATCTATGACGTCTTATACTTCTGGAAGTTGAAAACCACATTGGGGGATGGAGTCTTCAGAACTGATAATTGTCATGAGAAAAATATTATACCAACGCCAATGACAATGTAGAATTATGGAATTTTTATTTCGGTCAAAAATGTCCTGTCCGTAGAGAAAAAATCGACAACAAAAAGTGTAAAATTTCTTAAACCAATAAACCCAGAGCCATAAAATTTCACATGAAGCATACTTTTATCAGGACAAAACTTTTATTAAAATATAGGGTGGAACGGATTAAAACTCTTGTTACCATGGCAACGGATAGGTCCCATAGGGTTATAATGGCGAAAACAAAGTTTTCTTATTTTCTAGCTAGCTATTAATCTTATTCTGTCCAAACTTATATGTAACCAGGGTATACACATCAGCTTTAATTATATTATGTTTCGGCCATATCCGATTCCTAAATAAAAAGTTAGCTCCCCTTTCTTAAATTTTCATGATTTTTGAAGATGAAATAATGTTTTGGATATAACGGAATTCTGTGGCATAGAATGATAAAAAGGTATATATTTTCCGAAACTGTATGACCAACAGATTTTGGAAAAAGTGAAACAAAGCTAAGGGTACAACTTTGACAAAAAACCTCCGAAAACAGGTGAGACAAAATTTTGCCTCTGATCGTAGCTGAGACGAGTGTCATTCTCTTCAGCATCGTCCCCAGTAGGGATCTACAACACCATACCCCACCATTGCGTCCTCAGTAGAGATCTATTGCCCCATTCCCTACCACAACGTCCCCAGTAGAGATCTTCATTGCGGTAGTCTACCACACCGTCTCCAGTAGAGACATACTGCGCCATAACCTACCACACCGTCCCCAGTAGAGATTAACAGTGTCATTCTCTTCATCATCGTCCCCAGTAGGGATCAACAACACCATACCCTTCAATTCCGTCCCCAGTAGAGATCTATCGCCCCATGTCCTACCACAACGTCTCCAGGAGAGATCTACAGCGACATACCCTACCACACAGTCCCCAGAAGAGATCTACAGCACCATATTCTACTGGACCGTCCCCAGTAGAGATCTACAATGCGGTAGTGTACCACACCGTCTCCAGAGATATTCAGCGCCATACCCTACCACTCCGTCCCCAGAAAGATAATACAGTGTCATTCTCTTCAGCATCGTCCCCAGTAGGGATCTACAACACCATACCCTACCATTTCGTCCCAAGTAGAGATCTTTCACCCCATTCCCTACGACAACGTCCCCAGTAGAGATCTACAGCGACATACCCTACCACACCGTCCCCAGTAAAGATCAACAGCGCCATAACCTACCGCACCGTCCCAAGTAGATATCTACGGCACCATATTTTACTGGACCGTCCCCAGTAGAGATCTACAGTGCGGTTTCTACTACACCGTATCCAGTAGAGATATACAACGCCATATCCTTCAACACCGCTCCAGTAGAGATATACTGTGTCATTCTCTTCAGCATCGTCCCCAGTAGGGATCAACAACACCATGCCCTACCATTCCATCCCCAGTAGAGATCTATCGCCCAATTTCCTACCACACCGTCCTCAGTAGAGATGTACAACACTATACTCTACTGGATACTCTACTCTATACCCAGTAGAATTCTACAGTGCGGTAGTCTACCGCACCGTCTCCAGTAGAGATATACAGCGCCATACCCTACCACTCCGTCCCCAGTAGGGATATACAGTGTCATTCTCTTCAGCATCGCCCCCCAGTAGGGATCTACAATACCATACCCCACCATTCCCTATCCAGTAGAGATCTATCGCCCCTGTCCCTACCACAACGTCCCCAGTAGAGATCTCAGCACCTTAATCTACCACACCGTCCCCAGTAGCGATAAATGGACCCATTTCTACCATAACGTCCCCAGTAGAGATCTGCAGCGACATACCCTACCACACCGTCCCCAGTAAAGATCTACAGCGCCATAACCTACCACAGCGTACCAAGTAGAGATTTACAGCACCATAGTCTACCACACCGTCCCCAGTAGAGATATATCGACCCATACCCTACCACAACGTCCCAAGAAGAGATCTACAGAGACATACCCTACCACACCGTCCCCAGTAAAAAATAATATCGTTCAATTCCCTACCACAACGTCCCCAGTGAAGATCTACAGCTACATTCCCTATCTCACCGTCCCAAGTAAACATCTTAAGCGAACTACTCCACCAATACGTCCCCAGTAGAGATATACAGCGATATACCCTACCACACCGTACCCAGTAAAGATCTACAGCGCCATAACCTACCACAGCGTCCCCAGTAGAGATTTACAGCACCATAATCTACCACACCGTCCCAAGTAGAGATATATCAACCCATTCCCTACCACAACGTCCCAAGTAGAGATCTACATAGACATACCCTACCACACCGTCCCCAGTAAAGATCTATCGTTCAATTCCCTACCGCAACGTCCCTAGTGGAGATCTTAAGCTACGTTCCCTATCACACCGTCCCCAGTAAACATCTTAAGCGAACTACTCCACCAATACGTCCCCAAGAGAGATCTACAGCGACATACCATACCACACCGTCCCCAGTAGAGATTTACAGCACCATACTCTACTGGGGCGTCCCCAGTAGAGATCTACTGTACAGTGCGGTAGTCTACCACACCGTCTCCAGTAGAGATATATAGCGCCATACCCTACCACTCCGTCCCAAGTGGAGATATACAGTGTCATTCTCTTTAGCATCGTCCCCAGTAGGGATCTACAACAACATACCCTATCATTCCGTCTCAAGTAGAGATCTACAGCACACTAATCTACCACACCGTCCCCAGTAGAGATATATCGACCCATTCCCTACCACAACTTCCCCAGTAGAGATCTACAGCTACATACCCTATCACACATTCCCAAGTAGACATCTAAAACGAACTACTCTACCAATACGTCCCCAGTAGAGATCACCAGCGACATACCCTACCACACCGTCCCCAGTAGAGATCTACATAACCATTATCTACTGGACCATACCCAGTAGAGATCTACAATGCGGTAGTCTAGCACACCGTCACCAGTAGAGATATACAGCGCCATACCCTACCACTCCGTCCCCAGTAGAGATATTCAGTGTCTTTTTCTTCAGCATCATCCCCAGTAGGGATCTACAACAACATACTCGACCATTCCGTCCCCAGTAGAGATCAATCGCCCAATTCCGTGCCACAACGTCCCCAGTAGAGATCTACAGCGCCATACCCTATCACTCCGTCCACGGTAGAGATCTATCGACATTTTCCCTACTATAACGTCCCCGGTAGAGATCTACAGTGACATACTCTACCACACCGTCCCAGTAGAGATCTATCGCCCCATTTCCTACCTTAACGTCCCCAGTAGAGATCCACCTCTACATACCCTATCACACTGTCCCGAGTAGATATCTAAAGCGAACTACTCTGCCAATAAGTCTCCAGTAGAGATCTACTGCACTAAATTCTACCGGACCGTCCCCGGTAGAGATCTACATAGCGGTATTCTACCACACCGTCTCCAGTAGAGATATACAGCGTCATACCCTAAAACACCGTCTCCAGTAGAGATATACAGTATCATTCTCTTCAGTATCCTTCACAGTAGGTATCTACAACACCATACCCTACCATTCCGTCCCCAGTAGAGATATGTATGAGGGTCTGGATGGGGTATAATGATTAATGAATAATGGCCTAAATTTTTTAATGAGAGTGAATAAAGAGCAAAAAATTTAATGATTAGTGAATAATGAGGTCCTAAAGAATAATGAATAAATGTAAATTTTTAATGAATAACAGAATAATATAATGAATAGTGAGTAATAACATTTTAAAGAATAATGAATATGCTAAAATTTGGATATGGAATGGTCTTAGATGACCTCCCTGACATTCCAGAATTTCATTTTTTTCTTGGGTCTGGGGTCTGGACGCCCCCAGACCCGATTAAGTTCAAATGTTGTATTCATATTTTAGAAATCCTTGAATGTTTGGAAATACATGTCTGGAAGCTAAGCATGTAGGGACTCACCTCATGGGCCAATTGAAAATGTGTCATTTGAAAGCAGAGAAAAATGAATTAAATCATTCTTGATGTTTACTGAGCCAGATACTATTTCACTGTTTCGTTTGCTTATGCATATGTATTTTCTTTTTATTCTATTACCCCACTTTGTCCTTATTATGTATGTTCCAATCCTATAATGATAATATTTTCTGTGGATGGACATCATCTTGGTGTCTTATATGACAGACCATAATTATAGTGCATTTTGCAATCAGAAACAAGGCAGCACAAAGAATGTTCATGCCAATCCATCTGACAATTTAAATGGCACTACATATTTTTTTTCCTCGCTCGCTTCGCTCGCTCGGTATTTAAGACATAAATAAATTGTATTGTACAATCAGGCACAAGCACAAATCCATACATCACATATTACTCCTATGCTAACTAGTTTGCTAAATAAAAACAACACCATTTTATTATACCTTTACCCCCGATGTTACATTTTTTTCTTAACCTTTGATATTCATAATTGAGGAGAAAGATTCAGGGTATTTAGTATTTAAGGTGGAGGGGATTATACTCCCAACAAATTTAAAAGGCTAAAACAATCAGTCTTTGTGGCTTGAGATAAGGGATGTCTTAGGTGGGGAACACCTTTTTGCTTATGCTTATTAGCTTGGCGAAGAAGGCGCGACTAGTAATATATATTTTAATGAATAATCGAGCTAATTTTAATGAATAAGCCAAAATTTTAATGACAGTGAATAAATGGCTAAATTTTTAGTGATTAGTGAATACCAGGACCCCCCATCCAGACCCTCATGTATTGCCCCATTCCCTACCACAACGTCCCCAGTAGAGATATACAGTGCGGTAGTCTCCAGTAGAGACATAAAGAGTCATACAGCGCCATACCCTACCACCCCGTCCCTAGAAGAGATATACTGTGTCATTTTCTTTAGCATTGTCCCCAGTAGGGATTTACAACACCATATCCTACCGTTCCGTCCCCAGTAGAGATCCATCGCCCCATTTCCTACCACATCGCCCCAGTAGAGATCTTCAGCGACATAACCTACCACACGGTCCCCAGTAGAGATCTACAACACCATAATCTACCACACCGTCTCCAGTAGAGATATTTCGCCCCAATCCCTACCACAACGTCCCCAGTACAGATCTACAGCTACAAACCCTATCACACCGTCCCCAGTAGAGATCTAAAGCGAACTACTTTACCAATGCGTTCACAGTAGAGATTTACAGCTACATACCCTAACACACCGTTCCCAGTAGAGATCTACAGCACCAAACTCTACTGGATCGTACCCAATAGAGATCTACGTTGAGTTAGTCTACCACACCGTCTTAAGTAGAGATATACAGCGCCATACCCTACCATTCCGTCCCCAGTAGAGATATACAGTGTCATTCTCTTTAGCATCGTCCCCAGTAGGGATCTAAACCACCATACCCTACTATTCCGTCCCCAGTAAAGATCTATCGCCCCATTCCCTACCACAACGTCCCCAGTAGAGATCTACAGCGACATATCCTACGATACCGTCCCCAGTAAAGATCTACAGCGCCACATCCTACCACGTCGTCCCCAGTAGAGATCTACAGCACCATAATCTACCACACCGTCCCCAGTAGAGATCTTTCACCCCATTCCCTACCACAACGTCCCCAGTAGAGATTTACAGCGACATACCCTACCACACCGCCCCCAGTAAAGATCTATCGTCCAATTCCCTACCGTTACGTCCCCAGTGGAGATCTACAGCTACATATTTCAACGTTCCGAGTAGACATATAAAACAAAACTACTCTACAAATACGTCCCCAGTAGAGATCTACAGCGACATACCCTTCCACTCCGTCTCCAGTAGAGATATATAGAGTCATTCTAATCAGCATCGTCCCCAGTAGGGATATACAACACAATACCCTACAATTCCGTCCCCAGTAGAGGTCTATCGCCCCATTCCCTACCACAACGTCCCCGGTAGAGATATACAGCGACATATCCTACCATACCGTCCCCAGTAAAGATCCACAGCGCCATATCCTACCACACCGTCCCCAGTAGAGATCTACAGCACCATAATCTACCACACCGTCCCCAGTAGAGATCTATCACCCCATTCCCTACCCAACGTCCCCAGTAGAGATCTACAGCACCTTACTCTACTGGACCGTCTCCAGTAGAGATATACAGTGCGGAAGTCTACCACACCGTCTCCATTAAAGATAAACAGCGCCATATTCTACCACTCCGTCCCCAGTAGAGATATACAGTGTCATTCTCTTCAGCATCTTCCCCAGTAGGGATCTACAACACCATACCCTACCATTCTGTCCCCAGTAGAGATCTGTCGCCCCATTCCCTACCCAAACGTCCCCTGTAGAGATCTACAGCGACATTCCCTACCACACCGTCCCAAGAATAATCTACAGCGCAATATCCTACCACACCGTCCCCAGTAGAGGTCTACAGCACCATAATCTACCACACCGTCCCCTTAGTCCGGCAGAAAACAAATTTGACCTGGAATTGTGTTCTAAAGTTTTTTTCTTTACTGAATTATGTTCAGTTGGCATTGCCTTACAAGAATCTGAGTGGTGCCACTTTGGCATCATTGAGCAATTTTGTATTTTCAAGATGGCGTTTAAGATGGCGGCCAGAATATATAATAATATTTAACAGGGGTCTCTGATTGTTTTTATCTGGCAAAACTGTGGTTATTTCAGTACAAAATGATGAACAGGTATCACTTTTGTATAAGTATTTACATTCTATCATAGTTTCTTTTCAAGACACGATAAAAAAACACCGTATAGATGAAATAAGTCAAGGTTTTTCGTAATTTTGGTTTAACTTTTTTATTCATACAATAAGCACTTTAACTTTTAGAACCATTACTCAAGCTAGATTGCCTTATCAAGATGCAGTGATTATCGTATTCAAGATGTCATTCAAGAAGGCAGCCATGATTTCTTGCGCAAAACGAATTTAAATTAGAATTGAGGTTATGGAAACGTTGCGGTAGAGTATGGCACCGTAGATTCCTTTGGGGCGTTGTGGTAGAATATAACACTGAAGATCCCTATTTGGGACGTTGTGGTAGAGCATGACACTTTAGATACGTATTGGGGAAGTTGTGGCACTTTATAATCCTACTGGGGACGTTGCGGCAGAGTACAGCAGATACGCAGAGGCCGCTCGCAAGGATATTTTCATGTGCATAGCAACGGAAAAACGTTCGATTTCTTTGGAGTTCAAAACGAATCGACAATCAGTGCCTTCATTTGCAGCAATTGCCTGTAATATATAGGCTTTCAATTTTTTCTGAGACTTTCAGAGAAAGTCCTGCACATATTTCTGCTAATGAACACACGCACTTTTCTCAATACTTTTCGGTCTTTGTGTCTTTTTTCTTCAACCGAAAGTAAGGTTCAGTCGCACCAATAAACAGATGAAAATAACGAATTCAGGCTTAAATAAACGTTTTACTCCCATTTGAACGCCTATTTCATGATCAAGATCAATTTTTCGACCATTTGCACCCAAAAATTCCGAAAAATAAGCGTTGGAGTCATTTTTCTTTGCAAATGTTTGTGAACGTACCCTCATTCCAAAAGTCAATAATGGCGGTCAAAAACAAGTTCCCAGCCTGATTCACGCCACCAACATGCTGCCATTATCGACTCAAATGTGAAAGGAAAGATGTGTCACAAAATGCTGGGTAACAAACTTACTTCAAAGACATATAATCCTGTAATGAAATCACATAAATGATGTCTGTTCTTGCTTTTTTTGTAAATAAACAATCCAAAATATGAACCGGGTTATGACGCAAATTGACCTCCAGATGCTGACGTCATAACTCTCCGTTAAAGGGACATTCAATAAATTTCAAGACAGTCGATTTCGGCATCACTTTATGCAATCATTTGAAGTGAAAATTAAAATCTCTGTATGCTCTATATGGCATGGACAGAAATATGCAACGGACCAATACTACAGCATGTCATCATGCGGCACGTGAAATGGAATCCAATTAGTGTGGTGCAGGTGCGACCAATAACCCCCCCCCCCCCCCCCCTCTACTCGCCCACTGAATGATATTGTAATATCGCCACGATCGACGCTGTTTCAATATTGACTTTATGATTGACTATTGTATTTTAAACGTATTTTATTCAGTTTTACGTCCCTTTCAATATTATTTCAGCTCATATGAGACGGGCCAACAAATAGATTGGATCAGATTGGACGAAAACCTGGCACACTCGCATGCAGAACTTGGCTTGTCTCATGTTCTTTCCGTGTGGCGTTCGAGCCCACATCGATCACGCATAGCGGTGAGATGATCGAATGATAAAGTGCGGTAATGAAATATCAGCGCTTTTAGCCACGGGGCCGCCTAAAACATACATGTATTGAATGATAAGTATAAATGTGAATAGAAATGCGATTAGATGGTCCGTTCGCTTCCTCCTCTCCTTTCCTTGAAGGTAAAGCCCCTGTCACATCAGAAGGCGTTTGCGTGGCGTTCTTAAATTTTCTTAATTTTTCCAGAACGCCACGAGAACTCCAAGAAAAAAATGATTTTATTTGTGAAAAAAGCAAGCCATGGCGTCCTCACGGCGTCCCCATGGCGTCCTCGTCGCGTCCAAGGCGTTCCTACGGAGTTCTCACTGCGTTCTGCGGAGTTCTATGTGGCGTTCCATGGAGCTTGCACGACGCTTTCACTGCGTTTGCGCGGCGCTCTTGGCGTTCGCACCGCGCTTCCACGGCGTTCGCACCGCGCTTATACGGCGTTCTAGCACTGCTCTGACGGTTTGTAGGCAAAACAGAAACAAAGTCTCACTCATTTGTACGTTTGCTTTCAAGAAGACAGCATGACTGGTAAGAGAGGAAGAAGGAAAGCGGTGACTAAAGGGAAAAGTCCGAAAAAGACAGATGACGTACATGTACCACCACCGACACTATCACCACAAGTGGAAATCAGTCCAGCACCATCACCTCAAAAACAACGGGATGAGTCCCGCGGGCGTGCCATGAGATCGTAGTGCAAACGTCGTGGTAGCCCATGGCGTTTCCACGGAGTTCCCACGGCGTCCATGGAGTTCTCACGGCGTTCCCGCCGCGTTGATGAAGTTCTCACTGCGTTGCCACGGCGTCCTCACGGCGTCCCCACGGCGCTCTTATTAGAACGCCGAGTGATGGCGTTTGTTTTGAGCATGTCCAAAAGAAACGCCGACCCTTGGCGTTCTAGGATTTCCCACGGCGTTCGATGGAGTTCCCACCGCGTTGCCACGGCGTCCATGGAGTTCTCACGGCGTTCACCTTGGCGTTCTGCATTTTTGTAGAACGCCGCGAGAACGCCGCGAGAACGCCACCCTGGTGTGACAGGGGTTTTAAATCGCTCAAATTTAAATATGTAAAATATGCGGTCCGGCAAGGGCCTGGCCGAAAGAAAACGGTTTTGGCCTTTTTCAATTTTCAATATTTTGGTTCAATATCGTGTATCATACAAGTATGCAACGATCAGGAATGGCGCAATCAGAAAAAGATTCCCACTCCAAAAACCGAGCCGGGAAAAAAAAACAAACTTACAATAAGGTACTTATACCATGAAAACATTTCGTAAGCCGAATGAGCAGCTATTTCCCCAATAGGTGGCCACATAGTTAACTAAACTTAACTAAAATTATGATAACATACATAAGACGCCAACAGCACAAAAACATTTAAACACCAAAACAC
The DNA here is from genome assembly GCA_964017185.1 of Rugalucina vietnamica. Taxonomy (NCBI): domain Eukaryota; kingdom Metazoa; phylum Mollusca; class Bivalvia; order Lucinida; family Lucinidae; genus Rugalucina; species Rugalucina vietnamica. The sequence goes on from OZ024869.1 coordinate 983,395, forward strand.
AAAACAATAAAACAGAAGTATCGCCTTGGAATGATCAGTAATATAAAAATAGACCTTTTCCATTTTTCATGCGGCGACTCATGTCAGATTATTGATTGGTGGCCATGTGATTAATAAATCATTAGGAAAACATGTCCGTGCAATATATACCCCCTTAAACCCCACTTTTATATACATGTAGTAAAACTGGAGTATGTAGGGGTATACCTATTTTTCTTATGTTTGCTCCAAAACATAGATTGTGGGTACTCGTTAGGGCGAGGCGGTTCTAACGTGTACCCATAATCTATGTTTTGAGCAAAAGTAAGAAAAATATCATTTTTTTTCTGAAGAAATTTTCAATTTTTACAGGTGAATAAAATCTCTGTATATTGCATGGGCAAGTGTTCGATATGTTAAAATATGACTTCTTGCCACACCGGTTCGTTTGCCTAGTAGTTTGCACACTCGTATTAAGCAGAAACTGAACAATCAGCCAATGGCATTGATTGAATGCAATCGACCATTCGACCCCACTTCCCCCCGCCTTTTCATGTCAGGAAAACATGTCCGTGAAATATATACCCTTTAAATATAACACACACACACACACACACACACACACACACACACACACACACACACACACACACACACACACACACACAAATGAACCTCAACGCGACAAAATGTACCTTCGGACATTCTGACATTACTAGTAGAAAGTAGCAAAAAGCGGGAAAATGATGTAATATACGTTTTAGGAATTACACTGTATTTGTAATCTTTGAACACTGGGCTACCAAATGAACGAGTTTTAAAACATATTTATTTTTAATATTTTGAGTTATCTGCCCTTGTTTTAGCCCAAAATGCACATAATTTTCCTATATATATCGTTAAGCGGTAACCATAGCAACCGCATCATGATAAAAATAGACAAAATAATTATGACAGATTGCTTGTGAGGATGGTATGCTTCTATCTGCAGAACAGATTCTGATAAGTGCTTAAACAGTTTTAAGCAAATGCATCGAGTTTTGTAAGGTCTGCTAACAAGCAGAAATGCACTACGCAACTTCGACGTCATTTTTCAGGACAATGACGTCTGTAGGGTTCATATAGTATATTGGTCATAACTCACAAAATAAATAATCTGGTCAAATAAAGACTAACATACCCTAGAAACATCATACATTCAAAGTCACATTGTTTTTCTAATACTCAAAAAATTGTCCGAAGGTACATTTTCTCACGTTGTGGCCCAAATGGGGTTTGCAGGGGTTTACCTTAATCCTGATCCAAAACATAGATTTGCTACTGAAAAAAAAAATCCTCTGTATATTGCATGAGCAAGTTTTTGCATTGTATCTGACCAAATTACCTCTTTATTGGGTTATTTCCCTTCTTGCTAGTGTTTGTGACTGAAATTATACCCTGGTAAGGGGGTCCTAGTCAGTGCACCGTCTATTAACGTACAACAGATATACTATAAGTGATTGTTGTATCGAGGATATTTTGACACGATGATACACAAGGTCAGTATTCATTCTATCATAATCATTTATTGTACTTTATAATATTCGAATTAGAAAATATAGTGATATTGATGTAAATCTGTGACTATGTAAAATAATTAGGAAAAGCATGACTGCACTAGGATAAACGTCACCTACCTAATCACATATAGATCTAAGTTCCTTGAGCCTTAAATTGAGCCTTTCATTGCGAAAACTTGCCTATGCAATAATATACAGAGATTTTTTTTTTCAGCTGTAAAAATTGATGAATCTCATGAAAATTTTTGATAACTTTAAAATTTTTGCTCAAAACATTGATTGTGGGTACACATTAGAACCGCCTCGCTGAGGCAGTTCTAACGAGTACCCACAAGCTATGTTTCGGAACAAAAATAAGTAAAATTGTATATCCTTTTATACCCCAGTTATACTGAATAAAATTGGGGTTTAAAGGGGTATTTATTGCACGGACATGTTTTCCTGATAATTGTCCTCCTCAAAATCTATAAATTTTTGTAACAAGAACTGAACCCACACTGCTATAGATTCCTTAAGGTCCTAAGTACTCACTAAAGAAGTTTTGCGCGGGTGTGTCATGTGTTTTTTCTCGGGGTTCTCCCGTTTTCGCCGGCCCGTCTCATATGAGCTGAAATAATCTTGAAAGGGACGTTAAACTGAATTTAAAAAAAAAAAAAGAAAAAGAAGAAGTTTTAGTAGAAAGTTGGTGTGCGTGAACTAACACTTCATCTTAAATGTTGAAAGAAAACTGAAAGAAACGGGAATAAAATAGATGAACCAAAATACAAGTTGTCGTGATTGATTTATTATTCGAACTTTCCGAACGACCCTCTTAACAGCTTAATTTAGTGACGTCATTTAAAACTTTCCATTTTCAAGGAAACGTGCATTTTCCAGGAAACGACAACACGAGAAAACCTATTGCGATTTCTAACAAAGTCCAACACAAACCAGCCAGTAAAGTCAGAGAAGAAAGATAGAAACTAGAAATTTTGGATTTGAAAAGAAGAACCACTGACAGCGAATACAGAGGCGCTGATCTCAAAGTTTCTGCATCGGATCCAAAATAACCGAGTATCTGCATATACAAAACTTAGGTTTTGTCACGATGTGGCTTTTTTGTTTACAAAAAATGACAGAAGAAAGTTTCTTGAGCATTCTACTTTATTTTTTTATTGTTACATGACTTATTTCCCATGTATTGTTGGTGCTCAAATGGAGTCTTTTTGCGGTTGAAGGTGAGCATGTTTACCGAATTCGTTTTTAATTTTGGTTCATGTTTGAGCTTGAATATTTTCGTAATCTACGCGACAATCATTTCAAACAATTTTGCTGACAATGCATGAATTTGGTAGATGAACGATGATGTCCTACAAAGGTGTTTTAACGATGAATGTGTGTTTTAATATTGCCATAAAATGTGACTGACATTTGGCTGGAACTTCGACGGTCATTTTAGCACTAGCAGCGATAACGTCGATAAAAAGTTGGTCAACTTCGTGGCTTATTTGCCGGCCTCATAGAACTTCTCCCGCATAACCGGAATGTTCGATGGAAGACTAAGGTTTCCTCACAAGACTAAGCTATACACCCAACAAATTAGCGTTGGAGTCATTTTTCTTTGCAAATCTGAAAGTAGGAGGTATTTCACTTCCTCCAGACTGATCATTTCAGACACTTGTGCAATTTGATCTTAAAAGCTCACACTTTTCAATGTTTTGGTTCACTGGTATGCAATTTAAGAAGTAGAATTAAGAGGCTCACTTCTGATAGATTTGCATGAGTAAACAACATTTTGAAAGGCGTTTTTAAGCCACTTTAAATGCGCTATATTTGGCGGGAATTTCGGCAGCCATTTTAAAGAATTATTTTGCATGCGGAAGAATGTTCCTTATGAAAATGAAAGTCGGTCAAATCGAACGTTTGCTTATCTACTGGTATGTCGCTGTAGATCCCAACTTGGTACGTTGTGGTAGAGTATGGAATAAAGATACATACTGGGGACCTTGCGGTAGATTATGGCGATGTTGATCTCTACTTGGTAGGTTGCGATAGAGTATGGCGCTTTATATCCCTACTGGTGACTTTGTAGCAGATTATGGCGCTGTAGACCTCCACTGGGTACATTGTTGTAGATTAAAGGTTTAATTTGGAAACAATGTGGAAGAGTATGTCACTGAAAATCCACTACGGACCTTGTGGAAATAATTGAGCTGTTTATATCACTTGGTAGATTGTTGTAGAGAATAGTGTCGTATATCCCTACTGGGGACGTTGTGGTGGATTATGGCAGTGTAGATCCCTATCGGGGACATTGCAATATAGTATGGCACTGTTGATCCAAACTGCGGACGTTGCGGTAGAGTATGGCGCTGAAGATCACTACTGGGGATCTTGTGGAAGAGTATGTCACGCTAGATCATTACTGGATACGTTACGGTAGAGTATGTGGCTGTATATCCCTACTGAATCCGTTGTGATACATTATGGCGCTGTTCAGCTCTATATCCTTACTGGGTACGTTGTGGTAGAGTATGGCACTGTAGTTCCTTACTGGAGACGTTGCGATAGAGTATGGTACTGTAGATCACTACTGGGGACGTTCCGGTTCAGCATGTGGCTGTAGATTCCTACTGGGGACGTTATGGTAGAATATGGCGCTGTAGAGATCGCTTCTGCGGACGTTGGGATACAGTAAGGCGCTGTAGATATCTACTGGGGACGTTGCGGTAGAATATGTGGCTGTTTATCTCTACTGGGGACGGGTGAGTAGAGTATGACGCTACAGAGATCGCTAGGCTACTGGGGACGTTGCGATAGAGTTTGGTGCTATAGATATCTACTGGGGACGTTGCGGTAGAATATGTGACAGATTATCTCTACTGAGGACGTTGCGGTAGAGTATGGCACTGTAGATTCCTTCTTGGGACGTTGCGCTAGAGTATGGCGCTGTTTGTCTCTACTTGATGTAGAGTATGGCGCTGTAGATTCGTACTGGGGTCTTTGCGGTAGAGTATGGCACTGTTGATCCCTACTGGGGACGTTGCGGTAGGGTAGGGTAGTCGTTGCAGTATAGTAATGCAATCAAAGTTGCCAAGGCTGAAAAAATGAAAAATTAAAAAAAAAAAAAAGAAAAAAAGATCAGACTGGAACCCAGGCTAGGCTGAAAAAATGAAAAATTAAAAAAAAGAAAAAAAAAAAAAAGGATCAGACTGGAACCCAGGCTACACTACTGGGGACATAGCTGCTTAGTATGTGGTTAGGGGCGTTGGGTAGATTTTGGCACTGTAGATCCATATTGGGGATGTTGTATTAGAATATGGCACTGTAGATCCCTATTGGACCATTGCGGTAGAGCCTGGCAGACCTGTTATCGATTACTTTCAAAGTTAATCACTAACGATTACAATTACTTTCAACGATTAACGATTACGATTAAAAGTATTTTTCCTGGCTTTATTCGATTACAATTACAATTGATTTGCAAAAGTAATCGAATAATCAATCGATTAGTTTTGCTACTGTCTACTGTCTACGTTATGGTACAGTATGACACTGTAGAACCATACTTGGTCGTTGCTGTAGGGTACGGCTCTGTAGATCCCTAACAGAAGGTACAAGTAGGCAAAGATCAGGAAAAGGCGCAATTAGAAAAAGATTCCCACTCCAAAAGCCGAGGTGGGAATCAGGAAAAGGCGCAATCAGAAAAAGATTCCCACTCCAAAAACCGAGGTGGGAACGTTTTGTAGAATTTAGCACTGCATGTACATCCCTACTGGGGACGTTGTGGTGGAATACGGCATTGTAGATCCCTATTGGGGACATTGCGATAGAGTATGGCTCTGTAGATATTAACTGGGGTCGATGTGGTAGAGTATGGCACTGTAGATCCCTACTGGGGAGGTTGCGGTAGAGAAATGCGTTATAGATGCTGTAGACGTAGCAGTAGAGTATGGCGCTGTATATTCATAACAGGGAGTTTGCGATAGATTGTGGAATTGAATATCCACAAGGGGACGTTGTGCTAGAATATGGCACTGTTTATCACTATGGGGGACATTGCGGTAGAGAATTGTGCGGTATATCCCTACTGGGTACGTTGTGGTAGAGTTCGGCACTGTACATTCTTACTGAAGACGTTGCACTAGAGTATGGCGCTGTTGATATCTACTGGGAACGTTGCGCTACAGAATGGCACTGTAGATACCTAGTTGGGGCGTTGCGGTAGTGTTTATGTCTGTAGATTTCTACTGGGGACGTTGCAGTAGATAATAAAAATAAAACTGAGATCCTTTAAGAGCCCTGAGCATATTTTCCAGAAAGGTGATGGGCCATACCACGGTTTCGGCTATTCAAGCCTCGTCAGTGACCCTTTAGATTTGGCAACATGGAGCCAAAGAGAGTTACAGTAATTTTTCAACTTTCAGCAGGCTAGTCGATACAAAGACTAGTATAATCAAATTGTGGCCAAATATATTGAACGTTGGTTAGAATATGAATCTAAACCGATGATAATTTTCTGATTTCTCGAAATATCCTCTCTGATCTCAAAGGACCAAAAGGAAAATATAATCTGCACTACGGATGATGTACGGGGATACTTTTTAGGGTCGCCACACGGCACAACACCAGCTGCAGTAATAGCAAATAAAAATAAAACTGAGATCCTTTAAGAGCAGTGAGCATATTTTCCAGAAAGGTGATGGGCCATACCGCGGTTTCGGCTATTCAAGCCTCGTCAGTGAGTATGTCGTTGTAGATACCTATTGGAAACGTCGCAGTAGAGTATGGTGCTGTAGATCTCTACTGGGTACGTTGCAGATGAGTGTGGCGCTATATGTCTGTACTTGGAACAATATGGTACAGCATGGCGCTGAAGATCCCTACTGGTTTCGTTGTGGTAGAAAATAGCGCTGTATATCACAACCTGGGACGTTGCGGTAGAGAATTGCACAGTAGATCCCTACTGGGGACGTGACGGTAGACTATGGACATGTAGATCCCTACTGGGAAATTTGCGGTATAGTAGGGCACTGTTGATCCATAATGGGACGTTATAGAGTTTGTGGCTGAAAATCCAAACAGCAGATGTTGTGGTTGAAAGTAGATATCTACTGGGGACGTTTCTGTAGAGTATTTGGCTATAGATTTCAACTAGAGACTGCGTGATAGAGTATGGCGCTATTGGTCTCTACTGGGAACGTTGCGGTATAGATAAAAACTGTAAATCCTTAATTGTGACCTTGTGGTAAAATATTGCTCTGTATATCTCTACTCGGTACTTTTAGGCAGAGTATGACACTGCAGATACCAAATTGGATACGTTGCGGTAGACTATGGCACGGTAGTTGCGAACTGGAGATGTTGTAGTAGAGTATTGCACTATAGATGCCTACAGGTACGTTGTTGTAGATTATTGCACTGTATTTCCATACTGAAGACGTTGCATAACAGTTTGGTGCTGTTTATCTTTACTGGGGACGCTGAAGATCCATACTGTAGACGTTATGGTAGGGTATGGCTCTGAAGATACCTACTTGGGACGTTTTCGTAAACTAAGGCGCTGTATATCTCTACTGGGTACGTTGTGACAGAGTATGGAGCTGTAGGGGAGGTTGCGGTAGAATATGACACTGTAGAACCCTACTTGGAACGCAGCGGTAGACTATGACGCTGTAGATACCTACTAGGGACGTTGCGGTAAATCCCCAATGGGTACGTTGTGGTAAAGTATAGCGTTGCGGTAAAATACGAGTTCGTATATGGCTGTATATCTCTACTGAGGACGTTGCAGTAGAGTATGGCACTGTAGATTCCTACTGGGGACCTTGTGGTAAACTGTGGCGCTATATATCTCTACTGAGTACGTTATGGTAGAGTATCTAACCGTAGATCGTTACTGGGGACGTTGCAGTAGAATATGATACTGTAGATCGATACTGGGGACGTTGTGGTAAACAATGGTGCTGTAAATCCTAATGTGTACTGTATATCCCTACTGGAGAGGTTGCGGTTGAGTATGGTATTGTAGAATGCTACTGGGGACGTTGCGGTAGCGCATGGCACTGTAGCTCTTTATTAGGGAGGTTACGGTAGAATACAGCGCTCTAGAGCTCAACTTGGAACGTTGTGGTAGAGTATGGCGCTGTAGATCTCTACTTGGAACGTTCCGGTATCACATATTTGGTATGATGCCGTACAATTTTCAAAATAGCCCATTTTCGCTTCTACGCTGCAGACACGCATTGCATACATGGGTCATTATCAAAAAATGGAGCAATCCTTGTCCCTGATGATTTTCTCGCAAGCGCGATGTCCGAGGTTTGCTTCCTCCTTCTATAATATTATTATCAGCCGTGCTTTACAAGAACCACACGGATTTCACGTTTACGAAGGATCAGGAAAAGGCGCAATCAGAAAAAGATTCCCACTCCAAAAACCGAGGTGGGAAAAAACCAAACTAACAATCAGGTACTTATCGTAAGCCGAATGAGCAGCTATTTTCCCAATAGGTGGCCACTCAGCTACCTTAACTAAACTAAAAATATGAAAACATACATAAGGCGCAAACAGCACAAAAAATTTATACACCAAGACATAAAACAAAAAGAACCACCACTACGAGTATGTTATTTAAAAGAAAAAATGCAAGATTTTTATCGTGTCCCCGGGTCTGGGTAAGTAGTTTTATTTGTTTCCATTGCAAAAGAAGCTTGACAGAAATTACATTTTCTGTAACCCTCTATTGCATATAATGTTATTGAAGTCAAATTCAAAAATCATATGGTATATTAAGTGCAATTTAAGAGCGGCGGCACATTATAGTGCTGTCCCTGGAAAACATATCAGTGCTGTCACAGTTTTAAAACATCTATTTTGACCAGAGTTATGAATCATTTTCTCAGATCAAAACACTCGCATTTTTGTAGACGACAGCAAGCTGATGATGTCATGGTAAACAACTTTTTGAGAAAATTACTCCGTTCATATTCCATAAAGACATGTCAAAATCGGTGTGGGAATTTTTTAGCCATCAGTACTATCACGCGCATTTTGCCGCTTCTTACAAATATCACGTACATTTTAAGGCCATGACTGAATTTCAGCTTAGGGCCGGTTTGAATAGATATGCAAAGTTTTCAGCCTGCATTCTGCTGTTAGTCATAATAATTAAATTTATGTGTGAAACTCAGTACTATCACGGTCAGTGCTGTCACGGTCGTGACAGTACTGATGTGTGACAGCACTGAGTTGACTTCTGTCAGCAGGTGTGGATTCAGGCAATTTCCTACACTGAAGAGAGTTAGGTCGCCTTTCACGAGAGGGTCTCAGCTACTAACACCAGTAGCAGTCAGAAGAGGTCAAACCATTTGAGGTGTGTGTGTGTGGGGGGGGGGGGGGTGATACAAAACTGCAGATTCAAAATTCTTCGTCGACCAGGGTATACCCAATGAGGCTGGTTACTACGAAGATAAAAAAGTGGTAGTTTCGTCCCGACATTACTGAAAGTTATTGACTCGGGTACATAAAAAATAAATATCAGACGCGTCATGAGAAGACATGTTTTTGCAAAAGTGCAGCTCAGCTGCAGTGTAACCTTCCAAGGGGGTATTAGCTCCAAGCTCACTAAAAGAAAAATGACCCCAGCTCCCTAATTGTTTTACTTGCTCCCAGCTTCCTAAAAATGTTCTCTTCTAGTAATCCCCAACTCCCTTCAAATGTTTTCCAGTTCTCCCAAGCTCCTTGATAACGAATTGCCGATTCCGATAGCGTAATGGTGAGAGCGTCCGCTTCGGGAGCGGGAGGTCGTGGGTTCGATCCCAGGCCGGGTCATGCCAAAGACTTTAAAAATGGTACCAGTGGCTACCTTGCTTGGCGCTCAGCATTATTAGGCAAGCACTGGCTTCTCTTCTCCCAAAACAAAATATAGCATCACTAACATCGCATGTCTAATATGAAAATGTCCGAATAATAACAAAAGAGGTCCGAAAATAATCAATGTCTGTATTCACTAGAGGACCGTATGTAAGACTGGCCGTTCTGCTAAATACGTTATCCTCTATAAATATAGAGATTACTATTGTTATTATTAATGGCCCTTCTACACAGAAAACCCGTGATAGGGTCCCAAATTAATTGCACTCTTTTGTCGTGAACAATCCTGGTTGTTTCAGACCTGGTCGAAAGCCCCAAAAAACATTTTCTCATGCTGCAGCTGCTTAAAGTGTTAAGCTGAATAGCGCTGATTGCGCTTGTCGTGTTACACCGCGTTTGGTTTGCGTGTACCGAACGTGTTGTGTTATCTACCCAAAGGTGTCCCTGGTTCGAGCATTAGCCGAGGCTTCGTTGGTTGCGACCGTAGGGCAGTCACTGTCCCTAAGCTCATCGGTTAATTGTCAGAAATTAACATTGGAATAAAAAAGGCGAGATCGGATAATTAACAGTGCTGTCACGACAGCATCAGTGCTGTCACGATATCAGTGCTGTCACGGTCATAATTATTTAAAATACTCAAAACGCATCATATAAAAGTAGTTGCTTTTGGTATACTAAAATAGTAAACGTTTTGAAGAACTTAATTTTGGTTTAATCCTTCAAGATTATGTCTACAGAAAAAAGCGCTTCAGAAACAGAACAAATCACAGTATGTGCATTTTCATTGAAGCTCTCTCCCTCGTTAATTCATTGAAAGTATTTAAGGTTTGTGACAAGTTATATATACCCCCACTTACAGATTTGGAAAGTCTTATCAAATAAGCGTTGTACGCAAGCAAATTTGTTCGTGACAGCACTGATATTTTTTCAAGGGTACCATACAATTGATTAATGCTGGTGCACAATTTGTTCAGTTAAACTCGGCATATTTTATTTCTATATTCTAAATGCTATTGTTAATACAACTATCTCATTAAAAAAGAAAAACTGGACAACGATTTTTTTTTTCGTTTTGCCTTACAGTTTTCTGGATTGCTCCATTTTTTGATAATGACCCATATAAACTTTGTATGGATGATTGACTTTGACCACTTTCCTTGGGCAGTCTCAGACATGATCAGACGGTCAGTCGGTGGCGTAGAAGCTTTGCCTGGAGGCACAAGCAGCCCTTCTATTTATTTAGGCCACAAATGGGCGAGGACCATACAAAGACGTCGAAAGCATTCAAAGCGTATTTACCGCATGTAGAATTATGCGCGTTATGCGTAAGACCGTCCGAGATACGCAGAGCTTCTGACATAAAGGTATCTGAAAACCCCTAAAACAAGGAAATCTTAGATTTTTCCTCCAGTGGTGTTCGGTTTGTTGCTATGGCAACCATGCATATTAAATTGCAAAGCGTTTTATTGTTGAAACTTGTAATATAATACGTGTTTTATAATAATTAAACATTTATTTATCTGAACCAGCACTTAAATGCTATAGCCGCATGTTTTCGTACCTTGTGTATTTCCGCGATGTACTGGTTCACATCCGCGTTTGGAAACATTTCCGCGCTTGTGATACCTGGATTGAGAAATAATCTTTCTTTTTTTCTAATGTATCTCGATAAACGAATATATCGTATAAAAACTTTCATAAACATGCCTGTTTCTTGGCTGTTTATAAGAATTTTATGGAGCACGATAGCCTTGTGGTAGAGCACCGGCCTCCGAATCGAGAGGTATTGGGTTTGATTCCCACTAGGGGTTTCCGGGCCGTGTCCTTGAGCAAGACAACATTAACTCACAACAGTAATGGTTAATACTAAAAAGCGCTGGCTTTGTCCAAACATAGCTGAAAACCTGTACTAGAGGACCAATGGTCCTGTAAACGCTCACCTGAGATCAGGGATATATACCAATAAACCTGTTTGACTAGTATGGTCATGGACGAACTATATTGACCTTGTCGTAAAATAGGTCAAGGTCATCACAGGGTCATAATTTTATGCACGCATATAGTACTCTAGGCTACAATGCTACATGTCTAGTTTTGTTGAAATTGGTCCACCCGTTCCATAGAAAAAGATTTTAGAATGATTTTTACCATATATGGACATGGCGGCCATCTTGGTCATGTGACCTGGATTATTTATGTACACATTGGTTTCTCCTTCCTACATGTGCTTTATATCAAATTTGCCGAGCTTTGATTGGCCAAGCGGTTTCAGAGAAGAAGATCTTTGAATATTATGGTGATATTCATTTATATTGCCCCAGAGTGGGGGCAGACCGGCCCATTGGGTCCATTTTTAAGAATCATATATCTTCAGTCCATTTGCACATTTCCTTAATGTTTTTCTCTTCAAATGACTTTTTGACAAATTTCCCCTTCAAATGCATGGGCCACCTATGTTGACCTTGCCGTAAAATATGTCAAGGTCATTCCTGGGTCATGATTTATATAAACTATGTAGAGCTCCTTTCCCTGTGCTTCATGCCAAGTTTCAAAATCATAGATCTTATTGTTCTGGAGAAAGATATTTTTTCTATTTAAAGCCATGGCGGCCATCTTGGTCATGTGATCTGGACCATTTATATAAACTTTTGTTCCAACTTCCTTAGGATGCTTCACATGAAGTTTGGCTTTGATTGACCAAGTAGTTTCAGAGAAGAAGATCTTTGAATATTATCGTAATATACATGTATATTGCCCCGGAGTGGGGGTAGACCAGCCCCTGGGGTGCATTTTTTCAGAATCATAAATGTTCAGTCCATTTACCCTTTCCCTTCAAGTTTTTCCCTTCAAATGACATTTTGACAATTTTCCCCATTCAAATACATGGGCGACCTATGTTGACCTTGCTGTAAAATAGGTCAAGGTCATCCCAAGGTCATGATTTATATAAACTTTGTAGAGCTCCTCTCCCTGATGCTTCATGCCAGGTTTCAAAATCATAGGCCTTCTGGTTCTGGAGAAGAATATTTTTAAGGTTTTTGCGATTTATAGCCATGGCGGCCATCTTGGTCATGTGACCTGGACAATTTATATAAACATTGGTTCCCCTTTCCTAGGAATGCTTCACATGAAGTTTGGTTTTGATTGGCTAAGCGGTTTGAGAGGTGAAGATCTTTGAAAATGTGGACGGACGGACGACGGACGGACGCCGGAGCATGACCATCTCACTTTGTGAGCCTTCGGCTCAGAAAGCTAATAATTGTTGACTCGATACATACAATGACGGCTCCAGTGGCCGAGCGATTAAGAGCGCTGTTTCTTAATAACTCGATCATGTCATCTCTGTCTCTGTTTTTTTTTTTTTTTTTTTTTTTTTAATTCAGTTTTACGTCCCTTTCACGTCCCTGGCACACCCACATGTGGCCAGATCGGGACTCGAACCCACACCATTTACAGCGGTGAGGTGATCGAATGATTAAGAAACAGCGCTCTTAACCGCTTGGCCACGGGGCCCGCCCTGGTGTGGGTTCGAGCTCCGCTCTGGCCACATGTGAGACAAGCCAAGTTCTGCTTGCGGGTGTGCCAGATGGGTTCTCCCGTTTTCGCCCCACCTTCTGATTGGCCGTTCTCATATGAGCTGAAATAATATTGAAAGGGACGTGAAACTGATTCAGAAAAGTGTGTGTGTGTGTGTGGGGGGGGGGGGGGGGTAAATCCAAAACGTCGATTGAACTTTCATGATCACAACAACACTTATATCCATCATAAGTGTTAGTTTTGCATTCGTAAAAGCATTTTAATTAAATTGTTGTTCAGGGATCATGTTTCTGGAATCATGATAATAGAGAGGTTATAAAAAATGATGCAATCAGAAAGAAATTCGGTAGGAAATGGGTCGCATGTACGTGCCCTTTCATGCCCAAATCTAACAACTAGATTAGCTTTCGCCCGCCAGGACAATGACTGAAACATCGTTTACTGGGACGTAAATAAACAAAAACTATCTGACTGTTATATATGTATAAATTAATCTGCCGGACTAATGTAAAATCGCTTTTGAAGATTTCAACACGTAATTTATATACCCTTCAATTTCAAATTTTATTATATTCAGGTGGGTTTAAAGTCGAAGACTACAAGTAGATTTAATATTATATTTAGACCGTGAATGTTACACATGAACGTCATCAAATAAAATTAAGCTATAAAAATATTCTTATTATGAATTACTCTTATTATGAATTAGACCACAAAAAGGACTAATTGTCATAATATGTTAAAAACATATACAAGTCTATTTATATTTAGCTTAAAATAGCTTTTTTAAGAAATAACGATAACTCTTATAACGTACTGGGCAGAGATATAAAAACGTACTGGGTACGGACGTACTCAGCAATGATGTTGCAAGTAGACCCTTCTCGGTGTAACACCGGCTTGCCCTGGAACCATGTGGCTATGACAACTGGTCGAGCTCGATGTGTTCTGAAACATGTGAAAGGCTTGTTAAGTCCGGATTCAGCAACATGAACATGATTCGAGGAACATTAACTGGAAGCTTTTCTTTTGCATGCAGGGGACACGACATGCCAGTTTCACGTGACATTGAGAGCGTTGGAGAGCCAAAATCAATGCTTTACGTATGCACAAACTTGGAAAGTTCACTATAATGTAAACATTGACAGAGAATGGCTTTTCTACGTGTTTCGCACATTCTCATGCTTTCGCCATAATCCTATCAGCATCAAGCGAGAAAACTAAGTGGCTTTTCTACTTGATTCTTTTTGTTATAACGAAATGAACATGTCGTTTAATAACTATTTTGTGTTTTCATACCCAAATCCTTATAAACTGTCTCAAATACACCGTGCATTCGACGCTAATCGGGCAGAAACCGATGTCCACTTCGCTACGTCAAGTTTTTGACGTCTCTTTTTCACAAATCCTGCCTTTTATGTTGCTTTTTCAGCCAAGTCGTATTCCAACTGTGCAACATTGATAGAAATACACCTCTGATTTCGGGCTACCTGAATGGACTATCAATTACCCGGGGCCCCCGACTGGGCTCGTGTATGACTGCTGTTAATAAGTTTCCGAACAAAAACAGCGAAGAAGATCTCATTAATCATGGGAACGTTAATAAGGAAACTGACATCAATTGAGCCGCAACGCGAGAAAACCGGTCTTCGGGGTTTCCGACCAGGTCCGACTCAAACCGGCCTGTACAAGCTCAGAAAAGAGCTAGAAGCTTGAAATTTCGGATTTAAGTAGAAGAGGAATTGTACTATCCGAGTAGCGAAAACAAAGGCGCTGATCAGCTTCGCGGTTACCGCGAAGCTGATCTGCGCCTTTGTTTTCGCCTAGGCAAAAATCCGGTTTTCTCACGATGCGGCTCAATTGACAGGTATTTAGTGGCCGTGGAATCTATCAGTGGCCAGACAATCTGAGAATGATCGAATTTTGCATGAACAACAAAAATGCAAAATCCTATTTTGTACAAGTCCGCATTTTCAATTTTCAAGATGAAGATTTTTCTTTCTTCAAGACGACCCCGTGTAAGATGCGAACTATGCTGGTCAGCTCAGACACCAAGCGCCGTTACAAATGCGTACATTTTTTCATGGTGTTATATTCTAGAGCCGTCTGAGCGAAGAAATAATGATAATGAGCAACTTTGTACAGCCGCGGTAGTGTAATGGATAGCGTATTCGCTTAGCAATCTAGAGGTTGCGGGTTCGAAACCCGGCTGGTACATATGCCTGTCATGTTGGTGACAAATGTTCACCCTGACGTAATAAAGGCAAACCGCCCATAGGGTGCATCTTGTTGAAATACGTTATCTTCGTTCTTTTTCTTTGAACGGTCAGACTCAATCAGACTGATGAGAAAAGGTGTAGCCGTCAATTATAGTCAATTAAGATCAGTTGCTGCAGTTCAAACATACGGGTATTCCAAGTTACCCGAAATCGTATAGAAAATACAGAATCGTAAAAAATACTACGATGTCGAAATAGAAAAATAAAAGAAATCATAAAAAATGAATGAATGGTATTTTCTTCGTTTTGTATCTCCTAAACTTCAAAGTGACAACACGTTAGATACACAACAATACAAAACGAAACTTGACTGGTTTCTTGAAAACTTAAAACAAACAACAGCAGTACTCGTTAAAATGATTCACTCAAACTGCAGGCCAAACATGACAAACAAAGACAACCCTTTAATGTTTCCAGATGAAATGACGAGAACGACCTAGAGTACCTGAGTAGGGATGACAAACTTTACTGCACAAACATGCAAACTTTGTCTTTTAATTGTACGTAAATAATTACATAATGAGCCGCCCCATGGGAAAACCAACAATGTGCATATGCGAAAACAAAGACGCAGATCAGCTTCGCAGTAACTGCGAAGCTGATCAGCGCCTTTGTTTTCGCAACACGGATAGTACAATTCCTCTTTTACTTAAATCCGAAGTTTCAAGATTCTAGCTTTTTTGTGACTGTACAGCCCGGTTTGTGTCGGACCGGTTCGGAAACCACATCGTTGGTTTTACCACGAGGCGGCTTATATGATATTTTTGTCAGCGCCATTGTTCCAGTCCTAGCAGCAGCTGATCAGAGTTTTTCTACATTGGGCTACAAATTTTACAGAACTCAAATTCAGCATCAACGGGGAAAACTGGCTGCGATTTTCACAAAGTAGAATTTTTACAAAGTTGCCGATTCCACGGGGACCCAACTGTTAATCGTGATTATTGATGCGACGTGGAATGTTAATGCATGCTATTATGAAGTTTCGTATGCGTCAGCGAGTTCGTTACGAATGCGACGCTCCACATCCTCTGTCCTTGGACGGTAAGTACCACATGTTTTGCTCTCGTGAAAATAAACAAAGCCGACTTTACAAAATCGGCGTCCACTATGATCTGCAAAAATCTTCTATGTTCCCACTTGAAGTCAATTGGAATACTTACGGCACTTGTGTTTTTCAGCTAATGGTTTATAAAGCTGACAGGTAGATACAAGATTGCCACGAAAACTCATTACATTCTTAAAGTCCTTTTGTTTTTCTAATTCTTGACCGTAAACTAAGAAGTATAACACAGTCTTGTGGTGTCTTTTTTGAAACATGTATCAAAATGGCTTTGTAAATGCACACTTATTTACCGAGCGTGAAAAATAGTAAGATAAGCATCTTTCGTATGCATCGTAGATTTTGTTAAAATTTAATATGCGACACAGAAATGCATCGTGGAAGATTGAGACCGATGAAGCAGTAAAATAAGATAGCAAATGTTACGATATGGAGACAGTGATGCATTTTCTTCAATTAATATTTTCTAGGTACATGTTAAAGGGGTCAACCATGTTTTTATACTGTATTAACATTTGCAGAGGCTGGAGAAAGTTGTTTTAACCTGAGGCCGAGGGCTCAAAGGGCTCACGAAAGACTCTTCTAGTTGCAATAAAATAACCATAGTTGATCGCTGTTCTTGTACATCACACCATTCCCATGGAAAACTGATTGACAACCGCACCTAAAACTCGCACAAATCCCTTTAATTCTTTTTTCTCTCCCCCTCCCCCCCCCACCCCGCTTATCAAAATGCATGGAGCCACCGATATTAAATGATCAAATAATACTTGGTTTAGCCTTAGTGGTCATTTAATGTTAGAAAACATATTACCTATGTCACTGATATGCCCGAAAATGATTTGCTGTTTCGAGGCAAGAAGTCACTCGAATGTTGACAAAGCTATATCAGAAAACCACTCTGTGACCTCATTCAAAATAAAAGTGGCACATGCTTTGAAGCTCGCTCAACGAAGTACATGTACATGTAGTACAAGGAAAAAAATACGCCATGCAATATTGCGCTTGATAAAGGCGCAAGTTATGCTACTGCACTGACGTAAATAACTTTTGTAAGAGCACAACAAAATGCTAATTCTTCCATGACTCATTCTAGTAGTACGTATCTTCATCTTCGATGCATACAAAAGATACTTATCTTACTGTTTTTCACGCTCAGTAGATAAATGTGCATTTACAACGCCATTTTGATACATATTTCAATAAAGACACCGATAGGACTGTGTTATACTTCTTAGTTTACGACCAAGAATTAGAAAAACAAAAGGACTTTAAGAATGTAATGTGTATTCGTGGCAATCTTGTATCTACCTGTCAACTTTATAAACCATTAGCTCAAAAACACAAGTGCCGTAAGTATTCCACTTGACTTCAAGTGGGAATATAGAAGAATTTTGAAGATCATAGTGGACGCCGATTTTGTAAACTGGGCTTTGTTTATTTTCACGCGAGCAAAACATGTGGTACTTACCGTCCAAGGACAGAGGATGTGGAACGTCGCATTCGTAACGAACTCGCCGACGCATACGAAACTTCATAATGGCATGCATTAACATTCCACGTCGCATCAATAATTACGATTAACAGTTGGGTCCCCGTGGATTCTAGACTTATAAGCCCGATATGATTATTTACAAAAAATTACATCTGCGATATTTATCCATTTCCTGAGATTTTCGATACAGCAAATATAGGGCAGGACACAAAACAGTTATCAGAGAAAATAAAATTGTCAGTCATGATAATCAGGTGTTAATTCTCAAGATAACAACAAGATCAGTGATTAAACTATGTAGATCATCATGAAAATCACTAGAATGCATGATGGCGATACCTTATTTACAGAAAAATTATCCTTCTGCAATGTTTATCCATATGATCAATGATATGACAAATATACGGCCAGGAAAAAATAATTAAGGGAAGCAAAATTGTCAGTAATGATCATCGCACGTTAATTTTAATTAGATCTCGATAAAGAACGTGTATCGATTATTAACGATAATTAATCGGTAGCATGGGCAGATCGAGAATGAATGAATGAATGAATGAATGAATGAATGAATGAATGAATCAATCAATCAATCAATCAATCAATCAATCAATCAATCAATCAATCAATCAATCAATCAATCAATCAATCAATCAATGGTATTTTCTTCGTTTTGTATCTCCTAAACTTCAAAGTGACAACACGTTAGATACACAACAATACAAAACGGAACTTTACAGTGTTTCCTGAAAACTTTAAAACAAACAACAGCAGTACTCGTTAAAATGATTCACTCAAACTGCAGGCTAAACATGACAAACAAAAACAACCCTTTAATGTTTCCAGATGAAATGACGAGAACGACCTAGAGTACCTGAGTAGGGATGACAAACTTTACTGCACAAACATGCAAACATTGTCTTTTAATTGTACGTAAATAATAACATATGAGCCGCCCCATGGAAAAACAAAAAATCTGCATATGCGAAAACAAAGACGCAGATCAGCTTCGCAGTAACTGCGAAGCTGATCAGCGCCTTTGTTTTCGCAACACCGATAGTACAATTCCTCTTCTACTTAAATCCAAAATTTCAAGATTCTAGCTCTTTTCTTCGACTGTACAGCCCGGTTTGTGTCGGACCTGTTCGGAAACCACATCGCTGGTTTTACCACGAGGCGGCTCATATGATATTTTTGTCAGCGCCATTGTTCGAGTCCTAGCAGCAGCTGATCAGAATGTTTTCTAAAATGGGCTACAACATAACTCAAATTCAGCATCAACGGGGAAAACTGACTGCGATTTTCACAAAGTAGAATTTTTTATAAAGTTGCCGAATGTAGACTTATAAGGCCGATATGATTATTTACAAAAAAAAAAAAAGTACATCTGCGATATTTATCCATTTCCTGAGATTTTCGATATAGCAAATATAGGGCAGGACTCAAAACAGTTATCAGAGAAAATAAAATTGTCAGTCATGATAATCATGTATTAATTCTAAAGATAACAACAAGATCAGTGATTAAACTATGTAGATCATCATGAAAATCGCTAGAATGCATGATGGCGATACCTTATTTACAGACAAATATCTATCTGCAATGTTAAATCCATTTTCTATGATAAATGATATGACAAATATACAGCCAGGAAAAAAAAATAATTAAGGGAAATAAAATTGTCAGTAATGATCATCGCACGTTAATTTCAATTAGATTCTCGATCAAGAACGTGTATCGATTATTAACGATAATTAATCGGTCGCATGGGCAGATCGAGAATGAATGAATGAATGAATGAATGAATGAATGAATGAATGAATGAATGAATGAATGAGATACTCATTTTTGTAACTTTAAAATTCCATGAAAATCAAAGTGACAAGATATTAGATACAAATTAAATTCCGACTGAAACTTCATCGGGTTTTCTGAAAACTTTAAAACAAACAATAATGTTTTCGTTAAAATCACTCAGTATAACTCATAAACAAACACCACAAACAATTGCAACCCTTTAACATTTCAGCAATAGTGAGGAGAAAGGCACTGGGTATCTGAGAAGGGTTGACAAACACATCACAAACATGCAAACAACCAAACACTGAGCAAACCCAAAAGAATTGATGTACTGAATTCAGAAAAAAATGACGAACTTTATTTTCTGGCAGTTTATTAACACTGATGTGCGACAAAGTTACATTTCGTTTTTCTTCTTCTTTGCTTTCATTTCATACAAAGGAGTGAATGAACAATTTATTGAATACTCCAAGACTCAGCATTTTTATAAGCCAATGGTACTACGTCCATTTGACCACATGCACCATAGTTTGTCAAAAATATCTCAAATAGGCAAAAACGTCTGCTCGGCATTCTTAAAATTGGGTTCATATTAATCTCTCCCATCCCCGCTCAGAAATCCGAGACTATTTAAGAAATAGATCAGCTCTAGCAGTGAATTGTTGAGTAATAATTCACTGTTTGGAGGTCAGTTGTAAAGAAGATCAAATCACGAGCGCGTAGCGCGAGTGATTTATCTTCTTACAACTGACCGACAAACAGTGAATTATTACTCAACAATTCACGCACTTGAGCTGATCTATTTCGATTCTAACACACAATAAACGGAATAAATGTTGCTGAAACCGTCGATATCGTTCAGCTTTCCGCCATTGCATTGCAGATATCCCGCCAAATATTTGACTGTAATGCTGGTATTTACACACACATATTACGTTTGTTGAGCGCTAAAACGACGTTTCACCGTCTAACGCTGCTTTGTGGGATAGCTGACGTCACAAATGCCGCAAAGTAACGTCACGCTTATTCGCCCAGTGAAATTGTTGCACAATATAACACGTTTTTTACCATTGGCAATATAGGCGAGGTGTGTTAGAATCAATGACATTATTTAACTGAAGCTGTGGTTATGTAACAACCATGTTGATAGTTACAGAAAAGTTTCATCTTCACTGTTTCCATTGTTCTCAACGTTTTAGTTGGAATTATGGTACAGTAATGTGGATCGAACATACTAGCATGCACCAAGTACTTGCATGTGCAAATAAACCCATGGTTAAATTGTGCACATTATAGAAGTTTCATCCTAGACTCCAGTACTTAACAGACCGTTCTAAGTCGATGATTTTATTTTATTTTATTTTGTATATATGTATATAAGTGTATTTTTTTATTTTAAGAGGACCGCAAGGTAGAATAGCTTCAGCTAATTTTGTTATCCCCTATAAACGTTGTATAAATAAATAAAATAAAAAATAAATAAATGATTTTGATATCATTCTTCGTGTATTACATGTTCTGTGCATTTTCTATTGCAAACTACACTGATTTTTGTGCGTAAAAGGCTTAAATTTTCGGCGAAATCGACAGTTACACAACAAAAAAATTCATCTACATACACTAAGGGTACCCGATCCATTATGTAAGAAGATATAGACGTCACTCGTCGCCACTTTCTGGTTGTCAAGAACGGCATAATTCCCTTTCTTTTAAAATTTTGTAATTTAGCTATCATAAATCATAGCATAATCGAATGTTGATAGGATTTTAATGTACCCACAAAAGGGTGTAAATCTATGCATTTTCTTTCTCTTTCCGTTCTGGTATCATTATCAAATGAGCCGCCTCGTGGGAAAACCAACAATGTGGTTTCCGAACAGGTCCGACACAAACCGGCCTGTACAAGCACAGAAAAGAGCTAGAAGCTTGAAATTTCGGATTTATGTAGAAGAGGAACTGTACTATCCGTGTAGCGAAAACAAAGGCGCTGATCAGCTTCGCGGTTACCGCGAAGCTGATCTGCGTCTTTGTTTTCGCATATGCAGATTGTTGGTTTTCCCATGAGGCGGCTCAAATATAGGGATTAGGAGTTTATTGAAGAGGGTATCTTAATAAAAGGGCTATATTTTCTCATTTTGTTGAAGATACATTTGCACAGTAATTTTGGAATTTCCATATGAATTCGATATGACTTTTCGAAGATTGCTACTTTTATTGGGAAGATAAAGCCAAAACTAGTAGAAACTGGAAATGTCTTAATTTTGAATTATGTGTCATTGCTCTAAAGAACACAATTTAAAGTTGAATGCTTTGGCGTACAATGGAAATCACTGGGTACATATTTTTGCGCCTTTACATAAAATACATAAACTGAAAGAGATAACGATATAGAACAGGGCGTGTTTGATTTAACCCAAAGCTTCTTGAAAAATAAGGATCTTAAAACGTTATTTTTCAATGTTTAATTAAAACAAAACTGTTATGGTTTTTTTAACACTGCAAGTCTTAACTTTATTCTAAAACGAAATTAAGTTTAAGGGTATTAAAATGGTGGAAAGAATGAACGAAGGAATAGATGCACAAACTAATGACACATTTATGAAGCTACTAAATGCATCATCATTAGCAACTCTATAATTGTCTAATGATCATATTCTCATTCTCACGTTTCCGCCACGAGAAAACAAGTTAGCCGTAAAATCGTCGAAGGATGTGTCACTTTTTCTTGTTTTAATTATCATTTTCGATAATCGATTTGATTAACTTTAAGGATCATTATCGCCTCGTGTCGTACTACCGAAAGCACTTATCCTCCTTTCTCAAATTGCTACCGTTCAATGCCTGATTGCGCATTAATTATAATCGCGCGCTGCGATTGGCCAAGATTCTGAAGTGGGCGGGCATTGTTTGGTTCGATCTTTTAGGTAAATACTGGCGACAATCTGCAATAATGTTAAACCAAAAATTGTACTTGGATCTTTGACAAAGTGTATCGGTATTTGTGGAATAACAATTGTGTGTCATATTGGCCAACGTATGTAAGAAGGTGACTGAAAGGCGGAAAATTTGAATAATTCAATTAAAAGAGTTAACAGGACTAAGTCGAAGTTTACTTTAACGGCCAACGTGGATTGAACAGACAAGTAATCCCGGATAAAGGGATAAAGAAAAGTTTATTGTTTTCATTTTTCATAAAAGGAACATTGAAGGCCAGGGGCCGTACTTGTAAAAGACTTACAGAAAAACTGTACAAATAAACGCATAAATTACAAGAAAATATTTTTATATGATATTTTCGTATTAGTATTGAAAAAGTTGGATAATAGCGGATGAGAGCCGTTTGTACATGTTAGTTTGGTTTTCGGGCTTGGCGAAGAAACATTGGAAGTAAACAGCACAGTATACAGTGTTTTCGGACTAAAAGAAAGAAACAATGGCATCTTTCGGATTCTGCATTTTCGTTTTCGCGGTTCTGAGACAGGTAGTCTTCGGTCAGGAAGGGACATTAACATACTCTATACCAGAAGAAGTGCCTAAAGGAACATTAATCGGAAATGTGGGTCAGGACTCGAACTTGAGGGCAACAGCATCGTCAGAAGACTATTCACACATCAAATACAGCTTCTTACATCAAGGAAAATCATACCAGAATTTATTCACTATTGACAGTGTTAACGGATCTATACATACCCATGCTATTGTAGACAGGGAAAACATTGCAGAATGTGAATATTCATTATCTTGTGTTCTTTCATTAAGTGTCGTGGCGCAATCTAAAATCAGTGCATTCTTTCGTAAAATCAAAATCAACATCACAGTTTTTGACATCAATGATCATGCTCCATCATTTGAAAAAGACGAAACCTTCATCGAAATCTCAGAACTTGCCAAAACTGGTTCGGCCATTGCTCTAATTGGTGCTTCTGATGCTGATGCCGGGAATAATTCCTTACAAAAATACTACATTCTAGATTCAGAGAAACAAAATCTGCCATTCACAGCATCTTTCCAGAAGTTTGAGGATGGTTCTTCAGTGGTTAAGTTGAACATTACCGGTAAACTGGACAGAGAAACACAGGATGTTTATAACGTTACAATAGTCGCTGAAGATGGTGGGGACCCTAAACTTACTGGTACTATGCTTGTGAACATCGTTATAGCAGATTCTAATGACAATTCCCCAGTGTTCAGTCAATCACCGTATAACGTGACAATAGAAGAAACTATCGCAGTCGGAACCGAGATTATCAAAATAAGAGCCACTGATGCTGATATTGGAATTAACAGTGAAATTGTGTACAGTATAAGTGATAACCAGATTCAGAAAATCCAAGAACTGTTTACCATCAATGAAACAACTGGTTCTCTATGCGTCAAAAGTGCCCTTGATAATGCTGGACAGTATAGAATCATCGTCGAAGCGACTGATCGGGGTCTACAGCCACTGATGACACAAGGTATTGTTATAGTTAAAGTTTTAGACTCGAACAACAACCCACCTGAAATCAACATCAATTTATTCTCGGAAACTGGAATTGCCAAAGTGTCAGAATACGCAGATACTGGAACCGTAGTTGCTCATATTGCTCTCATTGACAAGGACACAGGAATAAATGGTATAATTAAATGTGAGATTTCTAGTGACCATGATGTGTTTAAACTGCAAAACTTTGATGAAAATGAATACAAGGTAACTGTTGACAAAGAATTAGATCGCGAAACGATGGAATTTGTCTATGTGATAGTAAACTGTTACGACATGGGAACACCTCCATTGAACTCCTACGTAGAATTTTCTGTACAAATTGTTGATGAAAACGACAATGATCCCAGCTTTTTACAAGAAATCTACTTCGTTGACGTGTATGAAAATGGCGAAATTGACAAGGAGCTTGTACAAGTGTCAGCGATCGACAATGACATTGGCAGAAACGGCGAGATCCGCTATTCAGCCTGGTCGACGGGAAAGTATCAGTTTTACATCGATTCTTTATCTGGTTTCATCAAGACCATGTCTGTATTTGACAGAGAAACGGACGACAGGATCACTGTATACGTGTATGCCAAAGATGACGGGTCCCCGCCCAGAACTGGGACAGCTACTGTTGTTTTGAATATCCTAGACCAAAATGACAACGATCCACAGTTTTCTGACACCATGTTTGTGTTTAACGTGTCAGAGAACGTCGCCGCGGGAACGTCAGTCGGGACAGTGACGGTGGAAGATGAAGACGCCGATAAGAACGGACAGATGAGTTTAATCATTGACGCTAGTTTGCCATTTACAATTGATTCAACAGGTGTGATAAAGACTGCCAAGGTGTTAGATCGGGAAGATAAAGAAAAGTACAACTTTCTTGTCACGGCCTATGACCACGGTGTACCGTCACGCAACAGAACGACGTCCGTCGTTGTTCACGTTCTTGACGTTAACGATCATCACCCAGTTTTCGTATTTCCCGACGTCGCTAACTATACAGTGGTTCTGCCGGCCGAGTCCTTACCAAACACAGTTGTTGCAAAGATAAAAGCGTTCGATTTGGATGAAAGGCAGGATAATATCAGTCGATTGTTTTACTCCATTTTGAATACAAACGTGTCAAGTATATTCACAATAGATGGCAACAGTGGAGATATAACGCTAGCACGCCCTATCGTAGATAAAGATCAGGAACTTTTCACCGTTAACTTGATGGTTGAAGATAATGGAAACCCAAAACTACATAACACAACAGCACTACGGATCTTCATAGAGAGAACAGAGACAGACAAGCGCCCAGTTGACACAGAAAGTGAGAACAAACTGATTGCTATCGTGGTGGGGTGTGTCACTTTTGTTCTCGTGTTCACTATTGTTTTAGTCATCGTGATTCTGAAACTGAAAACGACAAGGAGAAACAAGAACGACGATGATGACAACGACCAGAATCGTTTCTACGAGAAAGCACGAGACACGAGCGAGAGGCGGGTTCAGTTTGCCGACATTGAGAAGACCCCTTGTGATGGTGACTGTGATTCCAGGGACACGTGCACTGGTTCCCGGATGGCTGGCAATGGTACTGGGATGGAGGTCAAGGTTGCTGAGACAGAGCTGGAACCCAGAGATGATCTGATGAACGATAAAAAGGTAATTATTCATAGATATTTCACTCTAGTGATTTTTTGTCATGGTTTTGCTGCAACGGACTGCTTTTCTCCTTCATGTGATGCATGTTGTTAGCCCTACGATAAGTTTATACCAATACTATTGGCAATAGTCTACGCTGTATGGTTAACCTCGATGGCTACTTCCGATAACCTTTAAAGTCATGTATTTTTATATTAAACTGCAGTCGAACTCATTATTTATTGCTTATCAACACTTTTATAATTATCAACCAATATCAATATTCATCAAATTATTTTCACATTTGAACCTTTTTTGCTCTGATACGTTTTCTGTTAAACCGACACAAACGAATTTGTAAAATTGCGACAACAGTGATTCATTGTTTACGGTTTGTGGTTATCGAATCTTACGGGTCAAAGCTAAAAGAATCTGGTTTAAAACTGTAATCTTTAAAACCTTTAATCTTGTTTTATAGTTTATTTATTAAATAAATCCATTTAAAAGTTTAAAACATTCTTACACAGTATCAAAATCACGACTTCAAAATCCCGCAAAGAACTCCTAAAATACGGATTCGATAAGATTTAAATGGTTTTTGAAGAGGAAAGTTAAAGTTGGCGCAAACTATGCACTTTTTGTATACTTCTCAAAAACATTATACTTAAAAACTCATAAGCAGTGTAAAGCATGTCTGAAAAAACGGTTGGGAACTAATACATTAAATAGATGGTCAAATAAACACAATTATGTTAAATAGTATGCACTGCTCATTAAAATGTGTGTGCCTTGAACATCTGCTCTAAGCAAATAATGTATCAATTTTAACACTATTTTTGACAGCAAGCACGCTAAACAGTCTTTGGCCACACGATGTTGGCATTCAGGGCGTCTGTAATTAGAATTTCTGCCAATTATTTCAAACTGAGCTCGGTAAATAGTAAAACAAAAAACAAGAGTTTAGCACCAGTGGCTCTGTCAAATACTCGTCCGATATGCATACATTGGATCATTTAAAATACATCCCTCAAATTAAAAGCAAATATCTCGCATTATGACCATAGTTAAAATCTTTTGTAGCCATTAAACCGTTTTTATGACGAGAAGAAAAAAATGTATTCAATAAAAACTGATAGAATCAATTATAATCGCGCCTGGTATTTATCATCATGAAAACATGTCCGTGTAATATATACCCCCATGAACCCCACTTTTATATAGCAAAACTGGGGTATGTAGGGGTATACCTATTTTTCTTATTTTTGCTCCAAAACATAGATTGTGGGTACTCGTTAGAACCGCCTCGCTGAGGCGGTTCTAACGTGTACCCACAATCTATGTTTTGAGCAAAAATAAGAAAAATATCAACATTTATCTACTGAAAATTTTCATTTTTTACAACTCTAAAAATCTCTGTATATTGCATGGACATGTTTTCGTAATGTTTTTAACGCCTCTCCATTAAACGTTCAATACATCCTTAAGTCCGACAATGGGTTAAAAATTAAGAGTAGGTAATTATAAGTTAAGGGTTAATCGCAAATTGAAGCACACTTCTCTGTGAGTCGAAGAGACACACTGGAACCCATATCACCCTAAGCATACATAGCTACCCCGCCCCCTTTTACTTTCGATAAGTGTAGAAGTTTCAAATAATCAGTACAGTTTGTCAAGGACTTTCGATCAGAGACTCGTGTGAAAATGATAAAAACTGTTGTTGCAAGAAAATTATTTGCACTCGACTGCTTCAGTCTAGTCGCTGTAAATTGTTTTGTAAAACGAAAATTTGATGTAATGCTACCGTTTAAAAATAATTAAAGAACACAAAACGCACAATTCAAAGATGCACTTTTAACTACCAGTAGATCTTTATAGATACAAAAATATACTTGAAATAATTTAAGCAAACACAACTGCACCAACAATAATAAAAAGAAACAATTTGACTTGTGGCAAAAGTAAATTCATGCCTCACGTCAGAAATATTACAAAGATTATCTTTATTTGTAATTCGATTATAATATGTTTGAAATTATTTACATTTGGTATATAAGTTTGTTTGTATTGTGAATCATATCATGACCTAGCCTGTTTTGAGTATTAAACTGTTGACTGGGCAGCCTGACCAGCGCCATTATTGGTAAGAAATATACATCAGATTCAAAATCAGCATTTCAACAAATCTCTGATTTCTTTTTTAGACTGTCAGCCGAAAAAGTCCACCACTTCAGTTGCCAAAGATAGAGAACCAGTCATCAGCCGGGTCGCTAGAGTCACGTCGTTCAGCTTCCGGTTCAGATACAAGACACTCCACGCCAAGATCGGACACCCAGCTTTCCACTCTACAGAGTCATAACAATCTGATACAGTCTCAGTTGAAGGTAATTCTCATTTTTGGTCATAGAAACAGTTCCATTTACAAGCCCTTTCTCCATTTGTTGCCCAATGTAGAGTATGATCGAGAGCATTCAATAATATACGACAGTTTAACGTTTTTGAGACACGTACGCTGCATTTATAAAAGTTCCAATAGCAAAATAATTATTGTAGCATCTGTAAAAGCATTTTTCTCGGTAAAATAATCTGTAATCATTCTTTATTGTATTAAACTGTATGTTTTATTCTCTCTTCCAGTTACACGCGTCATTCTCGACGGTATGCCACGAGGACAATCATTCCCAGACCTCTGCAGAGACAACGACCAGTGATAGCGGTAGGGGAGGGAGTGAGTCAGACCTACATAGTACCAGTCTCTCACACTCACACGACTCTGGTAAGTTGATGCCCTTTAATCATGCAAATTTGATACATACTGGCACATTTGATATGATCGTTTTAGAAGCAATAAAACGTATAAGAGGAAATTAATAAAAACATAATTATTTGAAGTTTTCTGACACGAAATGAATGAGTCCTCTTGCTTATCAGGTTTCAAAAAGAAATTGTATAAGTCTAAGTACATTTTACTTACCAGATAATTAATCACGAAACATGCATTTTTGTACATTTGTCTTCTTTCAGAAATGAGACCGTTCGGCAGACCTATCCACAGTACACGAACAGACCTCAGTAAACCTTGGATGAACCTCGCCGACCTACAGTTTGGGTATCCTCGACAGTCGGTGGTTGCCCAGCAACTTCACGACGACCGTCGGCACCGACTACAGTTCAAGAACATGTCGGACAGAAACATCGACAGAAACAATATAAAGAGGAACATGTATACCCAGAGTCATTCCAGTTTCGACAGGTCAAAGTTCGTGACCTTTCAAGAACCACAACTCTTCCCGCCTCCTCCAAGCGACCTTGACCGCAGCTTTATGACGTACGAAGAAGAGGAAGATGACGCATCCACTACCACTTCCGGTAGCTACACGATTGATCACGAGGACGTCACTTTAGATATGCGTTCTCCAGGGCTTAGAGGGTGTTTAGTATAGATGGCGCTGCTAGACAAAATGGCGCGGATCCCAAGATGGTAAGGTAAGCAATAGCGGATTATTATTATTTTATTTATTTATTTATCTATTTATTCATTTATTTAATAAACGCAATGCAATGGCTCAATAATTTGATAGAGTAGATCTACACAACATTTCTGAATACAATTCAGCTCCATTTTGTTTCGCAGAAATAAAAAATAACCATTTCAGCTTCTTTTCTAAATAGTTTTAAAAGCACGTGCTTTGAATACAAACACGCTACGTTTTTCCATAACCTAACATTTTGTTTGTTGTATTTTACAGGTAGTGCTGTCCTGATAAGTGCTAACCCCACACAAGTCTGATCTCTGAGGTTCTGAGTCCCGGGTGGTCGCGTATGGGTGGGGCCTACTAACAACTGTCAAATTAAAGCTCCATGTCGAACGTTATGCATTTCAAGCCAGATACAGATTTGAATGAGGTTTGTAATAAACTTTTACCTCACTTATTTCTTAAGCTTCTCGTTTAATATGTTTAATTTGCTGAAATCCACACTACTTGATTCATGAAATTAGCACTTCCTTGCACTAGTTATCAGGTTAATACACAGATAATCGTAAATTAAGTATTTTGTCTTTGAACATCTGATGCCTCTTCAATCCTGTATAATATTTGTTGCTGTTTTGCTTATGTCAACATTTATACTCACGCACTATGATATTAAATGTATTCTATGATTTTTGTTTCAGAGTATTCCAATGCCAGATACTCTCAAATAGCCGGTGGAATACAAGGAAAGTCGAAAGTATCACAGTACGAACAAAAAGCGACACGATGGACGTATATTTAAGGAAATGGCTGGATATAGCTCTAAGCTTGACTAATGTTGTGTTGTTTTTATACAAGAAATGACTTAATGCCGGTTTTATGAATAGTGAGCTGGAGTTTTTAAACAAACTTTGACAGACTTCCTGAAGCAAAAGAGGAGAAATGTTGTAGATCTCAGTAAAGGTGCAATATTCACATTTTCAGTTCATTTTTAGAATAATAGTAATAGATTCTACGCATGTCCTTTAATGGAAAATGGCCAGTTAATCATTAAGGGTAATAAATAATTGGCATTTTTATTATTTTCCACATAATGTGTTTTGCAAATAACATGTATATTTTGTAAAGCGATGTTCATAAACCTGGATTGTAAAATGTTCATATTTGTACAGCCATGTACATGTACAGTCAGGCTGTTTTCTTGCATACGCACATTTGCTCATAATTTCACTCCATTCATTTTGTTGATTTCGATGTATTTTCAAATTTTAACTTCTGTTTGTATATTTGTACATGAATACATATGTAAATTCTATGATGTTCTATGATGTTACATGCATGATCTTGCAATAAGTTATTTGTTGTTGTTATCTGTTGATGATTAAATCGACTAAATTTAATATGATTTTATGTTATTTTCAAATAAACCTCTCCTGTCAAGCATCTTCTGTATTTCGACACGAAATGCATCAATGTGGCATAAGAACATACAAACACTGGGCACCGTTAAACTGGTAAAAAATGAAACTAGTTCAAATTTGCAAATGCTGCGATCATGCTTTCGATGCTAAATAAGGCGTTCACGCAGAGCTATCTTTCGGTACCCACTAAAATTTCAAGTCAGACTTAAAGCATTGATATGAAAAGTAAGAATAGAAGGACCAGAAATCGATACAATTAAATTTAAAGTCCCAACATAGACACCAGGCAGGAAAGAAAATAAATCACAAAACACTTTTCCGACAACACACTACAATGGCATGATGACTAGATCTTTCCCAATAAGGTAGCCACCCGGCTTGTCTCATCCAAAACAAAAGCAAAAGGCAACGTAATCATGAGCTAGCTCAGCAGAGGGGATAAACACAAGATGAATCATGAACTACTCGCATTCCCCGAGGAATAGGTACAATACGTTCGGCTGGTGGTGTACTCCGTTTTCCACAACAGTTGTGCACAGACACCCGTCAAAATGTATGATGAAAGAGCTTGAAATATATAATAACGGTTGCATTGATGGTATTTGGCACCCAATGCTATAGACGTCTGTATAGATTTTAGCATGTGGATAACCAAGTGGTCCCTGAAATCAAATCGTATCGGTAATGAGCGACGTCTTAAGTTTTAAATAAGGTTTCACGAGAATACGCACACCATGTTAAATATGAACTAAAAATACTTAGATGAAGTGACTTTTTGATCATTATTTGTCGAAGACATCTCAGATCATTTTTGACGTGCATCCGGGTTTTTTCCATATGGAAAATGAAAAAGGCAACAAACTGCATCTCTTCAAAAAGTACTTTAAGATGATGTTTTTTTTACTATACAAGTCATCATTGATCCTTATTGTTATTCATTTTAATCGCTTTTTGTGTGACGAAAGCTTTTGCAAAGAAAATTAAAATAAAAAATCTGTGGATGTTGAAATTTTATGATCCATGCAGGCCATCGTAGATAAGATGCGTTCGGATTTTCTCCATTGAATATAGGCGTGTTCGGATCAAAGGCTCTGCTTCACATAACGAGTTGTTTCCGCCAGTAAGGGCTCACCGCACAATAACGATATTTTACTACATTTTTTTTTTCATCAGATTGATATCTAGGAATTTTGTGGTAGGTATATATGCATTAAAACTGTCAACGTTAAAACGAATAGGTACAGTTTTTTCACTGAGCGTTTAGCTGTCAGGCTAAGGTAGTGATGTCATTTCAACAACAGAGCAAACTAGTCTTGTGTCCGTCAAAGATGGATTTCAGTCCCAAAACTATATACATGTATCTTATGCTTAGGTATCACTACTACATCACTGAGCTTCTATGCACTGTCAACAATTTATATTTTAGAATAAAGCATAAATAAAATGTATGCATACTGTAATAAGTCTTTCTTGATGAAACCTCAAACAAACCTTGCTTTTGTCGTAGTTCAACCTAAAAGGCTATAATAAAACAGCAATAAACTGTTTTAAGGCGTTTCACCTTTCCCTCAACTTCCTCTCGCTATTTTGTACATATCTGACCAATTGTTGTCCAACTGAAAACAGGTCGTAAAATCCGCCATTTTATTACACTTCCTGTGACTGGTACACAGCTGTGTTGTTTGGACTGGTTAGCTGTTCTGATAACGCCGTCATGGCGTGCAACATTGTCGATTTTGATGGTCAGTTTGTTTATTGCCATCATGGCTTATATTCTTCCCTGTGTAAAATTGACAAAAAGCCATTGCCCCACGCACCCCCCACCCCCCTGGCGTGGTATTGGCAACATGGCGTTCACCAGTTAACCATTCTGATTCTGATCATCATATGAAACACAAGTCTGACAGTCCGAGAAAAGAAAATTCATGCTTACTTCTAGTGTTGCCTGGAAACCTTTTCAAAAGTATATTGGGTGAATTGCACTTTCCCTGGCATCATTCATATTATAGAAGCTGATAGCATTTACATACTTGCAACAGTGTATATAGCCACACAAAGCAATAACATTAATGCAAATATAACAAATTTTCTCTTTGAACATTAAATTTTGTAAAAATGAGCATTTATACCAAACGTGTTAGTCTCCCTGATTGATGCTGAACCCTGTGACTTCAGCGCCTTAACTGGTATCAGAGTTAAAAAGAGGGCTTTATTTGATACCTTGTGTTCAATAAAATGTACATAAAATGGAATTCTTTATTCAAATTCGAATTGCGTTTGCTAAATAAAACGGCTATTTACTGCATCATCAAAATGTTAGTTTTGAAAGCATTGTTCAATATTCAGTCCTTTCCCCTTTACGTGTCAGCATCGTTCTAAATAGTTGATACTTTCCCCATAAAATGTGTAAAAAAAAAAACTTAAACATTTCTAAAACTGTGTCAAACCCCTTTTCCTAGCTAAATGAAATTTCACCCAATAAAGCTTTACTTAAATTGAAAAGTTAAGAGGCTGGTGACTGTAAAGTTTTATTTTATTACGTTCAAGCTAATTTGAAGCAAATCGCCCGGAATCTGTGTCAAACGGTTAACATTACATCAAACGAAAAAAGGGAAAATAGTACTTAAACGCAGTATTCATCCTTTATACAGTGGTACCTTATTAAAGTAGCATTAAAGAAAATAAGCCTGGGAATCTTATTCTGAATTGCGTAATAACAAGACTACACAATCATGCACGACTTTAAAGAAACTACAATCAAATTAAGTATTTGTCAATGTGTACATTGTGCCAAGGCTGATTTCCAGTATGGAGATGTTTAAAAAGGGCTACTGACGAGGGTTCATTACCCGAAATTCCGCAATATAGTCCATACTATCTCCCTTTGAATGTTTTTACTGCTTCCAAAGAATCAAACCTTTATATTTTATTTGCTATTACTGCAGCTGGTGTTGTGCCGTGTGGCGGCCGTAAAAAGTCTCCCCGTACATCATCCATAGTGCAGATTATATTTTATTTCGGTCCTTTGAGATCAGTAAAGATATTCAGAGTGTTCAAAACACTCACGTTTAGAAACATACTTCTAAGCATTTTTTAATTATTTGACCCAATTTAGGAATATGTCTTTGATTTAGACTCCTCGTGTAAATTCTCGAAATTGCAGAACAATTATAGTCTGGCGTTCGTTGCCGGTTTAAAAAGGGCTACTGACGAGGGTTCATTACCCGAAATTCCGCAATATAGTCCATACTATCTCCCTTTGAATGTTTTTACTGCTTCCAAAGAATCAAACCTTTATATTTTATTATCTAAACCGCTTATTCATACTAACAACAAACCTAATGAATAAGACTGCCTTAATACTTCACATAATTTAAGATGGCAGTGAAATTTGATCTTGTACGATTAAGCACTTCTAGAATGTCGTAAAACCAATGGTAAAAGTTGAATAGTTGCTGCCTGCTGCAAGTATATAGCGTCTTTTCGATTGGAACTGTTCCTAACCAAACTTAAACCACACAAACTCTCGTGCCAGTGGGACTAAACCTTGGTATTACTTCGATGTAGCCTATTTTCTAAAGTCAGCTCTACAGGTGTTGTGTGTGTTATGGCACTAACTTCAGTGACAGTGTATTGCGTCTCCGCGAGGTGTAGATTTCTGCCATAAAAGTTCTTTCATAGTTGACTCTTTTAGAAATCGGGATATATAAATACTACTCCTTTCATCGCCCGTATCAGATCTCCTAGTGAAAATTGTAGGGTGTCGCTAAATATTTATGGCGTTTTTGGGAAAACCAACAATCTGCATATGCGAAAACAAAGACGCAGATCAGCTTCGCGGTAACCGCGAAGCTGATCAGCGCCTTTGTTTTCGCTACTCGGAAAGTACAATCCCTCTTCTCCTTAAATACAAAATTTCAAGCCTCTAGCCAACTTCTGTGACGGTACAGCCTGGTTTGTGTCGGACCTGTTCGAAAACCACATTATTGGTTTTCCCACGAGGCGGCTCCAATATTTACGACGTATTTGGGAGTTACTCAAGGGGAATAACAATGAAATTTGACATCATTAAAATTGTCATTTATTGAAGCTGGAGATGAAACTGTTGGTTAAACATAATAAAAGTTCTGAGTGTAATTAAAATATATGTGGTGTATAATTTGCGACCAATTAAGGGTATTTAGACGCTTCATAGATCCCCAAAATGATTACATGCTCTGTATCACTATATGAGCCATCACAGAACAGAACCGAACCAGTGGTAAGAGAAAACATCGACAATCCAACATATCGAATCTTGCTTGCTTCAGGAAGAATATTCGGGGAAGGTTATGATGGATTAAAGTACGCCCTGAACATTGTAGTGCAAAACTACTGGATATGAGCATTTGTTGGTCGCATGTTATTTGGTTGGTTAATTGATATTTTCTGATGTCTTTGCTCTTTTTTTTTTACTGAGTACCAATGCCCGTCCACCTATAAAAGCAGATAGCGCTTGTTTGAACCCCAAAATGTTTATGACGAAATAATTTGATGAAAAGTACTCTATACAGTATTATATATTAAAGACATGCTAAATCAAATGCTCAACCAATAAAGGGCTAGCCATTCAAAATATTTTATGGCGTTTTGATGAAGCTGACGATAGTGGCTGATAGGGGCTGAGAAATTCCTAAATGGTACAGCGAAAATGTTTTATTTCTTAATAATTTCTACATTTAGTTGCTGTCATTAGCCTTTATCATCTCTTTTTAACGGCTATCTAAATTATGCTATAAACTGCTTTATGCATTGTTTAATAAATCAGTGATGTTGTAAAGTAAAACAACGCCCATTTTGACGAAGACAACTCAGACCATGAATGCCCAGCATCCGGGGTTTTATCAAACCAGTTTGATTAATGAATTAGTGTAGATGAATATCGTTTCGGAATAAAGACTACAGTAACAGCGTAGTTTTTTTTGTCCAAAAACCAGTTTGACTTTCGTTTTCGAAACGTTTTCGTTTCGTTGTACTCGCGTTTTGGTTTCGTTTCGTTTCGTTTCTTTATCGTTTATAAATTTACAAACGCGTTTTATTTAATAGTTTAGCCAATTGAAATGTCTTTTAAACCCCGTTTAAATCAAAACAGTCATTCAGAACGTTTTTATATTTCAGCCAATCAAAAACCCGTTTCAGGTAAACGATCAGAAAAACGATATTAGCGTTTGACCAACCACTGTTTATCCCTGTTGAAACGTTCCAAACGAAGAAGCGTTCAGCCAATCAGTGTGGAATAAGACCAAATCGTTTAAAACCATCAAGCGTTCAACCAATCGTGGGCGCGAAACGTTTGTCGATAATAGCGTTCAGCCAATCACAGAGCATGGTTATCGTTTGACCAAAATTGAATCAGTGTATACGTGAAAACAAACACTAACGAAAAAAAGTTTTTATTGATAACAACAATAATAATAAACCTCAATTTCTTTTTTCGAAAACTTAAAGTCAGGCTATAGCCATATGTCTTGTGGCACGCTTTTTAGATTGTGCAAATAATGCATGTGTATATACATGTATATGCAATTTCGATTAAAACGATACAGTTACTGTCAAATGGAAACTATGGAAAATAACAAGAGTCACATATATGTTCAGTAGTATCAATGAGAATGAAGCGAACAGCAGCGTGATTTTTGTTCTGGTGCACTAATGCACCCATACAGTAACAACATGCGGAATAAAATTATTACACTAATGGGCTACTGCCATAAACATGCAAATTAGTGCGGTTTAAAGACGTCTGTACAACTTTTTGGCTTTAATCAAAAACGCCGACAATTCGTTGTCGTTTACTGATGCGTGTTAATGTAACTGATGCAATAAAAATTTTAAAATTTCTGAATAACGATAAAAGAAAGCCGACAGATTCTTGACTTTATAAGACGCGTGTCACCTTTTGTAGTCACACGTAGTATCCTTAATCTCAGATGTTTTTATTTATTTATCTTCATATAGTAAAGATGATGATGCTTATCCTGGAACAAAACGCGCAAAACAAAGTATTGATAGACTTAGAAATTATAATAATAATAAAACACAAAAATAAATTCATTCTTTACATACATGTTTGTACGAAAACATGCAACTTAGGACGACGCGTAAATAAGCGGAAACAAATCCTATGCTCATGTTGTTCATAAGGCCCGTTTCAAGCCGTCTGTTAAAGTTATTACTTTCCTATTATTTAACCTTCGACAATAGAATGAAAAATATTTGGACCAAGACCACAATTAATTTTACTATATAGTTTAATCATTTGTTTTGCCTCCTACCTTCTTTACTGACATTGCTGGCTTTGTTCTGAAGCTTTTCTCCAAGTCTACACTGTATGCCAGTACTTTTAATCAAGATTAAAATATGGGTTGACCGGCTCGTTTGGGAGGTATCTGCCAATATCTATACATACCGGTGTCTTCGACAATTATCCGCCTGCCCAGGAGCAACCGCATAAGGGGTGGTTCAGTTGGCAGTTAAATACCTGAAATTACCAGATATCTCCACCAATTTAACATTTCCTGAAAGCTTAGACAGCAATCTAACCAAACTGACATCAAAAGCAGCAATTCAACATGATTTGTCAAGTTTACACCCCAATAAATAGGGGAACTATTTTGTGTGTAAGTATATCCGTATCGTGTTCTACCATGCAAGGGAAGTAATTGTGTCCTGATTCCTATCAGGCCCTTATTTTGCTTTTAAATCAAAAGAAAAGCCTATAAGTCTGCAATAGCATCTTTACAGAGACAGTCCTGGCAGTATGAGATCAATGGAATCAAGTTCCATAATCTGACAGTCATTTAAAAACATATACCCCATTCATCGGCTTGCGCCGCTTTTCGCGACCATTTTTTGACGTCAAAAATATGTTGTTTTTCTGCAATATCTCCCTTGGTAATGGGAATATTCAAACAAACTAAAGTGTTTTGCAACCTCTGAGATGTATTCTATCTGTCTACAGCAAATTTAGTAGGTCAGATTCCACAAAAGCATGTAGACAGAGCAATGACCTTAAATTTTGACAATTTTCGGGCACCGCTTTAGCCGAGCGGCTGGAATCAATTTTGAAAAGTTGAAGAAAAACGCTTACCAAGTGGCTTGGAACTTCAAATTTGGCTTCCCTCCTGTCCATCTGGCAAATTTCAGGACTCTTATAGCTCTTAAACATCCAAAATCTGAAAAATAAAGACATCAGGTACCCAAATTATATGCCATGCATAGCAGGACCAAGACCACAATTAATTTTACTATATAGTTTAATCATTTGTTTTGCCTCCTACCTTCTTTACTGACATTGCTGGCTTTGTTCTGAAGCTTTTCTCCAAGTCTACACTGTATGCCAGTACTTTTAATCAAGATTAAAATATGGGTTGACCGGCTCGTTTGGGAGGTATCTGCCAATATCTATACATACCGGTGTCTTCGACAATTATCCGCCTGCCCAGGAGCAACCGCATAAGGGGTGGTTCAGTTGGCAGTTAAATACCTGAAATTACCAGATATCTCCACCAATTTAACATTTCCTGAAAGCTTAGACAGCAATCTAACCAAACTGACATCAAAAGCAGCAATTCAACATGATTTGTCAAGTTTACACCCCAATAAATAGGGGAACTATTTTGTGTGTAAGTATATCCGTATCGTGTTCTACCATGCAAGGGAAGTAATTGTGTCCTGATTCCTATCAGGCCCTTATTTTGCTTTTAAATCAAAAGAAAAGCCTATAAGTCTGCAATAGCATCTTTACAGAGACAGTCCTGGCAGTATGAGATCAATGGAATCAAGTTCCATAATCTGACAGTCATTTAAAAACATATACCCCATTCATCGGCTTGCGCCGCTTTTCGCGACCATTTTTTGACGTCAAAAATATGTTGTTTTTCTGCAATATCTCCCTTGGTAATGGGAATATTCAAACAAACTAAAGTGTTTTGCAACCTCTGAGATGTATTCTATCTGTCTACAGCAAATTTAGTAGGTCAGATTCCACAAAAGCATGTAGACAGAGCAATGACCTTAAATTTTGACAATTTTCGGGCACCGCTTTAGCCGAGCGGCTGGAATCAATTTTGAAAAGTTGAAGAAAAACGCTTACCAAGTGGCTTGGAACTTCAAATTTGGCTTCCCTCCTGTCCATCTGGCAAATTTCAGGACTCTTATAGCTCTTAAACATCCAAAATCTGAAAAATAAAGACATCAGGTACCCAAATTATATGCCATGCATAGCAGGACCAAGACCACAATTAATTTTACTATATAGTTTAATCATTTGTTTTGCCTCCTACCTTCTTTACTGACATTGCTGGCTTTGTTCTGAAGCTTTTCTCCAAGTCTACACTGTATGCCAGTACTTTTAATCAAGATTAAAATATGGGTTGACCGGCTCGTTTGGGAGGTATCTGCCAATATCTATACATACCGGTGTCTTCGACAATTATCCGCCTGCCCAGGAGCAACCGCATAAGGGGTGGTTCAGTTGGCAGTTAAATACCTGAAATTACCAGATATCTCCACCAATTTAACATTTCCTG
Source organism: Rugalucina vietnamica (assembly GCA_964017185.1). Taxonomy (NCBI): domain Eukaryota; kingdom Metazoa; phylum Mollusca; class Bivalvia; order Lucinida; family Lucinidae; genus Rugalucina; species Rugalucina vietnamica. The sequence goes on from OZ024869.1 coordinate 1,022,522, forward strand.
AAAGCTTAGACAGCAATCTAACCAAACTGACATCAAAAGCAGCAATTCAACATGATTTGTCAAGTTTACACCCCAATAAATAGGGGAACTATTTTGTGTGTAAGTATATCCGTATCGTGTTCTACCATGCAAGGGAAGTAATTGTGTCCTGATTCCTATCAGGCCCTTATTTTGCTTTTAAATCAAAAGAAAAGCCTATAAGTCTGCAATAGCATCTTTACAGAGACAGTCCTGGCAGTATGAGATCAATGGAATCAAGTTCCATAATCTGACAGTCATTTAAAAACATATACCCCATTCATCGGCTTGCGCCGCTTTTCGCGACCATTTTTTGACGTCAAAAATATGTTGTTTTTCTGCAATATCTCCCTTGGTAATGGGAATATTCAAACAAACTAAAGTGTTTTGCAACCTCTGAGATGTATTCTATCTGTCTACAGCAAATTTAGTAGGTCAGATTCCACAAAAGCATGTAGACAGAGCAATGACCTTAAATTTTGACAATTTTCGGGCACCGCTTTAGCCGAGCGGCTGGAATCAATTTTGAAAAGTTGAAGAAAAACGCTTACCAAGTGGCTTGGAACTTCAAATTTGGCTTCCCTCCTGTCCATCTGGCAAATTTCAGGACTCTTATAGCTCTTAAACATCCAAAATCTGAAAAATAAAGACATCAGGTACCCAAATTATATGCCATGCATAGCAGGACCAAGACCACAATTAATTTTACTATATAGTTTAATCATTTGTTTTGCCTCCTACCTTCTTTACTGACATTGCTGGCTTTGTTCTGAAGCTTTTCTCCAAGTCTACACTGTATGCCAGTACTTTTAATCAAGATTAAAATATGGGTTGACCGGCTCGTTTGGGAGGTATCTGCCAATATCTATACATACCGGTGTCTTCGACAATTATCCGCCTGCCCAGGAGCAACCGCATAAGGGGTGGTTCAGTTGGCAGTTAAATACCTGAAATTACCAGATATCTCCACCAATTTAACATTTCCTGAAAGCTTAGACAGCAATCTAACCAAACTGACATCAAAAGCAGCAATTCAACATGATTTGTCAAGTTTACACCCCAATAAATAGGGGAACTATTTTGTGTGTAAGTATATCCGTATCGTGTTCTACCATGCAAGGGAAGTAATTGTGTCCTGATTCCTATCAGGCCCTTATTTTGCTTTTAAATCAAAAGAAAAGCCTATAAGTCTGCAATAGCATCTTTACAGAGACAGTCCTGGCAGTATGAGATCAATGGAATCAAGTTCCATAATCTGACAGTCATTTAAAAACATATACCCCATTCATCGGCTTGCGCCGCTTTTCGCGACCATTTTTTGACGTCAAAAATATGTTGTTTTTCTGCAATATCTCCCTTGGTAATGGGAATATTCAAACAAACTAAAGTGTTTTGCAACCTCTGAGATGTATTCTATCTGTCTACAGCAAATTTAGTAGGTCAGATTCCACAAAAGCATGTAGACAGAGCAATGACCTTAAATTTTGACAATTTTCGGGCACCGCTTTAGCCGAGCGGCTGGAATCAATTTTGAAAAGTTGAAGAAAAACGCTTACCAAGTGGCTTGGAACTTCAAATTTGGCTTCCCTCCTGTCCATCTGGCAAATTTCAGGACTCTTATAGCTCTTAAACATCCAAAATCTGAAAAATAAAGACATCAGGTACCCAAATTATATGCCATGCATAGCAGGACCAAGACCACAATTAATTTTACTATATAGTTTAATCATTTGTTTTGCCTCCTACCTTCTTTACTGACATTGCTGGCTTTGTTCTGAAGCTTTTCTCCAAGTCTACACTGTATGCCAGTACTTTTAATCAAGATTAAAATATGGGTTGACCGGCTCGTTTGGGAGGTATCTGCCAATATCTATACATACCGGTGTCTTCGACAATTATCCGCCTGCCCAGGAGCAACCGCATAAGGGGTGGTTCAGTTGGCAGTTAAATACCTGAAATTACCAGATATCTCCACCAATTTAACATTTCCTGAAAGCTTAGACAGCAATCTAACCAAACTGACATCAAAAGCAGCAATTCAACATGATTTGTCAAGTTTACACCCCAATAAATAGGGGAACTATTTTGTGTGTAAGTATATCCGTATCGTGTTCTACCATGCAAGGGAAGTAATTGTGTCCTGATTCCTATCAGGCCCTTATTTTGCTTTTAAATCAAAAGAAAAGCCTATAAGTCTGCAATAGCATCTTTACAGAGACAGTCCTGGCAGTATGAGATCAATGGAATCAAGTTCCATAATCTGACAGTCATTTAAAAACATATACCCCATTCATCGGCTTGCGCCGCTTTTCGCGACCATTTTTTGACGTCAAAAATATGTTGTTTTTCTGCAATATCTCCCTTGGTAATGGGAATATTCAAACAAACTAAAGTGTTTTGCAACCTCTGAGATGTATTCTATCTGTCTACAGCAAATTTAGTAGGTCAGATTCCACAAAAGCATGTAGACAGAGCAATGACCTTAAATTTTGACAATTTTCGGGCACCGCTTTAGCCGAGCGGCTGGAATCAATTTTGAAAAGTTGAAGAAAAACGCTTACCAAGTGGCTTGGAACTTCAAATTTGGCTTCCCTCCTGTCCATCTGGCAAATTTCAGGACTCTTATAGCTCTTAAACATCCAAAATCTGAAAAATAAAGACATCAGGTACCCAAATTATATGCCATGCATAGCATGCTGGACCAAGACCACAATTAATTTTACTATATAGTTTAATCATTTGTTTTGCCTCCTACCTTCTTTACTGACATTGCTGGCTTTGTTCTGAAGCTTTTCTCCAAGTCTACACTGTATGCCAGTACTTTTAATCAAGATTAAAATATGGGTTGACCGGCTCGTTTGGGAGGTATCTGCCAATATCTATACATACCGGTGTCTTCGACAATTATCCGCCTGCCCAGGAGCAACCGCATAAGGGGTGGTTCAGTTGGCAGTTAAATACCTGAAATTACCAGATATCTCCACCAATTTAACATTTCCTGAAAGCTTAGACAGCAATCTAACCAAACTGACATCAAAAGCAGCAATTCAACATGATTTGTCAAGTTTACACCCCAATAAATAGGGGAACTATTTTGTGTGTAAGTATATCCGTATCGTGTTCTACCATGCAAGGGAAGTAATTGTGTCCTGATTCCTATCAGGCCCTTATTTTGCTTTTAAATCAAAAGAAAAGCCTATAAGTCTGCAATAGCATCTTTACAGAGACAGTCCTGGCAGTATGAGATCAATGGAATCAAGTTCCATAATCTGACAGTCATTTAAAAACATATACCCCATTCATCGGCTTGCGCCGCTTTTCGCGACCATTTTTTGACGTCAAAAATATGTTGTTTTTCTGCAATATCTCCCTTGGTAATGGGAATATTCAAACAAACTAAAGTGTTTTGCAACCTCTGAGATGTATTCTATCTGTCTACAGCAAATTTAGTAGGTCAGATTCCACAAAAGCATGTAGACAGAGCAATGACCTTAAATTTTGACAATTTTCGGGCACCGCTTTAGCCGAGCGGCTGGAATCAATTTTGAAAAGTTGAAGAAAAACGCTTACCAAGTGGCTTGGAACTTCAAATTTGGCTTCCCTCCTGTCCATCTGGCAAATTTCAGGACTCTTATAGCTCTTAAACATCCAAAATCTGAAAAATAAAGACATCAGGTACCCAAATTATATGCCATGCATAGCATGCTGGACCAAGACCACAATTAATTTTACTATATAGTTTAATCATTTGTTTTGCCTCCTACCTTCTTTACTGACATTGCTGGCTTTGTTCTGAAGCTTTTCTCCAAGTCTACACTGTATGCCAGTACTTTTAATCAAGATTAAAATATGGGTTGACCGGCTCGTTTGGGAGGTATCTGCCAATATCTATACATACCGGTGTCTTCGACAATTATCCGCCTGCCCAGGAGCAACCGCATAAGGGGTGGTTCAGTTGGCAGTTAAATACCTGAAATTACCAGATATCTCCACCAATTTAACATTTCCTGAAAGCTTAGACAGCAATCTAACCAAACTGACATCAAAAGCAGCAATTCAACATGATTTGTCAAGTTTACACCCCAATAAATAGGGGAACTATTTTGTGTGTAAGTATATCCGTATCGTGTTCTACCATGCAAGGGAAGTAATTGTGTCCTGATTCCTATCAGGCCCTTATTTTGCTTTTAAATCAAAAGAAAAGCCTATAAGTCTGCAATAGCATCTTTACAGAGACAGTCCTGGCAGTATGAGATCAATGGAATCAAGTTCCATAATCTGACAGTCATTTAAAAACATATACCCCATTCATCGGCTTGCGCCGCTTTTCGCGACCATTTTTTGACGTCAAAAATATGTTGTTTTTCTGCAATATCTCCCTTGGTAATGGGAATATTCAAACAAACTAAAGTGTTTTGCAACCTCTGAGATGTATTCTATCTGTCTACAGCAAATTTAGTAGGTCAGATTCCACAAAAGCATGTAGACAGAGCAATGACCTTAAATTTTGACAATTTTCGGGCACCGCTTTAGCCGAGCGGCTGGAATCAATTTTGAAAAGTTGAAGAAAAACGCTTACCAAGTGGCTTGGAACTTCAAATTTGGCTTCCCTCCTGTCCATCTGGCAAATTTCAGGACTCTTATAGCTCTTAAACATCCAAAATCTGAAAAATAAAGACATCAGGTACCCAAATTATATGCCATGCATAGCAGGACCAAGACCACAATTAATTTTACTATATAGTTTAATCATTTGTTTTGCCTCCTACCTTCTTTACTGACATTGCTGGCTTTGTTCTGAAGCTTTTCTCCAAGTCTACACTGTATGCCAGTACTTTTAATCAAGATTAAAATATGGGTTGACCGGCTCGTTTGGGAGGTATCTGCCAATATCTATACATACCGGTGTCTTCGACAATTATCCGCCTGCCCAGGAGCAACCGCATAAGGGGTGGTTCAGTTGGCAGTTAAATACCTGAAATTACCAGATATCTCCACCAATTTAACATTTCCTGAAAGCTTAGACAGCAATCTAACCAAACTGACATCAAAAGCAGCAATTCAACATGATTTGTCAAGTTTACACCCCAATAAATAGGGGAACTATTTTGTGTGTAAGTATATCCGTATCGTGTTCTACCATGCAAGGGAAGTAATTGTGTCCTGATTCCTATCAGGCCCTTATTTTGCTTTTAAATCAAAAGAAAAGCCTATAAGTCTGCAATAGCATCTTTACAGAGACAGTCCTGGCAGTATGAGATCAATGGAATCAAGTTCCATAATCTGACAGTCATTTAAAAACATATACCCCATTCATCGGCTTGCGCCGCTTTTCGCGACCATTTTTTGACGTCAAAAATATGTTGTTTTTCTGCAATATCTCCCTTGGTAATGGGAATATTCAAACAAACTAAAGTGTTTTGCAACCTCTGAGATGTATTCTATCTGTCTACAGCAAATTTAGTAGGTCAGATTCCACAAAAGCATGTAGACAGAGCAATGACCTTAAATTTTGACAATTTTCGGGCACCGCTTTAGCCGAGCGGCTGGAATCAATTTTGAAAAGTTGAAGAAAAACGCTTACCAAGTGGCTTGGAACTTCAAATTTGGCTTCCCTCCTGTCCATCTGGCAAATTTCAGGACTCTTATAGCTCTTAAACATCCAAAATCTGAAAAATAAAGACATCAGGTACCCAAATTATATGCCATGCATAGCAGGACCAAGACCACAATTAATTTTACTATATAGTTTAATCATTTGTTTTGCCTCCTACCTTCTTTACTGACATTGCTGGCTTTGTTCTGAAGCTTTTCTCCAAGTCTACACTGTATGCCAGTACTTTTAATCAAGATTAAAATATGGGTTGACCGGCTCGTTTGGGAGGTATCTGCCAATATCTATACATACCGGTGTCTTCGACAATTATCCGCCTGCCCAGGAGCAACCGCATAAGGGGTGGTTCAGTTGGCAGTTAAATACCTGAAATTACCAGATATCTCCACCAATTTAACATTTCCTGAAAGCTTAGACAGCAATCTAACCAAACTGACATCAAAAGCAGCAATTCAACATGATTTGTCAAGTTTACACCCCAATAAATAGGGGAACTATTTTGTGTGTAAGTATATCCGTATCGTGTTCTACCATGCAAGGGAAGTAATTGTGTCCTGATTCCTATCAGGCCCTTATTTTGCTTTTAAATCAAAAGAAAAGCCTATAAGTCTGCAATAGCATCTTTACAGAGACAGTCCTGGCAGTATGAGATCAATGGAATCAAGTTCCATAATCTGACAGTCATTTAAAAACATATACCCCATTCATCGGCTTGCGCCGCTTTTCGCGACCATTTTTTGACGTCAAAAATATGTTGTTTTTCTGCAATATCTCCCTTGGTAATGGGAATATTCAAACAAACTAAAGTGTTTTGCAACCTCTGAGATGTATTCTATCTGTCTACAGCAAATTTAGTAGGTCAGATTCCACAAAAGCATGTAGACAGAGCAATGACCTTAAATTTTGACAATTTTCGGGCACCGCTTTAGCCGAGCGGCTGGAATCAATTTTGAAAAGTTGAAGAAAAACGCTTACCAAGTGGCTTGGAACTTCAAATTTGGCTTCCCTCCTGTCCATCTGGCAAATTTCAGGACTCTTATAGCTCTTAAACATCCAAAATCTGAAAAATAAAGACATCAGGTACCCAAATTATATGCCATGCATAGCAGGACCAAGACCACAATTAATTTTACTATATAGTTTAATCATTTGTTTTGCCTCCTACCTTCTTTACTGACATTGCTGGCTTTGTTCTGAAGCTTTTCTCCAAGTCTACACTGTATGCCAGTACTTTTAATCAAGATTAAAATATGGGTTGACCGGCTCGTTTGGGAGGTATCTGCCAATATCTATACATACCGGTGTCTTCGACAATTATCCGCCTGCCCAGGAGCAACCGCATAAGGGGTGGTTCAGTTGGCAGTTAAATACCTGAAATTACCAGATATCTCCACCAATTTAACATTTCCTGAAAGCTTAGACAGCAATCTAACCAAACTGACATCAAAAGCAGCAATTCAACATGATTTGTCAAGTTTACACCCCAATAAATAGGGGAACTATTTTGTGTGTAAGTATATCCGTATCGTGTTCTACCATGCAAGGGAAGTAATTGTGTCCTGATTCCTATCAGGCCCTTATTTTGCTTTTAAATCAAAAGAAAAGCCTATAAGTCTGCAATAGCATCTTTACAGAGACAGTCCTGGCAGTATGAGATCAATGGAATCAAGTTCCATAATCTGACAGTCATTTAAAAACATATACCCCATTCATCGGCTTGCGCCGCTTTTCGCGACCATTTTTTGACGTCAAAAATATGTTGTTTTTCTGCAATATCTCCCTTGGTAATGGGAATATTCAAACAAACTAAAGTGTTTTGCAACCTCTGAGATGTATTCTATCTGTCTACAGCAAATTTAGTAGGTCAGATTCCACAAAAGCATGTAGACAGAGCAATGACCTTAAATTTTGACAATTTTCGGGCACCGCTTTAGCCGAGCGGCTGGAATCAATTTTGAAAAGTTGAAGAAAAACGCTTACCAAGTGGCTTGGAACTTCAAATTTGGCTTCCCTCCTGTCCATCTGGCAAATTTCAGGACTCTTATAGCTCTTAAACATCCAAAATCTGAAAAATAAAGACATCAGGTACCCAAATTATATGCCATGCATAGCAGGACCAAGACCACAATTAATTTTACTATATAGTTTAATCATTTGTTTTGCCTCCTACCTTCTTTACTGACATTGCTGGCTTTGTTCTGAAGCTTTTCTCCAAGTCTACACTGTATGCCAGTACTTTTAATCAAGATTAAAATATGGGTTGACCGGCTCGTTTGGGAGGTATCTGCCAATATCTATACATACCGGTGTCTTCGACAATTATCCGCCTGCCCAGGAGCAACCGCATAAGGGGTGGTTCAGTTGGCAGTTAAATACCTGAAATTACCAGATATCTCCACCAATTTAACATTTCCTGAAAGCTTAGACAGCAATCTAACCAAACTGACATCAAAAGCAGCAATTCAACATGATTTGTCAAGTTTACACCCCAATAAATAGGGGAACTATTTTGTGTGTAAGTATATCCGTATCGTGTTCTACCATGCAAGGGAAGTAATTGTGTCCTGATTCCTATCAGGCCCTTATTTTGCTTTTAAATCAAAAGAAAAGCCTATAAGTCTGCAATAGCATCTTTACAGAGACAGTCCTGGCAGTATGAGATCAATGGAATCAAGTTCCATAATCTGACAGTCATTTAAAAACATATACCCCATTCATCGGCTTGCGCCGCTTTTCGCGACCATTTTTTGACGTCAAAAATATGTTGTTTTTCTGCAATATCTCCCTTGGTAATGGGAATATTCAAACAAACTAAAGTGTTTTGCAACCTCTGAGATGTATTCTATCTGTCTACAGCAAATTTAGTAGGTCAGATTCCACAAAAGCATGTAGACAGAGCAATGACCTTAAATTTTGACAATTTTCGGGCACCGCTTTAGCCGAGCGGCTGGAATCAATTTTGAAAAGTTGAAGAAAAACGCTTACCAAGTGGCTTGGAACTTCAAATTTGGCTTCCCTCCTGTCCATCTGGCAAATTTCAGGACTCTTATAGCTCTTAAACATCCAAAATCTGAAAAATAAAGACATCAGGTACCCAAATTATATGCCATGCATAGCAGGACCAAGACCACAATTAATTTTACTATATAGTTTAATCATTTGTTTTGCCTCCTACCTTCTTTACTGACATTGCTGGCTTTGTTCTGAAGCTTTTCTCCAAGTCTACACTGTATGCCAGTACTTTTAATCAAGATTAAAATATGGGTTGACCGGCTCGTTTGGGAGGTATCTGCCAATATCTATACATACCGGTGTCTTCGACAATTATCCGCCTGCCCAGGAGCAACCGCATAAGGGGTGGTTCAGTTGGCAGTTAAATACCTGAAATTACCAGATATCTCCACCAATTTAACATTTCCTGAAAGCTTAGACAGCAATCTAACCAAACTGACATCAAAAGCAGCAATTCAACATGATTTGTCAAGTTTACACCCCAATAAATAGGGGAACTATTTTGTGTGTAAGTATATCCGTATCGTGTTCTACCATGCAAGGGAAGTAATTGTGTCCTGATTCCTATCAGGCCCTTATTTTGCTTTTAAATCAAAAGAAAAGCCTATAAGTCTGCAATAGCATCTTTACAGAGACAGTCCTGGCAGTATGAGATCAATGGAATCAAGTTCCATAATCTGACAGTCATTTAAAAACATATACCCCATTCATCGGCTTGCGCCGCTTTTCGCGACCATTTTTTGACGTCAAAAATATGTTGTTTTTCTGCAATATCTCCCTTGGTAATGGGAATATTCAAACAAACTAAAGTGTTTTGCAACCTCTGAGATGTATTCTATCTGTCTACAGCAAATTTAGTAGGTCAGATTCCACAAAAGCATGTAGACAGAGCAATGACCTTAAATTTTGACAATTTTCGGGCACCGCTTTAGCCGAGCGGCTGGAATCAATTTTGAAAAGTTGAAGAAAAACGCTTACCAAGTGGCTTGGAACTTCAAATTTGGCTTCCCTCCTGTCCATCTGGCAAATTTCAGGACTCTTATAGCTCTTAAACATCCAAAATCTGAAAAATAAAGACATCAGGTACCCAAATTATATGCCATGCATAGCAGGACCAAGACCACAATTAATTTTACTATATAGTTTAATCATTTGTTTTGCCTCCTACCTTCTTTACTGACATTGCTGGCTTTGTTCTGAAGCTTTTCTCCAAGTCTACACTGTATGCCAGTACTTTTAATCAAGATTAAAATATGGGTTGACCGGCTCGTTTGGGAGGTATCTGCCAATATCTATACATACCGGTGTCTTCGACAATTATCCGCCTGCCCAGGAGCAACCGCATAAGGGGTGGTTCAGTTGGCAGTTAAATACCTGAAATTACCAGATATCTCCACCAATTTAACATTTCCTGAAAGCTTAGACAGCAATCTAACCAAACTGACATCAAAAGCAGCAATTCAACATGATTTGTCAAGTTTACACCCCAATAAATAGGGGAACTATTTTGTGTGTAAGTATATCCGTATCGTGTTCTACCATGCAAGGGAAGTAATTGTGTCCTGATTCCTATCAGGCCCTTATTTTGCTTTTAAATCAAAAGAAAAGCCTATAAGTCTGCAATAGCATCTTTACAGAGACAGTCCTGGCAGTATGAGATCAATGGAATCAAGTTCCATAATCTGACAGTCATTTAAAAACATATACCCCATTCATCGGCTTGCGCCGCTTTTCGCGACCATTTTTTGACGTCAAAAATATGTTGTTTTTCTGCAATATCTCCCTTGGTAATGGGAATATTCAAACAAACTAAAGTGTTTTGCAACCTCTGAGATGTATTCTATCTGTCTACAGCAAATTTAGTAGGTCAGATTCCACAAAAGCATGTAGACAGAGCAATGACCTTAAATTTTGACAATTTTCGGGCACCGCTTTAGCCGAGCGGCTGGAATCAATTTTGAAAAGTTGAAGAAAAACGCTTACCAAGTGGCTTGGAACTTCAAATTTGGCTTCCCTCCTGTCCATCTGGCAAATTTCAGGACTCTTATAGCTCTTAAACATCCAAAATCTGAAAAATAAAGACATCAGGTACCCAAATTATATGCCATGCATAGCAGGACCAAGACCACAATTAATTTTACTATATAGTTTAATCATTTGTTTTGCCTCCTACCTTCTTTACTGACATTGCTGGCTTTGTTCTGAAGCTTTTCTCCAAGTCTACACTGTATGCCAGTACTTTTAATCAAGATTAAAATATGGGTTGACCGGCTCGTTTGGGAGGTATCTGCCAATATCTATACATACCGGTGTCTTCGACAATTATCCGCCTGCCCAGGAGCAACCGCATAAGGGGTGGTTCAGTTGGCAGTTAAATACCTGAAATTACCAGATATCTCCACCAATTTAACATTTCCTGAAAGCTTAGACAGCAATCTAACCAAACTGACATCAAAAGCAGCAATTCAACATGATTTGTCAAGTTTACACCCCAATAAATAGGGGAACTATTTTGTGTGTAAGTATATCCGTATCGTGTTCTACCATGCAAGGGAAGTAATTGTGTCCTGATTCCTATCAGGCCCTTATTTTGCTTTTAAATCAAAAGAAAAGCCTATAAGTCTGCAATAGCATCTTTACAGAGACAGTCCTGGCAGTATGAGATCAATGGAATCAAGTTCCATAATCTGACAGTCATTTAAAAACATATACCCCATTCATCGGCTTGCGCCGCTTTTCGCGACCATTTTTTGACGTCAAAAATATGTTGTTTTTCTGCAATATCTCCCTTGGTAATGGGAATATTCAAACAAACTAAAGTGTTTTGCAACCTCTGAGATGTATTCTATCTGTCTACAGCAAATTTAGTAGGTCAGATTCCACAAAAGCATGTAGACAGAGCAATGACCTTAAATTTTGACAATTTTCGGGCACCGCTTTAGCCGAGCGGCTGGAATCAATTTTGAAAAGTTGAAGAAAAACGCTTACCAAGTGGCTTGGAACTTCAAATTTGGCTTCCCTCCTGTCCATCTGGCAAATTTCAGGACTCTTATAGCTCTTAAACATCCAAAATCTGAAAAATAAAGACATCAGGTACCCAAATTATATGCCATGCATAGCAGGACCAAGACCACAATTAATTTTACTATATAGTTTAATCATTTGTTTTGCCTCCTACCTTCTTTACTGACATTGCTGGCTTTGTTCTGAAGCTTTTCTCCAAGTCTACACTGTATGCCAGTACTTTTAATCAAGATTAAAATATGGGTTGACCGGCTCGTTTGGGAGGTATCTGCCAATATCTATACATACCGGTGTCTTCGACAATTATCCGCCTGCCCAGGAGCAACCGCATAAGGGGTGGTTCAGTTGGCAGTTAAATACCTGAAATTACCAGATATCTCCACCAATTTAACATTTCCTGAAAGCTTAGACAGCAATCTAACCAAACTGACATCAAAAGCAGCAATTCAACATGATTTGTCAAGTTTACACCCCAATAAATAGGGGAACTATTTTGTGTGTAAGTATATCCGTATCGTGTTCTACCATGCAAGGGAAGTAATTGTGTCCTGATTCCTATCAGGCCCTTATTTTGCTTTTAAATCAAAAGAAAAGCCTATAAGTCTGCAATAGCATCTTTACAGAGACAGTCCTGGCAGTATGAGATCAATGGAATCAAGTTCCATAATCTGACAGTCATTTAAAAACATATACCCCATTCATCGGCTTGCGCCGCTTTTCGCGACCATTTTTTGACGTCAAAAATATGTTGTTTTTCTGCAATATCTCCCTTGGTAATGGGAATATTCAAACAAACTAAAGTGTTTTGCAACCTCTGAGATGTATTCTATCTGTCTACAGCAAATTTAGTAGGTCAGATTCCACAAAAGCATGTAGACAGAGCAATGACCTTAAATTTTGACAATTTTCGGGCACCGCTTTAGCCGAGCGGCTGGAATCAATTTTGAAAAGTTGAAGAAAAACGCTTACCAAGTGGCTTGGAACTTCAAATTTGGCTTCCCTCCTGTCCATCTGGCAAATTTCAGGACTCTTATAGCTCTTAAACATCCAAAATCTGAAAAATAAAGACATCAGGTACCCAAATTATATGCCATGCATAGCAGGACCAAGACCACAATTAATTTTACTATATAGTTTAATCATTTGTTTTGCCTCCTACCTTCTTTACTGACATTGCTGGCTTTGTTCTGAAGCTTTTCTCCAAGTCTACACTGTATGCCAGTACTTTTAATCAAGATTAAAATATGGGTTGACCGGCTCGTTTGGGAGGTATCTGCCAATATCTATACATACCGGTGTCTTCGACAATTATCCGCCTGCCCAGGAGCAACCGCATAAGGGGTGGTTCAGTTGGCAGTTAAATACCTGAAATTACCAGATATCTCCACCAATTTAACATTTCCTGAAAGCTTAGACAGCAATCTAACCAAACTGACATCAAAAGCAGCAATTCAACATGATTTGTCAAGTTTACACCCCAATAAATAGGGGAACTATTTTGTGTGTAAGTATATCCGTATCGTGTTCTACCATGCAAGGGAAGTAATTGTGTCCTGATTCCTATCAGGCCCTTATTTTGCTTTTAAATCAAAAGAAAAGCCTATAAGTCTGCAATAGCATCTTTACAGAGACAGTCCTGGCAGTATGAGATCAATGGAATCAAGTTCCATAATCTGACAGTCATTTAAAAACATATACCCCATTCATCGGCTTGCGCCGCTTTTCGCGACCATTTTTTGACGTCAAAAATATGTTGTTTTTCTGCAATATCTCCCTTGGTAATGGGAATATTCAAACAAACTAAAGTGTTTTGCAACCTCTGAGATGTATTCTATCTGTCTACAGCAAATTTAGTAGGTCAGATTCCACAAAAGCATGTAGACAGAGCAATGACCTTAAATTTTGACAATTTTCGGGCACCGCTTTAGCCGAGCGGCTGGAATCAATTTTGAAAAGTTGAAGAAAAACGCTTACCAAGTGGCTTGGAACTTCAAATTTGGCTTCCCTCCTGTCCATCTGGCAAATTTCAGGACTCTTATAGCTCTTAAACATCCAAAATCTGAAAAATAAAGACATCAGGTACCCAAATTATATGCCATGCATAGCAGGACCAAGACCACAATTAATTTTACTATATAGTTTAATCATTTGTTTTGCCTCCTACCTTCTTTACTGACATTGCTGGCTTTGTTCTGAAGCTTTTCTCCAAGTCTACACTGTATGCCAGTACTTTTAATCAAGATTAAAATATGGGTTGACCGGCTCGTTTGGGAGGTATCTGCCAATATCTATACATACCGGTGTCTTCGACAATTATCCGCCTGCCCAGGAGCAACCGCATAAGGGGTGGTTCAGTTGGCAGTTAAATACCTGAAATTACCAGATATCTCCACCAATTTAACATTTCCTGAAAGCTTAGACAGCAATCTAACCAAACTGACATCAAAAGCAGCAATTCAACATGATTTGTCAAGTTTACACCCCAATAAATAGGGGAACTATTTTGTGTGTAAGTATATCCGTATCGTGTTCTACCATGCAAGGGAAGTAATTGTGTCCTGATTCCTATCAGGCCCTTATTTTGCTTTTAAATCAAAAGAAAAGCCTATAAGTCTGCAATAGCATCTTTACAGAGACAGTCCTGGCAGTATGAGATCAATGGAATCAAGTTCCATAATCTGACAGTCATTTAAAAACATATACCCCATTCATCGGCTTGCGCCGCTTTTCGCGACCATTTTTTGACGTCAAAAATATGTTGTTTTTCTGCAATATCTCCCTTGGTAATGGGAATATTCAAACAAACTAAAGTGTTTTGCAACCTCTGAGATGTATTCTATCTGTCTACAGCAAATTTAGTAGGTCAGATTCCACAAAAGCATGTAGACAGAGCAATGACCTTAAATTTTGACAATTTTCGGGCACCGCTTTAGCCGAGCGGCTGGAATCAATTTTGAAAAGTTGAAGAAAAACGCTTACCAAGTGGCTTGGAACTTCAAATTTGGCTTCCCTCCTGTCCATCTGGCAAATTTCAGGACTCTTATAGCTCTTAAACATCCAAAATCTGAAAAATAAAGACATCAGGTACCCAAATTATATGCCATGCATAGCAGGACCAAGACCACAATTAATTTTACTATATAGTTTAATCATTTGTTTTGCCTCCTACCTTCTTTACTGACATTGCTGGCTTTGTTCTGAAGCTTTTCTCCAAGTCTACACTGTATGCCAGTACTTTTAATCAAGATTAAAATATGGGTTGACCGGCTCGTTTGGGAGGTATCTGCCAATATCTATACATACCGGTGTCTTCGACAATTATCCGCCTGCCCAGGAGCAACCGCATAAGGGGTGGTTCAGTTGGCAGTTAAATACCTGAAATTACCAGATATCTCCACCAATTTAACATTTCCTGAAAGCTTAGACAGCAATCTAACCAAACTGACATCAAAAGCAGCAATTCAACATGATTTGTCAAGTTTACACCCCAATAAATAGGGGAACTATTTTGTGTGTAAGTATATCCGTATCGTGTTCTACCATGCAAGGGAAGTAATTGTGTCCTGATTCCTATCAGGCCCTTATTTTGCTTTTAAATCAAAAGAAAAGCCTATAAGTCTGCAATAGCATCTTTACAGAGACAGTCCTGGCAGTATGAGATCAATGGAATCAAGTTCCATAATCTGACAGTCATTTAAAAACATATACCCCATTCATCGGCTTGCGCCGCTTTTCGCGACCATTTTTTGACGTCAAAAATATGTTGTTTTTCTGCAATATCTCCCTTGGTAATGGGAATATTCAAACAAACTAAAGTGTTTTGCAACCTCTGAGATGTATTCTATCTGTCTACAGCAAATTTAGTAGGTCAGATTCCACAAAAGCATGTAGACAGAGCAATGACCTTAAATTTTGACAATTTTCGGGCACCGCTTTAGCCGAGCGGCTGGAATCAATTTTGAAAAGTTGAAGAAAAACGCTTACCAAGTGGCTTGGAACTTCAAATTTGGCTTCCCTCCTGTCCATCTGGCAAATTTCAGGACTCTTATAGCTCTTAAACATCCAAAATCTGAAAAATAAAGACATCAGGTACCCAAATTATATGCCATGCATAGCAGGACCAAGACCACAATTAATTTTACTATATAGTTTAATCATTTGTTTTGCCTCCTACCTTCTTTACTGACATTGCTGGCTTTGTTCTGAAGCTTTTCTCCAAGTCTACACTGTATGCCAGTACTTTTAATCAAGATTAAAATATGGGTTGACCGGCTCGTTTGGGAGGTATCTGCCAATATCTATACATACCGGTGTCTTCGACAATTATCCGCCTGCCCAGGAGCAACCGCATAAGGGGTGGTTCAGTTGGCAGTTAAATACCTGAAATTACCAGATATCTCCACCAATTTAACATTTCCTGAAAGCTTAGACAGCAATCTAACCAAACTGACATCAAAAGCAGCAATTCAACATGATTTGTCAAGTTTACACCCCAATAAATAGGGGAACTATTTTGTGTGTAAGTATATCCGTATCGTGTTCTACCATGCAAGGGAAGTAATTGTGTCCTGATTCCATTTGTGCATTAAAACTGATAAAAGAAGGCCGACTATTATTTCAAGAAGCGTGTCACCGTTCTAGACGCATGCCATGAGGTTCATCCTTTGCATTATTTTGTTGCATTGCATATTTGAACTTCAATGTTAACTTTTAAGATGTGCAGCACGAGTAAACGATAGACCCAAAAATGAAAGCAATATATAATATGAATATGGCAAACATATGTTTAACTTCCGAAAAATGCATAATTGTACGGCGAATTGTACTGCGTTGTGCAGATAAAAGCCGACAAGTTGGCTAAATTAAAATACGAGAAAAAATGCATGTCAAGACGAAAAAGATCTACGAAAATATCAGAGTTTGGATAAAAGAAAACCGACTGTCTGTTGTTGTTTTACGAAGCGTGTCACCATTCTAGTCATACATGATATTCTTAAAAAGGTACAAGTAGGCAAAGATCAGGAAAAGGCGCAATCAGAAAAAGATTCCCACTCCAAAAACCGAGGTGGGAAAAAACCAAACTAACAATCAGGTACTTATACCATGAAACATATCGTAAGCCGAATGAGCAGCTATTTTCCCAACGAAATCTCATATTTGAATTATTAAATTCCATTACGTTTCGAACTTAAATTCTTATCTGGAATAAAATTATAAAATGTGCACAACAAACAAACAATATAATGAAACAAAAAAGAAAGAGAAGTACGTATATATAAGAAAAATCACAAATAAATACTTACGCATGTAAAATGCGAACATCGACATGTAAGTAAATGAATGACGAAGAAAATCGAAGTTTGAAATCATAAACTATCATATTTAAGCCTACGAAAAAAATGTAGAGAACTGTACCGATTTAATTTCCATAAATATATACATGTATACTTTTAGCTATTGTTTATTTATAATCATATTGTTTATTTATAATCATCTGAGTGTGTTTTGCTGAACGTAAACGAACTTGCTTACTTTAAATCCTCGACTCGGCATTGAAAATCATTTTAGATCGTCGTCGAACTTAGCAGTAAGGAAATAAAATATAAACCAAAACTGAAATAAGTGAATAACAGCTTTAAAAAAGCAGGCCAATTATTGAAAAAAGCATTGGTGAGAAAAGAACGTTGCAATATAAGTGAAATATGCGCTAATTTATTGCGCTCCGGAAAATAAATAAATTAAATTAAATGCTCTAAAAGCCGGCAATGTCATTATGTGAATGTAAACGGAGGTCATGTTAATCGCCCCGCCCTGTATATGACTCAGGATTATTGATTGGGTAACGTTTTTTCGATCGCTATATCATTGGTTGTCCGATTTAACGGCCCTACCTCTAAAGCGTGATTATTGGTTATTGATAAATCGTTTCCCTTATTGATTGGTAAACGTTTTAAACGATCGATTTGTCATTGGCTGAACAATAAAACGATTATTCCGATTAGTTTTACAATCGTTTTTAGCGAAACGCTTATAGACAGTTATCATTGGCTAAACGATAAGAGCGTTTTTAAACAGGTCAAACGCGTTTTAAATAAACCGTTATTTGGCGTTTTCGTTTGGTTTACGGCCCGTTTATGCTTGGTTTTCGTTTCGTTTGTATTTCGTTTTCGTTGACAAAAAATACGCCGCTGTAACTGTATACTGAGCACAGGATGCGAAGGTACACTGTCCCCATGATAAACACGAGTGTCGCTTTTTTGCATCGGTTTAGACTTCTGGGCAGATTACTTTCCAAAAATCGGACCGATTTGCTTATTTTTTCACCATTTGTACGGTGGATCTCCGGTATGTAAACGTTAACTAGAAGGTAGCGATCCAACCAAGATGATGTACCTTTGAAAATTGATACATGCTTAATGGGCAGTGCAGTGTCAGAAAGACCGAAGCGTAGAAAGACCACTGTTTGTAAAGAGTTTGAGAGAATTTATTTACAGCTAGTTGCACTGACTCGTTCTGCAGATTTCAGGGAGATCAGAGGTGGTAGCCAGCACACACTCTTCTTGAGTAGACGGGAAAGTAAAGAAAAGCACGAGGAGGGAGTTGTCTTTGTCTGTCGGAAAGCTGTCAGGAGTGACCAAAGAAATCTTGACATTGAGTCACAAGGTGAACCAAGTTCTCTGCAGACAAACTTCACCAGAAAATATAATTTGAGCCTGTGCGTGAGAAAACCAACAATTTGCATGGGCGAAAACAAAGACGCAGATCAGCTTCGCGGTAACCGCGAAGCTGATCAGCGTCTTTGTTTTCGCTACACGGATAGTACACGGATAGTACATTTTCTCCTCTACTTATACCCAAACTTTCAAGATTCTGGGTTTCTTCTGTGACTGTACAGGCTGGTTTGTGTTGGACCTGGTCGGAAACCCAAATTGTTGGTTTTCTCATGCACAAGCTCATTTAAGATTCTGATAAGAGTCAGAAATAATCCTCAACGAGTTGCATCTAACTTGGTGCAACCGATCACATTAATACGGACCTTAAAACACTGGACAGTTTTTTTTTTTTTTTTTTTTTTTTTTTCAAAAGGGCGCCGAAAAGTTAGCAGCATGGCAGAATGAATTTTGTAAAGTTAGCAGCATGGCAGCATGGCAGAATGAATTCGGTAAAGTTAGCAGCTTGGCAACATGGCAGGACGAAATTAGTAAGTAAGCAGCATGGCAGTATGGCCGAATGAAATATCATTTAACCAGTGTGGTCGTACAAAAGACAAAAACGTACCATTAAAATAACTAAAATGCTCACAAATTAAAAAAAATATATCTAATTAGCAAAATTCGTCCTCTTCGCAGGATGAATATCCGGAAAGATGGGATATCTGGAGAATCTTTCAATGTAGGAAAACGGTTTATATCTCTAAATACATGCGCTGGTAGGGCTAACTGTCGAGTAGTATAGCAGTATGGATATTAAAAGTCTTGGCGGAACGGTATCGGCAAAAGGCAAATTTCGTCCTGCTAGCAGCATGAAAATGACCAGCAGCATGGGATTTCTGGAGAACCGTCCAATGTAGGAAAACGGTTTATATCTCTAAATACATGCGCTGGTAGGGCTAACTGTCGAGTAGTATAGCAGTATGGATTTTCAAAGTCTTGGCGGAACGGTGTCGGCAAAAGGCAAATTTCATCCTGCTAGCAGCACGAAAATGACCAGCAGCATGGGATTTCTGGAGAACCGTTCAATGTAGGAAAACGCTTTATATCTCTAAATGCATGCGCTGGTAGGGCTAAATGTCGAGTAGTATAGCAGTATGGATTTTCATCGTCTTGGCGGAATGGTATCGGCAAAAGTCAAATTTCGTCCTGCTAGCAGCATGAAAATGACCAGCAGCATGGGATTTCTGGAGAAACGTCCAATGTAGGAAAACGGTTTATATCTCTAAATACATGCGCTGGTAGGGCTAACTGTCGAGTAGTATAGCAGTATGGATTTTCAAAGTCTTGGCGGAACGGTGTCGGCAAAAGGCAAATTTCATCCTGCTAGCAGCACGAAAATGACCAGCAGCATGGGATTTCTGGAGAACCGTCCAATGTAGGAAAACGCTTTATATCTCTAAATGCATGCGCTGGTAGGGCTAACTGTCGAGTAGTATAGCAGTATGGATTTTCAAAGTCTTGGCGGAACGGTGTCGGCAAAAGGCAAATTTCATCCTGCTAGCAGCACGAAAATGACCAGCAGCATGGGATTTCTGGAGAACCGTTCAATGTAGGAAAACCCTTTATATCTCTAAATGCATGCGCTGGTAGGGCTAACTGTCGAGTAGTATAGCAGTATGGATTTTCATCGTCTTGGCGGAACGGTATCGGCAAAAGGCAAATTTCGTCCTGCTAGCAGCACGAAAATGACCAGCAGCATGGGATTTCTGGAGAACCGTCCAATGTAGGAAAACGGTTTATATCTCTAAATACATGCGCTGGTAGGGCTAACTGTCGAGTAGTATAGCAGTATGGATTTTCAAAGTCTTGGCGGAACGGTGTCGGTAAAAGGCAAATTTCATCCTGCTAGCAGCACGAAAATGACCAGCAGCATGGGATTTCTGGAGAACCGTTCAATGTAGGAAAACGCTTTATATCTCTAACTGCATGCGCTGGTAGGGCTAACTGTCGAGTAGTATAGCAGTATTGATTTTCAAAGTCTTGGCGGAACGGTATCGGCAAAAGGCAAATTTCGTCCTGCTAGCAGCATGAAAATGACCAGCAGCATGGGACTTCAGGAGAACCGTTCAATGTAGGAAAACGCTTTATATCTCTAAATGTATGCGCTGGTAGGGCTAACTGTCGAGTAGTATAGCAGTATGGATTTTCATCTTCTTGGCAGAACGGTATCGGCAAAAGTCAAATTTCGTCCTGCTAGCAGCATGAAAATGACCAGCAGCATGGGATTTCTGGAGAACCGTCCAATGTAGGAAAACGGTTTATATCTCTAAATACATGCGCTGGTAGGGCTAACTGTCGAGTAGTATAGCAGTATGGATTTTCAAAGTCTTGGCGGAACGGTGTCGGCAAAATGCAAATTTCGTCCTGCTAGCAGCACGAAAATGACCAGCAGCATGGGATTTCTGGAGAACCGTTCAATGTAGGAAAACGCTTTATATCTCTAAATGCATGCGCTGGTAGGGCTAACTGTCGAGTAGTATAGCAGTATGGATTTTCATCGTCTTGGCGGAACGGTATCGGCAAAAGTCAAATTTCGTCCTGCTAGCAGCATGAAAATGACCAGCAGCATGGGATTTTAGGAGAAACGTCCAATGTAGGAAAACGGTTTATATATCTAAATACATGCGCTGGTAGGGCTAACTGTCGAGTAGTATAGCAGTATGGATTTTCATCGTCTTGGCGGAACTGTGTCGGCAAAAGGCAAATTTCGTCCTGCTAGCAGCACGAAAATGACCAGCAGCATGGGAAATCTGGAGAACCGTTCAATGTAGGAAAACGCTTTATATCTCTAAATGCATGCGCTGGTAGGGCTAACTGTCGAGTAGTATAGCAGTATGGATTTTCATCGTCTTGGCGGAACGGTATCGGCAAAAGACAAATTTCGTCCTGCTAACAGCATGAAAATGACCAGCAGCGTGGGATTTCTGGAGAACCGTCCAATGTAGGAAAACGCTTTATATCTCTAAATAAATGCGCTGGTAGGGCTAACTGTCGAGTAGTATAGCAATATGGATTTTCAAAGTCTTGGCGGAACGGTGTCGGCAAAAGGCAAATTTCATCCTGCTAGCAGCACGAAAATGACCAGCAGCATGGGATTTCTGGAGAACCGTTCAATGTAGGAAAACGCTTTATATCTCTAAATGCATGCGCTGGTAGGGCTAACTGTCGAGTAGTATAGCAGTATGGATTTTCAAAGTCTTGGCGGAACGGTGTCGGCAAAAGGCAAATTTCATCCTGCTAGCAGCACGAAAATGACCAGCAGCATGGGATTTCTGGAGAACCGTTCAATGTAGGAAAACGCTTTATATCTCTAAATGCATGCGCTGGTAGGGCTAACTGTCGAGTAGTATAGCAGTATGGATTTTCATCGTCTTGGTGGAACGGTATCGGCAAAAGGCAAATTTCGTCCTGCTAGCAGCATGAAAATGACCAGCAGCATGGGATTTCTGGAGAACCGTCCAACGTAGGAAAACGGTTTATATCTCTAAATGTATGCGCTGGTAGGGCTAACTGTCGAGTAGTAGAGCAGTATGGATTTTCATCTTCTTGGCGGAACGGTATCGGCAAAAGTCAAATTTCGTCCTGCTAGCAGCATGAAAATGTCCAGCAGCATGGGATTTCTGGAGAACCGTCCAATGTAGGAAAACGGTTTATATCTCTAAATACATGCGCTGGTAGGGCTAACTGTCGAGTAGTATAGCAGTATGGATTTTCAAAGTCTTGGCGGAACGGTGTCGGCAAAATGCAAATTTCGTCCTGCTAGCAGCACGAAAATGACCAGCAGCATGGGATTTCTGGAGAACCGTTCAATGTAGGAAAACGCTTTATATCTCTAAATGCATGCGCTGGTAGGGCTAACTGTCGAGTAGTATAGCAGTATGGATTTTCATCGTCTTGGCGGAACGGTATCGGCAAAAGTCAAATTTCGTCCTGCTAGCAGCATGAAAATGACCAGCAGCATGGGATTTTAGGAGAAACGTCCAATGTAGGAAAACGGTTTATATATCTAAATACATGCGCTTGTAGGGCTAACTGTCGAGTAGTACAGCAGTATGGATTTTCATCGTCTTGGCGGAACTGTGTCGGCAAAAGGCAAATTTCGTCCTGCTAGCAGCACGAAAATGACCAGCAGCATGGGATTTCTGGAGAACCGTTCAATGTAGGAAAACGCTTTATATCTCTAAATGCATGCGCTGGTAGGGCTAACTGTCGAGTAGTATAGCAGTATGGATTTTCAAAGTCTTGGCGGAACGGTGTCGGCAAAAGGCAAGTTTCATCCTGCTGGCAGCACAAAAATGACCAGCAGCATGGGATTTCTGGAGAACCGTTCAATGTAGGAAAACGCTTTATATCTCTAAATGCATGCGTTGGTAGGGCTAACTGTTGAGTAGTATAGCAGTATGGATTTTCATCGTCTTGGCGGAACGGTATCGGCAAAAGGCAAATTTCGTCCTGCTAGCAGCATGAAAATGACCAGCAGCATGGGATTTCTGGAGAAACGTCCAATGTAGGAAAACGGTTTATATCTCTAAATGCATGCGCTGGTAGGGCTAACTGTCGAGTAGTATAGCAGTATGGATTTTCAAAGTCTTGGCGGAACGGTGTCGGCAAAAGGCAAATTTCATCCTGCTAGCAGTACGAAAATGACCAGCAGCATGGGATTTCTGGAGAACCGTTCAATGTAGGAAAACGCTTTATATCTCTAAATGCATGCGCTGGTAGGGCTAACTGTCGAGTAGTATAGCAGTATGGATTTTCATCGTCTTGGCGGAACGGTGTCGGCAAAAGGCAAATTTCATCCTCCTAGCAGCACGAAAATGACCAGCAGCATGGGATTTCTGGAGAACCGTTCAATGTAGGAAAACGCTTTATATCTCTAAATGCATGCGCTGGTAGGGCTAACTGTCGAGTAGTATAGCAGTATGGATTTTCATCGTCTTGGCGGAACGGTGTCGGCAAAAGGCAAATTTCGTCCTGCTAGCAGCATGAAAATGACCAGCAGCATGGGATTTCTGGAGAACCGTTCAATGTAGGAAAACGGTTTATATCTCTAAATGCATGCGCTGGTAGGGCTAACTGTCGAGTAGTATAGCAGTATGGATTTTCATCGTCTTTGCGGAACGGTATCGGCAAAAGGCAAATTTCGTCCTGCTAGCAGCATGAAAATGACCAGCAGCATGGGATTTCTGGAGAACCGTTCAATGTAGGAAAACGCTTTATATCTCTAAATACATGCGCTGGTTGGGCTAACTGTCGAGTAGTATAGCAGTATGGATTTTCAAAGTCTTGGCGGAACGGTGTCGGCAAAAGGCAAATTTCATCCTGCTAGCAGCACGAAAATGACCAGCAGCATGGGATTTCTGGAGAACCGTTCAATGTAGGAAAACGCTTTATATCTCTAAATACATGCACTGGTAGGGCTAACTGTCGAGTAGTATAGCAGTATGGATTCTCATAGTCTTGGCGGAACGGTATCGGCAAAAGTCAAATTTCGTCCTGCTAGCAGCATGAAAATGACCAGCAGCATGGGATTTCTGGAGAACCGTCTAATGTAGGAAAACGGTTTATATCTCGAAATACATGCGCTGGTAGGGCTAACTGTCGAGTAATATAGCAGTATGAATTTTCAAAGTCTTGGCATAACGGTGTCGGCAAAAGGCAAATTTCATCCTGCTAGCAGCACGAAAATGGCCAGTAGCATGGGATTTCTGGAGAACCGTTCAATGTAGGAAAACGGTTTATATCTCTAAATACATGCGCTGGTAGGGCTAACTGTCGAGTAGTATAGCAGTATGGATTTTCAAAGTCTTGGCGGAACGGTATCGGCAAAAGGCAAATTTCGTCCTGCTAGCAGCATGAAAATGACCAGCAGCATGGGATTTCTGGAGAACCGTCCAATGTAGGAAAACGGTTTATATCTCTAAATACATGCGCTGGTAGGGCTAACTGTCGAGTAGTATAGCAGTATGGATTTTCAAAGTCTTGGCGGAACGGTGTCGGTAAAAGGCAAATTTCATCCTGCTAGCAGCACGAAAATGACCAGCAGCATGGGATTTCTGGAGAACCGTTCAATGTAGGAAAACCCTTTATATCTCTAAATGCATGCGCTGGTAGGGCTAACTGTCGAGTAGTATAGCAGTATGGATTTTCATCGTCTTGGCGGAACGGTATCGGCAAAAGGCAAATTTCGTCCTGCTAGCAGCATGAAAATGACCAGCAGCATGGGATTTCTGGAGAACCGTCCAATGTAGGAAAACGCTTTATATCTCTAAATACATGCGCTGGTAGGGCTAACTGTCGAGTAGTATAGCAGTATGGATTTTCAAAGTCTTGGCGGAACGGTGTCGGCAAAAGGCAAATTTCATCCTGCTAGCAGCACGAAAATGATCAGCAGCATGGGATTTCTGGAGAGCCGTTCAATGTAGGAAAACGCTTTATATCTCTAAATACATGCGCTGGTAGGGCTAACTGTCGAGTAGTATAGCAGTATGGATTTTCAAAGTCTTGGCGGAACGGTATCGGCAAAAGGCGAATTTCGTCCTGCTAGCAGCATGAAAATGACCAGCAGCATGGGATTTCTGGAGAACCGTTCAATGTAGGAAAACGCTTTATATCTCTAAATGCATGCGCTGGTAGGGCTAACTGTCGAGTAGTATAGCAGTATTGATTTTCATCGTCTTGGCGGAACGGTATCGGCAAAAGGCAAATTTCGTCCTGCTAGCAGCATGAAAATGACCAGCAGCATGGGATTTCTGGAGAACCGTTCAATGTAGGAAAACGCTTTATATCTCTAAATACATGCGCTGGTAGGGCTAACTGTCGAGTAGTATAGCAGTATGGATTTTCAAAGTCGGCGGAACGGTGTCGGCAAAAGGCAAATTTCATCCTGCTAGCAGCACGAAAATGACCAGCAGCATGGGATTTCTGGAGAACTGTTCAATGTAGGAAAACGCTTTATATCTCTAAATGCATGCGCTGGTAGGACTAACTGTCGAGTAGTATAGCAGTATGGATTTTCATAGTCTTGGCGGAACGGTATCGGCAAAAGGCAAATTTCGTCCTGCTAGCAGCATGAAAATGACCAGCAGCATGGGATTTCTGGAGAACCGTCCAATGTAGGAAAACGCTTTATATCTCTAAATACATGCGCTGGTAGGGCTAACTGTCGAGTAGTATAGCAGTATGGATTTTCAAAGTCTTGGCGGAACGGTATCGGCAAAAGGCAAATTTCGTCCTGCTAGCAGCATGAAAATGACCAGCAGCATGGGATTTCTGGAGAACCGTTCAATGTAGGAAAACGCTTTATATCTCTAAATGCATGCGCTGGTAGGGCTAACTGTCGAGTAGTATAGCAGTATGGATTTTCATCGTCTTGGCGGAACGGTATCGGCAAAAGGTAAATTTCGTCCTGCTAGCAGCATGAAAATGACCAGCAGCATGGGATTTCTGGAGAACCGTTCAATGTAGGAAAACGCTTTATATCTCTAAATACATGCGCTGGTAGGGCTAACTGTCGAGTAGTATAGCAGTATGGATTTTCAAAGTCTTGGCGGAACGGTGTCGGCAAAAGGCAAATTTCATCCTGCTAGCAGCACGAAAATGACCAGCAGCATGGGATTTCTGGAGAACTGTTCAATGTAGGAAAACGCTTTATATCTCTAAATGCATGCGCTGGTAGGACTAACTGTCGAGTAGTATAGCAGTATGGATTTTCATAGTCTTGGCGGAACGGTATCGGCAAAAGTCAAATTTCGTCCAGCTAGCAGCATGAAAATGACCAGCAGCATGGGATTTCTGGAGAACCGTCCAATGTAGGAAAACGCTTTATATCTCTAAATACATGCGCTGGTAGGGCTAACTGTCGAGTAGTATAGCAGTATGGATTTTCAAAGTCTTGGCGGAACGGTATCGGCAAAAGGCAAATTTCGTCCTGCTAGCAGCATGAAAATGACCAGCAGCATGGGATTTCTGGAGAACCGTCCAATGTAGGAAAACGGTTTATATCTCTAAATACATGCGCTGGTAGGGCTAACTGTCGAGTAGTATAGCAGTATGGATTTTCAAAGTCTTGGCGGAACGGTGTCGGCAAAAGGCAAATTTCATCCTGCTAGCAGCACGAAAATGACCAGCAGCATGGGATTTCTAGAGAACCGTTCAATGTAGGAAAACGCTTTATATCTCTAAATGCATGCGCTGGTAGGACTAACTGTCGAGTAGTATAGCAGTATGGATTTTCATCGTCTTGGCGGAACGGTATCGGCAAAAGGCAAATTTCGTCCTGCTAGCAGCATGAAAATGACCAGCAGCATGGGATTTCTGGAGAACCGTTCAATGTAGGAAAACGCTTTATATCTCTAAATACATGCGCTGGTAGGGCTAACTGTCGAGTAGTATAGCAGTGTGGATTTTCAAAGTCTTGGCGGAACGGTGTCGGCAAAAGGCAAATTTCATCCTGCTAGCAGCACGAAAATGACCAGCAGCATGGGATTTCTGGAGAACCGTTCAATGTAGGAAAACGCTTTATATCTCTAAATGCATGCGCTGGTAGGGCTAACTGTCGAGTAGTATAGCAGTATGGATTTTCATCGTCTTGGCGGAACGGTATCGGCAAAAGTCAAATTTCGTCCTGCTAGCAGCATGAAAATGACCAGCAGCATGGGATTTCTGGAGAACCGTCCAATGTAGGAAAACGGTTTATATCTCTAAATACATGCGCTGGTAGGGCTAACTGTCGAGTAGTATAGCAGTATGGATTTTCAAAGTCTTGGCGGAACGGTGTCGGCAAAAGGCAAATTTCATCCTGCTAGCAGCACGAAAATGACCAGCAGCATGGGATTTCTGGAGAACCGTTCAATGTAGGAAAACGCTTTATATCTCTAAATGCATGCGCTGGTAGGGCTAACTGTCGAGTAGTATAGCAGTATGGATTTTCAAAGTCTTGGCGGAACGGTATCGGCAAAAGGCAAATTTCGTCCTGCTAGCAGCATGAAAATGACCAGCAGCATGGGATTTCTGGAGAACCGTTCAATGTAGGAAAACGCTTTATATCTCTAAATGCATGCGCTGGTAGGGCTAACTGTCGAGTAGTATAGCAGTATGGATTTTCATCGTCTTGGCGGAACGGTATCGACAAAAGGCAAATTTCGTCCTGCTAGCAGCATGAAAATGACCAGCAGCATGGGATTTCTGGAGAACCGTCCAATGTAGGAAAACGCTTTATATCTCTAAATACATGCGCTGGTAGGGCTAACTGTCGAGTAGTATAGCAGTATGGATTTTCAAAGTCTTGGCGGAACGGTGTCGGCAAAAGGCAAATTTCATCCTGCTAGCAGCACGAAAATGACCAGCAGCATGGGATTTCTGGAGAACCGTTCAATGTAGGAAAACGCTTTATATCTCTAAATGCATGCGCTGGTAGGACAAACTGTCGAGTAGTATTGCAGTATGGATTTTCATAGTCTTGGCGGAACGGTATCGGCAAAAGTCAAATTTCGTCCTGCTAGCAGCAAGAAAATGACCAGCAGCATGGGATTTCTGGAGAACCGTCCAATGTAGCAAAACGCTTTATATATCTAAATACATGCGCTGGTAGGGCTAACTGTCGAGTAGTATAGCAGTATGGATTTTCATCGTCTTGGCGGAACGGTATCGGCAAAAGGCAAATTTCGTCCTGCTAGCAGCATGAAAATGACCAGCAGCATGGGATTTCTGGAGAACCGTCCAATGTAGGAAAACGGTTTATATCTCTAAATACATGCGCTGGTAGGGCTAACTGTCGAGTAGTATAGCAGTATGGATTTTCAAAGTCTTGGCGGAACGGTGTCGGCAAAAGGCAAATTTGATCCTGCTAGCAGCACGAAAATGACCAGCAGCATGGGATTTCTGGAGAACCGTTCAATGTAGGAAAACGCTTTATATCTCTAAATGCATGCGCTGGTAGGGCTAACTGTCGAGTAGTATAGCAGTATGGATTTTCAAAGACTTGGCTGTAGTGATTTGGCAAAATATCCATGCTACTATGGTACTCGTCAGTTTATCTGTCAAATGCAAGCAGCCAGTGATATACAGTGATTTCCAAAACGTCTTCGTTCTCAAGTAATCCGAAAGCATCGAACCACACTCAATGGGATACGAACCGTTTCGCAACTCTGCTTGGTTTGGTCGGAAACCCCGTTTCACGAGTTTTGCACTTTTCGACCAAATGCAGTCAGATGCCACTTTTGGACAGCTAGACACTGTTCAAAAGATCCATGCTGCTATGGTACTCGCCAGTTTATCAGTCGAATGCGAACAGCGATATACAGCGATTTCCAAAACGTGTTGGTTCTCTAGTAATCCCATCCTGCTGAAGCGTGATATTTGCATTTTCTTGAAGCCAAAAGAAACGCTTCGAGCCCTGCTGTTCTGCCAATTTTCAGAATATCCATGCTGCTGTACCAGAGGCCACACCAAGCAATCACAACATACTCTCTGGACTAAGAACCGTTTCGCAACTCTGGTTGGTTTGGTCGGAAACCCAGTTTCACGAGTTTTTCACGTTTCGACCAAATGTGGTCCGGCGGCTACTGTCCAGGCACTGTTCAAAAGATTCATGCTGCTATGGTACTCGCCTGTGTATCTGTCCAGTGCGAACAGCCAGCGATATACAGCGATTTCCAAAACTTCTTTGTTCTTCAGTAATTCCATCCAGCTGGAGCGTGGTATTCGCATTTTCTTGTAGCCAAAAGATACGCTTCGAGCCCTGCTGTTCTGTCAAGTTTCTGAAAATCCATGCTGCTGTACTAGAGATCAAATTACAAACCGCGTCACTGGGCAGTAGAAAAGACTGCATATTGTTTTTATGCAGATCGGACTGGAACTCTGGTTGCCATTGCAACATACATATTTTAATGGGAAAAAAATCAAAAATCTCTGAAACCACAGGGTCCACAGCTTTGATACTTGGTATGTGGCAACAGCTAATGGTCCTTTACATAAATTGTGACAGCCGTGTCCCTGGGGTCAAATTTGGCCACGCCCCCGGGTTTGGTAGTCTGCATGGACTTACAATGGGAAAAACTATAAAACTATCTCGGAAAACACAAGGCCCAGAGCTTCTATATTTTGTATGTAGTAATGTTTGTTAGTCCTTATTATAAATTTTGCCAACCATGCCACTGAGGTCAAATGTGGCCACGCCCCTGGGGTTGTCTCCATAGACTTACCATAGAAAGCAATTCAAAATTCAATATCTCCAAAGGCAGTAGGTGGATCTTGATCAAATTACACAAACAGCATGACTGGGCAGTAGGAAAGGTTGCATATTGTTTCGAGGCAGATCAGACTGGAACTCTTTTCATGTATGTTTTAATGTTCAATATCTCCAAAGCCAGTATGTAGATCTTTATCAAATTACACACACTAAGCATCACTGGGCAGTAGGAAAGGTTGCATATTGTTTTCGGCAGTCTGGTTGGTCGATTATCAATGAAGTAATAGAATTAATTTAAATTCCATGACCTTACAATGTGATGATCTCTCAGGTGAGCTACAGGACCAATGGTCCTCTTGTCAAAGGCCTTCCCATAATCCATGAAAACGCAGTAAAGTTTATTCCCTGTTCTTTTTGGAATCGTGTCTTGGCAATCTTTAGAAAGAAGAAGTAGTTTAAATTCTCTCCATTTATTACATACCATTCACGAAATATAACTTTGGCATAAACCAGCTCAGTGCGAATCAATTGGCTGTCCCTGTGCATCCTTATGCTGCATGGGCATGCCTTGACAGTCTTGGAAACGCGGAGTGAGTGTCGTATGACGGTACCGTAGAGGGCGGCAGCTTGTTGGCCACAGGGCATCACTGATGAGTGATACCGTAGCAGGGTAGTGGCCTAGGGGTTACCCTAAATAGCACAAAGGACTCCTTTTCGCGAAAAGGACTTCAAATATCGAAACGGAGTCGTATTCTCCTGATCAGCTGACCCTAAAATAAGAAAAGGACTCCTTTTCACGAAAATGACTTTAATGTACTGAGAAATAAATTAATATAACTGTATAGTGAAAAACAGGGTTCCCACGGAAAGTGTAAAATAAAATTCCATGACTTTTCCATGATTATTCCATGATCGGAGTTTAATTTCCAGGACTATTTTTTCTGTTTATTTATTTGTCATATAACAATGTATAAATGGTAAGAATAGATACTTATATTGCAAAAATAACTTACTTCAAGGTATTATCTTGTTTTCTGATGAAGAAAAATAAGTTTGAATGAAGTCGCAATAGCGTATCAAGGCTAATGTGCTACGTACATATGACGTATGTGTGGCGTATGAAGCGTCAAGCGGCGTATGCGTGACGTATCTACGTCGTATGTAAGTTAGGTTCCATTCTTATCTGCAGCTCATCTGTTGTGTATCTTATTTTGAAAACATCTTTATTTCATGTATTCCACATGTTTTCATTTTGTTTGCAATCATGTTTTAAGATTATTGCGTGTACATTAAACTCTCAAATGGTTTCATTATTTTTCATGTTTGGCCCGGGTTACACATTCCATACATGTACGCATGTAATGGTACGCATGTAAGGGATGCGGGATTTACCACAAGCTCCGAGTACGGCTTTTAAATCAAACTCTAACTGGATTGCCTTTCTGTTTCAGTCATTTTGCATTTTGGACACATAATGTACATGCTAAACCAGCCAACGCTATTTCAACGTCAGCGTCTTCCAGGACCATGACTTTGGAAACAATTAGAATGTGTTATAAAGAGGTATATTAGATGTGAATGGAAAGCAACGATTACTCCTAATACGTCATGCATATGCCACAGCAGTGAAATACACAATGGTTCAAATGTACTTAACCCCTCTCCCCCCCCCCCCCTAAAAAGAGGAAAAAGAAAAAGAAAAAAAAGATACTTGAGTGGCGGGGAACACGTTCGCATATGACACAGCCGAATATTAACTGAAACTAAACCGTGACCAGCAAGGTTTTCCGTAGAAGCGCAAATATAACTGAATATATAGTTTGGCAAATAGGTCACTATATGGGCGGCAACTTAACAATTCATATCTGGGCGTGGTCGACTAGTCCGGCATCTGTTCAAGTAGGGAGATTTTTGAAAAGTCGAACACAGTCAGCCTAGACTGCTGTCACAAATTTACCAGATACCTGTATTTTGTCCAATCCTATATGAATTAGACAAATTCGTATTTCATTCTTATTTTCTAACTTGAATCTTTTAACTGTATACCTTTGGCTTAAGGTAGACCAAACCCAATAACGAATTCATGAGGTAACGCCCATACAGTGACCTATTTGCTGAACTATACAACATGCGAATATAACTGAACATGAGTAGCATGCGCTAAACATGCGACCAGTTGTGCGATATTCAACCAGGTGCTTCCTCGTATATATACTAAACAAAAGTGAAAATGCTAACTTGAATTTCTCTGTCTCTCATTTCATTTGATTGCAACTTTAGAGGTCGTCACACCTAAGCGAAAGTCCCTCAACGCAGACTTGCGTTAAGTTGCGAACTTGAGTTATGCAATATTCGTTTCAATTCGTTTGTCTGCGTTTCAATACGTTGTAGAGCGTTCGCATGAATGTGTTTGCTTGCGTGAGCATTCGTCAGGATGAGTCTTACCTGCCGGAAAATTTTAAACAGGTCTGTTGAAAACAATTTTTCGCATATGTGCGTTTCACTTCGTTCACCAATCGCAAGTCTTCGCAAAGCATTCGTTATCGTGCGTAATCGTGCTTAAGGATTCACAACTAAACTGTAAAATTGCATCATGCTATTAGGCTAATTTGCATATCAACCGAAGAGTTGCGCTTCAATGACGATTGCTTGCGCTCTTCAATGCACTGTACCGCTTACAAGCGCATTGTTGCGAATCGAATCCGACGCATGAATGCGAAGTATTACGTTTAGTCAACGAACGCATACAGAGGGAAACTTTGACAAACAGATCCGTTACACATATATCGTAGCGTTCCACAGAAGCCGTAGTCTGCGGGTTCGAAACATACCTGTGCCAATTTAGTAGATCTATATATCTTTATTTCTCTACTTTAATATATATATATAGAAAAAACAGTCAGAATTCTTCGAGTGACGCACAATATAAATAAAAGTCTGGTAAGACAAATAAAAAGAAAGTCTGTCAGTGTTGTATTTTCCCTTTTTTCTGTAAGCGCTTTCACAGCTTCATGGCTGATCTTCAGACATAACACGAAATGATGACGTTTAAACGTAACGTAGAAACCACACAAAACAAACGTTACGTTTACGTCTTCCGCTAAATGTTTTGCCGTATAATAGCACATTACGTAAAGGCGTTTTCCTCCGTTGTTATTACGTTAACTTGAGTGCGATAACTTTCAACTGAATTCTTGCGAGCTGTGCGTGTATGTACAAATCACAAGAATCCAGCAACTATCGCTGTTCCAAACTAGGATCCATCAAATGAACATGTATTCTTTAAACAAAATACCCTTTCGTCATCTACAATAAATGCAACTTATATTCCGGTATCAGTGAACATTCCGGGAATTACGAAAAAATACCAATTCAGGGGGAACTACCCTTGAAGTTAGAAATACATATTTTTCATACACATTTGAAAAACCTGGGATGGATGTTGAATTTAAGAAAAATATATTAAAGTAAATAAAATAATAAAGCTGGAAAATAAAACTACACCTTACGCCATAACCACAAAATCTTTTGAGATATTACGTTTAAAGGGAATTAATAAGGAATCTGAATTGCACCCGCTAAAAACGATAAATTCTTGATACATATAGATTCCGGGTATTAGTATTTTGTTAAATATTGAAATTTACGTCCTACTAAACCATTGTTTTAGAAAAACGTTTAGGTAAATGAACATAGATTCGTACAGATCTAAAACGTCAAACGTTAGACATAGTCTTAGTATACAACATTAGAGTAAAAGAACACGGATTCGTACAGATCTAAAACGTCAAACGTCAGATACAGCCTTAAACTGTTGCAACAACGTGGAGAATGACTTTTCAAGGTTAAAATTAATTACGCTATCAAAAAGAATATAGCTCTGATATACACAGAATGTCCATAATATCAAAAAAGTATTAACCGTGTCAGAACAACACACCCCAACATATTAAAGTTCATGAAAATAAAAAGTAGATCGAACAAAAATCTGTCTTTACATTTATATTACATAGAAAGTACAATAGCATCCTTTGTCTCAAGCCAATTAAGTCTTACCGAAGAATAGCTTTCTTGTTATGAATTTCTTGTTATGTCTGAATTTCTTGTTATGTCTGAATTTCTTGTCTGAATTTCTTGTTATGAAGAATTTCTTGTTATGTCTGAAGATCAGCCATGAAGCTGTGAAAGCTCTTACAGAAAAAAGGAAAAATACAACAACAGACTTTCTATTTATTTCTCTTACCAGACTTGCGTGATATATATATATATATATATATATATATATATATATATATATATATATATATATATATATATATATATATATATATATATATATATATATATATATATATATATATATATATATATATATATATATATAAAGGGCTAACTGTCGAGTAGTATAGCAGTATGGATTTTCAAAGTCTTGGCGGAACGGTGTCGGCAAAAGGCAAATTTCATCCTGCTAGCAGCACGAAAATGACCAGCAGCATGGGATTTCTGGAGAACCGTTCAATGTAGGAAAACGCTTTATATCTCTAAATGCATGCGCTGGTAGGGCTAAATGTCGAGTAGTATAGCAGTATGGATTTTCATCGTCTTGGCGGAACGGTATCGGCAAAAGGCAAATTTCGTCCTGCTAGCAGCATGAAAATGACCAGCAGCATGGGATTTCTGGAGAACCGTCCAATGTAGGAAAACGCTTTATATCTCTAAAAACATGCGCTGGTAGGGCTAACTGTCGAGTAGTATAGCAGTATGGATTTTCAAAGTCTTGGCGTAACGGTGTCGGCAAAAGGCAAATTTCATCCTGCTAGCAGCACGAAAATGACCAGCAGCATGGGATTTCTGGAGAACCGTTCATTGTAGGAATACGCTTTATATCTCTAAATGCATGCGCTGGTAGGGCTAACTGTCGAGTAGTATAGCAGTATGGATTTTCATCGTCTTGGCGGAACGGTATCGGCAAAAGGCAAATTTCGTCCTGCTAGCAGCATGAATATGACCAGCAGCATTGGATTTCTGGAGAACCGTCCAATGTAGGAAAACGCTTTATATCTCTTAATACATGCGCTGGTAGGGCTAACTGTCGAGTAGTATAGCAGTATCGATTTTCAAAGTCTTGGCTGAACGGTGTCGGCAAAAGTCAAATTTCATCCTGCTAGCAGCACGAAAATGACCAGCAGCATGGGATTTCTGGAGAACCGTCCAATGTAGGAAAACGCTTTATATCTCTAAATGCATGCGCTGGTAGGGCTAACTGTCGAGTAGCATAGCAGTATGGATTTTCATCGTCTTGGTGGAACGGTATCGGCAAAAGGCAAATTTCGTCCTGCTAGCAGCATGAAAATGACCAGCAGCATGGGATTTCTGGAGAACCGTCCAATGTAGGAAAACGATTTATATCTCTAAATACATGCGCTGGTAGGGCTAACTGTCGAGTAGTATAGCAGTATGGATTTTCAAAGTCTTGGCGGAACGGTGTCGGCAAAAGGCAAATTTCATCCTGCTAGCAGCACGAAAATGACCAGCAGCATGGGATTTCTGGAGAACCGTTCAATGTAGGAAAACGCTTTATATCTCTAAATGCATGCGCTGGTAGGGCTAACTGTTGAGTAGTATAGCAGTATGGATTTTCATCGTCTTGGCGGAACGGTATCGGCAAAAGGCAAATTTCGTCCTGCTAGCAGCATGAAAATGACCAGCAGCATGGGATTTCTGGAGAACCGTCCAATGTAGGAAAACGCTTTATATCTCTAAATACATGCGCTGGTAGGCCTAACTGTCAGGTAGTACAGCAGTATGGATTATCAAAGTCTTGGCGGAACGGTGTCGGCAAAAGGCAAATTTCATCCTGCTAGCAGCACGAAAATGACCAGCAGCATGGGATTTCTGGAGAACCGTTCAATGTAGGAAAACGCTTTATATCTCTAAATGCATGCGCTGGTAAGGCTAACTGTCGAGTAGTATAGCAGTATGGATTTTCATCGTCTTGGCGGAACGTTATCGGCAAAAGGCAAATTTCGTCCTGCTAGCAGCATGAAAATGACCAGCAGCATGGGATTTCTGGATAACCGTCCAATGTAGGAAAACGCTTTATATCTCTAAATACATGCGCTGGTAGGGCTAACTGTCGTGTAGTATAGCAGTATGGATTTTCAAAGTCTTGGCGGAACGGTGTCGGCAAAAGGCAAATTTCATCCTGCAAGCAGCACGTAAATGACCAGCAGCATGGGATTTCTGGAGAACCATTCAATGTAGGAAAACGCTTTATATTTCTAAATGCATGCGCTGGTAGGGCTAACTGTCGAGTAGTATAGCAGTATGGATTTTCATCGTCTTGGCGGAACGGTATCGGCAAAAGGCAAATTTCGTCCTGCTAGCAGCATGAAAATGACCAGCAGCATGGGATTTCTGGAGAACCGTCCAATGTAGGAAAACGCTTTATATCTCTAAATACATGCGCTGGTAGGGCTAACTGTCGAGTAGTATAGCAGTATGGATTTTCAAAGTCTTGGCGTAACGGTGTCGGCAAAAGGCAAATTTCATCCTGCTAGCAGCACGAAAATGACCAGCAGCATGGGATTTCTGGAGAACCGTTCAATGTAGGAAAACGCTTTATATCTCTAAATGCATGTGCTGGTAGGGCTAACTGTCGAGTAGTATAGCAGTATGGATTTTCATCGTCTTGGCGGAACGGTATCGGCAAAAGGCAAATTTCGTCCTGCTAGCAGCATGAAAATGACCAGCAGCATGGGATTTCTGGAGAACCGTCCAATGTAGGAAAACGCTTTATATCTCTAAATACATGCGCTGGTAGGGCTAACTGTCGAGTAGTATAGCAGTATGGATTTTTAAAGTCTTGGCGGAACGGTGTCGGCAAAAGGCAAATTTCATCCTGCTAGCAGCACGAAAATGACCAGCAGCATGGGATTTCTGGAGAACCGTTCAATGTAGGAAAACGCTTTATATCTCTAAATGCATGCGCTGGTAGGGCTAACTGTCGAGTAGTATAGCAGTATGGATTTTCATCGTCTTGGCGGAACGGTATCGGCAAAAGGCAAATTTCGTTCTTCTAGCAGCATGAAAATGACCAGCAGCATGGGATTTCTGGAGAACCGTCCAATATAGGAAAAGGCTTTATATCTCTGAATACATGCGCTGGTAGGGCTAACTGTCGAGTAGTATAGCAGTATGGATTTTCAAAGTCTTGGCGGAACGGTGTCGGCAAAAGGCAAATTTCATCCTGCTAGCAGCACGAAAATGACCAGCAGCATGGGATTTCTGGAGAACCGTTCAATGTAGGAAAACGCTTTATATCTCTAAATACATGCGCTGGTTGGGCTAACTGTCGAGTAGTATAGCAATATGGATTTTCATCGTCTTGGCGGAACGGTATCGGCAAAAGGCAAATTTCGTCCTGCTAGCAGCATGAAAATGACCAGCAGCATGGGTTTTCTGGAGAACCGTCCAATGTAGGAAAACGCTTTATATTTCTAAATACATGCGCTGGTAGGGCTAACTGTCGAGTAGTATAGCAGTATGGATTTTCAAAGTCTTGGCGGAACGGTGTCGGCAAAAGGCAAATTTCATCCTGCTAGCAGCACGAAAATGACCAGCAGCATGGGATTTCTGGAGAACCGTTCAATGTAGGAAAACGCTTTATATCTCTAAATGCATGCGCTGGTAGGGCTAACTGTCGAGTAGTATAGCAGTATCGATTTTCATCGTCTTGGCGGAACGGTATCGGCAAAAGGCAAATTTCGTCCTGCTAGCAGCATGAAAATGACCAGCAGCATGGTATTTCTGGAGAACCGTCCAATGTAGGAAAACGCTTTATATCTCTAAATACATGCGCTGGTTGGGCTGTCGAGTAGTATAGCAGTATGGATTTTCAAAGTCTTGGCGGAACGGTGTCGGCAAAAGGCAAATTTCATCCTGCTAGCAGCACGAAAATGACCAGCAGCATGGGATTTCTGGAGAACCGTTCAATGTAGGAAAACGCTTTATATCTCTAAATGCATGCGCTGGTAGGGCTAACTGTCGAGTAGCATAGCAGTATGGATTTTCATCGTCTTGGCGGAACGGTATCGGCAAAAGGCAAATTTCGTCCTGCTAGCAGCATGAAAATGACCGTTTTCCTCTATTTCTGGAGAACCGTCCAATGTAGGAAAACGGTTTATATCTCTAAATGCATGCGCTGGTAGGGCTAACTGTCGAGTAGTATAGCAGTATGGATTTTCAAAGTCTTGGCGGAACGGCGTCGGCAAAAGGCAAATTTCATCCTGCTAGCAGCACGAAAATGACCAGCAGCATGGGATTTCTGGAGAAGCCATCTAAACACGGTCACTGGGCTAAGGGCCGTTTGATAACTCTGCTTGGTATGGTCCGATACCCCTGTTCACGAGTTTTGCCCGTTTCGACCAAATGCAGTCCGAAGCCACTTTTGGATAGCTACTGCTCAGGCAACGTTCAAAAGATCCATCCTGCTATAGTACTCGCTTGTTTATCTGTCCATTGCGAACAGCCAGTGATATACAGCGATTTCCAAAACTACTTGGTTCTCCAGTAATCCCATCCTACCGGAGCGTGGTATTCGCTTTTCTTGTAGTCAAAAAAAAAAAAAAAAAAAAAAAAAACGCTTCGAGCCCTGCTGTTCTGCCAAGTTTCCGAAAATCCATGCTGCTGTACCAGAGGACAATCCAAGCCATCGAAACACACTCATTGGGCTGAGAACCGTTTTGAAGCTTTGGTTTGGTTCAGAAACCCCATTTCACGAGTTCTGCACTTTTTCGACCAAATGCAGTCCGATGCCACTTTCGGGCGGCTACTGTCCAGGCACTGTTAAAAAGATTCATGCTGCTATGGTACTCACCAGTTTATCTGTCCAAACAGGCCAGTGATAAATAGCGACTTTCAACACTTCTTGGTTCTCCAGTAATCACATCCTGCTGAAGCTTGGTATAGCCAGCATGTTTATATCGGCCCGTCAGCGGCATTAAGTGGGCATCGCGGCATATCGGCCCCATGACGGCCCGTCAGGGGCCCGAAATAACAAATTGTCTTACAAAAATACATCTCAGTGCCAGGAATTGACATTAATGCATTTCTACATTAGGTAGAAATGGCAAAGAAAGAAAATTATTTGATCTCTGAAAGAAATTCACATTCTCTTAGAGCAGAAAGCGGGCCGCTGGCGGTCCGTCAGCGACATCTTGGCATATCGGCCCAACGACGGCCCGCCAGGTGCACGAAATAGGACAATGCCCTACAAAAAGCTGATGCTTGAACGATAAATCCTTGCTTCCTCATATAACTATAACTCAATTATTTAATGAGTGCTGGATCATTGAGTGTTTCACAAACGTAACACAAAATGTAACAAACAAAAACACAAGAGGGCCCGCTCTCGGCCCGTCAAGTCGGCCCAACGGCTGCCACTTTATTAAAGGGAAACAACAAAAATCGATAACATCGAATTTTCATTATTTTACACATTGTTCTTAAATAAAGGTGTTTAAATAAATATGTAAATGATAATTCATAACAGAGAGTGATTCTGACTATCAATTATTTAACTTTTCTAAGTGTATTACTTGTTTCGGTCAATCTCATGGCACTTCATCTTCGAAATAAATTTTTATTATATATATACACACATGGAAAAGTAATTAATTCATAAAACGCCTCTGGTGTTGAGTACATCTTGCGTGTTCATGGGCATGTCTTAATTCATGCCCTGAAACACACCGATTCTTCGTTTTCGAAGATTCCAAATGCAAAACTATGTGATATTTTTTGATATTAATAAACTTCTAATTTCTTAATATTTTGCATGTCGGTACAATGGGGGCAACATCGCGGCAACATAGCGTTTTTCCGACAGCGGGCCGACAATTTTTTACTTTTCACATCCACCGGTGGGCCACTGCAGAATTTAGTTAGCGGGCCGCTATGCAAATATTAGCGGGCCGTCAGCGGTCCCCTATTGCAATGCTGACTGGGATATTTGCATTTACTTGTAGCCAAAAGAAACCCTTCGAACCCGCAGTTCTGCCAAGTTTCCGAAATCCATGCTGTTGTACCAGAGACCACACCAAGCCATAGAAACACACTCATTGGGCTGAGAACCGTTTCTCAGCTCTGCTTGTTTGGTCGGAAACCCCGTTTCACGAGTTATGCACTTTTTGAACAAAAGCAGTCCGATGCCACTTTTGGACGGAAACTGTCCAAGCAACGTTCAGAAGATCCATGCTGCTGTGGTACTCGTCTGTTTATCTGTCCAATGCAAACAGCCAGTGATATACAGCGATTTCCAAAACTACTTGGTTCTCCAGTATTAATCTCATCCTGCTGGAGCGTGGTATTCGTATTTTCTTTTAGCCAAAAGAAACGCTTCGAGCCCTGCTGTTCTGCCAAGTTTCCAAAAATCCATGCTGCTGTACCAGAGGCCACACCAAGCCACCGAAACACACTCACTGGGCAACTCTACTTGGTTTCGCCGGAGACCCCGTTTCACGAGTTTTACATTTTTCTACCAAATGCAATCTGATGCTGTCCCACAAACATTTTGATGGGTCATAATATTTGAACATACACTCTTTTCATAGAGTTTTCTTGGGATGCAAGTGATTGCAAGTCAAAGCAACAGGGTGGTAATTGCGAGCCAGAGACCTGTCACCTTTCTTCAACAGGGCGCAAATACGTATTAGCAAGAGACCAGTCTTTTGTGACATTATCTGTCAAAGACCCGGCACAGATGAAAGTCCTGATGAGTCTAGCGAACAGGGCCATGTTGGTCCTTTTTGGAGTTTTCTTTTTTTGGATTCAGTTTTACGTCCCTTTCAAGCTTTTTCACTCATATCGAGACGAATCAATTATTAGGTGGGACGAAACCCGGCATACCCGGGGAAAAACCACCTGACACACCCGCAAGCAGAACTTGGCTTGTCCCATATGTGACTCGTGCCCCGTGCGAGGACGAACCCACAGCGGTGAGATGATCGAATGATCAAGAGCACTGAAGTCAGCGACCTTAATAACTCGGCCACGGGGGCCGACAAATGTTTTCAGAAGATAAACTAAATAATGTTTCCATGTCACATGACCATCATTGTTGCCGAGGCCGAGAAGACCTTCGCAGTGAGAATAATGTTGTATTTTTTCCGTTTTGTTTGCCGTCGCAGATCCAAGAAGCTTTTATTCCTTCCTGGATCTCTAGATGCCTTATATGCGGTGTACAACTGATCGGTTGCTTATTTTCCTGAGTAACACAGTGGAGTGATCTTTAACAGCTACGTACACTCATGCAAAGCGGCAACCAGTAAAGATGACCCAAAGCTCCTCCACAGAAATACCAGCATGAGTTGATAGGAAGCATTTTTAAAGCTGATACATTAGATATGAGCCTCACTCAGTTGGCCTTGGCAAAAAGGTGGATCTTATGCGGTGTATTTTTTTTATTTATTTTTTTTTAAATGGTTTTATTCGCCAT
The DNA here is from genome assembly GCA_964017185.1 of Rugalucina vietnamica. NCBI lineage: Eukaryota > Metazoa > Mollusca > Bivalvia > Lucinida > Lucinidae > Rugalucina > Rugalucina vietnamica. The sequence goes on from OZ024869.1 coordinate 1,063,591, forward strand.
TTTTGCATTACCAGATGGTTTCCAGCTAACAAAAAAATCAATATTGGAAATACAGATTACCAGATCCCCCCACGTCTACCCCTTTTGAGGTCATGGTGCGGATTTAACAATATTTCAAACATTGATTAACTTTAAGCCAGGTATAGAAAAAAGTCATATAGAAAATCCATACTGCTATACTACTCGACAGTTAGCCCTACCAGCGCATGCATTTAGAGATATAAAGCGTTTTCCTACATTGAACGGTTGTCCAGAAATCCCATGCTGCTGGTCATTTTCGTGCTGCAAGCAGGATGAAATTTGCCTTTTGCCGACACCGTTCCGCCAAGACTTTGAAAATCCATACTGCTATACTACTCGACAGTTAGCCCTACCAGCGCATGTATTTAGAGATATAAAGCGTTTTCCTACATTGGACGGTTCTCCAGAAATCCGGTGCTGCTGGACATTTTCATGCTGCTAGCAGGACGAAATTTGCCTTTTGCCGATACCGTTCCGCCAAGACGATAAAAATCCATACTGCTATACTACTCGACAGTTAGCCCTACCAGCGCATGCATTTAGAGATATAAAGCGTTTTCCTACATTGGACGGTTCTCCAGAAATCCGGTGCTGCTGGACATTTTCATGCTGCTAGCAGGACGAAATTTGCCTTTTGCCGATACCGTTCCGCTAAGACGATGAAAATCCATACTGCTATACTACTCGACAGTTAGCCCTACCAGCGCATGTATTTAGAGATATAAAGCGTTTTCCTACATTGGACGGTTCTCCAGAAATCCCATGCTGCTGGTCATTTTCATGCTGCTAGCAGGACGAAATTTGCCTTTTGCCGATACCGTTCTGCCAAGACGATGAAAATCCATACTGCTATACTACTCGACAGTTAGCCCTACCAGCGCATGCATTTAGAGATATAAAGCGTTTTCCTACATTGAACGGTTCTCCAGAAATCCCATACTGCTGGTCATTTTCGTGCTGCTAGCAGGATGAAATTTGCCTTTTGCCGACACCGTTCCGCCAAGACTTTGAAAATCCATACTGCTATACTACTCGACAGTTAGCCCTACCAGCGCATGTATTTAGAGATATAAAGCGTTTTCCTACATTGAACGGTTCTCCAGAAATCCCATGCTGCTGGTCATTTTCGTGCTGCTAGCAGGACGAAATTTGCCTTTTGCCGATACCGTTCCGCCAAGACGATGAAAATCCATACTGCTATACTACTCGACAGTTAGCCCTACCAGCGCATGCATTTAGAGATATAAAGCGTTTTCCTACATTGAACGGTTCTCCAGAAATCCCATGCTGCTGGTCATTTTCGTGCTGCTAGCAGGATGAAATTTGCCTTTTGCCGACACCGTTCCGCCAAGACGATGAAAATCCATACTGCTATACTACTCGACAGTTAGCCCTACCAGCGCATGCATTTAGAGATATAAAGCGTTTTCCTACATTGAACGGTTCTCCAGAAATCCCATGCTGCTGGTCATTTTCGTGCTGCTAGCAGGATGAAATTTGCCTTTTGCCGACACCGTTCCGCCAAGACTTTGAAAATCCATACTGCTATACTACACGACAGTTAGCCCTACCAGCGCATGTATTTAGAGATATAAAGCGTTTTCCTACATTGAACGGTTCTCCAGAAATCCCATGCTGCTGGTCATTTTCATGCTGCTAGCAGGACGAAATTTGCCTTTTGCCGAAACCGTTCCGCAAAGACGATGAAAATCCATACTGCTATACTACTCGACAGTTAGCCCTACCAGCGCATGCATTTAGAGATATAAAGCGTTTTCCTACATTGGACGGTTCTCCAGAAATCCCATGCTGCTGGTCATTTTCATGCTGCTAGCAGGACGAAATTTGCCTTTTGCCGATACCGTTCTGCCAAGACGATGAAAATCCATACTGCTATACTACTCGACAGTTAGCCCTACCAGCGCATGCATTTAGAGATATAAAGCGTTTTCCTACATTGAACGGTTCTCCAGAAATCCCATGCTGCTGGTCATTTTCGTGCTGCTAGCAGGATGAAAGTTGCCTTTTGCCGACACCGTTCCGCCAAGACTTTGAAAATCCATACTGCTATACTACTCGACAGTTAGCCCTACCAGCGCATGTATTTAGAGATATAAAGCGTTTTCCTACATTGAACGGTTCTCCAATAATCCCATGCTGCTGGTCATTTTCATAATGCTAGCAGGACGAAATTTGCCTTTTGCCGATACCGTTCCGCAAAGACGATGAAAATCCATACTGCTATACTACTCGACGGTTAGCCCTACCAGCGCATGCATTTAGAGATATAAAGCGTTTTCCTACATTGGACGGTTCTTCAGAAATCCCATGCTGCTGGTCATTTTCATGCTGCTAGCAGGACGAAATTTGCCTTTTGCCGATACCGTTCTGCCAAGACGATGAAAATCCATACTGCTATACTACTCGACAGTTAGCCCTACCAGCGCATGCATTTAGAGATATAAAGCGTTTTCCTACATTGAACGGTTCTCCAGAAATCCCATGCTGCTGGTCATTTTCGTGCTGCTAGCAGGATGAAATTTGCCTTTTGCCGACACCGTTCCGCCAAGACTTTGAAAATCCATACTGCTATACTACTCGACAGTTAGCCCTACCAGCGCATGTATTTAGAGATATAAAGCGTTTTCCTACATTGAACGGTTCTCCAATAATCCCATGCTGCTGGTCATTTTCATGCTGCTAGCAGGACGAAATTTGCCTTTTGCCGAAACCGTTCCGCAAAGACGATGAAAATCCATACTGCTATACTACTCGACAGTTAGCCCTACCAGCGCATGCATTTAGAGATATAAAGCGTTTTCCTACATTGGACGGTTCTCCAGAAATCCCATGCTGCTGGTCATTTTCATGCTGCTAGCAGGACGAAATTTGCCTTTTGCCGATACCGTTCTGCCAAGACGATGAAAATCCATACTGCTATACTACTCGACAGTTAGCCCTACCAGCGCATGCATTTAGAGATATAAAGCGTTTTCCTACATTGAACGGTTCTCCAGAAATCCCATGCTGCTGGTCATTTTCGTGCTGCTAGCAGGATGAAAGTTGCCTTTTGCCGACACCGTTCCGCCAAGACTTTGAAAATCCATACTGCTATACTACTCGACAGTTAGCCCTACCAGCGCATGTATTTAGAGATATAAAGCGTTTTCCTACATTGAACGGTTCTCCAATAATCCCATGCTGCTGGTCATTTTCATAATGCTAGCAGGACGAAATTTGCCTTTTGCCGATACCGTTCCGCAAAGACGATGAAAATCCATACTGCTATACTACTCGACGGTTAGCCCTACCAGCGCATGCATTTAGAGATATAAAGCGTTTTCCTACATTGGACGGTTCTTCAGAAATCCCATGCTGCTGGTCATTTTCATGCTGCTAGCAGGACGAAATTTGCCTTTTGCCGATACCGTTCTGCCAAGACGATGAAAATCCATACTGCTATACTACTCGACAGTTAGCCCTACCAGCGCATGCATTTAGAGATATAAAGCGTTTTCCTACATTGAACGGTTCTCCAGAAATCCCATGCTGCTGGTCATTTTCGTGCTGCTAGCAGGATGAAATTTGCCTTTTGCCGACACCGTTCCGCCAAGACTTTGAAAATCCATACTGCTATACTACTCGACAGTTAGCCCTACCAGCGCATGTATTTAGAGATATAAAGCGTTTTCCTACATTGAATGGTTCTCCAATAATCCCATGCTGCTGGTCATTTTCATGCTGCTAGCAGGACGAAATTTGCCTTTTGCCGATACCGTTCCGCCAAGACGATGAAAATCCATACTGCTATACTACTCGACAGTTAGCCCTACCAGCGCATGCATTTAGAGATATAAAGCGTTTTCCTACATTGAACGGTTCTCCAGAAATCCCATGCTGCTGGTCATTTTCGTGCTGCTAGCAGGATGAAATTTGCCTTTTGCCGACACCGTTCCGCCAAGACGATAAAAATCCATACTGCTATACTACTCGACAGTTAGCCCTACCAGCGCATGTATTTAGAGATATAAAGCGTTTTCCTACATTGGACGGTTCTCCAGAAATCCCATGCTGCTGGTCATTTTCATGCAGCTAGCAGGATGAAATTTGCCTTTTGCCGATACCGTTCTGCCAAGACGATGAAAATCCATACTGCTATACTACTCGACAGTTAGCCCTACCAGCGCATGCATTTAGAGATATAAAGCGTTTTCCTACATTGAACGGTTCTCCAGAAATCCCATGCTGCTGGTCATTTTCGTGCTGCTAGCAGGATGAAATTTGCCTTTTGCCGACACCGTTCCGCCAAGACTTTGAAAATCCATACTGCTATACTACACGACAGTTAGCCCTACCAGCGCATGTATTTAGAGATATAAAGCGATTTCCTACATTGAACGGTTCTCCAGAAATCCCATGCTGCTGGTCATTTTCATGCTGCTAGCAGGACGAAATTTGCCTTTTGCCGATACCGTTCCGCCAAGACGATGAAAATCCATACTGCTATGCTACTCGACAGTTAGCCCTACCAGCGCATGCATATAGAGATATAAAGCGTTTTCCTACATTGGACGGTTCTCCAGAAATCCCATGCTGCTGGTCATTTTCATGCTGCTAGCAGGACGAAATTTGCCTTTTGCCGATACCGTTCCGCCTAGACGATGAAAATCCATACTGCTATACTACTCGACAGTTAGCCCTACCAGCGCATGCATTTAGAGATATAAAGCGTTTTCCTACATTGAACGGTTCTCCAGAAATCCCATGCTGCTGGTCATTTTCGTGCTGCTAGCAGGATGAAATTTGCCTTTTGCCGACACCGTTCCGCCAAGACGATGAAAATCCATACTGCTATACTACTCGACAGTTAGCCCTACCAGCGCATGTATTTAGAGATATAAAGCGTTTTCCTACATTGGACGGTTCTCCAGAAAACCCATGCTGCTGGTCATTTTCATGCAGCTAGCAGGACGAAATTTGCCTTTTGCCGATACATTTCTGCCAAGACGATGAAAATCCATACTGTTATACTACTCGACGGTTAGCCCTACCAGCGCATGCATTTAGAGATATAAAGCGTTTTCCTACATTGAACGGTTGTCCAGAAATCCCATGCTGCTGGTCATTTTCGTGCTGCTAGCAGGATGAAATTTGCCTTTTGCCGACACCGTTCCGCCAAGACTTTGAAAATCCATACTGCTATACTACACGACAGTTAGCCCTACCAGCGCATGTATTTAGAGATATAAAGCGTTTTCCTACATTGAACGGTTCTCCAGAAATCCCATGCTGCTGGTCATTTTCATGCTGATAGCAGGACGAAATTTGCCTTTTGCCTATAACGTTCCGCCAAGACGACGAAAATCCATACTGCTATACTACTCGACAGTTAGCCCTACCAGCGCATGCATTTAGAGATATAAAGCGTTTTCCTACATTGGACGGTTCTCCAGAAATCCCATGCTGCTGGTCATTTTCATGCTGCTAGCAGGACGAAATTTGCCTTTTGCCGATACCATTCCGCCAAGACGATGAAAATCCATACTGCTATACTACTCGACAGTTAGCCCTACCAGCGCATGCATTTAGAGATATAAAGCGTTTTCCTACATTGAACGGTTCTCCAGAAATCCCATGCTGCTGGTCATTTTCGTGCTGCTAGCAGGATGAAATTTGCCTTTTGCCGACACCGTTCCGCCAAGACTTTGAAAATCCATACTGCTATACTACACGACAGTTAGCCCTACCATCGCATGTATTTAGAGATATAAAGCGTATTCCTACATTGAACGGTTCTCCAGAAATCCCATGCTGCTGGTCATTTTCATGCTGCTAGCAGGACGAAATTTGCCTTTTGCCGATACCGTTCCGCCAAGACGATGAAAATCCATACTGCTATACTACTCGACAGTTAGCCCTACCAGCGCATGCATTTAGAGATATAAAGCGTTTTCCTACATTGGACGGTTCTCCAGAAATCCCATGCTGCTGGTCATTTTCATGCTGCAAGCTGGACGAAATTTGCCTTTTGCCGATAACATTCCGCCAAGACGATGAAAATCCATACTGCTATACTACTCGACAGTTAGCCCTACCAGCGCATGCATTTAGAGATATAAAGCGTTTTCCTACATTGAACGGTTCTCCAGAAATCCCATACTGCTGGTCATTTTCGTGCTGCTAGCAGGATGAAATTTGCCTTTTGCCGACACCGTTCCGCCAAGACTTTGAAAATCCATACTGCTATACTACTCGACAGTTAGCCCTACCAGCGCATGTATTTAGAGATATAAAGCGTTTTCCTACATTGGACGGTTCTCCAGAAATCCCATGCTGCTGGTCATTTTCATGCTGCTAGCAGGACGAAATTTGCCTTTTGCCGATACCGTTCTGCCAAGACGATGAAAATCCATACTGCTATACTACTCGACAGTTAGCCCTACCAGCGCATGCATTTAGAGATATAAAGCGTTTTCCTACATTGAACGGTTCTCCAGAAATCCCATACTGCTGGTCATTTTCGTGCTGCTAGCAGGATGAAATTTGCCTTTTGCCGACACCGTTCCGCCAAGACTTTGAAAATCCATACTGCTATACTACTCGACAGTTAGCCCTACCAGCGCATGTATTTAGAGATATAAAGCGTTTTCCTACATTGAACGGTTCTCCAGAAATCCCATGCTGCTGGTCATTTTCATGCTGCTAGCAGGACGAAATTTGCCTTTTGCCGATACCGTTCCGCCAAGACGATGAAAATCCATACTGCTATACTACTCGACAGTTAGCCCTACCAGCGCATGCATTTAGAGATATAAAGCGTTTTCCTACATTGAACGGTTCTCCAGAAATCCCATGCTGCTGGTCATTTTCGTGCTGCTAGCAGGATGAAATTTGCCTTTTGCCGACACCGTTCCGCCAAGACGATGAAAATCCATACTGCTATACTACTCGACAGTTAGCCCTACCAGCGCATGCATTTAGAGATATAAAGCGTTTTCCTACATTGAACGGTTCTCCAGAAATCCCATGCTGCTGGTCATTTTCGTGCTGCTAGCAGGATGAAATTTGCCTTTTGCCGACACCGTTCCGCCAAGACTTTGAAAATCCATACTGCTATACTACACGACAGTTAGCCCTACCAGCGCATGTATTTAGAGATATAAAGCGTTTTCCTACATTGAACGGTTCTCCAGAAATCCCATGCTGCTGGTCATTTTCATGCTGCTAGCAGGACGAAATTTGCCTTTTGCCGATACCGTTCCGCAAAGACGATGAAAATCCATACTGCTATAGTACTCGACAGTTAGCCCTACCAGCGCATGCATTTAGAGATATAAAGCGTTTTCCTACATTGGACGGTTCTCCAGAAATCCCATGCTGCTGGTCATTTTCATGCTGCTAGCAGGACGAAATTTGCCTTTTGCCGATACTGTTCTGCCAAGACGATGAAAATCCATACTGCTATACTACTCGACAGTTAGCCCTACCAGCGCATGCATTTAGAGATATAAAGCGTTTTCCTACATTGAACGGTTCTCCAGAAATCCCATGCTGCTGGTCATTTTCGTGCTGCTAGCAGGATGAAATTTGCCTTTTGCCGACACCGTTCCGCCAAGACTTTGAAAATCCATACTGCTATACTACTCGACAGTTAGCCCTACCAGCGCATGTATTTAGAGATATAAAGTGTTTTCCTACATTGAACGGTTCTCCAATAATCCCATGCTGCTGGTCATTTTCATGCTGCTAGCAGGACGAAATTTGCCTTTTGCCGATACCGTTCCGCAAAGACGATGAAAATCCATACTGCTATACTACTCGACAGTTAGCCCTACCAGCGCATGCATTTAGAGATATAAAGCGTTTTCCTACATTGGACGGTTCTCCAGAAATCCCATGCTGCTGGTCATTTTCATGATGCTAGCAGGACCAAATTTGCCTTTTGCCGATACCGTTCTGCCAAGACGATGAAAATCCATACTGCTATACTACTCGACAGTTAGCCCTACCAGCGCATGCATTTAGAGATATAAAGCGTTTTCCTACATTGAACGGTTCTCCAGAAATCCCATGCTGCTGGTCATTTTCGTGCTGCTAGCAGGATGAAATTTGCCTTTTGCCGACACCGTTCCGCCAAGACTTTGAAAATCCATACTGCTATACTTCTCGACAGTTAGCCCTACCAGCGCATGTATTTAGAGATATAAAGTGTTTTCCTACATTGAACGGTTCTCCAATAATCCCATGCTGCTGGTCATTTTCATGCTGCTAGCAGGATGAAATTTGCCTTTTGCCGACACCGTTCCGCCAAGACTTTGAAAATCCATACTGCTATACTACTCGACAGTTAGCCCTACCAGCGCATGTATTTAGAGATATAAAGTGTTTTCCTACATTGAACGGTTCTCCAATAATCCCATGCTGCTGGTCATTTTCATGCTGCTAGCAGGACGAAATTTGCCTTTTGCCGATACTGTTCCGCCAAGACGATGAAAATCCATACTGCTATACTACTCGACAGTTAGCCCTACCAGCGCATGCATTTAGAGATATAAAGCGTTTTCCTACATTGGACGGTTCTCCAGAAATCCCATGCTGCTGGTCATTTTCATGCTGCTAGCAGGACGAAATTTGCCTTTTGCCGAAACCGTTCCGCCAAGACGATGAAAATCCATACTGTTATACTACTCGACAGTTAGCCCTACCAGCGCATGCATTTAGAGATATAAAGCGTTTTCCTACATTGAACGGTTTTCCAGAAATCCCATGCTGCTGGTCATTTTCGTGCTGCTAGCAGGATGAAATTTGCCTTTTGCCGACACCGTTCCGCCAAGACGATGAAAATCCATACTGCTATACTACTCGACAGTTAGCCCTACCAGCGCATGTATTTAGAGATATAAAGCGTTTTCCTACATTGGACGGTTCTCCAGAAATCCCATGCTGCTGGTCATTTTCATGCTGCTAGCAGGACGGAATTTGCCTTTTGCCGATACCGTTCTGCCAAGACGATGAAAATCCATACTGCTATACTACTCGACAGTTAGCCCTACCAGCGCATGCATTTAGAGATATAAAGCGTTTTCCTACATTGAACGGTTCTCCAGAAATCCCATGCTGCTGGTCATTTTCGTGCTGCTAGCAGGATGAAATTTGCCTTTTGCCGACACCGTTCCGCCAAGACTTTGAAAATCCATACTGCTATACTACACGACAGTTAGCCCTACCATCGCATGTATTTAGAGATATAAAGCGTTTTCCTACATTGAACAGTTGTCCAGAAATCCCATGCTGCTGGTCATTTTCATGCTGCTAGCAGGACGAAATTTGCCTTTTGCCGATACCGTTCCGCCAAGACGATGAAAATCCATACTGCTATACTACTCGACAGTTAGCCCTACCAGCGCATGCATTTAGAGATATAAAGCGTTTTCCTACATTGGACGGTTCTCCAGAGATCCCATGCTGCTGGTCATTTTCATGCTGCTAGCAGGACGAAATTTGCCTTTTGCCGATACCATTCCGCCAAGACGATGAAAATCCATACTGCTATACTACTCGACAGTTAGCCCTACCAGCGCATGCATTTAGAGATATATTTAGCGTTTTCCTACATTGAACGGTTCTACAGAAATCCCATACTGCTGGTCATTTTCGTGCTGCTAGCAGGATGAAATTTGCCTTTTGCCGACACCGTTCCGCCAAGACTTTGAAAATCCATACTGCTATACTACTCGACAGTTAGCCCTACCAGCGCATGTATTTAGAGATATAAAGCGTTTTCCTACATTGGACGGTTCTCCAGAAATCCCATGCTGCTGGTCATTTTCATGCTGCTAGCAGGACGAAATTTGCCTTTTGCCGATACCGTTCTGCAAAGACGATGAAAATCCATACTGCTATACTACTCGACAGTTAGCCCTACCAGCGCATGCATTTAGAGATATAAAGCGTTTTCCTACATTGAACGGTTCTCCAGAAATCCCATGCTGCTGGTCATTTTCGTGCTGCTAGCAGGATGAAATTTGCCTTTTGCCGACACCGTTCCGCCAAGACTTTGAAAATCCATACTGCTATACTACTCGACAGTTAGCCCTACCAGCACATGTATTTAGAGATATAAAGCGTTTTCCTACATTGGACGGTTCTCCAGAAATCCCATGCTGCTGGTCATTTTCATGCTGCTAGCAGGACGAAATTTGCCTTTTGCCGATACCGTACCGCCAAGACGATGAAAATCCATACTGCTATACTACTCGACAGTTAGCCCTACCAGCGCATGCATTTAGAGATATAAAGCGTTTTCCTACATTGAACGGTTCTCCAAAAATCTCATGCTGCTGGTCATTTTCGTGCTGCTAGCAGGATGAAATTTGCCTTTTGCCGACACCGTTCCGCCAAGACGATAAAAATCCATACTGCTATACTACTCGACAGTTAGCCCTACCAGCGCATGTATTTAGAGATATAAAGCGTTTTCCTACATTGGACGGTTCTCCAGAAATCCCATGCTGCTGGTCATTTTCATGCAGCTAGCAGGACGAAATTTGCCTTTTGCCGATACCGTTCTGCCAAGACGATGAAAATCCATACTGCTATACTACTCGACAGTTAGCCCTACCAGCGCATGCATTTAGAGATATAAAGCGTTTTCCTACATTGAACGGTTCTCCAGAAATCCCATGCTGCTGGTCATTTTCGTGCTGCTAGCAGGATGAAATTTGCCTTTTGCCGACACCGTTCCGCCAAGACTTTGAAAATCCATACTGCTATACTACACGACAGTTAGCCCTACCAGCGCATGTATTTAGAGATATAAAGCGATTTCCTACATTGAACGGTTCTCCAGAAATCCCATGCTGCTGGTCATTTTCATGCTGCTAGCAGGACGAAATTTGCCTTTTGCCGATACCGTTCCGCCAAGACGATGAAAATCCATACTGCTATACTACTCGACAGTTAGCCCTACCAGCGCATGCATATAGAGATATAAAGCGTTTTCCTACATTGGACGGTTCTCCAGAAATCCCATGCTGCTGGTCATTTTCATGCTGCTAGCAGGACGAAATTTGCCTTTTGCTGATACCGTTCCGCCTAGACGATGAAAATCCATACTGCTATACTACTCGACAGTTAGCCCTACCAGCGCATGCATTTAGAGATATAAAGCGTTTTCCTACATTGAACGGTTCTCCAGAAATCCCATGCTGCTGGTCATTTTCGTGCTGCTAGCAGGATGAAATTTGCCTTTTGCCGACACCGTTCCGCCAAGACGATGAAAATCCATACTGCTATACTACTCGACAGTTAGCCCTACCAGCGCATGTATTAAGAGATATAAAGCATTTTCCTACATTGGACGGTTCTCCAGAAAACCCATGCTGCTGGTCATTTTCATGCAGCTAGCAGGACGAAATTTGCCTTTTGCCGATACATTTCTGCCAAGACGATGAAAATCCATACTGCTATACTACTCGACGGTTAGCCCTACCAGCGCATGCATTTAGAGATATAAAGCGTTTTCCTACATTGAACGGTTGTCCAGAAATCCCATGCTGCTGGTCATTTTCGTGCTGCTAGCAGGATGAAATTTGCCTTTTGCCGACACCGTTCCGCCAAGACTTTGAAAATCCATACTGCTATACTACACGACAGTTAGCCCTACCAGCGCATGTATTTAGAGATATAAAGCGTTTTCCTACATTGAACGGTTCTCCAGAAATCCCATGCTGCTGGTCATTTTCATGCTGATAGCAGGACAAAATTTGCCTTTTGCCGACAACGTTCCGCCAAGACGATGAAAATCCATACTGCTATACTACTCGACAGTTAGCCCTACCAGCGCATGCATTTAGAGATATAAAGCGTTTTCCTACATTGGACGGTTCTCCAGAAATCCCATGCTGCTGGTCATTTTCATGCTGCTAGCAGGACGAAATTTGCCTTTTGCCGATACCATTCCGCCAAGACGATGAAAATCCATACTGCTATACTACTCGACAGTTAGCCCTACCAGCGCATGCATTTAGAGATATAAAGCGTTTTCCTACATTGAACGGTTCTCCAGAAATCCCATGCTGCTGGTCATTTTCGTGCTGCTAGCAGGATGAAATTTGCCTTTTGCCGACACCGTTTCGCCAAGACTTTGAAAATCCATACTGCTATACTACTCGACAGTTAGCCCTACCAGCGCATGTATTTAGAGATATAAAGCGTTTTCCTACATTGGACGGTTCTCCAGAAATCCCATGCTGCTGGTCATTTTCATGCTGCTAGCAGGACGAAATTTGCCTTTTGCCGATACCGTTCTGCCAAGACGATGAAAATCCATACTGCTATACTACTCGACAGTTAGCCCTACCAGCGCATGCATTTAGAGATATAAAGCGTTTTCCAACATTGAACGGTTCTCCAGAAATCCCATGCTGCTGGTCATTTTCGTGCTGCTAGCAGGATGAAATTTGCCTTTTGCCGACACCGTTCCGCCAAGACTTTGAAAATCCATACTGCTATACTACTCGACAGTTAGCCCTACCAGCGCATGTGTTTAGAGATATAAAGCGTTTTCCTACATTGGACGGTTCTCCAGAAATCCCATGCTGCTGGTCATTTTCATGCAGCTAGCAGGACGAAATTTGCCTTTTGCCGATACCGTTCTGCCAAGACGATGAAAATCCATACTGCTATACTACTCGACAGTTAGCCCTACCAGCGCATGCATTTAGAGATATAAAGCGTTTTCCTACATTGAACGGTTCTCCAGAAATCCCATGCTGCTGGTCATTTTCGTGCTGCTAGCAGGATGAAATTTGCCTTTTGCCGACACCGTTCCGCCAAGACTTTGAAAATCCATACTGCTATACTACTCGACAGTTAGCCCTACCAGCGCATGTATTTAGAGATATAAAGCGTTTTCCTACATTGAACGGTTCTCCAATAATCCCATGCTGCTAGTCATTTTCATGCTGCTAGCACGACGAAATTTGCCTTTTGCCGATACCGTTCCGCAAAGACGATGAAAATCCATACTGCTATAGTACTCGACAGTTAGCCCTACCAGCGCATGCATTTAGAGATATAAAGCGTTTTCCTACATTGTACGGTTCTCCAAAAATCCCATGCTGCTGGTCATTTTCATGCTGCTAGCAGGACGAAATTTGCCTTTTGCCGATACCGTTCTGCCAAGACGATGAAAATCCATACTGCTATACTACTCGACAGTTAGCCCTACCAGCGCATGCATTTAGAGATATAAAGCGTTTTCCTACATTGAACGGTTCTCCAGAAATCCCATGCTGCTGGTCATTTTCGTGCTGCTAGCAGGATGAAATTTGCCTTTTGCCGACACCGTTCCGCCAAGACTTTGAAAATCCATACTGCTATACTACTCGACAGTTAGCCCTACCAGCGCATGTATTTAGAGATATAAAGCGTTTTCCTACATTGAACGGTTCTCCAATAATCCCATGCTGCTGGTCATTTTCATGCTGCTAGCAGGACGAAATTTGCCTTCTGCCGATACTGTTCCGCCAAGACGATGAAAATCCATACTGCTATACTACTCGACAGTTAGCCCTACCAGCGCATGCATTTAGAGATATAAAGCGTTTTCCTACATTGGACGGTTCTCCAGAAATCCCATGCTGCTGGTCATTTTCATGCTGCTAGCAGGACGAAATTTGCCTTTTGCCGATACCGTTCTGCCAAGACGATGAAAATCCATACTGCTATACTACTCGACAGTTAGCCCTACCAGCGCATGCATTTAGAGATATAAAGCGTTTTCCAACATTGAACGGTTCTCCAGAAATCCCATGCTGCTGGTCATTTTCGTGCTGCTAGCAGGATGAAATTTGCCTTTTGCCGACACCGTTCCGCCAAGACTTTGAAAATCCATACTGCTATACTACTCGACAGTTAGCCCTACCAGCGCATGTGTTTAGAGATATAAAGCGTTTTCCTACATTGGACGGTTCTCCAGAAATCCCATGCTGCTGGTCATTTTCATGCAGCTAGCAGGACGAAATTTGCCTTTTGCCGATACCGTTCTGCCAAGACGATGAAAATCCATACTGCTATACTACTCGACAGTTAGCCCTACCAGCGCATGCATTTAGAGATATAAAGCGTTTTCCTACATTGAACGGTTCTCCAGAAATCCCATGCTGCTGGTCATTTTCGTGCTGCTAGCAGGATGAAATTTGCCTTTTGCCGACACCGTTCCGCCAAGACTTTGAAAATCCATACTGCTATACTACTCGACAGTTAGCCCTACCAGCGCATGTATTTAGAGATATAAAGCGTTTTCCTACATTGAACGGTTCTCCAATAATCCCATGCTGCTGGTCATTTTCATGCTGCTAGCACGACGAAATTTGCCTTTTGCCGATACCGTTCCGCAAAGACGATGAAAATCCATACTGCTATAGTACTCGACAGTTAGCCCTACCAGCGCATGCATTTAGAGATATAAAGCGTTTTCCTAAATTGTACGGTTCTCCAGAAATCCCATGCTGCTGGTCATTTTCATGCTGCTAGCAGGACGAAATTTGCCTTTTGCCGATACCGTTCTGCCAAGACGATGAAAATCCATACTGCTATACTACTCGACAGTTAGCCCTACCAGCGCATGCATTTAGAGATATAAAGCGTTTTCCTACATTGAACGGTTCTCCAGAAATCCCATGCTGCTGGTCATTTTCGTGCTGCTAGCAGGATGAAATTTGCCTTTTGCCGACACCGTTCCGCCAAGACTTTGAAAATCCATACTGCTATACTACTCGACAGTTAGCCCTACCAGCGCATGTGTTTAGAGATATAAAGCGTTTTCCTACATTGAACGGTTCTCCAATAATCCCATGCTGCTGGTCATTTTCATGCTGCTAGCAGGACGAAATTTGCCTTCTGCCGATACTGTTCTGCCAAGACGATGAAAATCCATACTGCTATACTACTCGACAGTTAGCCCTACCAGCGCATGCATTTAGAGATATAAAGCGTTTTCCTACATTGGACGGTTCTCCAGAAATCCCATGCTGCTGGTCATTTTCATGCTGCTAGCAGGACGAAATTTGCCTTTTGCCGAAACCGTTCCGCCAAGACGATGAAAATCCATACTGTTATACTACTCGACAGTTAGCCCTACCAGCGCATGCATTTAGAGATATAAAGCGTTTTCCTACATTGAACGGTTTTCCAGAAATCCCATGCTGCTGGTCATTTTCGTGCTGCTAGCAGGATGAAATTTGCCTTTTGCCAACACCGTTCCGCCAAGACGATGAAAATCCATACTGCTATACTACTCGACAGTTAGCCCTACCAGCGCATGTATTTAGAGATATAAAGCGTTTTCCTACATTGGACGGTTCTCCAGAAATCCCATGCTGCTGGTCATTTTCATGCTGCTAGCAGGACGGAATTTGCCTTTTGCCGATACCGTTCTGCCAAGACGATGAAAATCCATACTGCTATACTACTCGACAGTTAGCCCTACCAGCGCATGCATTTAGAGATATAAAGCGTTTTCCTACATTGAACGGTTCTCCAGAAATCCCATGCTGCTGGTCATTTTCGTGCTGCTAGCAGGATGAAATTTGCCTTTTGCCGACACCGTTCCGCCAAGACTTTGAAAATCCATACTGCTATACTACACGACAGTTAGCCCTACCATCGCATGTATTTAGAGATATAAAGCGTTTTCCTACATTGAACGGTTCTCCAGAAATCCCATGCTGCTGGTCATTTTCATGCTGCTAGCAGGACGAAATTTGCCTTTTGCCGATACCGTTCCGCCAAGACGATGAAAATCCATACTGCTATACTACTTGACAGTTAGCCCTACCAGCGCATGTATTTAGAGATATAAAGCGTTTTCCTACATTGGACGGTTCTCCAGAAAACCCATGCTGCTGTTCATTTTCATGCAGCTAGCAGGACGAAATTTGCCTTTTGCTGATACATTTCTGCCAAGACGATGAAAATCCATACTGCTATACTACTCGACAGTTAGCCCTACCAGCGCATGCATTTAGAGATATAAAGCGTTTTCCTACATTGAACGGTTCTCCAGAAATCCCATGCTGCTGGTCATTTTCGTGCTGCTAGCAGGATGAAATTTGCCTTTTGCCGACACCGTTCCGCCAAGACTTTGAAAATCCATACTGCTATACTACACGACAGTTAGCCCTACCAGCGCATGTATTTAGAGATATAAAGCGTTTTCCTACATTGAACGGTTCTCCAGAAATCCCATGCTGCTGGTCATTTTCATGCTGATAGCAGGACGAAATTTGCCTTTTGCCGATAACGTTCCGCCAAGACGATGAAAATCCATACTGCTATACTACTCGACAGTTAGCCCTACCAGCGCATGCATTTAGAGATATAAAGCGTTTTCCTACATTGGACGGTTCTCCAGAAATCCCATGCTGCTGGTCATTTTCATGCTGCTAGCAGGACGAAATTTGCCTTTTGCCGATACCATTCCGCCAAGACGATGAAAATCCATACTGCTATACTACTCGACAGTTAGCCCTACCAGCGCATGCATTTAGAGATATAAAGCGTTTTCCTACATTGAACGGTTCTCCAGAAATCCCATGCTGCTGGTCATTTTCGTGCTGCTAGCAGGATGAAATTTGACTTTTGCCGACACCGTTTCGCCAAGACTTTGAAAATCCATACTGCTATACTACTCGACAGTTAGCCCTACCAGCGCATGTATTTAGAGATATAAAGCGTTTTCCTACATTGGACGGTTCTCCAGAAATCCCATGCTGCTGGTCATTTTCATGCTGCTAGCAGGACGAAATTTGCCTTTTGCCGATACCGTTCTGCCAAGACGATGAAAATCCATACTGCTATACTACTCGACAGTTAGCCCTACCAGCGCATGCATTTAGAGATATAAAGCGTTTTCCAACATTGAACGGTTCTCCAGAAATCCCATGCTGCTGGTCATTTTCGTGCTGCTAGCAGGATGAAATTTGCCTTTTGCCGACACAGTTCCGCCAAGACTTTGAAAATCCATACTGCTATACTACTCGACAGTTAGCCCTACCAGCGCATGTATTTAGAGATATAAAGCGTTTTCCTACATTGGACGGTTCTCCAGAAATCCCATGCTGCTGGTCATTTTCATGCAGCTAGCAGGACGAAATTTGCCTTTTGCCGATACCGTTCTGCCAAGACGATGAAAATCCATACTGCTATACTACTCGACAGTTAGCCCTACCAGCGCATGCATTTAGAGATATAAAGCGTTTTCCTACATTGAACGGTTCTCCAGAAATCCCATGCTGCTGGTCATTTTCGTGCTGCTAGCAGGATGAAATTTGCCTTTTGCCGACACCGTTCCGCCAAGACTTTGAAAATCCATACTGCTATACTACACGACAGTTAGCCCTACCAGCGCATGTATTTAGAGATATAAAGCGTTTTCCTACATTGAACGGTTCTCCAGAAATCCCATGCTGCTGGTCATTTTCATGCTGCTAGCAGGACGAAATTTGCCTTTTGCCGATACCGTTCCGCCAAGACGATGAAAATCCATACTGCTATACTACTCGACAGTTAGCCCTACCAGCGCATGCATTTAGAGATATAAAGCGTTTTCCTACATTGGACGGTTCTCAAGAAATCCCATGCTGCTGGTCATTTTCATGCTGCTAGCAGGACGAAATTTGCCTTTTGCCGATACCGTTCCGCCAAGACGATGAAAATCCATACTGCTATACTACTCGACAGTTAGCCCTACCAGCGCATGCATTTAGAGATATAAAGCGTTTTCCTACATTGAACGGTTCTCCAGAAATCCCATGCTGCTGGTCATTTTCGTGCTGCTAGCAGGATGAAATTTGCCTTTTGCCGACACCGTTCCGCCAAGTCTTTGAAAATCCATACTGCTATACTACTCGACAGTTAGCCCTACCAGCGCATGTATTTAGAGATATAAAGCGTTTTCCTACATTGGACGGTTCTCCAGAAATACCATGCTGCTGGTCATTTTCATGCTGCTAGCAGGACGAAATTTGCCTTTTGCCGATACCGTTCTGCCAAGACGATGAAAATCCATACTGCTATACTACTAGACAGTTAGCCCTACCAGCGCATGCATTTAGAGATATAAAGCGTTTTCCTACATTGAACGGTTCTCCAGAAATCCCATGCTGCTGGTCATTTTCGTGCTGCTAGCAGGATGAAATTTGCCTTTTGCCGACACCGTTCCGCCAAGACTTTGAAAATCCATACTGCTATACTACTCGACAGTTAGCCCTAGCAGCGCATGTATTTAGAGATATAAAGCGTTTTCCTACATTGAACGGTTCTCCAGAAATCCCATGCTGCTGGTCATTTTCATGCTGCTAGCAGGACGAAATTTGCCTTTTGCCGATACCGTTCCGCCAAGATGATGAAAATCCATACTGCTATACTACTCGACAGTTAGCCCTACCAGCGCATGCATTTAGAGATATAAGGCGTTTTCCTACATTGAACGGTTCTCCAGAAATCCCATGCTGCTGGTCATTTTCGTGCTGCTAGCAGGATGAAATTTGCCTTTTGCCGACACCGTTCCGCCTAGACTTTGAAAATCCATACTGCTATACTACTCGACAGTTAGCCCTACCAGCGCATGTATTTAGAGATATAAAGCGTTTTCCTACATTGGACGGTTCTCCAGAAATCCCATGCTGCTGGTCATTTTCATGCTGCTAGCAGGACGAAATTTGCCTTTTGCCGATACCGTTCCGCCAAGTCTTTGAAAATCCATACTGCTATACTACTCGACAGTTAGCCCTACCAGCGCATGCATTTAGAGATATAAAGCGTTTTCCTACAATGAACGGTTCTCCAGAAATCCCATGCTGCTGGTCATTTTCGTGCTGCTAGCAGGATGAAATTTGCCTTTTGCCGACACCGTTCCGCCAAGACTTTGAAAATCCTTACTGCTATACTACACGACAGTTAGCCCTACCAGCGCATGTATTTAGAGATATAAAGCGTTTTCCTACATTGAACGGTTCTCCAGAAATCCCATGCTGCTGGTCATTTTCATGCTGCTAGCAGGACGAAATTTGCCTTTTGCCGATACCGTTCCGCCAATACGATGAAAATCCATACTGCTATACTACTCGACAGTTAGCCCTACCAGCGCATGCATTTAGAGATATAAAGCGTTTTCCTACATTGGACGGTTCTCCAGAAATCCCATGCTGCTGGTCATTTTCATGCTGCTAGCTGGACGAAATTTGCCTTTTGCCGATACCGTTCCGCCAAGACGATGAAAATCCATACTGCTATACTACTCGACAGTTAGCCCTACCAGCGCATGCATTTAGAGATATAAAGCGTTTTCCTACATTGAACGGTTCTCCAGAAATCCCATGCTGCTGGTCATTTTCGAGCTTCTAGCAGGATGAAATTTGCCTTTTGCCGACACCGTTCCGCCAAGTCTTTGAAAATCCATACTGCTATACTACTCGACAGTTAGCCCTACCAGCGCATGTATTTAGAGATATAAAGCGTTTTCCTACATTGGACGGTTCTCCAGAAATCCCATGCTGCTGGTCATTTTCATGCTGCTAGCAGGACGAAATTTGCCTTTTGCCGATACCGTTCTGCCAAGACGATGAAAATCCATACTGCTATACTACTCGACAGTTAGCCCTACCAGCGCATGCATTTAGAGATATAAAGCGTTTTCCTACATTGAACGGTTCTCCAGAAATCCCATGCTGCTGGTCATTTTCGTGCTGCTAGCAGGATGAAATTTGCCTTTTGCCGACACCGTTCCGCCAAGACTTTGAAAATCCATACTGCTATACTACTCGACAGTTAGCCCTACCAGCGCATGTATTTAGAGATATAAAGCGTTTTCCTACATTGAACGGTTCTCCAGAAATCCCATGCTGCTGGTCATTTTCATGCTGCTAGCAGGACGAAATTTGCCTTTTGCCGATACCGTTCCGCCAAGATGATGAAAATCCATACTGCTATACTACTCGACAGTAAGCCCTACCAGCGCATGCATTTAGAGATATAAAGCGTTTTCCTACATTGAACGGTTCTCCAGAAATCCCATGCTGCTGGTCATTTTCATGCTGCTAGCAGGACGAAATTTGCCTTTTGCCGATACCGTTCCGCCAAGTCTTTGAAAATCCTTACTGCTATACTACACGACAGTTAGCCCTACCAGCGCATGTATTTAGAGATATAAAGCGTTTTCCTACATTGAACGGTTCTCCAGAAATCCCATGCTGCTGGTCATTTTCATGCTGCTAGCAGGACGAAATTTGCCTTTTGCCGATACCGTTCCGCCAATACGATGAAAATCCATACTGCTATACTACTCGACAGTTAGCCCTACCAGCGCATGCATTTAGAGATATAAAGCGTTTTCCTACATTGGACGGTTCTCCAGAAATCCCATGCTGCTGGTCATTTTCATGCTGCTAGCAGGACGAAATTTGCCTTTTGCCGATACCGTTCCGCCAAGACGATGAAAATCCATACTGCTATACTACTCGACAGTTAGCCCTACCAGCGCATGCATTTAGAGATATAAAGCGTTTTCCTACATTGAACGGTTCTCCAGAAATCCCATGCTGCTGGTCATTTTCGTGCTGCTAGCAGGACGAAATTTGCCTTTTGCCGACACCGTTCCGCCAAGACGATGAAAATCCATACTGCTATACTACTCGACAATTAGCCCTACCAGCGCATGTATTTTTTCCTACACTGGACGGTTCTCCAGAAATCCCATCTGTCCATTATATTCATCCTGCGAACAGGACTAATTTTGCAAATAAGATATATTTTTTCAATTATTTGTGAGCATTTTAGTTATTTTATTAATGTTACGTTTTTGTCTTTTGTACGACCACACTGGTTAATTGGCATTTCCTTCGGCCATACTGCCATGCTGCTAACTTACTTAACCAGCCGTACGGCCATCCTGCTAACTTACTAATTTCGTCCTGCCATGCTGCCAAGCTGCTAACTTTTTTGACCTTTTCAAAAGTCTGTCCACAGTTGCAGATCTAACTACACCAGGGCGTCCATGTTGCAAATATTAAGACTGGTTTGACGAGAATGATGAAAATGTCTGGGTATTCTTGAATAATTGGAAGACGACACCAGGCATATCAAGATCATAATATATCACCGAGAGCCGCCATAGACTCATGACCGAAAAAGAAAGACAGTAGACAAAATCCAGTAGTTTGTGGATAATAATGGCAGGTCGAGTTTCCTTTTTGCTCCGTTGATGACCTTAAGTCATCTGTTGGTCACAGGAAGCAATCTGTTTGAACAGGCACTGGAATACATCTATATTTCCTTCAGTCAACACAGACAGAAAAGTTCCATACTGACCAACCATGATATTTAGCTGTATCATGATAAAAAGTGATACAGCTTTGTGTCCAAACGCAGACCCAGATCAGCACTGCTTTAGCTTTATTGACTCTTAACCAATGGCGAGATTAAAATCAATGGCCAAAGCTATAATAAAATAAGAAATTGTACCATTTAAAATTGACGGATCGCTGGATTTGCATGCATCTGGCTCGGTTTTGATCATAAATGGGGAGTTCGAACGCACTTACGTTCTTGTACGTAGTTCAGTACACATGTAACGTATGAAAGGGCACTGTCAAGTCTTAGTTTGTATGGAATGAAATGTAGAGCCACAACATGTAAAGGTAGATATCAGTGTACATTAGGCAATTAGCCGTGCTAAATGCAGGTCCCGAGGTTATAAAACTTTTTTTCATGCTCATCTCAGCTGAGACTAAAATTTATCTTGCTTATAAATGTTAATAAAATGCCAACATTTTCACATTTAAAAGCAGGATAAATCACAGGCTTTGGAGATCTAAACCTGAAATTTTAATTTCCTTGGGCCATTTCAGTATTTATGAGAACTTAAAATTTCAGCTGAGCATGAAAAAAGTTTTTATAACCTTGGAACCAGATCAAGATGACTTGGCTCAATCAAAAATAGGTAACCCGCAACAGAATTTTCAGAGCGCCGGGATCAAGAATTTGTGGTATACACCTTTTTGTGAACATGTTTTGAAATCCTGAAGAGCGGGTTCTCAAAGCATTGCTCAGACGGCATGTACCAAGATAATTAGCATTAATACTATAAATACAGCTTTAATACAAAGATTCGGAAATGAAATGAGCTACTTCACAATATATATTATAAAAAAAAAAGTACTGGCGGACTATGGAGTTGAAATGCATACTACCAAAAACCAGAAAGAGAAGAGAAGAAAAAACGTGAATCTATGCTGGTGTGCAACAGATCTATACTGCATTCTAAAATGGCAAATGTTAACTCTTTCTGGAAAGACTCACAGATTTGTTTGAACAATCCTGAATATGTCCGTTTGGACACGTGGGTCTTGACCATTTGACCAGTTTGTCCATACTTAACATGTTTACATTTAGAAAATAGGAAATGAGCCTCCCCATGGGAAAACCAACAATCTGCATAGGCGAAAACAAAGGCGCAGATCAGCTTCGCGGTAATATCAGCGCCTTTGTTTTCGCTACTCGGATAGTACAATTCCTCCTCTACTTAACTCCAAAATTTCAAGCTTCTAGCTCTTTTCTGTGACTGTACAGCCCGGTTTGTATCGAACCTGTTCGGAAACCACATTGTTGGTTTTCCCACGAGACGGCTCAAATTATGAAATGTGATATACTAAATGCTATACTTTGATTATTACAATCAAATTTATTACAATTAAATCCAACTTGGTAATGATCACCTATTCTGGATTTAACATTTTTCTTCAATGTTACTTTTGACTAAAATTGACATGGATTATTTATTCGCAAGGTCGTTTTGTTCTTTTCTTTTGATTTCTCTATTCACATATGTCACTGGAGATTCCACAATATACCGTACTCTGAACACAGCTGGGGTACAAGGAACTTGGGGGCGATGGGGCCCGTTTCTGACATTAAATGCCAGGTCAAAGCCTCACTGTGCTGTTCTCTGCTCACAGAATCCGCAATGTGATTTGGCACAATTCAACCCAGAAACTAGCGAGTGCCATTTGCACAGTGAACAGAATTTGGTCGTTTTCTACCCATTGACGAATGGTATATCAACATCGACGGTTATGATCGGCAAACCTTTAAATTGTAAGTCAGCTCTTTTTAGTCGAGATGTATAAATGTCGAGACATTTTGCTTGATTTTTCCGCATCTCAGTATTGAGAAAATCCACCTTGCTGGACCTTAGTAGTTCACGGGAGATGCGGAGTTGTGGTTGAGTGACACGGTATTCCAGCATCCGTCACACCTCATTACGAAAACTTGCCCATGCAATATACAGAGATTTTTTTTTGTTCTAAAAAATGAAAATTTCATCAGAAAAATTTTGATATTTTTCTTATTTTTGCTCAAAACATAGATTGTGGGTACACGTTAGAACCGCCTCGACGAGGCGGTTCTAACGAGTACCCACAATCCATGTTTTGGAGCAAAAATAAGAAAAATAGGTATACCCCTGCAAACCCCAGTTTTTCTATATAAAAGTGGGGTATAAGGGGGTATACATTTCACGGACATGTTTTTCTGATGTGACTGTCAAAAGCTTCAGTGGGGTGTTGGAAGTTGCTTTGTTGTATAAAAAACCCTTTCTTGTTCTTCTGTCTTTGGTGAAGCAAGAATAGATGGCACATAAATTGTACTTTTGAATTTAAAATCCCATCCAGGCACCAGGCGAGTACCCACAATCTATGCCTTGCGAAATAACGAAAAGACGAAATGGCACTAATAAGACACCAACTAAAACTGTTACAACTGACATGCAAGATGACTGTTACGTGAAGAGCCAGATGACTAGCTCTTTCCAATCAAGATAGTCATCCGTCTACAAAGGTGGTGCCTTACACTGTCTAATACTTTATAAATTTGTTTCAGTGGTTGATGTGCGACCGCAATCCGGTGGTTATTCATTTGACTTCACAGCCGCGGACAATGCTTGTAAGGCACTCGGGGGTCGTTTGAGTACCCAAGATGAAATGATAGCCGCTTACGACGCTGAATGGTTACACGTGGGAACGTGTTGCTGGAATTCTGCTGGTTATGCATACTATGTATTACAGTACACGGTCCACGGGACAGGGTGGGCAGGAATAAACTATTGTAACTGGAGTCCAACTTGGGACGCATTCTGCTATATACCCGGACCTGAAAGTTAGACAGTCTGAGAGCTAGAAGCTGCGGAGCTATCAGTCGACAAAAATACAGCGAAATACGACAGCTAGGGTTCGGATATTCAAAATTACCAATTATGTCTTCAGTTGAGTTGAAAATTCACACAGAATGTAGCTAACTCGTCAAACCTTTTAACTTTTTATGTCTTTTGCAATTAACTGCGACAACACAGTCCGATTGCTTACCTGGCCGTAATTATCGAGAAACATCGGTTCTATTCTATTTTATGAGCTACCGCATGAGAAAACTAACACTCTGCATATGCGAAAACAAAGACTCAGACTAGCTGTGCGGCAACAGCATAGCTGATCAGCGTTTTTGTTTTCGCTACATGGATAGTACAGTCCCTCTTCTCCTTAAATCCAAAATTTCAAGCCTCTAGCCTGCTTCTGTCACTGTACAGCCTGGTTTCTGTTGTACCTGGTCGGAAACCCAAATTGTTGGTTTTCTCATGCAAAGGCTCAAGATTATTCTATTCCATTCTTTACCGTACATTGACTAGACTATCCACACTGATAGCGTGAAGTTGCAAAATCCAAGACAAAAGGGCAGGAAGTTACCTATTAGTTTTACCACTGCAATAAAGCTATATTTCTGGTGATCAAACACAGATACTAAAGTTCATTGGAACTTTAGTCGAACGAGGTTTCGGCTTTTAGCCAGACAAGGAAAAATAAATAATCATTTCACATTTTGTGTACATAAAATTGATCCAAAGTCTGTTTCAGAATCGTCGCTGTTACTTTTGGTACCCATGCACTCTGTCCAAAGACTCTGATCAATATTGGCAATTTGCAAAGACACTTGCCTTCGAATTCGCACGGTTAACTCATTTAATGTGCGCATTTTAAACTCAGTTTTGATCTCAGTCTCCAGTGCTTATAAGGTTAAAATACTAGAGTATACATCGTCAAACATTAAGTACAATCCGTTCATTGCGTATAAAAGAAAAGAAAAAACAGCCAGCCAGAGGTGAGTATTCAGTACTGATAATACGTACTGTCCAAGCTGGGCACAGAAACGGCCGTGTGACTAGGATTATTGACTATCCCGGCATGATTTTGGCTGTTTACCGTGCATGTAAAGTAACAAAACAAACAAGACAAAATCGCATCCTAATTTGAAGATAGGTTTTCAAAACACAGAGCTGAAGTTGTCATCTTAGGTCATCGTACGTATCAAAACTCAGAGCTGAAGTTGTCATCTTAGGTCATCGTACGTATCAAAACACAGAGCTGAAGTTGTCATCTTAGGTCATCGTACGTATCAAAACTCAGAGCTGAAGTTGTCATCTTAGGTCATCGTACGTATCAAAACACAGAGCTGAAGTTGTCATCTTAGGTCATCGTACGTATCAGAACACAGAGCTGAAGTTGTCATCTTAGGTCATCGTACGTATCAAAACTCAGCAATGAATGCCAAGATTGCTAGAACAATTAAATATGCATGATATCTTAATAAAGATAATAAAATAATAAATTGAGCCGCATCGTGAGAAAACCGGATTTTTGCCTGTGCGAAAACAAAGGCGCAGATCAGCTGTGCAGTAACTGCACAGCTGATCAGCGCCTTTGTTTTCGCTATTCGGATAGTGCAATTCCTCCTCTACTTAAATCCAAAATTTCATGATTCTAGCTTGCTTCTGTGACTGTACAGGTGGGTTTGTGTCAGACCTGGTCGGAAACCCCGAAGACCGGTTTTCTCGCGTCACGGCTCTTATTATTGTAAACAATCGAAGCAGAACTACACATATAAGATGAAACCATTTAATACTATGATACTTATCTTGAGCATTGTGGCTAGTTCCCAGCTGGCACATGACGTCATAATGACGACATATCAACGTCGATGCGACGGCACATGATATGACGTCATTATGACGTCATGTGCCCGCTGGGTTTACACCCATATCATGATGCTAACACTAAATAACATAAAGATAAGCAACTGTCAGTTTGTATGTATCGTATAGTTACATAAATATGGATACACATCATCAGTTATGTCCCCCATGTTCTATACTAGATTGTATATCTAATGCTAGATGACCACGCCATTTCATTTCATCCCCTCACTTTCCTTTGTCCATAAACCAGTCAGCAAGTCCAATAACTCCAATGATCAGGCTCAGAACAAAAGCAACAATGGTGATACCAAAAGCCCCAGAGTAGTAACTTGACAAAGAAGACTTGGTTTCTTCAACATACACAGCAAACTCGATCATAATAAAGAGAGCTGAAAACAAAGACAAAACAGATCTTTGTATTTTAATTGCATAAAAAGGTTAACCATTTGAAATAGTTGTTAGAAAAATCAGTTCTTTATAAAATACATATTTTTCTTTAGTGTATTTTTTTCAGTCGAAAAATGTTTTGAGATTTATTCTCATTTTTGCTCAAAGCACAAATTGTGGGTACACGTAACAACCGCCTCGTCGTCAAGTACACACAGTCCATGATTTGCAACAAAAATAAGACAAACTGTACACCCCTGTAACCCCTTGCTTTACTATACAAAAGTAGAATTTATACTAGTACCTTTCATGGACTTTTTACCTTGATGGTATTTTATGTATAATACTTATTTGGGTCTGTGTTTACGGGTTTAGGTTTTACTGTAATACTTAAGCTGTTATATATTATAATAATAATAAATGAGCCGCATCGTGAGAAAACGGGATTATTGCCTATGCGAAAACAAAGGCGCAGATCAGCTTCGCAGTAACTGCGAAGCTGATCATCGCCTTTGTTTTCGCTACTCGGATAGTACAATTCCTCTTCTACTTAAATCCGAAATTTCAAGCTTCTAGCTCTTTTCTGAGCTGGTACAGGTCGGTTTGTGTCGGACCTGGTCGGAAACCCCGAAGACCGGTTTTCTCACGTCGCGGCTCTGTAAAAATAATTCAGTACAAACAAAGCCGTCGTGATGTGCCTCCTTTGGAGTAGAATTTTTGTGCTGTTGGAGCCTTAAATACGTTTTCATATTTTAATTCAGTTCGGTTAACTTGAGTGGCCTATTGGGGAATAGCTGCACACTCGGCTTAATATATGTTTTCTTGGTATAAGTACGTAAGTGTCATTTTAGTTTTTTCCCACCCCTCGGTTTGTGGAGTGGGAATTTCTTTCTGATTGCGCCATTTCCTGATCATTGCCTACTTGTACCTTTTACCACTGTAACCAAAAGTCAAAGCCAATTTTAAGTCTGGTTATTTAACATGTATAACACTGCCTATGAAAAGCTATTTACCAACTAATTAATAGCAATTTACCGACTGCATACCGACTGGATGTAGCAATTTACCTACCAGCAACAAAGGCAAGAACCCAGACAATGAGCTTGAGAACTTTATTATCCTTCACGAAGAGAACCACAATCAGGAGAACAAGGGCGATAATTAGAGCCACAGCACCGAGGATAGAAAATGCCTGGACAGCCTCCAACCAGTCTGAAAGAAATTCATAATTGAGGCTTCGCATTAGAAAACCAACAATTTACATATGCGAAAACAAAGACGCAGATCAGTATCGCAGTTTCGCCACACGGATAGTACAATTCCTCTTCTTCTTATAACCAAAGTTTCAAGCTTCTAGCTTTATTCTATGACTGTACAGCCTGGTTTGTGACGGACCTGGACGTAAACCCAAATTGTTGGTTTCCTCACGCACAGGCTCAATTATTTTTGTGTACCCTATTATGACGAATGGACTTGCCCATCATTATCATTATGGTGAGTCCACTTTCATTTTTGGGACATCTTGTGTGTTTTGATACTATTATTTCCTCTAAGCAAATTTATAGACACTCAGATGGGAAGTCGCGTTCTGTACACTGATTATAATCACCGATTTTGTCCAACCCACGAAAAAAGCATTGCTATATATACTATTGGCATAAAGTTAAGCATATTCCACTTTCATCAGCAAATATGATGAAATCAGATGTCTGAAAATAATATGCTTCATACACCAGTCAGAGATACTTATTTGAATGTAGGGGGCAATTTTTTGGTTTTCAAAATGACAATTATCAACTCGAATGAACGGCATTTCGACATGTATTACTAGTAGGCGAAATGCCAAAAGTTGATGCTGTTCTAAGATAACGACATAAAGTGGGTATAATTGTTTCAGAATTTAAGGGAAATTGTTCAATCTAAGATTTGACAATCAAGTTTTACAGATCACGTGATCATGTAGGCAGAAAAATGAAAGTAAAAAAATACAAATTTTTATCACAATAAGTGCTATTGTTTCACAGTTTTGTCCATAAATTTGTTGTTTGACTGTTTTTGCTGCCAAAACATGGTTCAAAATATTGTTTGAAGATGGAAAAAGAGGCACAGTCACATTTAAGGACAATGAAAACTGTCAAAGATTTTTGCAAGCCATTATCATAAATACACCTAAAATCAAATGAGCAAAATTTCATTACTGTTTTATCCCTGTATTTATTGACATGACTATTCAACTATGCCAGTTCCATAAACTAGAGATGCATATCTTAAAACTTTGATTGAAAATCAGTGGTAAAATTCCCGAATTTTGGAGAAATACATACGTTTGGCTATAGGGGGTGTCTAATTAGGCACATGAATTGGTCTGTCATGACGTCACAGAGATTAGTAGAAGGTCATGGTTTTGAATTTTGGAATGTTGAATAACAGTGCTTTCAAAAAGGCAATAAAACATTTTTTGTAAATTTCACAGTCTGAAAAATATATACACACATATCAAAATATGCTTAACTTTATGCCATTAGTATATTTCATCTAAATTTATACAAAATGCAGGAAATGTGCAAAAATGCGAGAATCATTTTCTTTAATATAAAGATATTTTGACCACACCGAGAATGTCACTACAAAAATACTAAAAATAAAATTACAATACTTACCCAAGGAAGTTATTGATTGACAGTTCCCACCAGAACACGACTGCCAGAGTCCACTGTTAGAGTCCGAGGAGTCAATATCAATCCAGTAGGGGAGAGCCAACCCCAGAATCTGTATTATCACAGTGAGAATGAGCAGAATAAAGTTGATCTTCAGTAACAGAGAGGCGTTGGCGAATCCCATTGTCTATACAGTAATTAATTACTCGCTACCAAAGATGGAATCTATTTTATGTATGTGTATTTATTTTTGATACAGAATTAATACATTTTAGTTTATCCTACTGCTATTGACTACATTGCAGTTCAGACCAAATTGGGTGTTGTTTACGCCATGCAGGCAAATATCGATGATGAAAAGAAAAAGATATTGAATTCAATGATGGTATTCATATTAAATTCAGTGACAGCTTAGTGAAAAGTAAACTATGAAATCTACGTTACAAATAGTTAATATAAAAAGATGAACAAAGCAATATCTTGAATTAGAACTATGGCGATACGTTGATAGGGTGGAGCGGTGAGGGTAAGGCGCAATTAATACCTGCGTAAGTAATTGCAATGACATCTGCACCACCATGTGACATAAGGTTTGTTTTGCCTTTCATCTCTTTAATCTTTACACGTAATTCTCATTAAGAATTAAAGGCGCATCACGCATAAAGAACTAGACTATTTTTGATTAAGTGTTGACTTGTAGACATAGCGACAGTCAAACAACTTGACATCGACAGCTTTTGACTTGTTCGGTAGCTCCGCGGGTATATCGGCAAGGGTTTTGAATCACCCAAACCCTCGATTCAACGATTTATTTATACTACTACAGGATTAACTAGTATGAACCAGAGCCCAAATGAAACACGTCAGGAGAATATGTCCGTGTAATGTTTACACCTACATCCTACTTTTATGTAGTAAAAAGGTATAAGCAATGATCAGGAACGGTGCAATCAGAAAGAAATTCTCACTCCTAAAACCGAGATAAGATGGGGAAAAGTGAATTGACAATCAGGTACTTATTCTGAGAAAACTTTCCTTAAGCCGAGTGAGCAACTATTTCCCAATAGGCGGCCACTAAGTTACCCGAACTTAACTAAATATGAACCTCAACGCGACATTCTGACATCACCAGTATAAAGCAGCAAAAAGCGTATAAAGGTTTGGGAAATAACACTGTTTCTTTGAACACTATACTACCTAATGAATGAGTTTATTTTTAAAAAAATCAATATCTAGAGTTATTTGCCCTTGTTTAGCCCACAATGCACATAATTTACCTAGATGTATATCTATCGTTAAACGGTGAACAAAGCAAACACATCATCATAAAAAATCGACAGATTGTCCGTAAGGATGACGTGCTTCTATCTTAAAAAAGATTCTGACTAGTGCTTAAATTTTAATTGTTTTAAGCAAATGCAATGAGTTTTGTAAGCAGAAATGCAATTACGCAACTTTGACGTCATTTTTCAGGACTATGACGTCTGTATGGTTCATATAGTAAATGGCCATGACAAAATTCTGGTCAAATAAAGGCTAACAGACTCGAGGTACATTCAAAGTAACATTGTTTTTGCAAACAACACAAACATCAACACCAAATTGAAAAGAAAGAGCAAGTAGAATCACAAAAGAAGTGTCGAATTGGAACGATCGGTAAAATTAAATTACCTGGGGGGAGGGGGGCTTAAATCAAGTTATACAGACAAATAGTTGGAAGTCCAATGGGTACAAATTGCGCCCCTCTCGTTGCTGATTTATTTTTATACCACTACGAAAGAGATTTCATGGCTTCGCTTAACCATGGTAATCAAACTGCTGTCACCGAGACTTTTAATTCGACTTCCAGGTACCTCGGTGACCGTTTGAGCATTGACAATCCTTATTTAAAAAGCATGGTAAATCAAATTTATCCAACTGAACTTAATTGAATAAGGCCAACACCACAGATACCGAAGCGCCCGTTTTAGATTTGCATCTTTCTATTGCAAATGGATTTGTTTCTTCTAAAATTTATATATGATAAACACGATGACTTTGACTTTGATATAGTAAATATTTCGTTTTTGGATGGTGATGTTCCTCGCCGTGCTTCTTATGGTGTATACATTTCGCAACATTTCGCAACTTATTAGGTTCGCTAGAGTCTGCAATCATGTTACGGACTTCAACGCGCGAAATAAATGTTTAACAGCCAAACTTCTTTAGCAGGGCTGTCGGAATGAAAAACTTCGAAAAACCTTTTCAAAATTTTATCGCAGATACTATGAATTGATTTCCAAATTTAATGTCGGAAAAACGCTTTTACGCGAGGGCATTTCGGAACTAGCATTTTATGGTGACTTGGTTTATAAATTTAAGAAACTTATGGAATGACTTTTCTTTTCAGTTTAGAAAAATCATTATACGTTACAAACATATAGGATATAACTTACATGTAAATGGTATGCGACAGTCTGCATACTAAGTATTTAACACAATCATGGTTGATAAATATGCTGCCTTTTTACAGCTTTATTTGCACTCCGGTGGATCGGGCGTCAAACTCCACGATGACCCTGACTTAAAGCTATTCATTTTAGTTGGTTGGGACCGGAGCTTCTTGTCTGTTGCTTGGCCCAACGGGGTTCAACGTAGTTTTTCTTTTGCTCCGGTTTTTCAGTAAGTTATTGGGCGCCCAGTGATCTCCATCGTCGGGCAGCTAACTGAATCTGTAAGTCCTCGTTTTTTATTCATCATAGTGGTTATCATGATTTATTTGTTTGTCCTTGATGATTCATTGACTAGTTTGAGATTCACCGCGAGGACCGAACAACTAACTAAATATTGTGAACCACTGAAAAATCTCTATTTAAGTCTGCCAGTCGTTTTATATTAATGATTGTTCCAAGGCATTACTTCTGTTGTGGTTCTTATTGTTTTATGCCACTGTGTTGAATTTGTGGCACCTTATGTGCATTTTCATAATTTAGTTAAGTTTGGATAAATGAGAGGCCACCTACTGAGAAAAAGCTGCACAACCGGCTTACGATATGTTTTTAGTATAAGTACCTAATTGTCAATTTAGTATTTTCCCACCTTGGGTTTTGGAGTGGGATTTTCTTTCTGATTGCGCCATTTCCCGATTATTGTCTTCTTGTGCCTATTTACAGGTAGCTAACCTCCTCCTCTGCTTCTCCTTTAGATTTGAAACGTGTAATGATTTTTAAACTGTAAAGAAAAATCATTCCTTCCTATAAATTTGTAAACCAAGTCACCATAAAATTCTTGTTCCGAAACTGGGGTGAACTAGGTTATACGTAATAGTTAGAGTATGGAGGTGAGGTCAATACGAAAACTATAGACCCGGGCACGTGAACTTAAAGCCGATCGAGCGCAGCGAGGGAGGCTTTAAGTTCACGTGCCCGGGTCTATAATTTTCGTATTGACCGATACCGACATACTCTAACTGACTTATATACTGGCTCCTTTGTTTCGCTATAACAAATTCTACACAACGAGCCGATTGACCAAACATTGCGTAGTATGCTTAGACCAATTAAATTCTGTTAATTCTCGTGTTTTCTCGCGTGTTTTCTCGCGACATGACTATTGGCCAAAAATCCCACGGACTAACTGTGAACGATATTTTCTTTCCTCGTGCAGCCTTGTCCAAAAATAACTTTCATAGTAGCTTCCCCTTAAAACGTCGTGATCAAGATTTAATGCAAATAATTCAATACCATTTAAGTATGATTTTTGTATATCTATATACTGTGGGTAAACTGATTTGAAAATGTAGATCACTTCTATTTGGATCTGTCATCCGTGGTGCAGTGGTTAAGTCACTCGCCTTGTAAACCAGGGGTCGCAGGTTCGATCCCGGGCTTCTCCTAAATCCTCCTCCCGGTTGAGCCTTCGGGTGTTCCCGGAACAACAAACCCACAAAAACAACCTCAAAAAAAACAACCTTCTATAGTACTGGTGTCGCCCAGGAAAAAAATATTTTTTTTTTTTTCATAGGCGGAATCCCATGCTGAAATGACAGGACTAATTACTGAATGCTCGGCTGTTTATGGGGGAAACAGCTGGTCAAAACTAACTTTGTGAAGTTTGTTCCTACTTCCGTGGCTTCTCATTAACCTCACCCTAACCTTCTACACTACCGAAACCATGGAGCGAGGAATATTTTCACACAGAAATGTACGTGCAACGGTACGTTTGAAATACCGTTTTGGGAAATTATGAATTATTGAAATAATATATAGTACATATTTGCCTCATCTCAAAGAATTTGTATTTACCTTTAGCATGATTTGCTGGGAAAACGAACATTCAGCATACGCATGAATACAGCGAAAGCATTTTGTGCGGTGCAGCTGAACCGTTACATACGTGTAACTTACTGTTGTGTCTAATATAAATTCCAAATGTATTCAAATTCCAAATTTATTCATTAGCTCAGGTTATACAATACATGATAACAACATGAGCAGCAATATTATAAGCATAACAAGCACAGTTTTATGGTATCATTAAGGAAAGGAAAGAAAAAGAAAGAGAGAGAGAGAGAGAGAGAGATAGAGAGAGAGGGAGAGAGAGAGAGAGAGAGAGAGAGAGAGAGAGAGAGAGAGAGAGAGAGAGAGAGAGAGGACAACTTCTCCAGTCAGAGTTCTAATGAACTCACTAGTTTGTTTGTCAACCAGATACATCTACGCGAGGTTTATAAGTTTCCCGCCAGATATTATCAACCGGTTGATAACAAAAAGCGCGAAACTTATCAACCTCCCTCCTAAACTTCCTTTTTAGCAGGTCAATACGTTTGTTATAGACCTGTTCGAAACAAAGGAGCCAGTATATAACTATTTTTCATATTTCTTGTCTTAAACATAGATTGTGGGTACTCGTGATAACCGCCACGGCGATGTTTTGAGTAAAACAAATATATATACACATGGAAATAAGTTAGGGAACACCTGTAATAATGTGGCTACCAACTTTGGACTGTATATATCCTTCTTTGTAATAATTATGAAGAATGTTTTGACAATTTGTCTGAATCTGTAGTATCCAAAGTTGCTTCTATGTGAAAATGGTTAGCATCAAACATAAAGTGCGGCGGCCAGCGGCCATCTTTGATTCAGAAAATGTTTGCTAAATTTAAGAAACGCACTGCTAGTCTCTGCGATAACTTCATTATTTGAACTCACGTTGTTGTAATTTTTCGTAAGCATAAAGCTGAGACTTCGGTTGTGGAACTTTGATCAAAAATGTTTTATTTTCTGACCGACTACCGGCGGTAGGCCCATACTTTTCCGGGGGTAGGTTTCATGTCCACTTTTTGTTCTTTGGGTATACATTTTGCAGGTTGTAAATGTTGGGCCAGATATTCGAAGTGACCCTTTAGAAAATCTAAACATGTATGTTTTGGTTATAGTGTCCTAGCGGAATTATTCTTTTACGGCTTTATTTGCAAAATATCCAAGAATATTGCTTTCCATAGAAATCAATGCAAATTGTAGATTTTGTATGACTAGTTGGTTTGGAGATAAAGCATGAAGTTTTAGGTCCTAAGTCGTTTATTTATTCAGAACGACCAGATTCAACATTTCATTCCTGTTTTGCTTTCAAAAATTGAGTTTTGCGGAGTGCAGAAGCAAAAAGGCAAACTTGTATTCAGTAAAAGTGGATTTTTTCGCATATGGCATATTGTATCCTCCATAGCACAAAGACAAAATGTTGTGAATTTCCATAAATTTGTCTGTAGCTAGGCCAAGGTATGAAATATATGTGATAAAAAATTCAGTATCGCTAGAAAAAAAGTAAAAATGATTTTTTTCAAACTTTCCCCAAGGGCTAAAAGTGTTCCCTAACTTATTTCCATGTGTATATATATATATCTACTCGTATATAAATCAACTGATTTTTCATTAGATATTATGGCAATTTATAATGTATGTGATGATTATAGGTAGTTGTGTTACCTAGGTCGAGGGAGGGATAGCTGTCCAGATTATTCTACCATTGAATACTTAAAATTTTCTCGTTATTCAAGGGAAATTTCTCGTCCTCCAGTTAGCCGCTGACTTTCATCATTTCACTCCCTCGAACTTGAACATTTACGGCTATATTCTCTTCCGTCACTCAAACTCAAACTCGAACTCAACTCGCGAGAGTATGGCTGGAGTATGAGTCGAGTGGGATTAAATTGAGTGTGAGTGGAGTATAGATTTGGTATGCACAACAGTCTCTCAACCATCACTCACTGGAGTGTCAGATTTTCATTATAAAACAAAGAAATTTGAAATCTTATAGACATTTGATGTTATTATTCTACCATCAAATTAGCAGCAAGGACTCTGACTAGACGCCGCATATTGCGGTGACCTGTTATCTAATTTTGATGTGCACGCATGATATCGTATTTGCTTACACGCATTCCTTCTTTATTGTTTGTTTGTCTGCTTGTTTGTTTATTTATTTGTCTTTCTTTCTGTGTTGCTCTCTCTCTCTTTGCTTGCTTGTTGTTTTATGTCTTTCCTTCTCTCTCTCTCTCTCTCTCTCTCTCTCTCTCTCTCTCTCTCTCTCTCTCTCTCTGTGGGGTGGTTGGGTGAGGAGATGGGTGTGCGTGGGGATGGAGGGGATGAGTCTGTGACAGCGATATCTAGCGTTAAGGCACAAATGCGTCTGCATCTGGATGTACAATGTTGACCACTCACCTAAAATATGGATCATTGCTTTTCATGTCCAAAATAGTCGCAAATGACATGCCTTGGGAAAATCGAAATCTGTTCTAAAATTCACGACCCCTCTCAAGATAAGATTTGTCCCGAGCATATAGCTTGGTCCGGGTGATGTATGTAATCTGCTATTATTGGGCTTTTTCGAAGAAAATGTGGAGAAATAAGGGTCCAAAAATTTTCGAGTAGCGCTCGAGTGAGGTGTCGCCTTCACTCAACGTTTACTCGAAATTTGAGTTGAGTTCGAGTGTGAGTGGGACATGTGCATACCGAATCGAACAGTTATGCACTCACACGAGTGTCTGATCAGATTATCTTAATGAGTTTGAGTGGAGTATGCCTCGAGTGTAGGTTGAGAATACAGCCGTTAACCTCATAACTCATTTAAGTTCTCATACCTGTTATAAATTGCATAACTGAAGCGTTCAAAGCCAATATTTATTTCTAATTCGGGTACGCCCATGGGAACAAACTAGGCACCTTAATGTGTCAAAAAATTCAATGACTATCATTTATCAGACAAGCATAACACTTTGTGTGCCTGTCAGAGATTCTTCTATCCCTGACTCGTACTTTTTAGCCGACTCAAAATGCCAATCATTTCTGTATTTAGTTAATAGAATGTACACCTGATATTTACTTCCATATAAGATAGTTATGTGCTGAGTACCAACTTAGCACCGGTTACTTGGGATAGGCCACGGGATTTATTGTTTCACTCCATGGAACTTCTGATAAAGCATTCCCGACAAAAATATTTGTATCAAATTCCCGTACTTCTTATTAATTGCACCGCAGTTCCGGTTAAAGCCAACAGTATTTTCAGTCTAGGAACGGCCATGGGAACAGACTATACACCATCATGTGTTAATATATACAGGGGTCTGCAGAATAAGAACTTACAAAATAGTCTGCTGTATTTTAATGTCCAGAGATATAAATTGTACACGTGACATGAATCCACAATTTAGAGGGATGGCGTGGGAATTTCTTTATGATTGCGCCATTTCCTGATCATTGCCTGCTTTAACCTGTCTTTAGTATAACACGTTTCTTAAGATGACATTATATCTCGTAGGCTACAGCCTTTAATTACCTTTCTACAAAACCTACTTGCTCGATAAGTGAGATTATCTTACGACATTTTTAATATTTTAAAGGTACAAGTAGGCAATGATCAGGAAACGGTGCAATCAGAAAGAAATTCCCACTCCTCAAACCAAGGGGTGGGAAAAAACTAAAATTACACTTAGGTACTTATACAAATAAAACATATCATCAGCCGAGTGAGCAGCTATTCCCTAATAGGCGACCACCCAGTTACTTAATTAAAAATATGAAAACGTATACTGAGCCAAACATATAACGCAACACGTTTATGATATTTTTTCGCATTTTGGTGTAATGTAAGACGGTCTACCAGACATATGATGGTCAGCAATCACCAGTGAATAAGTTGGGTACAAAAAATTTGGTTTTCAGAGCATGAGTCACTGAGCTTGAATCTGATTGATCAAAACGGTTATTTGGGTGGCATGCGCCTCCTGAGAGATTCTGGAAGCCAGTTCTAACACAAATTGCTTCTTTATGGATCGTCCAGTGAGGCTCGATGAGGTTATTGCAAAATGCCTTCCATTTGTACCCAAAATTTTAAATCAAAGTTTGCATCATTGAAAATTGAACGTTTAATACTGAGTATTCCATTGAACACAATAGAAAATGGAATTAATGAAGAATTCTAAAGGCGAATGTTTTTCATGAAACTTTGAGGAAAAATGTTAATTTCGTCATTCAGCATTGTTAGATAACACAATAGCATCCAATTGTTTGGTCAGGAACGTCTGTTACAAACGTTAAAATGTGAGTAAACTTGAATGGTTCGGGGCGAAAATGAGTCGTCAACTCTGCTCAAAATTGAGCAAAATTGATCTTTTGACAGTAAAATTATTCATTGTCTAAAGTGGAGCAGGGATAATCCTGAAAACCGACTTTAATTTCTAGGGTACGAATACACGTCACATGTAGCGTTCTGGAAAATCACAATGCATTTCATTTTTCGCCAAGACCCTACCTTTGAAAAATGCTTAATTTCTTTAGACACATACCACAGAAGGTTACAACCAAGATGTTGTGAGATGTGTCGATCGTCCAGCAATCTAATTCAGTAGTACAGAGTTTATTTGATAACGTTCCGGAGTATAACATTAAAAATAAAGCGATGCTGCGTTATAAGTTTGGCTCAGTATACATTAGGCTTAAAAAGCACAAAAATCGACTCCAAAACACAAAACAATTAGAACCACACAGAAGTATCGCCTTGGAACGATCAGTAATATAAATTTTCTGCGGGGGGGGGGGGAGGGGGCGGGGGCTAAAAAGTTACAAGTAGGCAAAGATCAGGAAAAGGCGCAATCAGAAAAAGATTCCCACTCCAAAAACCGAGGTGGGAAAAAAAACAAACTAACAATCAGGTACTGATACCATGAAACATATCGTAAGCCGAATGAGCAGCTATTTTCCGAATAGGTGGCCACTCAGTTACCTTAACTTAATAAAAATATGAAAACATACATAAGGCGCCAACAGCACAAAAGAAATTTAAACACCAAGACATAAAACAAAAAGAACCACCACAGAAGTATCGTCTTGGAACGATCAGTAACACAAAGTTACTGGCGGGCTTAAACCGGTTTTACATGGCCATAACCTCACCCTCAGCTTCTGCAGCGGTTCATAACATTTAGTTAGTTCTTCGATCCTCGTGGTGAATCTCTAACTACTCAATGAATCATCAAGAACAAACAAATAAATCATGATAAACATCCTGATGAATCAAAAACCAGGACTCACAGATTGAGTAAGCTGCCCGACGATAGAGATCCCTGGGCGCCGAATAACCTACTAACTCAGGAGCAAAAGAAAAACACCAGTTGGACCCCGGTGGGCCAAGCAACAGACAAGAAGCTCCGGTCCCAACCAACTAAAATGAATAGCTTTAAGTCGGGGCCATCATAGAGTCTGACGCCCGACCCACCGGCGTGCAATTAAAGAAGGCAGCATAGTTATCAACCATGATTGGGTTAAAAAAAAACGGTTTTACAGGCGCCTAACCTCCCCCTCATCTTCTGCAATGGTTCACAACATTTAGTTAGTTGTTCGGTCATCGTAGTGAATCTCTAACTAGTCAATGAATCATCATGGACAAACGAATAAATCATGTAAATCATGATGAATCAAAAACGAGGACACAACAGATTCAGTAAGCTGCCCGACGATGTACAAGTGGGCAAAGATCAGGAAAATGCACAATCAGAAAAAGATTCCCATTCCAAAAACCCGAAGCTTAGACTCTTCATACCTCAAATTGTATGACCATGTTGTTATAATGTTTTATAATGAAAACCTTCATGTTCTAGTGTTGTTACTTGATTATAGTACGTTATTCTCGGAAAGTCTTCATTAGAGTATACAACTATTGCTAAATATGCAATGATATGTATTCGAAGTTGGTTGTGTAAAAAACCCCGCTTCCATCCTGTATTGTCGGTTGGTAGGATTGCTTGCCCTTCTGACAATACAATTTCAAGTTGTAGTTGTATCTGCCAAATCCATTGCTTTTGGTTACGAGTCGAGTTTGCCCAAATGTTTGACAAACGCCAGAAGCAGTTTGTGCTGTTTGTACCTTATGTGCATTTTCATATTTTAGTTAAGTTTGGGTAACTGATTGGCTGCCTGTTGGGGAAATAGCTGCTCACTCGGCTTTTGATGAGTTTTCTTAGTATAAGTGCCTGATTGTTAATTCATGTTATTCCCACCTCTGTTTTTGGAATGGAAATTTTTTTTTCTGATTGCGCCATTTCCTCATGATCATTACCTACTTTTACCCTGATGATAATATGACCAGTCCATATTATCTGTGATATCTTTTACACCGTTTACATGCTTTGCATCCATAACTTCTTCTGGAACTTTGTGTCTGGTATCTCGTCCTTTCAGATTGGCTTTAAGTTTGATTCAATTATTTTCCAGACGATTGCACGGAGTCCTCCGAATAAGAATAAAACTGAGATCCTTTAAGAACAGTGAACATATAAATGAGAAAAGGGTTGGGCCATACCGCGGTTTCGGCTTCTTAAGCCTCTTCAGTGACCCTTTGGATTTGGCAACATGGAGCCAGAGAAAATACTGTAATTTTGCATATTTCAACAGGTCGATGCAAAGACTAATATAATAAAAATGGGGCCAAATATATTAAACGTTGTTTAGAAAAGGAATCTCAACCAATAATATTTTTTCTGATTTCTCAGAATACCCTCCTTGATCTCAAAGGACCAAAACGAAAATATAATCCGCACTATGGATGATGAATTCCTCACTGGTTGTAGCAGTTTCGGCAATTATCTCATCACCAATGCTGTGGGCGTAGGGGACTTTGTCAATAACATTCAGTTGTGCCCCCCCCCCCCTTTGTTTCATAACGCCTTTTATGGGCTGTTTGAGATACACGTGTCTTTGTATGCTGATTGACACCTTCGTGGCTGATTGTCAGACCATACTCGTAGCTAATAAACTACTAAAATTTTAATAGGAGTCATATTATTATTTATGAGCCGCCTCATGGGAAAACCAACAATTTGCATATGCGAAAACAAAGGCACAGATCAGCTTCGCGGTAACCGCGAAGCTGATCAGCGCCTTTGTTTTCGCTACACGGATAGTGCAATTCCCCTTCTACTTAAATCCGAAATTTCAAGCTTCTAGCTCTTTTCTGTGCTTGTACAGATCGGTTTGTGTCGGACCTGTTTGGAAACCACATTGTTGGTTTTCCCATGAGGCGGCTCTTATATTTGTTCACATGACAGCTTCGTGAAACAACGCACTGGTAACCAAACGCATGAAGTTTTGTTGCGAGTGTTTATTACAGACTTGCGGAATAATATGGAACCCCACTAAATAAAGTTGTCGATGCTGCCTACCCTGGCCTACTCTATCATTCAATATTTCGCACTCATTCAATATTTCGCACTGGTTCATTCAACTGCAAAATATTTTGCATGGTTGCATGTGCCGTGTTAGTTATTTTGCATGTGGTGCATCCCACTAACACATTAATGCCTTTTGTCCCTTCAACTCCTTCCGAGGTCTCATGTGTACCAACCGTGTGCCAACCGTGATATAGGCATCAAGAAGGATAAGGATGTAATAACGGAGTATGGCACATATGACGTTGCCCGAAATCATGATAGTGATCTTAAATTTCAACAGTTATTCGGGTATAGGAGCTGACAACGGTTCTATGTCTATTGCCTGGCTGGGAATGTTTCAAAAGTCATTAGGCGGGCATCGATGCATTTAGTCAATCCAGATAGCTTCGCAACAAGTTCTGTTTGAATGACAAGCCACACGCTTGTTTCACACCTTTCAACGGTAGTTCTACGCTGTGGTCTTTCTGACAAAGCACTGTCCACCAATGTGCTCAATGTGCATATGTGCATTCAATGTGCATATCATCACCTATCAAAAATCAGAATATGGTGAAACATAAAATTATAACTTCCATATAAATTTATATGTTACATGTACCAACCACGATTTGTGGTTCATTTTGTCTTTTAAATCTCATAATCCTCGTTTTATCGACACCAAAATTATCTG
This sequence comes from Rugalucina vietnamica, assembly GCA_964017185.1. NCBI lineage: Eukaryota > Metazoa > Mollusca > Bivalvia > Lucinida > Lucinidae > Rugalucina > Rugalucina vietnamica. The sequence continues at coordinate 1,105,113 of OZ024869.1, forward strand.
ACGCATCCGCAAGCAGATTTTGGATTGTCTTACGCAGATTTTAGATTGTCTTACGCACTGGATACCGAGGTAAGATAGTAAAGTCAGCGACGTTAACCGCTTGTCTACTAGACCGCAGCAATTCGATTTCCATTCCCTACATTCGCTTTTTATATTATGATAGTTGGGGGTATGTTTGGTAGGTTTTAGGGCTAATTTTGTAAAATAAGCAATATTTTGGACAATTCTTTCGGTAGACATTTATCTACCAAAAGCCCAACTAAGGTAATTTTCTGGATAAAATCCATGCAACAATTACTTCTGTAATCTCTTGAAAAACTAAATAACTTCAGTTCTTTTTCAAAACTTAATTACCCTATAGATATCTCACCTTCTAAATCCATTATCCATGATAAAGCGTTTCAACGCATATCATACTTACAACAAAACATATGTTGTACCTTTATTGTTATGTCTTAAACATGTATAATAAATGTATAACAGATATCACACGTTCGAAATCTTAAAATCCAATGGAGCAGGCTTACAGACACCCGAAGACACATTTGCATGATCAAAGTGCTAAAACACTGTTTCATATGCAAACCTGTATCTGCTGTGCAGCATTCTGTAGGTAGACCAGTATATATTTGTCAAGCTCCAGTTTGTAAAAACTCATCGTTTGGCGTAATATGAGCAAAAACATCTTTGAATTTGTAACTAAAAACAAATACATGTTAGTCGGCAATGCATTTATTTATTTTATTTATTTATTCATAAAATATTTACAGAGGTGTACACTTTTAGCTAATAAGCCATTCTACCAAGCGGCACTCTATAACACAGTAAAGCAAAAAATATATCATACAATAATATACAAATTTACATTATGTCAATACAGTGAATTAAAGATAGACAACATCTCTAAAACTGTTTGAATTTTGATATCTTTGAAAAACATTAATACTGATTTCTGCAGAAGATGCAAGTGAATTGATGACTTAAAAGCTAGCGTTATATAGATACGTATCAAAACTCATGTAACTGTGCGTTTTGAATATTTTGAAATTTTATCATTTTTGAAACATGTTTATAAATTTAAAATATCTAAAAACCTTTAGAGTATAATTGCATATTGATATATGTATATATATATCACATATGTATGCAAATATTAGTAATTAAAATAGTTTCTGAGACAAATCTTGAACTCATTTAAGGAGCCAGCTGTTCTTAAATTCAGCGGTAACGTGTTCCACATTTTTGAAGTAGAATGAGAAAATGAGCGATCAAATAGCGCAGACCGTGTCCTAGGGATTGACAAAAGGCCATTTCCAGACGATCTTAAGGACCGTGAATGCGTTTGTAAAATGGGTTTTAACAAGTTAGTTATGTAAGTTGGTGTTAAATTATTAAGTGCTTTAAATGTTAAGATTGCTTTGTTATACATAAATCGTTTTGGTATCGACTGCCAACTTAACATGTCGAACATATCTGAAGACGGTGTCATAAAGTCGGCTTTTAAAATAATAAGCACAGCTCGTTTCTGAAGCTTAGAAAGACGTTCAATATTAGCACTGGACGTTGTACCCCATGTGTCACTACCATAGTCTATTAAAGGCAAGATATAAGCCTGATATAATACCTTTTGTACTTCTTGTGGTACATATGCTGATATATGATTAAGCAACGATAATTTGGTTGACAAAGTCGAAAATAATTTATCTATTTGCGGCGTCGAAGAAAGATTTTCATCTATGACCATTCTTAAAAGTTTTGTTTTGTGACTTGTTTAATACTTGTGCCATCTACATTACGTTCTAGATGCTCTATGGTGTCTAACCTTGTTTTGCTATAAGTAAAATATATGTTGCTTTATCTAGGTTTCTTGGAAAATTATTATATTGCGTTTGCTCCAATTTATTATTTGTATAAAGTCAGCTGACATTTCTTCGTCAATCTTGTTTGTATCTGAGCTACTCGTGTGGACTGTTGTGTCATCCGCAAATAATTCACAATAGCGGTACTTTAAGGAGAGAGGTAAATCGTTTACGAAGAGGAGGAAAAGCGTTGGTCCAAGGATTGATCCCTGTGGGACACCGGATTTAATATTTGCAAAAGATGTCATTCTTGACATTCTGTATAAATTGTTGTCGCGATTCGAGATATGAAATAAACCAATGAAGTGATGAATTATTTAATTCATATGCAGCAAGTTTCTGTATCAGTATTTTATGGTCCACTAAGTCAAAGGCTTTTCTTAAGTCGATATGTATCGCCTTTGTCTATGTCTGCCATCTATTGGTCAATCAGTTTGATAAGTGCGGTTTGGCAACTATGTTTCTGTAGAAAACACGACTGACTTTCATGGACGATATTATATTTATTCATTTATGCCATAAGATGTTTATTTACATGTTTTTCAAATATCTTAGATAATGAAGTATAATCTATATTGGCCTATAATTGCATGGGTCTGATTTACTGCCACTTTGTGGATAGGGTATACTTTAGCAAGGTAAAGTCTATCGGGGAATTTTCCGGTAGCTATACTTTTGTTAATGAAAGAAGATATGCTTTTTGGTAATATATTAGCGACCGACTTTATCATTCTAGGTCCAATGCCGTCCAACGCAATCGCTTTGCTAGATTGTAAAGCATAAGTGAGATTGGCACTTGCTCTTGGGTGATATAAGGAATATTGAAATAAATATCATCTGGTATTTTATTATTTACAAAATTTGTTGGTTGACAAATCAGAGCCCAAATTATCGGGATTATCGCTGCCAAATTTATCTGAGATTGTAGAAAAATATACATTTTTGTTGCTACATCTTCTGAGGATGTATTTGGTTCGTTATTTATGATGGCGGCCCCCGTGGCCGAGTGGTTAAGAGCGCTGATATTTCATTACCGCACTTAACCATTCGATCATCTTACCGCTGTGTCTGGTGTGGGTTCGAGCCCCGCTCTGGCCACATGTGAGACAAGCCAAGTTCTGCTTGCGGGTGTGTCGGGTGTTTTTTCTCGGGGTTCTCCCGTTTTCGCCCCACCTACTGATTGGCACCGTCTCATCTGAGCTGAAATAATCTTGAAAGGGACGTTAAACTGAATCAAAAAAAAAAAAGTTATTTATGATAATTTTTTCAGGCAGATTACTGCTGGAGCGTTTACCCTCATCATTGATTTTACGGAAAGGTCGTCACATTGCCCGTGTGTCTTTTGATTGTGTAACTAGATCTGCGTTTAGCTTTTCTTATCAAACATTTTTCATGTTGTGGTGTTTTTTATTCTTGGCATGCTTTTTAAGCTGATACGATTTGATGGACCTCAGTTGTGCCCCATATATTCAAAAACTTAAAACCGTCTTTCTTGAAAATGCTCCAACAATAAACGAACTGATGGTGAATTACATAACAAGTTTTTAAAACTGTCACCGTTTCATTCATCCACCTGCTGTTGTGCCATTAATATGTGTACGCCTCTTGAAAATGTCACACGAGTCCTCTAGTTCTTGCCACCAACTAACCCTAACCAGTCGATCACGCCGATCACCCCAATAACTATACAGAGGACGAAGTCAATGATAGTGATAGCGAAGGCCCCAGAATAATCATTATCGTCAGAGTATGTACTATAAGCATCGGCAAACACGGCAAACTCTATCATAATACAGAAAGCTGAAATAGAAATGAAAATGATTACGAAAACTTGCTCATGCAATAAACAGAGATTTTTCGAGCTTTAAAAATTGAAAATTTTCAGCTGAAAATTTTTGATATTTTTCTTATTTTTGCTCAAAACATAGATTGTGGGTACAAGTTGGAACCGCCTCGCCGAGACGGTTCTAAAGAGTATCCACAGTCTATGTTTTGAAGCAAAAATAAGAAAAATAGGCATACCCCTGCAAACCCCAGTTTTACTATATAAAGGTGGGGTTTGAGGGGGGTATTCATTGCACGGACATGTTTTCCTGATGTGAAGAAAAATAAATAGATCATGTTAAAATGAAAAGAATCACGAGAAATGTCACGTCGTGTATGTGAAAACAAAAATAGAGATTTGCTGTTCAATGATTTTTTTCTAGTTTCTGATTTTAAACAAAAATCGATATACTGTTAAAGAGGGTCACTGTTACTTCGCAGGTGATTGTATGAGATATTCAGCAGGGTAGTTAGGCTACCTAAACAGTTCTCTGTTTTGCGTCCCTAGGACTGAGAAAGTGTTAAACGAATGTTTTAACCTTAAAACGATTGCAGAAACCTTGGGCGGGGTAAACTGCGGGAGAAGCACATATGTGTACAGCTGCTGTAGCTTGTGCTCTGTACTGAAAATATCTGGACCTTGATGATATTGATACATATACTCACCGGCAACGAAGGCAAGAATCCAGAAGATTAGTTTCAACATCTTCATGTCCTTCAGAAAGATGTAGATAATGGCGACTACCAGTGCTGCTACCAAGACTACCAGACTGATGATGGAGAAAGCCTGGGACACTTCCAACTTGTCTGCAAGAGAGAACAGCCTATGTTAGAGAAACTGATTAAGGTATATACAACTTTCATTTCACCAGTAATGTTTTTCTTGTTCCCTTTTCATCTGCTGTTCATCATTGTTGTTTTTCTTCTTCTTTTTTCTTGTTGTTGTTCACTTTATGATGTCCTTTATGGAATTTAAAATAAAAATATTGTATCTTGAATCATGTGTAAAATTCGGATTTATTAGAGTACTAATGTGACTATTTCAATATAAGAACACAAGTACTGCTTAAGACTAATTTGTTGTCATTTTCGGATTGAAATCATTTGTTTAAGAAATACTCTTTCATTGGACATAAGCATTCAGTGCACAGTGTCTTTGATGGAATTTCCACGCTTAGCTAAAACCAATTGGAACGCATGACGCAGGAAAGGCAGTTAACTCGTAAAAATTTAAAATTTCGCATGTAGAAAAACAATGGCCAAAATCACAGGGTGCACCTCAATGATTCAGGCGTGGGGCGGGGACAAGAGCCGTAGCTGCAGCATAACTGCACTGGTAGATTAGTTAAACAGCGAAAATGATAAAACATTGACTTACCTGACGGATTACTGATTGAGTTGCAGTTTCCGCCAGAGCAGGCCTGCCATAGCCCGGAGTGTGCGTCTGCAACATCGAAGTCCAACCAGTAGGGTAGGGCTAAGCCAAGGATCTGTATTACCAACGCGATTATGATCAACACAAAGTTTATCTTCATCAACAAAGAAACGCTCCCGAAACCCATTTTTATAGCCCGGAGATCTTATATAACAAAAGTATGCTTTAAAGGATCTCAGTTTTATTTTTTATTTAAACAGTTCACGAGGACATTGCCTCAATGTGACGAAGTGTCAAAGATCCGTCCACGAGAGTAACTTCAAAACCCCAAGTCGTATATCAAACATTACGTAACGAGTTTAGCCACGTCAACGAAAAAGGTGATGTTTTGTCTTGCGAGCGAATAAGGACGTATGTGTATTGTTTGGAGCGAAACTTTTATGATCTTTTACCTATGATGGTATTTTGGGGTAAGACCTTCCTAGCGTGTTTATTCTCGGTTACGTCTCCAGTTTGATCAGGCAATCTTTGCACAAGTTAGAAAATACCTTTTCACTGTCCCTGAAGGCTTCGCTGATCTCTTGATTTGTTGACATGCATCCAAGGAAACTGTCGACTGCAGCGTTTTCTGTTACAATGCACAAGACGAATAACAAATCAGTTACATAATCGATTCGCCACTTCAAGGCAATATCTTAGCATCAACTACATCATATTCCAGTTCATAACGTGCGTGTACCGGTGTGCCGTAATTGATTTTCCTGTCCTTTATGCTTTCAGACTTTTGCCCCTTTTTCCAAGTAGTAAAAGGTCTGGTGCTTTTGAATTAAGGAACACATGCCTTACAAGCCGTTACTGTCCATCAGTTAAAGGGGTTTTGCACGTTCTTGGGCTCATGTGTATCGATGAATTGATGTAAAATCAATCGTATACAGATTCAAATCGATCAAACAAAGATTTGGTTTGCTTACTATATGAAAGAATAAATCGTTAATTCATATCGTTTTAATTCAAATTGTATGCATTGAAATGTAAACATGTTTTACAAAAATAAATATAGGAGGGGTGCGTTGAGTATCCTTTAGTGTAATTGAAAGTATGCCGTGAAAAAAAAAAGAAAGAAAATATTTTTCATAAGTAATATAGGGTTCAGTTTATACAAAGTTGCAACTGCAAGAAAAAAGAGTTTGAAGCTGCACGTCAACGACTATACCATATGTGCCCGCGGTCGGTGTTTTGGGCAACAATATTTAAAAATATAGAATTTTTTTCTACCAAAAAATTTTCAGTTGTATCTAATATTAAAAAGATTGATGTATATTGCATGGGCAGGTTTTCAAAATGTGAGTTCAATGCTTTTCAAATGTTTATTTATGTGCTTTAGTTAATTGTTTTTACCTAATCAGAATCAAGCTTTTGTTACTTTATTGTTAATGTTATATTATTTCATTTCATCATTATTTATATGTGATTCATATGCTACTATGTGGTGGCCCATAATTGGAAATAAATTCTATACACCATCATTATTTTCAGCTGTAATGTCAATCCATGCACTCATTCACTCAACTACATTTTGCATGTTTTTGCATGTGCCATGTAAGTTATCACTTAGTTGTGAAACTTGATCCATAGCCCCTTGCATTTTGCTTCTTAACTGACATTCGAGCCGCATCGTGAGAAAACCGGATTTTTGCCTAAGCGAAAACAAAGGCGCAGATCAGCTTCGCGGTAACCGCGAAGCTGATCAGCGCCTTTGTTTTCGCTACTCGGATAGTACAATTCCTCTTCTACTTAAATCCGAAATTTCAAGCTTCTAGCTCTCTTCTGTGACGGTACAGGCCGGTTTGTGTCGGACCTGGTCGGAAACCCCGAAGACCGGTTTTCTCGCGTCGAGGCTCATTCTTGAAACAATTAAATTAAGAATCCCAACTCTGGAATTTATTCTTATTCATGTAATTTTTGGAGTTGGAATTTCTTTCTGATTACGCCAGTCCCTGATCATAACCTACTTTTACCTTTTTATTATTTGCAATAATAAACAGTAGTTCAGATATTCAAATTTTGTAGAATCTGTCATTTCATGGCTACTCAGCCATTTGATTTTCATACTGCTACGAAAGAGATTTCATGGATTCTCTTAACCATGGCGATCAAGCAGATGTTATTGAGGCTTTTAATTCGACTTCTAGGTACCTCGATGACCTTTTGAACATTGACTATCCTTATTTTGAAGGCATGGTCAAACAAATTTATCCACCTAAACCACAGTTGAATAAAGCCAACACCATAGATACTGAAGCCCCCTTTTTACATTTACATATTTCTATTGCAAATGAATTTGTTTCTTCTAACATTTATGATAAAGACGATGCCTTTGATTATGATATAGTAAATTTTCTGTTTTTGGATGGTGACGTTCCTCGCCGTGCTACTTATGGTGTGTACATACAGTCTGCAATCATGTTGCGGACTTCAACGCGCGAAATAAATGTTTAACAGCCAAACGTTTCCAGTAGGGCTATCGGTATCATAAAATTCGAAAAACATTTTCTAAATTTTATCGCAGACACTATGAATTGATTTCCAAATTTAATGTTCGGCTAAAGACGCTTTTTCGTGAGGGCCTTTCGGAAGCAGAATTTTATGATGACTTGGTTTGCAAATTTAAGAAAAATATAGGAAGGAATGATTTTTCTTTTCAGTTTATAAAAATCATTACGCGATACAGGCGTGTAGGGTATAACGTAAATGTTATGCGACAGTCTGCATGCTTAATTTTTAACCCAATCATGGTTGATAACTATGCCGCCTTCTTTTATTGCACGCCGGTGGGTCCGGAATGTCTATTTTAGTTGGTTGGGGCCGGAGCTTCTTGTCTGTTGCTTGGCCCACCGGGGCTCAACTGGTGTTTTTCTTTTGTTCCGGATTGTCAGTTATTCGGCGTCCAGGATCTCCATCGTCGGGCAGCTTACTGAATTTGTGATCCCTCGTTTTTGATTTACCATGCTGGTCATCATGATTTATTTGTTTGTCCTTGATGATTCATTGACTAGTTAGAGATTCATCACGAGGACCGAATAACTAACGAAATGTTTTGAATCACTGCAGAAGATGAGGGTAAGATTAGGGCCCTGTGAAACAAGTTTAAGGCCCCCCCCCCCCCCCACAAGTAATTTTATATTACTGATCGTTCCTAGGAGGTGATTACGTTGTGGTTCTATTTGTTTTATGTTTTGGAGTCGAATGTTTGTGCTGTTTGAACCTTATATACTTTTTATAGTTTTAGTACCTAATTGTCAATTTATTTTTTCCACCTTGGTTTCTGGAGTGGGAATCTTGGTTTCTGATTGCGCCTTTTCCTGATCATTGCCTACTTGTACCTTTTTATGGCGAAACACAAAATATTTAATTTCATCTTCCATATCGCCCATATAAATTTATGATTTTTTAAATTTTACCAACCATGATTTATGGTGAAGTTTGTCTTTAAAACTCGTAACCCTTGTTCAATCAACACAAAATGATGTATCCTAAGAAAAGTCGCCTGACTCACCCGCAAGCAGATTTTGGTTTGTCTCACATGTACGCTTGGGCACTGGATACGGACGAACTGATGAAGGATGGTAGAATGATAAAGAGTGGTAACTAAAAATCATTGTCCTTAACCACTCGGTCGCGGGGTTGGCAGCAATTTAATCGACCTCTTACCGGGCTACACACTATTGAATAAAAATAAAACTGAGATCCTTTAAGAGTAGCGAACGTATTAATGTGAAATGTGATGGGCCATACCGCGGTTTCGGCTACTTAGGCCTCTTCAGTGACCCTTTAGATTTGGCAACATGGAGCCAAAGATAATTACTGTAATTTTGCAACTCTTAACAGGAGTCGATACATAGAATATTTAATCCAAATGGGGCCAATTAAATGTATCTAAACCGATAATGATTTTACGATTTCTCAGAATACCCTCGCTGATCTCAAAGGACCAAATAGAAAATATAATCTGCACTATGAATGATGTACGGGGAGACTTTTTAGGGCCGCCACACTGCACAACATCAGCTGCAGTAATAGCAAATAAAAAATAAAACTGAGATCCTTTAGGAGAAGCGAACGTATCAATGTGAAATGGAATGGGCCATACCCATTTGAACACTATTTGGATGGGACGCTGTCCTGGGCTACACTATTATACTAGACAAATAACTCAGAGTGTATAAATTGTAATTTATTCAAAGTACAAAACAGCACTTAAAATTGTTGCAATCTTCAAGTGTTTATTATGGTAATAAAGAAAAATTCTATAACCGGGCGAAGCACTGATGTTTTGGATTCGTATGAAAATTTTGTTGAATTAACTAAATCAGTGAGCAAAAGAAAGTAACTTCGTGGAACATATGATTTTGGGAAAAAAAAAAAAACTACCAAAATAATAGTTGTATTATTATTTTTGTTTTCATTTAAAGGCAAATAACCAAGACATATCATCGAACTGACGGATTAAGACACGCTAAGCTGCACATGGAATCAACACTGCATTGATGAAAAAAAAGAAAAAAAGAACAAGTAGGCAAAGTTCAGGAAAAGGTGCAATCAGAAAAAGATTTCCACTCCAAAAACCGAGATGGGAAAAAAACTAAATTGACAATCAGGTACTTATACCATGAAAACATATCGTAAGCCGAATGAGCAGCTATTTTCCCAATAGGTGGCCACTCAGTTACCTAAACTTATCTAAAAATATGAAAACATACATAAGGCGCCAACAGCACAAAAAAATAAACACCAAGAGTACACGTGTTTTGCAATATTTGTTGCATACAAAATGGATAACAGAAAGACTAACAATAAAATGCACGAGTCATGTACATGGACTCATGTATATTCCACAGGGAATTAATAAAACACAATTTTTTAAAGTTAACTCTTATTCAATATTACGGCCGAAGGCCTTTTTCAAGAAAAAAGCATTAAACTTCCACTGCTTTTACATTTTGACAGTCCACCATTACAGTATGTTATTCCGACGTCATGAATGTCTAACATAACGTCGCGCACAAATGTGACGACGTCATTCCCGTACTTTTGCCTTGTGGTACCAAAATGATACTGAAATATCACTGTCTTTCACGTTACAACCATCTGGACGGACAGTACGAAGCTCCTTGATCCACAGTCCTTCTCTCAGTTGTCTCTCTGTTCTTTCAGCGTTGTATAGCTTCTCCCGAACAACGAAGCCCATATCTAACTGCGAGTGTTCTCCTTGGTTGAAATGAACATTTATCGGCTTGTCCCGTCGAAGGCGCACATCTCTTAGATGCTCCGTCATCCTTTCCCTTAAGGAAAGGATCCTTAAGGAAAGGATCCTTAAGGGAAAGGATGACGGAGCATCTAAGAGATGTGCGCCTTCGACGGGACAAGCCGATAAATGTTCATTTCAACCAAGGAGAACACTCGCAGTTAGATATGGGCTTTGTTGTTCTGGAGAAGCTATACAACGCTGAAAGAACAGAGAGACAACTGAGAGAAGGACTGTGGATCAAGGAGCTTCGTACTGTCCGTCCAGATGGTTGTAACGTGAAAGACAGTGATATTTCAGTATCATTTTGGTACCACAAGGCAAAAGTACGGGAATGACGTCGTCACATTTGTGCGCGACGTTATGTTAGACATTCATGACGTCGGAATAACATACTGTAATGGTGGACTGTCAAAATGTAAAAGCAGTGGAAGTTTAATGTTTTTTTCTTGAAAAAGGCCTTCGGCCGAAATATTGAATAAGAGTTAACTTTAAAAAATCATGTACATGGATATTCACAGCACAATATTTTACATTGGACACTTTTTCTGTATCTAGCACTAATATTATATGCGGCAGGCACTTGAATTTTTGCATTTATATAATGCACGTTATATGAACAAAATCAGCTTTGAATTTGAAACTCAACCAAATAAGCTCGTGGGCAATCATCGAACTGACGGATTAAGACACACTTAGCTGCACATGGAATCAACACTGCATTGATGAAAAAAAAGTACAAGTAGGCAAAGATCAGGAAAAGGCGCAATCAGAAAAAGATTCCCACTCCAAAAACCGAGGTGGGAAAAAAACTAAATTAACAATCAGGTACTTATACCATGAAAACATATCGTAAGCCGAATGAGCAGCTATTTTCCCAATAGGTGACCACTCAGTTACCTAAACTTATCTAAAAATATGAAAACATACATAAGGCGCCAACAGCACCAAAAATTTAAACACCAAGACATAAAACAAAAAGTACACGTGAACACGTGTTTTGCAATATTCGTTGCATACAAAATGGATAACAGAAAGACTAACAATAAAATGCATGAGTCATGTACACGGATACTCACAGCACAATATTTTAAATTGGACACTTTTTCTGTATCTAGCACTAATATTATATGCGGAGGCACTTGAATTTTTGCATTTATATCATGCACGTTATATGAACAAAATCAGCTTTGAATTTGAAACTCAACCAAATAAGCTCGTGGGCAATCATCGAACTGACGGATTAAGACATACTAAGCTGCACATGGAATCAACACTGCATTGATGAAAAAAAGTACAAGTAGGCAAAGATCAGGAAAAGGCGCAATCAGAAAAAGATTCCCACTCCAAAAACCAAGGTGGCAAAAAAACTAAATTAACAATCAAGTACTTATACCATGAAAACATATCGTAAGCCGAATGAGCAGCTATTTTCCCAATAGGTGACCACTCAGTTACCTAAACTTATCTAAAAATATGAAAACATACATAAGGCGCCAACAGCACCAAAAATTTAAACACCAAGACATAAAACAAAAAGTACACGTGAACACGTGTTTTGCAATATTCGTTGCATACAAAATGACTAACAATAAAATGCATGAGTCATGTACACGGATACTCACAGCACAATATTTTAAATTGGACACTTTTTCTGTATCTAGCACTAATATTATATGCGGCAGGCACTTGAATTTTTGCATTTATATCATGCACGTTATATGAACAAAATCAGCTTTGAATTTGAAACTCAACCAAATAAGCTCGTGGGCAATCATCGAACTGACGGATTAAGACACGCTAAGCTGCACATGGAATCAACACTGCATTGATGAAAAAAAGAACAAATAGGCAAAGATCAGGAAAAGGCGCAATCAGAAAAAGATTCCCACTCCAAAAACCGAGGTGGGAAAAAACTAAATTAACAACCAGATACTTATACCATGAAAACATATCGTAAGCCGAATGAGCAGCTATTTTCCCAATAGGTGGCCACTCAGTTACCTAAACGTATCTAAAAAATATGAAAACATACATAAGGCGCCAACAGCACAAAAAATTTAAACACCAAGAGTACACGTGTTTTGCAATATTCGTTGCATACAAAATAGATAACAGAAAGACTAACAATAAAATGCATGAGTCATGTACATGGATACTCACAGCACAATATTTTAAATTGGACACTTTGTCTGTATCTAGCACTAATATTATGTGCGGCAGGCACTTGAATTTTCGCATTTATATCATGCACGTTATATGAACAAAACCAGCTTTGAAACTAAACCAAATAAGCTCGTGGGCAATGCATCTTTTGAGCTAAATCAGTTGAATGGACCTTGGCCGTGTCCCTATATTAGAAAACTTTACACGTCTCAAGTTCCTTTTTGCTTACCAGTATGATGACAAATTAGCATGTAAATGCATTTTAACTCATTTAAGCCTGGCGTCCCTTTTGTGGGACATAGGTAAACAGCATAGCCCCAGATGCGACGCCGCAGAACGCGGCGTCCTATCTGGGGCTATTCTGTTTGCTTAGAGAATTTTCATCGAAAAATTAGATAAAAATTTAAAATTACACCTGGCGTCCCCAAAAACGAAAGTGGAATCATCCAAAAGTTAATGATGGGAGAATCCATTCGTCAAATATGGGTTAAACTGATACAGGTTCTGTTGTTATTTTTTTTTTTCATCCGCGTGGCAAAATTTGCATTCTCTTATACCCATAAACAAAGTTTATTAAAATATGTATACGTGTTTAAAAATGTCATACGAGTTCCTTTAGATCATGCCGCGAACTAACCCTAACCAGTCTATAACACCGATCACCCCAATAACTATACAGAGGACGAAGTCTATGATAGTGATAGCGAAGGAACCAGAGTAATTATTATCATCAGACTAACCATCTGCTGGTGTACCAATAAACAAATTGTATACGAGTCTTTAAAATGTCACATGAGTTTCTTTAGTTCTTGCTGCCAACTACCCCTAACCAGTCGATCACACCGATAACCCCAATAACTATACAGAGGACGAAGTCAATGATAGTGATAGCGAATGCACCAGAGTATCCACCAGAGTAATAGTCAGAGTAGGCATCAGTGGCACCGGCACCGGCATACACGGCAAACTCGATCATGATACAGAAAGCTGGAAAAGACATAAAGACAATGTGATTAGATAATGTTAATATGATACAGAACGCTGGAATAGAACTGAAAACGAATTATGTTATGTCCCATTGCAACACTCATTCATTCGAGATTATTCTGCCGTGGTTTGAAGGTCGGTTTGGCAGATCACGTGATGCATAGCTCAGCTATTCGATAATATGTATCATATAAGTACAATCTCTGACATACAGCGTCAGAGAGTCGACTCTTTGGCTCAGTGGTTAGAGCATTGGATTTCTACCCCGGCGGTCCGGGTTTGAATCCATTAGAGACGTGGATTTTTTCCACACCATGCATCATTTCTTATTTACGATTTTTCATATTCGTAAGAATTAGAACAGCATCGTGTTTACAACTGGCGTTATCCTTACATTTTTGTTACGAAAAGATATATGTGCCGTTATACATGTAATAACAAGTAGACTCTGATCAGTGAACTAACAAGAATGGAATGGGGTGTTGAATTTCGCTTGCTTAATATCTCATATATACACATATTATATTCCTGTTCTCCCAGTTGTTTGAGATAAGCTACGGTATTTTATTGTGACACTCCCTGGCCCTTTGATGTATCGATTTTTCCATTAAGACAACTTGCCCATGTAATACTCGTATACAGAGCTTTTTTCAACTGTACAAACGAAAAAAAGCATTAGAAAAAATTTGATATTAATAACATTGTTGCTCAAAACAGATTGTGGGTAAACGTTAGAACTGCCTTGCCTGATGTCTAGTTGTGGTTCTAATTGATTTGTGTTTTGTAGTCGACTTTTTGTGCTGTTTGAGCCTTATGTACGTTTTCATATTTTTAGTTCACTTCGTGTAACTGAGTGGCCGCCTATTGGGGAATAGCTGCTCACTCGGCTTACGATATGTTTTCTTAGTATAAGTACCTAAGTGTCATTTTATTTTTGTTTCCCACCCCTCGGTTTATGGTGTGGGAATTTCTTTCTTATTGCGCTATTTCCTGATGGTTGCCTACTTGTACCTTTTTCTTAATCATGCATTTAATTCTGATCAACAGACAAGAATGCTCCTTGTTGATTCACAAGTAGACAACTGTATCTGTATCAGGTATTCAATAAGTGAAGTTGAACAGCCCAAAAGTAAATACCAATTTTGTCAAAATTATTTGTTTTGTGCAACGCTTCATTTAGAACTACAAAGGTCTCACAAAAATGAATGTTATTATTGTAGAAGTGAGGGCGAGGTTTATTTGTATGTGGGCTTTGAAGACGACTTTGTAGAAGACGTGATCTTAGTATTTTCTAATATATTTCTATTGATATCAATAGGAAAAAGAGGTCATCAGGAAAACATGTCCGTGTAATATATACCCCCTTATACCCCACTTTTAAATAGCAAAACTGGGGTATGTAGGGGTATGCCTTTTTTCTTATCTTTGCTCGAAACATATATTGTGGGTACTAGTTAGAACCGCCTTGTGCCGCATTGGCAAGGCGGTTCTAACTGGTACCCACAATCTTTGTTTTGCGCAAAAATAAGAAAAGTATAAAAAAAATCTACTGAAAAACTTCAATTTTTACACCTCGGAAAAAATATCTTTTACATGTGCATGTTTTCGTAATGAAATATTGAAACTTACCGGCAACGAAAGCAAGAATCCAGACGATCACTTTCAACATCTTCATGTCCTTCACAAAGATGTAGATAATGGCCCCTACCAGAGCTGCTACCAGAACTAGCAGACCAATGATAGAGAAAGCCTGGGACGCTGCCAACTTGCCTGAAAGAGAGAAAGACGCACGCGGTGTTCAACACTTCCCTCAGAACTTAGCGAATGTTAATGAATGGAACATTGTTATGTTTGGTACAGGTTACGGTAACCAAAGTGAACTTAAAATGAAGCTGCAGGTTTGTAAGATTACGTATTATTATAGGAATGAAAATGATCAATGCTAATCTCTTTTGGATTGGTGTGTTTGCCTGCAAATTTAATTCTTTATTAGGGCATAGCATTTTTAAAGCACTTTGTCTTTTGAAAACGCTTAGGGGGGAACACTCACACTTTGCTAAAAATGAACAATAAACTTTTAAACTTTTGCATGTAGAAAAAGGCAAACAATTGCTAAGATCACAAGGGGCGCCACGACAGTTCAGGCGTGAGGTGGGGAGCTGCTTTATTGTGTTTATAGATTAGTAGAAAAAGGTTCAGAGGTTGGTAACTCAAAGCAAGTTAATTTTGCTTGTAATCTCCTCAAATTAAGAGCAAAAAGTATCAAAATGTAAAAAACATAATATTCATTGTGTGTTTAAGTTGTTTTTAAAAAACGAAATACAACATTCCAAAGGCCATGCTTTACATTTCAGTCAGTATTGTGACAGGACGACACAAATGCATAATATTTTGATGATTAAATGCATATATTTTCTAAATTTTATCGCAGACACTATGAGTCGATTTCCAAATTAAATGTCGGGTTAAAGACGCTTTTACATGAGAGCCTTTCGGAAACACAACTTTATAAACACTTGGTTTACAATTTTAAGAAACTTATAGGAAGGAATGATTTTTCTTTCCAGTTCAAAAATATTATTATACGTCACAGACGTATAGGATATAACTTAAATGTTATGCGGTAGTCTGCATGCTTAGTTTTCAACCCAGTCATGGTTGATAACTATGCTACCTTCTTTATTTGCACACTGGTGTGTCGGGTGTCAGACTCTATGATGTGCCCGACTTAAATCTACTCATTTTAGTTGGTTGTGACCGCAGCTTCTTTTCAATTGCTTGGCCCACCGGGGTCAACTTGCGTTTTTCTTTTGCTCCGGATTTTCAGTATTTGGCGCCCAGGGACCTCCATCGACGGGTAGCTTTCTGAATCTGTGAGTCCTCGTTTTTTATTTATCATGGTGGTTATCATGATTTATTTGTTTGTCCTTGATGATTCTTTGACTAATCAGAGATTCATCACGAAGACCGAACAACTAACCGTAAATGTTGTGAACCACTGCAGAAGCTGAGGGTGAGGTTAAGGTACCTGTAAATCCGATTTAAGCCCACCGGTAGTTTTATATTACCGATCGTTCCAATGCGATACTTTTGTGTTGGTTCTTAGGTGTTGATATGTTTGTGCTGTTTGCAACTTACGAGTATATGCGTTTTCATATTTTTAGTTAAGTTAAGGTAACTGAGTGGCCACCTGTTGGGAAAATAGCTGCCCATTCGGCTTATGATATGTTTTCACAGTGTGCAAATGTGCATTTTTGTGCTTCGGGCTCAAACTTGCAACTTTTGAAAGATGAATCTTTCATAGGATGCCTTGTGCTACAGAGGGTTGTCCAGTAGTGCACGTGCTTCATACATTTTTTATAAATAGCGATTATCTCATAATTATTTACATACCCCTAATGTGATAAACGGTGCAGCATGCGCCTACTTCTGCAGATATCAAAAGTTTATTGCAGTTATTATAGTTAGAGATTCACCACGAGGACCAAAGAACTAACTAAATGTTATAAACCGCTGCAGAAGATCAGGGTGAGGTTATGGCCATGTAAAATCGATTTAAGCCCGCCAGTAACTTTATATTACTGATCGTTCCAAGTCGATACTTCTGTGGTGGCTCTTTTTGTTTTATGTCTTGGTGTTTAAAATTTTTGTGCAGTTGGAACCTTATGTATATTTTTATATTTTTAGTTAAGTTAAGGTAATTGTGTGGAAAATAGCTGCTCATTCGGCTTACAAAATGTTTTCATGGTATAATTAGACATTTCTTGCCTAATCTGAGATGTACTCTGAGATGTAAATACACCATACATTGACAAAAAGTCAGGGATTATCTCAAGATATTTCATTGCATTGACGTACTTTAAGAACACTTTCGTTTATCCAACTATTCATTTGTAAATTAAATGTTTGTCTAAGCGCACGGTTCGTTCGTTCGTTCGTTTGTTTGTTTCCTTGCTTTTCGACCACGGCGTACAGCCAAAATCATGTCGGACCTGACAGTTGTCCTTACCCTGAAATCCTGTCACACCAGGGCGGCGCTATTACGGATTTCTAGAAAAATGCAGAACGCCGAGGTGAGCACCAACGCCGTAGCAACGCGGTGGCATCGCCAACATACGCCGTGGGAAATCCTAGAACACCAAGGTTGGCATACTCAAACAAATGCCGTCGCTTGGCGTTATAATAAAGGCGTCGTATGAACGCCCTGAGAACGCCGTGGCAACGCGGTGAGAACTTCATCAACGCACCATGAGCTCCATGGGCATGCAGTGAGATCATAGTGCAAACGTCGTGGTAGCCTATGGCGTTTGCACAGAGATGGAACGGCGTCCATCACGATCTCAAGGCGTCTACACCGCGCCGATTCGGCGTTTTCACGGCGTTTTATTTATCTTACTGTTTTCCTGAGGCGTTTGCTAGGCGCTGTCACGGCGTTTATTGCGCTCGCGCGGAGCTTTCACTTACCGAGTCCAGTGGTGTTTTTGATGAAAATAGATGAAAAAATATGCAAATGTTAAACATGACAAAAACAAACAAAACACTATTTAAATCAGATGCACATACATGTATTAGGATTTCTTTCACAATGTCTATCGACCAACAAGCTGGTTTATTACTTGTATATATGCAGGCGCAGCAGATACAAATTGCGGCTGATGCTGCCAGTATAGTTTTATAAATACACAGATGGAGCAGAGCGCAAAGAATGCTTTGGGTCTGGCCATGGGTGGAGGCAGCTAGAAGTTTTCAGTATGGTCATTTTCACAGATGCCAGGATATGCTTGAAAGCAAAACGTACAAATGGCAGACTTCGTTTCCAGTTTGCCTACAACCGTCAGCGCAGTGCCAGAACGCCGTGGAAGCGCGGTACGAACTCCGTGGAAATGCAATGTAAACACCAAAAGCGCCGCGCAAGCACAGTGAAAATTTTAAGGTCGTGCAAGCGTTTTGAATCACCGGCTAGAACTCCGTAGAAACGCGGTATAACGCAGTGTGAACTCCGTAGCAACACAATGAGAACTGACGTGGTGAGGACGCCATGGCTTGCCTTTTCACTAATGAAATCGTTTTTACCTTGGCGTTCTCGCGGCGCCCTGGCGCTGACCAATGCGCTACGCGTTAAGTTGCGCATACGCTGAGTACGTTCTTCGCACGTTTAACATACGCTGTATACGTTCTTCGCACGTTTAACATACGCTGCATACGTTCCAATTACGCTGCTCGTAGGTTGGTAATGCGTTATGCATACGCTTCTCATACGCTTAAAACATCCAGGAGGGCTTTGGCGTAGTATGACAAAGTATGCGAACGTATGAGTTACTTACAGGTAACGCTCATGAACTTATGCCTAACGTATTCGTTTCGTACGCCTAACTTATGAGTCGGCATACGTTGGAAATTTTGTGCATGCACAAAGTCTGGGCGTACGCGACGTATGACAACGTATGCCAGCGTATTCTAGCGTACCCGTAACTTATGCAAAACTTATGCCGAACGTATGCAAAGTACACCATATCTCATACGTCTGTTAGGCGACTAAGTCGGAAATGCGCTTAAGTAGGAAAAAGTTACGACTATCTAGGAAAACGTCCGTCAGGCGCTTAAGTTGGAAATGCGACTAAGTGGGAAATGCGACTAAGTGGGAAAACAACTAACCAACTTGGAAAAGTTAAAAGGAGTCGGACTTATTATTGCAACTTGTTAAATACATTAATATAGGATATCAATATGCCGTGTCTTGAGAAAACATGTCTTAAAGATTTTTCGACCATATCCAACACAAACCTGAGTGTACAGCTAGTAGCTCACTGGCATGCAAATTTCTCGCGACTGTTTTACGAATTTAGTCGCACGAGTCTAGTGAGAATTTTCAAGTGTCGCGAACTAGTCGCGAAGGTTCCAAACATGTTTCAAATTTTTATGCGATTTTTTTTTTTTTGCCTAAATATGTCGCAAGACTGTCGCGCGATTGTCTGGCGACAGTCATACGACGTTCGTGCGAATGTAGCGAATATGCCGCAGCGAAATTTTGGAGAATTTACAATGCGAAAATCTCTCGACACTCGTATAATGGTCGTATGAATGTCGTACGGCAGTCGCGCGACAATCTTGAGAATACATGCGAACATCTCGTGACTATCTGGCGAGAAATTAAAACAAGGCGACAGGAATGTCACGAGACACGCTCACGAATGTCTCGCGACTTTCGTACGAATGAAAATGAAGCTAAAGCTACATTCGTGGGAATTCGTAAGACCCACATGAATGTCTAGCGACTGTCATACGACAGTCGCGCGACTATCGCGACAGTCGCGAGTTATATTTCCAAAATTAGACCGAAATTCGCCAATTTGTCGCATAAATGCCCATTCAATGACGCTGCAACGTGAAAGTTGTATCTATAATGTATTGTTGATTTTTGTCGCGAACTAGTCACGACCTAGCCTCCAGTTGTCGCATTCCAGTGATAAAGGGGCTTTACGAACAGGGTCAGAGGCTCCTACTTTATTATCAACGCACTGTCTATGTAATAAAGGTTGTAACGACGCTAAGCTGCACGCAGTACTTGTGATAATTATAGGAGAGGTAACTGTAAGACAGGGGCCAGAACTTGTGATATAGGGGATGTACCGATAGGGCAATGACCAGTAATTGTGCTATTAGGGCAGTAACGGCATGACAATGACCAGTACTTGTGATAAAGGGGAGGTATATGTAGGACAGGGACCAGAGCTTGTGATGTAGGGGAGGTTTCTGTAGGACAGGGACCAGAACTTGTGATATAGGGGAGGTATCTGTAGGACAGGGACCAGAGCTTGTGATAAAGGGGAGGTAGCTGTAGGACAGGGACCAGAGCTTGTGATAAAGGGGAGGTATCTGTAGGACAGGACCAGAGCATGTGATAAAGGGGAGGTATCTGAAGGACAGGGACCAGAACTTGTGATATAGGGGAGGTATCTGTAGGACAGAGACAGTGCTTGTGATATAGGGGAGGTATCTGTAGGACAGGGACCAGAGCTTGTGATAAAGGGGAGGTATCTGTAGGACAGGGACCAGAGCTTGTGATAAAGGGGAGGTATCTGTAGGACAGGACCAGAGCATGTGATAAAGGGGAGGTATCTGAAGGACAGGGACCAGAACTTGTGATATAGGGGAGGTATCTGTAGGACAGGGACAGTGCTTGTGATATAGGGGAGGTATCTGTAGGACAGGGACCAGAGCTTGTGATAAAGGGGAGGTATCTGTAGGACAGGGACCAGAACTTGTGATAAAGGGGAGGTATCTGTTGGACAGGGACCAGAACTTGTGATAAAGGGGAGGTATCTGTAGGACAGGGATCAGAGCTTGTGATAAAGGGGAGGTATCTGTACGACAGGGACCAGAACTTGTGATAAAGGGGAGGTATCTGTAGGACAGGGACCAGTTCTTGTAATACAGGGGAGGTATCTGTAGGACAGGGACCAGAGCTTGTGATAAAGGGGAGGTATCTGTAGGACAGGGACCTGAGCTTGTGATAAAGGGGAGGTATCTGTAGGACTGGGTCAGTGCTTGTGATATAGGGGAGATACCGGAAGGTAAGGGTACAGTACTAGGGATATAGTGGGCTTAGCGGTAGGACAATGACCAGTTCTTGTAATACATGGGAGGTATCTGTATGACAGGGACAAGTACTTATGATAAAGGGGAGGTATCTGTAGGTCAGGGACCAAAGCTTGTGATACAGGGGAGGTATCTGTAGGACAGGGACAGTGCTTGTGATATAGGGGAGGTACCGGAAGGTAAGGGTACAGTACTAGGGATATAGTGGGCTTAGCGGTAGGACAGAGACCAGTTCTTGTAATACAGGGGAGGTATCTGTACGACAGGGACCAGTACTTATGATAAAGGGGATGTACCGGTAGGTCAAGGGACCAGAACGTGTGATATAGGGGAGGTATCTGTAGGACAGGGACCAAGCCTTGTGATAAAAAGGAGGTATCTGTAGGACAGGGACCAGAGCTTGTGATAAAGGGGAGGTATCTGTAGGACAGGGACAGTGCTTGTGATATAGGGGAGGTACCGGAAGGTAAGGGTACAGTACTAGGGATATAGTGGGCTGAGCGGTAGGACAATGACCAGTTATTGTAATACAGGGGAGGTATCTGTACGACAGGGACCAGTACTTATGATAAAATGGTTAGGTATCTGTAGGTCAGGGACCAGAGCTTGTGATAAAGGGGAGGTATCTGTAGGACAGGGACCAGAGCTTGTGATATAGGGGAGGTATCTGGACGACAGGGACAGTGCTTGTGATATAGGGGAGGTACCGAAAGGTAAGGGTACAGTACTAGGAATATAGTGGGCCTAGCGGTAGGACAATGACCAGTTCTTGTAATACAGGGGAGTTTTCTGTAGGACAGGGACCAAAACTTGTGATATAGGGGAGGTATCTGTAGGACAGGGACCAGAGCTTGTGATAAAGGGGAGGTAGCTGTAGGACAGGGACCAGAGCTTGTGATAAAGGGGAGGTATCTGTAGGACAGGACCAGAGCATGTGATAAAGGGGAGGTATCTGTAGGACAGGGACCAGAGCTTGTGATATAGGGGAGATATTTGTAGGACAGGGACAGTGCTTGTGATATAGGGGAGGCATCTGTAGGACAGGGACCAGAGCTTGTGATAAAGGGGAGGTATCTGTAGGACAGGGACCAGAACTTGTGATAAAGGGGAGGTATCTGTAGGACAGGAACCAAAACTTGTGATAAAGGGGAGGTATCTGTAGGACAGGGACCAGAGCTTGTGATAAAGGGGAGGTATCTGTAGGACAGGGACCAGAACTTGTGATAAAGGGGAGGTATCTGTAGGACAGGACCAGAGCATGTGATAAAGGGGAGGTATCTGAAGGACAGGGACCAGAACTTGTGATATAGGGGAGGTATCTGTAGGACAGGGACAGTGCTTGTGATATAGGGGAGGTATCTGTAGGACAGGGACCAGAGCTTGTGATAAAGGGGAGGTATCTGTAGGACAGGGACCAGAACTTGTGATAAAGGGGAGGTATCTGTTGGACAGGGACCAGAACTTGTGATAAAGGGGAGGTATCTGTAGGACAGGGATCAGAGCTTGTGATAAAGGGGAGGTATCTGTACGACAGGGACCAGAACTTGTGATAAAGGGGAGGTATCTGTAGGACAGGGACCAGTTCTTGTAATACAGGGGAGGTATCTGTAGGACAGGGACCAGAGCTTGTGATAAAGGGGAGGTATCTGTAGGACAGGGACCTGAGCTTGTGATAAAGGGGAGGTATCTGTAGGACTGGGTCAGTGCTTGTGATATAGGGGAGATACCGGAAGGTAAGGGTACAGTACTAGGGATATAGTGGGCTTAGCGGTAGGACAATGACCAGTTCTTGTAATACATGGGAGGTATCTGTATGACAGGGACAAGTACTTATGATAAAGGGGAGGTATCTGTAGGTCAGGGACCAAAGCTTGTGATACAGGGGAGGTATCTGTAGGACAGGGACAGTGCTTGTGATATAGGGGAGGTACCGGAAGGTAAGGGTACAGTACTAGGGATATAGTGGGCTTAGCGGTAGGACAGAGACCAGTTCTTGTAATACAGGGGAGGTATCTGTACGACAGGGACCAGTACTTATGATAAAGGGGATGTACCGGTAGGTCAAGGGACCAGAACGTGTGATATAGGGGAGGTATCTGTAGGACAGGGACCAAGCCTTGTGATAAAAAGGAGGTATCTGTAGGACAGGGACCAGAGCTTGTGATAAAGGGGAGGTATCTGTAGGACAGGGACAGTGCTTGTGATATAGGGGAGGTACCGGAAGGTAAGGGTACAGTACTAGGGATATAGTGGGCTGAGCGGTAGGACAATGACCAGTTATTGTAATACAGGGGAGGTATCTGTACGACAGGGACCAGTACTTATGATAAAATGGTTAGGTATCTGTAGGTCAGGGACCAGAGCTTGTGATAAAGGGGAGGTATCTGTAGGACAGGGACCAGAGCTTGTGATATAGGGGAGGTATCTGGACGACAGGGACAGTGCTTGTGATATAGGGGAGGTACCGAAAGGTAAGGGTACAGTACTAGGAATATAGTGGGCCTAGCGGTAGGACAATGACCAGTTCTTGTAATACAGGGGAGTTTTCTGTAGGACAGGGACCAAAACTTGTGATATAGGGGAGGTATCTGTAGGACAGGGACCAGAGCTTGTGATAAAGGGGAGGTAGCTGTAGGACAGGGACCAGAGCTTGTGATAAAGGGGAGGTATCTGTAGGACAGGACCAGAGCATGTGATAAAGGGGAGGTATCTGTAGGACAGGGACCAGAGCTTGTGATATAGGGGAGATATTTGTAGGACAGGGACAGTGCTTGTGATATAGGGGAGGCATCTGTAGGACAGGGACCAGAGCTTGTGATAAAGGGGAGGTATCTGTAGGACAGGGACCAGAACTTGTGATAAAGGGGAGGTATCTGTAGGACAGGGACCAAAACTTGTGATAAAGGGGAGGTATCTGTAGGACAGGGACCAGAGCTTGTGATAAAGGGGAGGTATCTGTAGGACAGGGACCAGAACTTGTGATAAAGGGGAGGTATCTGTAGGACAGGACCAGAGCATGTGATAAAGGGGAGGTATCTGAAGGACAGGGACCAGAACTTGTGATATAGGGGAGGTATCTGTAGGACAGGGACAGTGCTTGTGATATAGGGGAGGTATCTGTAGGACAGGGACCAGAGCTTGTGATAAAGGGGAGGTATCTGTAGGACAGGGACCAGTTCTTGTAATACAAGGGAGGTATCTGTAGGACAGGGACCAGAGCTTGTGATAAAGGGGAGGTATCTGTAGGACAGGGACCAGAGCTAATGATCAAGGGGAGGTATCTCTAGAACAGGGACCAGAGCTTGTGATAAAGGGGAGGTATCTGTAGGACAGGGACAGTGCTTGTGATATAGGGGAGGTACCGGAAGGTAAGGGTACAGTACTAGGGATATAGTTGGCTTAGCGGTAGGACAATGACCAGTTCTTGTAATACAGGGGAGGTATCTGTAGGACAGGGACCAGTACTTGTGATAAAGGGGAGGTATCTGTAGGACAGGGACCAGAGCTTGTGATAAAGGAGAGGTATCTGTAGGACAGGGACAGTGCTTGTGATATATTGGAGGTACCGGAAGGTTAGGGTACAGTACTAGGGATATAGTGGGCTTAGCGGTAGGACAATGACCAGTTCTTGTAATACAGGGGAGGTATCTGTAGGACAGGGACTGGTACTTGTGATATAGGGGAGGTAATTTCAAGACAGGGTCCAGTTCTTGTGATATAGTGGAGGTTACTCTTGAGTAGGCCAGTACTTGTGATATAGGAGAGGTAATTTTAGGACAGGGACCAGTGCTGGTGATAAAGTGGAGGTAACTGTTGGACAGGACCAGTACTTGTGACCAGTAATGTAGGACAGGGACCAGTACTTGTGATATAGGGGGGGGTATCTGTAGGACAGGGACCAGTACTTGTGATTTAGGGGAGGTAACTGTAGGACAGGGTCCAGTAGTACTTGTACTACGCCTTCATTACTTTTTCCTGCACACAAAACTTGAACTGTATAAACGCAAAACAACAGTACAAAAATAGACAAAGAAAGGAAAAATCGCCATCTTGCATCTTTGAAAGGGCAGAGATTAGAAAGAGAAAGTCAAAATGGATGATGTCGGGATTTATGTGACATTATACATGATAAGCAGTTCTGTTTTTCCGATTGTTTACATCAATAACATATCACTTTCAATAGTGCAGCAAAAATTGTAAATAAAACACCGGCTTTTCACCTGCAAATTGTGTGTAACCGACAAAAACTTGTATTCGGGGTTAATATGTTAATGCAGGCGTCATACCTTGCCGATTTTGGCACACGATGGCTACACGAATATGAAAATTTCAATTTCGCCCGATTTTCGTCACGAATTAGGTAAACAGGCCAATTTTGAGCCGAAGCATGTACGAATAAAAATAAAACTGAGAAGCATACCGATGGTCACAAGATGGACACACGAATACAACATGTTATACCCGAAGCGCTTACGAAGCATATACGAAGCGGTAGTTTGGCATACGATGTTGATGCGATTGGTACACGAAGGATTCACGGCATCGTGAGGTGTAAAATATATTCCCGAAAGTGTCCCGAAGGCATAACGTGACTTCACGATGTAATGTAAAAACCAAATGTTGATACCGAAATCAAAGCATCTTTGTCAGTTTCTTTCTTTTAAAACTAGAATTGGAAATGCCAACTAAACCAGGAAGAGGGTGTTCGGAGAAGATTGCGCCCCACTCAAAAATTTTCCTCCAAGGTTCAACCCCGGGCCAATCCACTTCTCTACTAGAAAGAAACCCGGGTGCTGCTTGAAAGAAAAACATAATAATAAACAAATACCTGTAAGATATCTTGTTGCTCCTGCATGATGTGTTTATTACATGTATCATGTTCCAGATGCGTGTTCAGAAGCAGTGCTGAAGTCTTCTCCTTACTGATTGTCTTGTCCTCGAAATACGCCATGATTTTTGTCAGAATAAAACCAACAGTACCCATCAAGATTTCTGAGAAAAAATGCTGTGTGGATACTGATTTTTTGTATGTCCACGTTACCGTGGGAAATATTGGAAAAGCACAAAGAACAGTTTTGGTTAATATCGTATGCCCATCGAGATGCCATCGTGTTCTAAATTTATTCAGAAACGATGCGTAGCGAGGGCTATATGATGTCGTGATGCCTTCGTTACATAATCGGGCAACATCGTGTCTCCTTCGTATTGCCTTCGTGTAGCAAACCCTAGCCGATGGTGCCGATGATCACACGACAGGAGTGCGATGTAGTCCCAATTTGCTAAGATGGCCTCACAATGGCTTTGCGAATGTCAAGATGTACATGCGAATTCAACACGAAATTGAACCTTCGTGTGTCCTTCGAACATTCTTTGGCATGACAAAGATTTTGGTGTCGCTCGCAATGGTGCTGCCGAAGGCTTTAAAACTCCCGACGGACATAGGATGGGTAATGATGCACTCACGAATAGCCCGATGTCTTCACGTTACGTGCCGAATTTGAAAATTTCCATTATCGTGTGTCCATCGTGTGTCAAAATTGGCTAGGTGTGGCGCCTACATAAATGAATTTTCACTGTTGCAATGGTTTTTCGAAGTTTCGACGAAAGTTTGGTTGTTTTTTTCCATAATACCACACGAGCGAAATGCACAACCTACACAGTTACCACGCTACTATAGCAGCAAACACATTTAATACTCCACATGCTGAACTTTGTTTTAGACTTTTCATCATGAAAACGTTAGTGTAAAGCGTCCCCCTATACCCCACTTTTATATAGCAAAACTTGGGTATAGGCTTGCGGGTGTGTCAGGTGGTTTTTCTCGGGGTTCTCCCGTTTTCGCCCTACCTACTGATTGGTCCGTCTCATGTGAGCTGAAATAATCTTGAAAGGGACGTAAAACTGAATTATATACATGTATATAAAAATTGGCATGCAGGGGTATACCTTTTTTTCCCTTATTTTTACTCCAAAACATAGGTTGTGGGTACTCGTTAAAACAACCAAAAAAAAATACATAAAACAAAAATCCGACAAAATTTTCATTTTTTACAGCTGAAAAAAAAAATTCTGTACATTGCATGGGCAATTTTTCGTAATAAATTTATTTCTTAATAATACACATGGTTTTATTTTATTCCCCCGCCCCAAGCAAATTAATGCTAAGTATTTATTTAGGCATTTCATGGTAATAAACTGTTGGGTGTATGTTTGGTTCAGTAATTACTATCCATAAAGCTTAGATTCCGGCCAAAAATGTTGAGTGGGATATTAATCAATTGATGAGCATGAACAAAGGAAAATGACTGCGGTTTCTGGGATCATAAGTTAGTCATCAAACCACAGCTTAAGCGTTATGTTTAAAATTATGTGGTTTGTCGGCGACTCTGATCAGACTGCATTGGTTGAAGAACAGACATTCTATATGATAACGGAACCATTAAGAGACCAAATCGGGTAATATCATTATAGAGGCAGATTGAGTATAGATTTTGATCAAACTTTAAACTAAGCAAAGCAGGCATAGAAAGAAGATCAGCAAGATTATATGGCTATGTCAGAAATTGAAAACATACAAACAAACATTTTCCAATAATCACCCATCACATGACTGAAAGGGGGGCAACACATTTGGCACTGTGTATTGTATGGAGTGGAGTCATGGACTGGAGTCTTGGATTGGAGCCATGGAGTGGAGTATTTGAGTGGATTCTTGGAGTGGAACTTTGGAGTGAAATGTTGGAGCGTGATAGAAACATTTATTCTGGCGGTAAAGTTGGTCTCATTTGAACGGACGCCATAGCGAAACATGTAACAAATGCATTACCTGTATAAGTAATGGAAATAAATAGTTAATTCCTGTTACTTGTCAATTACTGGCGCAGTTTATGCATATGTTACACATTTTGTAATGGCGGACGTTCGCCCCGAGACAATTTCACCGCCAGAATTGAGTTTTCTGTGACACTCAAAATTTCATTCCAAGGTTCCACTCCAAGTATTCCACTCCATGACTCCAATCCAAGACTACGATCCATGACTCCACTCCATAAAGTACACAGTGCCAACACATTTGCTGCATTATCGCAAAGATGCTGATAACAAGACTATTATTTTGATTTAAGCCGCGGGCGTTAAAAGATGCCTTCCTGGTATCCGGTCAGGTAAGACACACAGTAGGTTGCACAGCCACAGAAATCTGCTGAGCACTCTTGATATTTTGGGTTTAGAAAACAGATGGATTGTTTACCTTTTATTTTGATGGATTGTTTACCTTTTATTTTTGTATTGTAACACAAGCACGTATCAGCTGCACAGCTGATCTAGGTTTATATTGTCGCATATATAAAAGTCGGTTTTTTCATGACGCGGCTCATATGAAACATTGGAAGGAAGTTAAGTTTACTAACGTTTCCTACTTAAGCGCAGTGAACGATTTTCCTAGATAAGCGCAATTTTATTTCTTCACCTGGTCAGTTTTTCCCTACTTAAGCGCATTTCCTACTTAGTCGCCTCACATACGTCGGCATACGTTGGCGCTATACGCTGTTGTGTGAACACCCCTTAAATGGAGGCTCAGGAAGTGCTAAAATAAAATAAACATTACGAAAACATGCCCATGCAATAAACAGATTTTTTTGGCTTAAAAAATGAAAATTTTCATCAGAAAAATGTTGATATATTTCTTATTTTTGCTCAAAGCATAGATTGTGAGTACACGTTAGAACCGCCTCGGCGAGTCAGTTCTAAAGAGTACCCACAATCTATGTTTTGGAGAAAAAATAAGAAAAATAGGTATACTCCTGCATACCCCAGTTTTGCTATATAAAAGTGGGGTTCAAGGGGGTATACATTACACGGACATGTTAGCGTGATGAAGTTGCCTTTCCACTGTGCACGCGTTTAAAACACTCCGAAAAGTGTTCAGCTCGGAAATTATCCGCGTCCAGTGTAATAATTTTCTGTGCTTATGCATCTTATTCCCTCAAGCTACCGCGCCCGGTTTTTGAGTTTTTGAAACTCCAAAACCGAGTTCGGTTGCGAGATCGGCCGAGTGTCTGGCTCGATCGTATTGAAGCAAGCCCGAGAGTGATGACCACGTTCAGCACATTTCTCAAGTTCTAGAAGCATGTATTCATAAGAACATTTCTACGTCACGGACATTCTCCGTCATCCGCTATTTTTTTTTCTGTCACCAGTGTGTAAATTAATGTGGTTTAATATCCCTGTCAACAGTTTTGTCATGCCGGGACATAACCACCGCTTCCTGGGTATTAACCTATGATAAAGAAATGTGCACAGAGCACCGGTTGGTTCCGGAAGGCTTGCCCGAGAACAGTGTGGCTAACTTACGTGGCATAACTGTTGTCCGTGTACGTCTTAAACCTGACAAAAGAAAGATTTCTTGCATCGCGGCCAATTATGAGAATACGACGTACAAAACTATGTCCGAATAGACAAGAAATGTCATGAGATAACCTGCTTTTTCTGTCAGTGCACAAATCAGCATTGGCGTGATCGCTTAGCCGATTAGCGAACATACAAATTAAAAAAAAGGACTTCCTGGACCAGCTATCAGATTTGACTGTGCAGCTCCTGGTTAGCATCGCCTGATCAACAATTAAAAACGGATGCACAAGTATTGAAGATTTGATTTTTTATTTGAGACATCCCCATTAAAAACACGTTTGTATTTCAGTGTATGGTGTACAAATCTATCTCGGGTTAGGCAAGAAATGTCTATTACCTGATTGTTAGTTTTGTTTTTTCCCACCTCGGTTTTTAGCTCACCTGAGCCGTTAGGCTCACAAGGTGAGCTTATAGGATGGCCATGATCCAGCGTCCGTCCGTCCGTCGTCCGTCCGTCCGTCGTCCGTTCACAATTTCAAAGATCTTCTCCTCTGAAACCACTTGGCCAATCAAAGCCAAATTTTATATGAAGTATCTATAGGAAGGGGGAACCAATGTGTATATAAATAATCCAGGTCACATGACCAAGATGGCCGCCATGCCCATATATGGTAAAAACCTTTAAAAATCTTCTTCTCCAGAACCCAAAGGCCTAGGATCTTGAAACTTGGCATGTAGCATAAATGACTCAAGGTCCACAATGTGTATATAAATAATGACCTTAGGATGACCTTGACCTATTTTATGGCAAGGTCAACATAGGTCGCCAATGCATTTGAATGGGGAAAACTTTTAAAATGTCATTTAATGTAAAAGTCTTGCAGGAAATGGGCAGTAGGGCTGAATATTTATGATTCTGAAACAAATCGGACCCCAGGGGCTCATATGCCCCCACCCCGGGGCAATATACATGTATATCTTCATAATATTCAAACATCTACTCCTCTGAAACCTCTTGGCGAATCAAAGCCAAATTGTATATGAAGCATCTATAGGAAGGGGGAATCAATGTGTATATAAATAATACAGGTCACATGACCAAGACGGCCGCCATGCCCATATATGGTAAAGACCTTTAAAAATCTTCTTCTCCAGAACCCAAAAGCCTAGGATCTTAAAACTTGGCATGTAGCATAAGTGACTCGAGGTCCACAATGTATATATAAATAATGACCTTAGGATGACCTTGACCTATTTTACGGCAAGGTCAACATAGGTCGCCAATGCATTTGAATGGGGAAAAATTTTAAATGTCATTTAAAGTGAAAGTCTTGCAGGAAATGGGCAGTAGGTCTGAATATTAATGATTCTGAAAAAAATTGGACCCCAGGGGCATGTATATCTCCATAATATTCAAACATCTACTCCTCTGAAACCTTTTGGCGAATCAAAGCCAAATTTTATGTGAAGCGTCTATGGAATGGGGGAATTAATGTATATATAAATTATCTAGTGCACATGACCAAGATGGCTGCCATGCCCATATATGGTAAAAACCCGTCAAAAATCTTCTTCTCCGAATCTGGTGAACCGATTTCAAAGAAACTTGGCATAAAGCACCAATGGCTGAAGTACTACAATGTATATATAAATCATGACCCTGTGGTGACCTTGACCTATTTTACGACAAGGTCAACATAGGTCGCCAATGCATTGGAATGGGAAAAACTTTTAAAAAGTCATTTGAGGTGAAAATCTTGCAGGAAATGGGTAGTAGGACTAAATATTAATGATTCTGAAAAAAAAAATGGACCTAAGGGCTCATATGCCCACACCCCGGGGTAACATACATGTGTATTACCATAATATTCAAACATCTTCTCCTCTGAAACCACTTGGCCAATTGAAGCCAAATTTTATGTGATAGGATGGGGGAACCAATGTGTATATTAATAATCTAGGTCACATGACCAAGATGGCCGCCATGTCCATATATGGTAAAAACCCTTCAAATATCTTCTTCTTTGAAACCAATAGATTTAGGTCCACAATGTGTATATAAATAATGACCTTAGGATGACCTTGACCTATTTTACGGCAAGGTCAACATAGGTCGCCAATGCATTTGAATGGGGAAAAATTTTAAATGTCATTTAAAGTGAAAGTCTTGCAGGAAATGGGCAGTAGGTCTGAATATTAATGATTCTGAAAAGAATTGGACCCCAGGGGCTCATCTGCCCCCACCCCGGGGCAGTATACATGTATATCTCCATAATATTCAAACATCTACTCCTCTGAAACCTTTTGGCGAATCAAAGCCAAATTTTATGTGAAGCATCTATGGAATGGGGGAATTAATGTATATATAAATTATCTAGTGCACATGACCAAGATGGCTGCCATGCCCATATATGGTAAAAACCCGTCAAAAATCTTCTTCTCCGAATCTGGTGGACCGATTTCAAAGAAACTTGGCATAAAGCACCAATGGCTGAAGTACTACAATGTATATATAAATCATGACCCTGTGGTGACCTTGACCTATTTTACGACAAGGTCAACATAGGTCGCCAATGCATTGGAATGGGAAAAACTTTTTAAAAGTCATTTGAGGTGAAAATCTTGCAGGAAATGGGTAGTAGGACTAAATATTAATGATTCTGAAAAAAAATGGACCTAAGGGCTCATATGCCCACACCCCGGGGCAACATACATGTGTATTACCATAATATTCAAACATCTTCTCCTCTGAAACCACTTGGCCAATTGAAGCCAAATGTTATGTGATAGGATGGGGGAACCAATGTGTATATTAATAATCTAGGTCACATGACCAAGATGGCCGCCATGCCCATATATGGTAAAAACCCTTCAAATATCTTCTTCTCTGAAACCAATAGATTGATTTCAATGAAACTTGGTGTGATGCATCCATGGTTAAAGTACTACAATGTAAATATAAATCATGACCCTGTGATGACCTTGATCAAGTTTATCGCAAGGTCAACATGGGTTGCCCATGCATTTGAATGGGAAAAACTGTTAAAATGTCATTTGAAGGGAAAAGCCAGCAAGAGCCAAGAAATTGGCAAATGGACAGAATATTGATTATTCTGAAAAAAGGAAAACCGCCCAAGGGCTTCATCTGCCCCTGCACTGGGGTTAAATACCATAATATTCAAACTCAGGTGAGCGTTTACAGGACCATTGGTCCTCTAGTTGGAATTGGAATCTTTTTCTGATTGCAACTTTTCCTGATCTTTGCCTACTCGTACCTTTTCAAGGTGGTCATCTTAAGACCATCGTAAGTATGTCGTAAGTTGCGGAACGTACGATGCCTTCGAGT
The DNA here is from genome assembly GCA_964017185.1 of Rugalucina vietnamica. Taxonomy (NCBI): domain Eukaryota; kingdom Metazoa; phylum Mollusca; class Bivalvia; order Lucinida; family Lucinidae; genus Rugalucina; species Rugalucina vietnamica. The sequence continues at coordinate 1,137,923 of OZ024869.1, forward strand.
TAATAAAAAACCAAGGGGTTGGTAAATCAAAGCCATCTTAAGCACGACCAACTTAAGTATCTCTTAACGATTATGGTGAATAGCTGAAAAGGACCTTACGTTACAGTGACAACTTAACAATCGTAACTTTGGCGTCGTCTTATCTTACGAAGTGGCACCTACCATTTGAAAAAAAGTTCAATAGCGTAGAGTAACGAGAATAGCTAGGGCGTAAATTGTAAGGTGGCTATCTTAAGTATGTCGTAAGTAGGGGGGACTTACGGTGCCTTCGAGTTACTGGGCCCTGATCTATTAGTCGGTAAGGTTGTAAAAATAGTAAAAAAGTACAAGTAGGCAAAGATCAGGAAAAGGCGCAATCAGAAAAAGATTCCCACTCCAAAAACCGAGGTGGGAAAAAACTAAATTAACAATCTGGTACTTATACCATGAAAACATATCGTAAGCCGAATGAGCAGCTTTTTTCCCAATAGGTGGCCACTCAGTTACCTAAACTTAACTAAAAATATGAAAACATACATAAGGCACCAACAGCACAAAAAATTAAACACCGAGACATAAAACAAAAAGAACCACCACAGAAGTATCGCCTTGGAATGATCAGTAGCACAGTACTGCTCTCACATATACCTAATATCCCTAGCGAGTGCCCTTCCGAGTGCAATATTTTGCAAATTCGCATTAACCGCTGGAAATTAGGTAGCATTAAGAGCATGCTCCTAAAATTCGGAAGGAAATCAAATTTTTGAGATATTCGTTAGCAAGACATTCGCAAGGATTCGCAAGCATAAAATTCTAATGAGTTACTATGTCCGTTAAATATCGCAATATTTTCACATTCAAGACGCATATTTTTAGCATGGTTTATTTCTTCTGGCGCTATCCTTCAAGTAAAATCCATTTTCAGGAGCTTGATGGTACCAGGGCTTATCTGGAGACAGATACTATGAAATGTCTTTAGTTAATGCTCACTTGAACGATTTACCTGTTAAGTTTTCTGTTTGTGTCAAAGAAGGCCAAAACAAACCTCCTACGATGTATTGGTTACCTAAGCTTCACAAAAGACCATACAAAGCTGGATTTATTGCAAATTCGAGCTCTTGTACTACTACTGAACTTTCTTAATTATTAACTTCCTGTCTTACTGCTATCAAATCTCATGTCATAAGATACTGTGAGACAGTGTATGAAACTTCAAATAAAAATTGGTTTTGGTCAATAAAAAATTCTGGCGAGGTGCTCAGTAAATTGAAGTGTAGAGGGTTTCGTGCGACGAGATTTTTCTACTCTGTATACCACTTTACCACATAATCTAATTAAAGAAAAACTTCTGGGTTTGATAGAGTGGACCTTCAAAAGGGCATAAAAACTATGGTTCACTTTATTTGGCCTGTAATGACAGAAAGGCCTTTTTTCACTTCCTCTGACCAAAGTCGGTATACACTTTGGTCATGTCAGAATGTGTGCGACGCCTATCTCCTGGATAATATTTATATTAGATTTGGGACCAAGTTATACAGACAAATTGTTGGAATTCCGATGGGTACAAATTGCGCACCTCTCGTAGCTAATTTATTTTTATACTGCTACGAAAGAGATTTCATGGATTCTCTTAACCATGATAATCAAGTTGGTGTTATCGAGGCTTTTAATTCGACTTCTAGGCACCTCGATGACCTTGTGAACATTGACAATCCTTATTTTGAAGGTATGGTCAATCAAATTTATCCACCTGAAGTACAGTTGAACAAAGCCAATATCACAGATACCGAAGCCCCCTTTTTAGATTTACATCTTTCTGTTGCAAATGGATTTGTTTCTTCTAAAATTTATGATAAGCGCGATGACTTTGATTTTGATATAGTAAATTCTCCGTTTTTGGATGGTGACGTTCCTCGTCGTGCTACTTACGGTGTATACATTTCTCAACTTATTAGATTTGCTAGAGTCTGCAATCATGTTACGGACTTCAACGCTCGAAATAAATGTTTAACGGCCAAATTTCTCCAACAGGGTTATCGGTATCATAAGCTTCGAAAAACGTTTTCTAAATTTTATCGCAGACACAATGAATTGATTTCCAAATATGATGTTGGGTTAAAGAAGCTTTTAGGTGAGGGCCTTTCGGAACCAGAATTTTATGGCGACTTGGTTTACAAATTTAAGAAACTTGTAGGAAGGAATGATTTTTCTTTTCAGTTCAGAAAAATCATTACACGTTACAGACGTAAAGGTTATAACTTGAATGTTATGCGACAGTCTGCATGCTTAGTTTTTAACCCAACCATGGTTGATAACTATGTTGCCTTCTTTAATTGCACGCCGGTGGGTCGGGCCTCAGACTCTATGATAACCCTGACTTAAAGCAATTCGTTTTAGTTGGTTGGGGCCGGAGCTTCTTGTCTTTTGTTTTGCCCACCGGGGAACAACTAGTGTTTTTCTTTCGCTCCGGAGTTAGTAAGTTATTCGGCGCCCAGGGATCTCCATCGTCGGGCAGCTTACTGAATCTGTTGAGTCCTCGTTTTTTATTCATCAGGATGTTAACCGTGATTTGTCTGTTTGTTCTTGATGATTCATTGACTAGTTAGAGATTCACCACGAGGACCGAAGAACTAACTAAATGTTATGAACCACTGCAGAAGCTGAGGGCGAGGTTATGGCCATGTAAAATCGATTTAAGCCCGCCAGTAATTTTATATTACTAATCGTTCCAAGGCGATACTTTTGTGGTGGTTATTTCGTTTTATGTCTTGGTGTTTTAAACATTTTTGTACTGTTGGCACCTTCTGTATGTTTTCATATTTTCAGTTAAGTTTAGGTAACTGAGTGGACACCTATTAGGGAAATAGCTGCCCATTTGGCTTACGATATGTTTTCAAGGTAAAAGTACAGTACTTGATTGTTAATTTAGTTTTTTTCCATCTCGGTTTTTGGAGTGGGAATCTTTTTCTGATTGCGCCTTTTCCTGATCTTTGCCTACTTGTACCTTTGTATGGTGTTAAGCTTTAAGCTTTCCATAACTGTATGACAGGCAAATTAAAGCCACGTGAAATTCTGGCTTTCCTAGTAAAAAAGTGTCTTTTACATTTTATAAATTGCAATTTCAGAGACACAACAAAGTCGTGTGTACCTTAAGAGAAGACTTGGATCCGTATTGACATATTTTCCATGTCCCTTGGCATTGTGGGTGATTTCGATTTACATCACGATTGTTTGCTACAATGCTTGCGAATACGAGTAAGTATAAAATGAAAAAAATAATCTTTATTTATCACTTTATCTTCACTCATATCGAGACGAATCTGCAAGCAATCGCTACATACATGTACATACAAAAGTCGCTTCATTCCATCATGAAAACATGAATACCCCCCTGAACCCCACTTTTATATAGCAAAACTTGGGTATGCAGGGGTATACCTATTTTTCTTATTTTTGCTCCAAAACATAGATTGTGGTTACTCGTTAGAACCGCCTCGGCGACGCGGTTCTAACGTGTACCCACAATCTATGTTTTGAGCAAAAATAAGAAAAATATCAAAAATATTCCTCTGAAAATTATCGAAAACATTACTGTATATCATATGGGCATGTTATCGTAATGCGTACTTACCATGGTGTTTGCAAGACGTTCGCATTATTTGTAACGACATTTGTAAGCGTTTGTAACATGTGTTCAGGCATTTTAAAATAAGAAAAATCGGCAGTGTGGATGGCAGTCAATCGCAACATTCTTATGACATTTGTAAAAAGGTACAAGTAGGCTAAGATCAGGAAAAGGCGCAATCAGGAAAAGATTCCCACTCCAAAAACCGAGATGGGAAAAAACTAAATTAACGATCAGGTACTAATACCATGAAAACATATCTTAAACCGAATGGGCAGCTATTTTCCCAATAGGTGGCCACTCAGTTACCTAAACTTAACTAAAATATGAAAACATACATAAGGAGCAAACAGCACAAAAAGTTTAAACACCAAGCCATAAAACAAAAGGGAACCACCACAGAAGTATCGCCTTGGAACGATCAGTAATATAAAATTACTGGCGGGCTTAAATAGATTTTACATGGCCATAACCTCACCCTCAGCTTCTGCAGTGGTTCATAATATTTAGTTGGGTTGGTCCTCGTGATGAATCGCTAACTAGTCAATGAATCATCAAGAACAAACAGATAAATCATTATAAACCTCCTGATGAATCAAAAACGAGGACTCAGCAGATTCAGTAAGCTGCCCGACGATGGAGATCCCTTGGCGCCGAATAACTTACTAAACCCAGAGCAAAAGCAAAAACTAGTTGGACCCCGGTTGGCCAAGCAACAGAAAAGAAGCTCCGGCCCCAACCAACTAAAATGAATAGCTTTATGTCGGGGCCATCATAGAGTCTGACGTCCGTCCCACCGGCGTGCAATTAAAGAAGGCAGCATAGTTATCAACCATGATTGGGTTAAAAACTAAGCATGTAGACGGTCGCATAACATTCAAGTTATAACCTTTACGTCTGTAACGTGTAATGATTTTTCTGTACTGAAAAGAAAAATCATTCCTTCCTATAGGTTTCTGAAATTTGTAAAAAGGCCCTTACCTAAAAGCGTCTTTAACCCAACATTATATTTGGAAATCAATTCATAGTGGCTACGATAAAATTTAGAAAATGTAAGCATCCACAAGAATTCTTAACATTTTCGCAAATACATCGTTTTCTAGAAGCCCCGCCCCGTCCATTCGCATCATATTCGGTAAATTCAGCGCGAATTTCAATTTTTAGGATTCGCAAGGGATATTCGGTACACGTAAGAGCAGCATAAGTAAAAAACGGGAAACGGAGAAAATGATAAATCATCCTCTTACCTGGGGGATTATTGATCGATATGCAATTTCCGCCAACGCAGATCTGCCATAGCCCAGAGTGTATATTTCCCTGCCGTAGCTCAGGGTGTGCGTCAGCAACATCGAAGTCCAACCAGTAGGGCAGGGCCAAGCCAAGGATCTGTATTACTACCGCGATAATGATCAACACAAAGTTGATCTTCATCAACAAAGAAACGCTTCCGAAACCCATTTTCCTTTCTATTGTATCCCGAAGATCTTTAACAATACTTTAATAAAACTTGTTTTTAAAGAGTTCGCAAGGAATCTGCTCTGCCTAACTGTGAAGAAGTGTAACAGTTCTGTCCACGAGAGCGTCTCTATGAGGTGTGACTCCAGAACCCCAAGTTGTATGTATTATAATCTTAGCCATGTCGACGAAAGGTGGGTGTTTTGTCCTGCGACCGAATAAGGAAGTAAATGTATTGTTTGGAGCGGAAACATTTCATATATTTTCACATATGATAGCATCTTTGGGTAAAAAGTTGACATTCCGAAATAGAAAAATGTAAATAGATAGAGATAGGAAAATGCGAACTGACTGCAAGCAATCCCTGAGGGTTGGAAAAAATAAGAGCATTACACCTTGAACTCATCAGGAAAACATGTCCGTGTAATGTATACCCCCTTGAATCCCACTTTTATATAGCTAAACCGGGGTATGCAGGGGTATACCTATTTTTCTTATTTTGCTCCAAAACATAGATTGTGGGTACTCGTTAGAATCGCCTAAAATAATCTAATGAAATTTTCAATTTCTACAGGTGAAAAAAATCTCTGTATATTGCATGGGCGTGTTTTCATAATGTGATAGAATTGCATTCAAGGTAGTGCATATCACAGATTCACAGTGAAACGTTTGCAAGTCTTAATCACCAGTATTCAGAATAAGGAATGGTCAGGTTGTGGTGGATATTAACTTTGTTAACTTTGCCCAAGGATCTCCATCGTTGGGCAGCTTACTGAGTCTGTGAGTCCTCGTTTTTTTTTTTTTTTTTTTTTTTTTTTTTTTTTTTTTTTTTTTCATCAAGCTTTTCCGAAGGATGAAAGGAGCAGAAAGAGATTATTTGATGGGTAGATGATGAAATCCATTATACGTGTTTATTTTTTTGTTTCTCTTTATGAGTGTATTTTACATAAGAATACAAATAAATTCATCAATGCTACAATTATTCTTCAAAAGCTTTTTTATACAACATTGTCTTAAACAAAACACAGAACCAAAAACCAGTCCTCGTTTTTGATTCATCACGACTCGTTCTGTTGAGCAGAGCCTTTGATCCGAACACGCCTATATTTATTGGAGAAGAAAGTCCGAACGCATCTTATCTACGATGGCCTGCATGGATCATAAAATTTCAAAATCCACAGATTTTAGATTTTAATTTTTCTTTGCTTTCGTCACACAAAAAGCGATTGAAATGAATAACAATAAGGACCAATGATGGCTTGTATAGTAAAAAAAAAACATCATCTTAAAGTACTTTTTAAAGAGATGCAGTTTGTTGCCTTTTTCATCTTCCATATGGGAAAAACCCGGATGCAGGTCAAAAATGATCGGAGATGTCTTCGACAAATAAGTCTGTTGCTATTGCACATATTTTCGCATCTGTAGTAGTGCGCGTTCTTGAAAACAACGAAAAGCATCAATATCATTTGTTCTGTCCTTGCTCATGTTTCTAAAACCTTGACCGAAACGAAATGAAAAGGTAAATAGGTATGAGTTTAGAGGACTGAAACACTGATAGTATGTAGCTTACTTGTAGCTTAAACTCTTGAATAATAATTCATGTTAAACTTTAAGACCGTATTGCCTTAGACAGTTGCTCACAAATGTAAATGAAAGCGTTAAAATATGCCTGAGATCGTCATCGCCCATATACGCAAAATACTGAGCTATTGCGCCTAACATTGAACAATAAAATGTTTCAAAATCTGACGACATAAGAAAACAAGTTGGCTTCTTTAAAAAGAAACCAATGAAAAGGTCAGCAGCCGTTTGTTATAAGAGATTCCTTTTGCTCTAGATTTCAGTGTTGTTGATTCTCTGGTTTGTCATTAATTTCGATTCTCATATGTTTCAGTTTCGTTTCCTATACATGAATAAAAAGGTACAAGTAGGCAAAGATCAGGAAAAGGCGCAATCAGAAAAGGATTCCCACTCCAAAAACCGAGGTGGGAAAAAACCAAACTAACAATCAGGTACTTATACCATGAAACATATCGTAAGCCGAATGAGCAGCTATTTCCCAATAGGTGGCCACTCAGTTACCTTAACTTAACTAAAAATATGGAAACATACATAAGGCGCCAACAGCACAAAAAATTTTTATACACCAAAACATAAAACAAAAAGAACCACCACAGAAGTATCGACTTGGAACGATCAGTAACACAAAGTTACTGGCGGGCTTAAACCGGTTTTACATTGCCATAACCTCACCCTCAGCTTCTGCAGTGGTTCATAACATTTAGTTAGTTATTCGGTCCTCGTGGTGAATCTCTAACTAGTCAATGAATCATCAAGAACAAACAAATAAATCATGATGAACATCCTGATGAATCAAAAACCAGGACTCACAGACTGAGTAAGCTGCCCGACGATGGAGATCCCTGGGCGCCGAATAACCTACTAACTCCGGAGCAAAAGAAAAACACCAGTAGGACCCCGGTGGGCCAAGCAACAGACAAGAAGCTCCGGCCCCAACCAACTAAAATGAATAGCTTTATGTCGGGGTCATCATAGAGTCTGACACCCGACCCACCGGCGTGCAATTAAAGAAGGCAGCATAGTTATCAACCATGATTGGGTTAAAAACTAAGCATGCAGACTGTCGCATAACATGAATGTCGTTTTTTGTTATGAACGCTTGACCAGTGTGTGTATCTGTCACTCAAGGCATTGACCAAAATTTCTGATGTTATGGAATCAAAGCCAATACTAAAGGGAACACGATTACAATCAATATGTCGATGTGTAGAAAACCATTTTGCAGTGCAGTCAATTTGTGACAGAGTTCTGAATTTTGACCTGCAGCCACACTACCAGAAACAGACCCATGGGACCGATGTGATAGACTAAAAGTCAGCCATATATCTGTACCCCTCGTCTGGGTATCTACGATCTAAACCTAGATGCGCTATGATAAGCAGTCACCACGATCGAGACTTCATGCTAGATTTTACCGCTATTTGACGGGGATTGTCTAAAATGGATAAATTTAATTGATTACGGTTAACTGTCTAGTCAGTATAGACGGGTTCACTAGTTTTTATCAAGCGCTTTATGTGACAAAACGCGTAATTGGGAGAGAGCAGTCGATCATGGGTAGAATTTTCTTCATATTCAAAGTAAACACTGTGGAAAAGGTCCTGAGGGACCTTTCCAATAACTTATTCACTGATACTCATTGAAATGTTATTTGTTAACTCCAGTCTTTGTCGCAAGAAGTTTGGACATGCTTATGAATATCTGAAGTGGCAGTTTTGCACAAGTTGCACCTTTCAATATTTGGAGGTTGTTGTATGACTATTGACCATAGTCTACTCACAAGGAAAGCTACCGACGCTATCGACTTTTTTAACGGTAATTTCCAAATGATGGACATTTCTAAGCTTAAACCTGTTGAAGTCAGAGTCGTTTTGTAACCGTTGAGGCCATTCATCTTCATAAAACTGACTTACTTTTTTATATACCAAGCTTTTCCACTGGGATTTTGAGGGAAATTTAGAGTTTGCGACATACGTTGTAACATACTCAAAATGTACAAGTAGGCAAAGATCAGGAAAAGGCGCAATCAGAAAGAGATTCCCACTCCAAAAACCGAGGTGGGAAAAAACCAAACTAACAATCAGGCACTTATACCATGAAACATATCGTAAGCCGAATGAGCAGCTATTTTCCCAATAGGTGGCCACTCAGTTACCTTAACTTAATTAAAAATATAAGGCGCCAACAGTACAAAAAATTTTAAACACCAAGACATAAAACAAAAAGAACCACCGCAGAAGTATCGCCTTGGAACGATCAGTAACACAAAGTTACTGGCGGGCTTAAACCGGTTCAAGTAGCTCAAAACGTCGCAAGATTTCCCAGATGTCGGGTATGAAACCAGTTTGGTTAGTTTGCCCTCGCAGCATAAACAAATTGAGGCGTATGTCAAATATCTGTCTAGACAAAATCTCAGACGGCATAGTACATAGTTTTTGGAGGAACATAAGTTTACGCTGTTCGACGCGTGCGCGCATTGGGAGCCACCCAAGCATACCAAGAGCGATATCTGTTCTAGTGCGTATTGGAAATTTCTGTATAGACTTAGCGGCTAGGCGTGTGATTTTTTTTCTAAAGTTTCAATATCTGTACGCGTCATGTTGTGCCAAATTTCTGCGCCATACAAAGCTGTCGGGAAGCACACTTTTTCTACGATAGACGCAAGGATGGACGGGCTGATGTTACCTGTGTCTTTATCAATCGAAAGCACAGAGAAAAGAGATTCTTGCACACCAGACAGAAATTGCCACACTTTTTGCCTGGGTGATAAAATTGCATCTCACCCAGGTGTTCTCACCCAGGCTAAAAAATACGCAAAACCTTGAAATAAACCAGATTTTGGGGTTTGTTGTGCAAGAAAAAGAATCTAATATGGTGTTCTGTTCTAGATGGAAGTTTCCAACCCTCGGGATGACCGTGCTGAGCGGAACCTCGGCGGAGCCTCGGTTCCGCTCAGCACGGTCATCCCTTGGGTTGGAAACTTCCATCTAGAACAGAACCCCATATAAGATTCTTATATGCTCGACCTTTTTGATCCCGTGCATTTACTGCGCATGAGCTTTTAAGTGACTGATGTAGCTCAATGCCAACGTGAGTTGCGGACTGGACTTCTTGCAGTCGACCAGAGCCAAATTTTACAGAAACATTTGTCGGGTGGCGATGTGGTGTAAATATGACTAAATGGCATTTTCCCATGTTGAAAATGATTCTCCATTGTTTGGAGTACTCATGTACAATTTTGAGGGCTTTTTCTAGCGCTTTAACATTTGGTGCTATGAGAACAAGGTCATCAGCTAGTGTGGGGTTTCCTGATTTAAGTGATCCTATTGTACACCCAGTTCCGGACTCCTCTAGCTTTTTAAGAAGACCATCAATATAGAGTAGAAAATACCAAGTGGAGGTAATGCAACCCTGACGGACACCTTGCATTACAGAGAAGGTAGCAGATTTTACACCGTTGACGAATGTATAGCCCGCCATGTCTTTGTAGCTAGCCATTATAAGGTTTAGAGGTTTACCTTTAATACCATATTCAAAAAGTTTCAGAAACAGACCGTCGTGCCATACATTGTCAAAGGCTTTAGCCGCATCTAGGAATGCTACATAGCAGTTTGAGCCAAGTTCAGTATTGTGGGCAATTGTTTCCTGGAGGTTGAAAGAGGCTGTGATGGAACCCATATGCTTCTGATAGGCATTTTGTTGCGGACAAGGAAATGATTTTTCATGTAGCAATGACCAGGTTTTTAGTCTAGAATGCCAAATGCGCTCAAAAAGTTTATACAACGTTGACACCAGCGTGATTGGTCGGTAGCTTTCGGTTGAGTCTCGACATTTGCCGGGTTTATGAACAGGAATTATGATTCCAATTTTGAATTTGCCAGGGATATAATCCATTTCTAACATTTTGTCAAATAATATTTTCAAGTTTTGGACTAAGACTTGACCGCCGTGTATAATGTGTTCATTAGACACACCGTCCGGACCGGGGGATTTTCGTCTCTTCAGTTCCTTTATTTTCTTAACTATATCGCTAAGCTCTATTGGACAACTGAGAGTCTCGCTTTCGCAATTTCGCTCGTTTATAAATGAGCCAACTTTCCTTTCAACCCAAGTTTTAAAACCATCATCAAAATTGCCTGTATCTTTTGGAGTGAATAATTCAGCAAAACTGGTAGCAAACGCGTCTGAGATTTTGTCGGGACTGTTAAGTACTTGACCGTTTGATTTAATTTTACTGACGTTCGACGATTTAATGTTTCTGCGTTTGTTGACAAGGTGCCAAAAGTAACGCATGTCACAAGCTGCAGAAGAGTCAAGATCTATATAGTATTTTAACTCAACGTTCGCAATTGCTGCTTTCTGTAGTTTGCGAAAACGACTTTTTGATTCTTTGTACGATGCAAAGAATACATTATCGCGATGCCTAGGCCTTCCTTGCGCAATCCATTCGCTGCGTTTATTTCTTTGCTCTTTGTGCGCAGCGCTCATGTATTTTCTTGCCCGTCTGGTGTCTATGTTGGGACTTTAAATTTAATTGCATTGAACCCTGGTCCCTCTTTTTCATTCATCGGTAAAACATGTCCATGTAATATATATTCCCTTATACCCCACTTTTATATAGCAAAACTAGGGTATGCAGGAGTATACCTATTTTTCTTAAATTTGCATAGATTGTTGGTACTCGTTAGAACCGCCTCGCAGAAGGCGGTTCTATCGCGTACCCACAATATATGTTTTGAGCAAAATAAAGAAAATATTTAAAAAAAAATCTGGTGTAAATTTTCAATTTTTACAACATAAGAACATATGTATATTACATGAGCATGTTTCGTAATGTTTAAAGAGTATATTGCGGAAATTATTTACATGCTTGTTCCCAGGTACATGCAATCAGATAAGTTATTCATAATTATTTTTTTCCTCATTATTTTGCTCGCATCCTTTGTTTTAAAATCTTCCTTCATCCTTAAAAATATTTTTATCAGTTAAATCTGTCGTTATGTATAAATTAAACATGACCATTGAAAGAAACCGATACGTACTCATCGTACCTGTCGATTGTAATCTTTTCTAGGAAAGATCACAATCATCGAATTATCGGTCGCAATCCAAATGTCAGAAAATTGGAAATTTACCTTAATTATTTATGTTCTATATTAAGGTGTTATAAACCAGGGGTTGGACCACAGTGATACGTAGGATTAGGCAGAGAAGGGTAGGGAAGAAAAGCAGTAGGGTTAGTATATAGTTTGGGGTAAGGGGTAGGTGTGGTATCGAGATGGTTTATGAATATGGTAGGAAAGAGGTAGGGAAGGGAAGGGTACCCTAACGTAGTGTAGGATATGGGTAGAGTGGGATAGGGTAGTGCAGGGTAAGGTACCCTACAGTATCAATCCCGGGTCTTTTCGGCCCTGGGTCATTTCGGTCCCGGTTTGTTTCGGCATTTTTTTTTTCGTTCGAGGGTCTATCTATCTCTTGATACTGAGTCGGGCAATTTCTGATCATCACCTCAGGTGTGGGCTGGGTGGCTAAAATTAGAATTTAGTCAAGGGCAAAAAACATTTGGGGTGTGCTATTAAAACTATTTACAAGACGTAGATAAAGGCATACTAAAACGCATGCCTCTGGGCCTATGATTAAATAAAAGCCTCAAATTGCTCAATGGTCTTAGATGAGACCACTGAAGAAGGGAGACTATTCCAAACCGGAATAGTTCTGAGCACTGTCCATCAATGTGTGCGCTTTAATGTGCCAATCCTCCATGGTTTATCCATCAAAAATCAACTTTGGCAATGTTGTTGTTGTTTGTAAACTAGTAATTCACCACGAGGACCGAAGAACTAAATAAATGTTATGAACCACTGCAGAAGCTGAGGGTGGGGTTGTGGCCATGTAAAACCGGTTCCCACCTCGGTTTTTGGAGTGGGAATCTCTTTCTGATTGCGCCTTTTCCTGATCTTTGCCTACTTGTACCTTTTTAAGCCCGCTATTAACTTTGTGTTACGGATCGTTCCAAGGCGATACTTCTGTGGTGGTTCTTTTTGTTTTATGTGTTGGTGATTAAAATTTTTGTGCTGTTGGCGCCTTATGTAAGTTTTCGTATTTTTAGTTAAGGTAACTGAGTGGCCACCTATTGGGAAAATAGCTGCTCATTCGGCTTACGATATGTTTTCATGGTATAAGTACCTGATTGTTAGTTTGGTTTTTTCCCACCTCGGTTTTTGGTGTGGGAATCTTTTTCTGATTGCGCCTTTTCCCGATCTTTGCCTACTTGCACCGTTTCATTATATTAACAGCTTGATGGTACTAGGGCTTATCAAGAGACAGTGATGAAATGCCTGTAACTGATGCTCACTTTTAAACGAATTACCTGTTTTAAAGTTTTCTGTTTGTGTAAATGAAGGCCAAGACAAACTTCCTGCAATGTATTGGTTACCTAAGCTTTACATAAGACCGTATAAGGTTAGATTTATTGCAAATTCTAGTTCGTTTTCTACCACTAAACTGTCTAAACTATTAACTTCTTGTCTTATTGCTATCAAATCTCATGTCATACGATACTGTGAGAAGGTGCATGAAACTTCATAAACATTGGTTTTGGTCAATAAAACATTCTGGTGAGGTGCTCAGTTAACTGAAGTGTAGAGGGTTACATGCGACTAACTTGTCCACATACGATTTTTCTACTCTGTATACCACATTGCCACATAATCCGATTAGAGAAAAACTAGTCAATTTGATAGTTTACCTTCAAATGAGCATTAAAATCTATGGTTCACTTTATTTGGCTGGTTATGACACTAAAGCTTTTTTTTTTTCACTTCCTCCGACCAAAGTCAATATAGACTGTGGTCATGTCTATGTTCGATATAGACTATGGTCATGTCATGTTTTATTGTTTTCATGAATATGTTTAGAGGGCCATAAGGTAGACTAGCCTTTGGCTAATTGTGTACCCTCTTTAAATATCGTATAAATAAATAAATAAATGTCAGAATGTATGCGAAGCCTTATTCTATCTCCTTGATAATATTCATATTAGATTCGTTTCCAAGTTATACAGACAAAATGTTGGAATTCCGATGGGTACAAATTGCGTCCCTCTCTGATTTATTAATGACAGAGTCTTAATCTGTCATTCCTCGCTGCCAAACGCAGATTCAGTCACGTTACGAAAGTGACTTAGACTACTGTGTACATCCGCGGCAGATAAGTAGGGTGATTTGAGAAGGGAAACTTCTCTAAATATTTAGATAAATGGTAATATGTCTGCTATTGCAATGCTATACGTCTATATCTGAATCGACAGTATACCATATATTGTGAAAAATGAATGATACTGTTATTATCATATTCATTCGCCTGTATTTCATGATCGTTCCCCATTGTCCAAAAGGATGTATGTAGTTTATGCGGAATACTCTTACATATATCCAAATTCCCCTTCCCACAACTCAGGACGTCAAACGCGAGTTGTCGATCAATATGAGGTCTAATATCTGATCTTTAGAGAACGGAGCGGTCTCGATATTTGCCAAACAATGCTATAATAACCGGGAAGACCACAAAATACAAAGGAAGACGAAATACATGAATTTATATTTTAAACTATATTCAAAGTTAAGATTTGCTGCTGCCATTAGTGTGCTTTATGAATTTACCTTTCGTACTGACACAGCGCCAAACTTTGGTTCCATTTGTTTTCTGTTTTGGGGTCGAATTTTTGTGCTAATTGCGCCTTTTCCTGATCATTGCCTACTTGTGACTGACGATTCATTGACTAGTTAGAGATTCACCACGAGGACCGAACAACTAACTAAATGTTGTGAACCACTACAGATGATGAGGATGAGCTTAGGGCTCTTTAAACCGGTTTAAGCACCGCCCAGTAATTTTATGTTACTGATTGTTCCAAGGCGATACTTCTGTTGTGGTTCTAATTGTTTTGTGTTTTGGAGTCGAATTTTGGTGCTGTTTGAGCCTTATGTACGTTTTCATATTTTAGTTCAGTTCGGGTAACTGAGTGGCCACCTATTGGGGAAAAGCTGCTCACTCGGCTTACTATATGTTTTCTTGGTATAAGTACCTAAGTGTCATTTTAGTTTTTCCCATCCCTCGGTTTATGGAGTGAGATTTTTTTACTGATTGCGCCATTTCCTGATCATTGCCTACTTGTACCTTTGTACCTTTTTGTTTCCTATTGTTTGCTAAAACCCAATATCGTTGTTTCAAGGCAGAAGTGAATGTGAACCCAGTATTCAAACGTTTAGCGTGTAGAGAGGTCAAGGGTACTATCACTTATTACACCGGAACGTGTATAATGGAACACGGCATGTTAACTTCCCATAATACTGGCGTGACTGAAATATTGTTGACCGGGTCGTTAAACAACAAAACACACAATGAGACAAAATAAAAATATATAAACAAACACAAAGGCTTTATACTAGTCTTTGTGTCGACTACCCTCTTGAAAGATGCAAAATTACACTAATTATCTTGGGCTCCATTCACTGAAGAGGCTTTAGTAGCCGAAACCGCGGTATGATCCATACATTTTCTCATCAATATATCAATTGTTCTTAAAGGATCTCAGTTTTTATTTTATTTGCTATTACTACAGCTGGTCTTGTGCCGTGTGGTGGCCCTAAAAGGTCTCCCCGCACATCACCCATAGTGTAGATTATATTTTCCTTTTGTTCCTTTGAGATCATCGAGGGTATTCGGAGAAATGAAAAAAATATTATCGGTGCGGATTCATTTTTAACCAACCTTTGATATATTTAGCCCCATTTAGATTACACTAGTCTTTGTGTCACTTACCCAGTTGAAAGATGCAAAATTACAGTAATGCTCCATGTTCCCGAGTCTGTGGGGTCACTGAAGAGGCTTAAGTAGCCGAAACCGCGTTATGACTCATCCACTTTCTCATAAATATATTCAATTCTCTTAAAGGATCTCAGTTTGATTTTTATTTACAATGATAAATAGTAATTCAGATATTCATATTTTGTAGAATCTGTCATTTCGGGGCTACTCAGCCCTTTGATTCTTATACTGCTACGAAAGAGATTTCATGGATTCTTTAAACCATGACAATCACGTTGATGTTATCGAGGCTTTGAATTCGACATCTACAATTATTCTACCCTCTCCGAATCAAGTTCATGAAAATTGGTGCGCATGCGCATATGAATGATTTGAGTATTGTAAACTTCGAACTAACTTGAAGCCAATTTGGTTACTCATCAACTGTAATGGTTTTCATTTTTGCTGTGACCACTGGAACGTGAAGTCAAAGCGGATCAATTGGAGGTCATCTGAATCATGGACTATATATCGCCACAAATGGGTTTATCCTTGTGCACCTTATCAAATATTCCGAGGACCAAAACATATGCCTTTTTGGCGGCATTTTCCCGTAGCCATGTTTTCTCAACCCCATCCCCACAGAACATACGATGTTCCATGAGAGATCTGATTAACGTCGGAATATCATATGATGCTTGTTAAAATCGCAGTTTTTTTTTTTTTTTTTTTTTTTTTTCATTGTTTAAACTTAGTTTTATAACATAAACATTCAGAATGTAAAAATATACCTTCAGTTCCAAACATCATTTGAGAGCATAAAATGACAGTATATGGTTACACGCGATTCGGAGTAACTACAAAGTTTCTAATGTGTCATAATATTTTATTTGAGACGGAAATTTCGTCAGAAATTACAGAAAATAATTAGAAAAAAATATTAGCAACTAATGTCGAAAGATAGATTACATGGTAAATTATTTTTGAGAAATTTGGTGACACTTGTTTGATGACCATGTGTGAAAAAGCTTTTTCCATCGTGTTTCTGTATATGAGCCGGCAAGCATTGACGTGAACAAGACGCTGACGTCATTATCCACGATCATTGAGCGATGAAATGAATAAAATATAAGTTTGATCCTTTGGAAGCAGTAAAATTATTCAAAGGGAGAAAGTATGGACTATATTGCGCAATATCGGGTAATGAACCCTCATCAGTAGCCCTATTAAATCCGGCAACGAAAGCCAGACTTTTATACTTTAATTTCAAAAAATTTACACAAGAAGTCTAAATCAAAGATACATTCCAAAAGGGGGTCAAATATTTTAAACATTGCTTAGAAGTATGTTTCTAAACGTGAGTGTTTTGAACACTCTGAATATCTTTACTGATCTCAAAGGACCTAAATGAAAATATAATCTGCACTATGGATGATGTACGGGGAGACTTTTTAGGGCCGCCACACGGCACAACATCAGCTGCAGTAATAGCAAATAAAATATAAGTTTGATCCTTTGATCCTTTGGAAGCAGTAAAAACATTCAAAGGGAGAAAGTATGGACTATATTGCGCAATTTCGGGTAATGAACCCTCATCAGTAGCCCTATTAAATCCGGCAACGAAAGCCAGACTTTTATACTTTAATTTCGAAAAAAATACACGAGAAACATGCTTGAATCAAGAGTCAAATGGCCATCTTGTTTTACATATTTGTAAAATTCTTCTGAAAATTATTTTGATTCAGACCATCTACAGATTCGCTATGACTACAACAAGTGTAGGTACTTCGATGAACTTTTGAACATGGTAAATCAAATTTATCCACCTGAACTACAGATGAATAAAGCCAACACCATAGATACTTAAGCCCCCTTTATAGATTTACAAATTTCTATTGCAAATGGATTTGTTTCTTTTGAGATTTATAATGAAGGCGATGACTTTGATTTTGATATTTAGTAAATTATTTGTTTTTGGATGGTGACGTTCCTCGCCGTGCTTCTTATGGTGTATACATATCGCAACTTATTAGGTTGCTAGAGTCTGCAATCACGTTGCGGACTTAAACGTGCAAAATAATGATGTTTGACAGCCAAACTTCTCTAACAGGGCTATCGGTATCATAAACTTCGAAAAACATTTTCACATTTTGTCACAGACACTATGAATTGATTTCCAAATTTAATGTTGGGCTGAAGACGCTTTTTCGTAAGAGTCTTTCGGAACTCGGTTTACAAATTCAAGAAACTTATAGGTCGAAACGATTTTTCTTTTCAGTTCAGAAAATAATCACGCGATACAGACGTACAGGGTATAACTTAAATGTTATGCGCAAGTTTGCATGCTATCATGGTTGATAACTACGCCGCCTTCTTTAATTGCACGTCGATATGTCGGGCGTCAGACTCTATTATGGCCCCGTCTTTAAGCTGATTGTGGCCGGAGCTTCTAGTCTGTGGCCCACCGCGGCTCATCTGGTGTTTTTCCCCGGATTGTAAGTTATTCAGCGTCCAAGGATCTCCATCGTCGGGCAGCTTACTGAATCTGTGAGTCCTCGTTTTTTATTCACCATGCTGGTTATCATGACTTATTTGTTTGTTGGCTAGTGAGAGATTCGCCACGAGGACCGAATAAATAACTAAATGTTGTGAACCACTGCAGAAGATGAGGGTGAGGTTAGGCGCCTGTAAAACCGCTTTAAACTTCCTCCCAATAATTTTATATTACTTTTCGTTCCAAGGCGGTGCTTCTGTTATGGTTCTATTTGTTTTATATTTTGGAGTCGAATGTCTGTGCTGTTTGAACCGTATATACGTTTTCATAGTTTTAGTACCTAATTGTCAATTTAGTTTTTTTCCCACCTCGGTTTTTGGAGTGGGAATTTCTCTCTGATTGTGCCTTTTTCAGATCATTGCCTACCTGTACCTTTTTATGACGAAACATCAAATATTTAATTTCATCTTTTATCGTCCATATAAATTTATAATAGTTTACCGACCACATTTAAGATACGCACATTTTGTCATTTAAAACTCATAACCCCTTGTTTAATCGACACCAAATAATGTACCCTAGGAAAAGTCACCGGACTCACCCGCAAGCAGATTTTTCATTGTCTTTCATGTACAGTTAGGACTTGGACACAGATGTAAGATGGCAGAATGATAAAGAGTGGAAAAATCATTGACCTTAACCACCCGGTCACGGGGTTGGCAGCAATTTAATAGACCTCTTTACACAATTGAACGCTATTTGGATGGGTAGACTGCTATATGAGACAAAGTAACTCAAAATGTGTAAAACGTAATTTATTTTATAAAAGCAGCACTTAAAAATTGTTGCAATCTTCAAGTGTTTATTATGTTAAGGTTGAATATTCTAGTACCGGACAAAGCACTGTTCTTTTGAATTCATATGAGAATTTTGAAACTAAAATGATGTGATTTCGTGGAGTATATAATTTTGAAGAAAATTCGCCAAAGTATTTTATTTCAAGAACAAAAATGCCAAACATATGAGCCGCCGCATGGGAAAACCAACAATCTGCCTAGGCAAAAACAAAGGCGCAATTACAATTCCTCTTCTACTTAAATCCACAAATTCAAGCTTCTAGCTCTTTTCTGTGCTTGTACAGGTCGGTTTGTGTTGGATCTGTTCGGAAACCACATTGTTGGTTTTCCCACGAGGCGGCTCATATCAGCAAAGTGGACGACGTATTAAGGCATGTTCAGCTGTACAATAAAGCAACACTGCATTGGTGAACACTTTTTGCAATATTCGTTGCATACAAAATGGTTAAAGAAAGACTAACAATAAATAACACATGTACATAGATAACCACAAATATTCAAAACAATATTGTAACTCGGACACTTTATATATCTAGCACTTACGTTAGGCACTTTACGTTTCACATAAATTATATCATGGACGTAATATGAGCAAAATCAACTTTAAGTTTGAAACTGAAACAAAAATAAGTTCGTGGGTATTGCATCTCAGTCCCTGACAGCTGGTTTGAGGTAAACCGATTCGACAGACCTCGGTTGTGCCCCTACATCAGAAACTGTTACACGTCTTTCCTTTTTGCTTAAACAAACTGATGCCGAATTAGCATGTAGATGCATGTGGACGCATCTTTTAAACTGGCACAGCTTTTTGTTTGTTGTTTGTTTGTTTGTTTGTTTGTTTGTTTGTTTGCATCCACATGACAAAATTTGCTTTCTCTTATACCCATAAACAAAGTTCATTTAAATGACGTGTCTTTAAAGTGTCACATGAGTTTCTTTAGTTCTTGCCGCCAACTAGACCTAACCAGTCGATAACACCGATTACCCCAATAACTATGCAGAGAACGAAGTCAATAATAGTGATAGCGAATGCACCAGAGAAATAGTCAGAGTAGGCATCAGCAGCATCGGCATACACGGCAAACTCGATCATGATACAGAAAGCTGGAAAAGACATAGAGACAATATGATTAGATAATGTTAATATGATACAGAACGCAAGAATAGAAATGAAAAAGAAAATGATCTTGTTAATAATATGAACAGCATCGTGTTGACAACTGGCGTCCAGGGCCCAGTTGTTCAAAATTAACGATGTCGTTAGTTAACGTTTCGGTAAAATTTCAAACGTTAATATTACAAATACACTGTTATTTTTTGTTGAAAAAAATGTGAGAATCCTGCAAAGGATTCTCACATTTTTTAACGAAAAATAACAGTGTATTTGTTACTTTAGCTGATATTTGCTTAACAAATTTATGTCTTAACGATATCGTTAAGCTAACGATGCTTTAAACAACTTGGTCCAGGTGTTACCTTACTTTGGTGTGGGTGTTTGTGCCATTATACATGTCAATGTAGACACTTGTGACTGAACTATCACGAAGGGGAAGTAAGAACTGGTTGTTATGATATTGTTCACTCGTACATATTAGATTCCTGTTCTCCAATGTGCTTGGGATAAGCTACGGTATTTTATTGTGCCACTCACTGGCCCTTCGATGTGTCTATTGTTCTAGTTTCTAAATCGGGCATTTAAAACTGATCAACAGCCAAGAATGCTTCACAAATGGACAACTGTATCAGTCAAAGTTATTAGTTTTGCGCAACGTATCATTTAGAACCGAGAAGGTCTCACAAAAAAGAATATTTTAATATTTGTAGAACTGAGGGCAAGGTTTATTCGTATGTGCACTTAGAAGACGACTTTGTAGAAGACTTGTTCTTAGTATTTTCATACATTTTATTGATATCAATGGTAAAAAGGGAGAGGTTGAAAAGTACTTACCGGCAACGAATGCAAGAATCCAGACGATCAGTTTCAACATCTTCATGTCCTTTACAAAGATGTAGATAATGGCGACTACCAGAGCTGCTACCAGAACTAACAGACCAATGATGGAGAATGCCTGGGACGCTTCCAACTTGTCTGAAAAAGAGAAAGACGCCCAATGTGTTCAACTCTCCTCTCGGAACTTAGCGGATATTAATGAACGGAACATCTTGTTCGTTCCCTCTTATGGTTAAAATGAAGCTGCAGATTTGTAAAATTACGTATTTGCTGAGAAATTATAGGAATGAAGATGATCACAATGCTAATCTGTTTTGACATTTCTGGATTGGGGTGTTTGCTGCGAATTTAATTCTTTGTTAGGGCATAGTATTTTTAGAGCACTTTGTCTTTTGAAAAACATTAGTGGGGAACACCCACACTTTGCTAAAACCAAATGGAACTCAAAATGCTATTCCCCACTGGAAAGTGACAATGAACTTGTAAATTTTCGCATGTAGAAAACAAACAATTGCCAAGATCACATGGGGGCGCCACAATAGTTCAGGTGTGAGGTGGGAAGCTGCTTTGCTTTATTGTGTTTATAGATTTTTCCTGATGTTTGCCTACTTGTACTTTTTTATAGATTAGTAGCCAAAATCCAGGGGCTGGTAACTCAAAGCCAGCTGATTACGACCAACTTAAGTATCTCTTAGGGATTATGGTGAATAAATGAAAAAGACCTTAAGTTGCGGTGACAACTAAACAAGGTAAGTGACTCGAAGACATCGTAAGTTCCCCTTCTTACGGCATACTTACGATGGTCTTATCATGACTACATTAATGTTTACGTCCTTGCTATTCCAGATACTCAAAAAGTATCGTAACTTTTTTAAATGAACGATGCCACTTCTTAAGATAAGATGTTGCTAAGGTTGAGTTGACCGTTAAGTTACGATGCTGATAAGTTTTCACTGTAACTTAAGGTCTTTTTCAGTTATTCACCATAATCCGTAAGAGACACTTAAGTTGGTCGTAAGTTGATTTTAAGCTTAAGCTGGTTTTGAGTTACCAACCCCAGCATCGTAACTACGGTCAACTAAAGCCCACCTTAGCGTCGTCACATCTTACGAAGTGGCACCATTCATTTCAAATAGTTACAATAGCTTAGTGTAACTGGAATAGCAAGGGTGTAAATTTCAAGGTGGTCATTTTAAGACCATCGGCCATCTTAAGACCATCGTAAGTATGTCGTAAGTAGCAGAACTTACGATGCCTTCGAGTTACTAAACCCAGACTGTTAGTCGGTAAGGCTGTTAATAGTTAGTAAAAAGGGAAACAGAGAAAGTAATAAAACATCCTCTTACCTGAGGGATTATTGATTGAGTTGCAGTTTCCGCCAGAGCAGGCCTGCCATAGCCCGGAGTGTGCGTCTGCAACATCGAAGTCCAACCAGTAGGGCAGGGCCAAGCCAAGGATCTGTATTACCACCGCGATAATGATCAACACAAAGTTGATCTTCATCAACAAAGAAACGCTCCCGAAACCCATTTTCCTATATGTTTATTATAATCCGAAAATCTTTAACAAGTTATAAAAAACTTTTGCTCTTAAACAGTTCACAAGGAATCTGCCTCAATGTAATAAAGTGTCAGAGTTCCGACCACGAGAGCGTTTCTATGAGGTATAACTTCAAAACCCCAAGTCGTATATATTAATCATTACGCATCGAGTATCCTAATAATCTTAGCCACGCCAACGAAAAAGGTGGTTGTTTTGTCCTGTGACCGAATAAGGACGTATTGGTCCATATATGTAAAGCTTTGAGCTGAAATGTTATTATTTTTACGTTCGGCAGAATTTTGGGGTAAGAAGTTGTCCTTCCCAGGTTGTTTATTGTTGGTTTCGTCCACAGTCTGGTCAGGCAAACTTTGCACTGGTTAGAAGACATCTTTTTACCGTCTCTGAAGGTTTCGTTGATTTGTTGATTTGTTGACATGGATGCTAGGAAACTGTCGACAGCAGCATTTTCTGTGACAGTGAACAAGAAGAATATCAGATCAGTTGGATAATCGATCCGTCACTTCAAGGCAATATCATAGCATCACCTATATCTTATCGCAGTTCACAGTGCGCGTGTACCGGTATCCCGTGCCAGATTTTCTCGCTCTTAAGGGACTTTTTGTCTTCAAACTGTTGCCTTTTTATCAAGTAGTAAATGTTCTGATGCTTTGGCATTTGGGTATGCATGCCCTTCAGGGTGTTGCTATCCATCAGTTAATGGGGATTTATATGTTCTTGGGCTCATGTGTATCGATGAATGCATGTAAAATCAATCGTATACAGATTCAAATCAATCAAAGAAATGTCTTTTACGCTTTCGATATGAATGAATAAATCGTTAATTCATATCATTTAAATTCAAATGGAATGCATTAAAATGTAAAGATGTTTTACAAAAATAAATATGAGCCTGTGCATGAGAAAACCAACAATTTGCATAGGCGAAAACAAAGACGCAGATCAGCTTCGCGGTAACCGCGAAGCTGATCAGCGTCTTTGTTTTCGCTACACGGATAGTACATTTCCTCCTCTACTTATTCCCAAATTTTCAAGATTCTGGGTTTCTTCTGTGACTGTACAGGCCGGTTTGTGTTAGACCTGGTCGGAGCCCAAATTGTTGGTTTTCTCACGCACAGGCTCATATACGAGGGTGCGCTGAGCGTTCTATAGTGTAATTGCAAGTATGCGTAAAAATGAGATATTTTTTCATAAGTGATAAGGAGTTCAGTTTAGAAGAAGTGGCAACCCCAAAAATAGGCTTAACACTACATTAGTTGGAGCAGCATCGCTTAACGATTATGCCGCATACACGTACACTATTTTTCAAAAGTCAGTCTAAACCTTGAATATAATTTAGATACCCAAAAATGAGATCAATCAAAATCGATTTCGATCGTAATTTTCAGCCCATTGATCAAACTTTGACCCAAACAATAACAAGTAACTTTTCTGATTAGCTTCTTGCCAAACATGATAAACAGTGGGATTAGCCATCGTGCTAACATGCCTAGGCAATTTTACCTCGGTCTACATTTAAAGAAAATTTCAATTTGCAGTATTGATTTGGGTGTATCTTCTATAGATTGGATCATGCGACCAATTGTCATCTTCAACTTCCAAATGAAAACTATTAATCCAAGTTTTTTATAATTGCCAGTACCTCGTCCAACAGATAAAAAATATTCCACATACGTAAAGTTTTGAAAATAGCCTACCATTAAAGGTGTATTCCTGGCCATCGTCTGAATAACTCGGTTGGGAGTTTTATTCCATCGAATTTTTGAGAAGTAGGTGTTCGTCAGCTGACACAATGTTTATTTTTAACTAAAGTTCTTTATTTATAACATCGGAAATGGTCATCAGTCAGAGCACTTACTTAAACAGGTGATTATGAAAATCACCTTGTGCAGTACATTTTTTTTATAAATCAGTCACAAGATATAAGATTTGTTTCCCTTTGTTTGAAATAATTATCTTAAATATCACTTCCTCAGGTGATTATTTTGATCTATCAAATCACATGCATAGGTGATTTAAGTAAATAAGAAAAAGGGACGGTGCTGTCTGTTCATTTTGCCAGGCACAAATGCCAACATGTTAAGGGAGATGACGAGCATTGTCAGCTAAGATGAAACCAAGAAACGTAGAAGCCATATCGAGTTTTGTGGTTTTTATTACATTGAAAAAGTGTTACTTGAAACAGTGATCGGCCAAACCGATCAATGGCCGATCACGATGCGGAGTGATTTTTTGGGGTTACCCTTCAACTTTTAACCCACTGCGCGCAGTACTTATTTGAACGCGCGCACCACACTTTCTTTTCACTATTCAACGAATAAGACTTCAAACTTATCAGAAAAAATAGGCGCTGTCTTCACAAAAAAATAGGAAATCCTTCAAAACTGAACTTGAAAATCACGAAAATTTCACATAAAACTCACAGTTTTTCTCGATTATCTCTGCGATGCTTACACTTTGGCTGCCTCTGACCATGTTACTGAATGGCGCGTCTTTGCATTGACCCCTCGGATAGCTTAGAATTAGGAAAACAGCGCGAAATTCAAGATAAAACCAAAAGAAGTAGGCATTTTATTCATGCTATTGCAGTCTTCTCTTGGAGCCAAAAAATCACCCGAGAACGTGATTTTAAGATCACTTGTTTAAGTAAGTGCTCTGACTGGTCATTACGCTGTCCAAATAAAACTGACCATTTCGCTGTCCCATTCAGAAACATCACATCCCACTAAATCATTGATCGCAAAAGTGCGATGATTTCTCTGCATTTTTTTTTATTCTTTCTGAATCTCTGCTCTGCCTGATGGCTACTTTTTTACCTTTTATGTCGTTCGAAAAATGTTTTGTGATGTATTTTCTTTCCCGCCTGGTGTCTATGCTGGAAATTTAAATTTAATAGCCTCGATACCTGATTTTTTTCTTACTTTAAATAGTATATTGCGGAAGGTATTTTACAGGTTTGTAGGCTTCACTATTAACACCTTAAAACAGGAGTTTGATGGTACCAGGGCTTACTCAGGAGACAGATACTGATGAAATGTATGTAGTTGATGCTCACTTAAACGATTTGCCTGTTTAGTTTTCTGTTTGTGTCAATGAAGGCCAAGGCAAACTTCCTACCTAAGCTTCACAAAAGACCGACAAAGCTAGATTTATTGCAAATTCTAGTTCTTGTACTACTACTGAACTTTCTAAATTATTAACTTCCTGTCTTACTGCTATCCAATCTCATGTCATACGATACTGTGAGACGGTGTACGTATGAAACTTAATATAAAAATTGGTTTTGGTCAATACAAAATTCTGGCGAGGTGCTCAGTAAATTGAAATGTAGAGGGTTCTTTGCGACGAGCGCTTGTCCACATATGATTTTTCTACTCTATACAACATTTCCACATAATATAATTAAAGAAAAACTTCTGAATTTGATGGAGTGGACCCTCGAAAGGGCATTAAAACTATGGTTCACTTTATTTGGCTTGTAATGACAGAAAGCCTTTTTTTTCACTTCCACTGACCAAAGTCGGTATACACTTTGGTCATGTCAGAATGTTTGCGACGCCTTATCCTATATGTATCTCCTGGAGTGTATCTATATTAGATTTGGGATCAATTGTTGGAATTCCGATGGGTACAAATTGCGCACCTCTCGTAGCTGATTTATTTTTATACTGCTACGAAAGAGATTTCATGGACTCTCTTAACCATGATAATCAAGCTGATGTTATCGAGGCTTTTAATTCGACTTCCAGGTACCTCGATGACCTTTTGAACATTGACAGCCCTTATTTTGAAAATTTATCCACCTGAACTGTAGTTAAACAAAGCCAATACCTCCGATACCGAAGCTCCCTTTTTAGATTTACATCTTTTGCAAATGACTTGTTTTTAAACTTCTAAAATTTATGATAAGCGCGTTGTAGTGGAGTCCCTTATGTCACGCAAACATGCTCCCGTAGTTTTTCTTTGTTAATCGAGGTTTCTATATACTAAAATGTTCACAATAACACGCTCGTGTAAATAATGGTTGTCGCCAATTTTTTTGACATGGTTTGAAGGTCAAGGTCAAAGGTCAAAGGTCATTTGGTACAAATTTCATACTCCCATGAATAGATTGTTGTTTAAGATAAGAAAATGTGTAAAAAGACTTGCTCTTGCAATAAAAATAAGAAGACAATACTCTGTGCTATAAATTGTCAATAAAGTTACGGTGACGCTAAGCCTCGTTTTGGAAAGGTCAAGGTCATTTGTTGACATTTTGGTTGATTTTTGTAGTAAAAATAATTTTATTTTAATTTCCATGTCGAACATTTCATGTCCTTTTTGTCTAAAATTGATTATTTTATGACTAAAATAATCCAAGGTAATGTCTGTTTAAAAAATTAGTGTCTTAGTATTGGTTCCGAAACAAAACGAAGGTCAAGGTCACTTTAAAATTACGTTACAGCAATGCAGAATTAGATTTGCATTTTCTACAGTTTTACAATACCACCAGCAACACGCTTTGTTTGTGAAAGTTACCGAAATAAACTTTCAAAATGATAATATAGTCGCAACCTGCCATGCACGTGACTTTAATTTTCTCAGTTATGTTCGTGACATTCAGCTCCAAATGTCAAGGTCACGCAAATTATGGGCACGTTCTGTGACCTCAACCGGGACAGATAGTGTCTTGTTTGTCTCATATGTACTCTATCAGTTTTGTTTGTTAATCAGGGTTTCTTTATACCAAAATGTCAAGCTTGACGGGTAGATTTCAAAAATGATTGTTGCGTTTTATTTTTAAACACAGTGAAGGTCAAGGTCAAAGGTCAACATAATAAGGTCATTTGCAAAAATTGGGCCAAAAACGCAATTCTGCTTCAAAGTAATGGTATTTAATCCGTCAATAAGCAAATTATCTGGATGAATCATGTACATTTCACAAACCAAATTAAAGCATGCGACATTAACAGGCGCAGTTGTTGTGATTGACCTTGACCTTTACATTTGAAAGGTCAAGGTCAAATGCTAAAACTCGGGTTAAAAAGCACAATTTTGCTGCATAAATTATCGTGTTTAGTTTGGCAGTGAGAAAAACATCTGAATGAACCCTGTACATTTCGCAAGCCAAACTGAAGTGCGTAACATTTACAGGAGTTTACGTGGATGCTTATGTTTCTTTAAACAAGTACAAGCTTAAAAAAAACTTGAAACCATTTTTTCCTGTAATTTATATAGACATGATATTTGCTTCGTAATACTGCGTTGAAACAAAACACACACGTTACCATGATAATTATACATCAAAATGTTTATCCTGTAAGAAGATTTCGAAAATGATTGTTGCGATTTTTTAAGATCAATGGTCAAGTTTAAAGGTCAAAGGTCAACAGAGTACAGTGTATTCATGCATGTATGAATCGGTTAATTTTATCACAAAGACGATCATATACATCCTGCAAACATTCTTGCCGCAATCTTTGTAAACTGACAGTTGTTGTGAATGTTCTTGACTTAACATTAGAAAAATCAAGGTCATTTGCTTAATACAAGCACCGTTTTGCTACAAGGTAATTGACTTTTGTCAGGCAATTAGCGAAACGTCTGGATTAATGATGCAATCATAATGATGTATTCTTTACCATGATACAACAATTTCTTTATTTACACTTAGTTTTCATTTTCTATTTATTTTGTTTTGTTTACTGCTTAGCCTGGTACCTTTTCATGAATATTGGACTTTTGAAGGGAACACAGTACTAAAGAACTTATTCTTTATCTTAAACTAATAATAATAATAATGATATTTCTGACCATTCTTTGGTTGTTTACTTTGTTTCTTTTGATTTTGAATTCTCTAGTTGAACCCTATATATTCTGATTTCACACTTCATTTGAAGTTGGTTCACTTGGGGCAATTATATTATTAAAGTGTCCGATTTTTATGATCTCTTTACCAAATTAAAGGGTAGTGTGAAAATGCATGAAAAAGGGCAAATCAGGCCGCAAGAATAGATCAACAGGGCGATGTACCCTGCTAATATACTCTAGCTGAAACAAAGATAGCAGTACGGTGACCATACTGAAATGCAGCATGATAGCAGCATAAAACCAGCTTAATTTGCATAATTGAAACACGCTGATGTGCGGTATTATTCCAGCATAATTGACGTATAATAGCTATTCTATATAAGACTATGCTGCAATGCAGTATGAGCAGCTTAACTTGCATAATTGAAACACGCTGCAGCCATACTTATTCCATTTAAATGGCCACAGTATTGTTTCTGCAGATTTAACATCAACATTTTGTATCAATTAAGCAGTAAAGTCCAAGTCCAAAAATTTGCGCTCCTGTTGCAGATTCACTATATTTGACATTTGATATTGACCTTCCTACTATATCAAAAAGCATGAAAATAATAATTAACAATTGATCTCTACTTGTCGTAATGAAAATTCTATGACGACAATTTCTGTGTAACTTCTGTAAGAAGCTTATACTGCACTGCGGGGCACTTCTAACGCAACACTTATATGTCCCACCATAACTCTAATAAATTTTTACTTGTTAAAAGGAAAGCTTGGCTAGTCTGTATAAAACATTATTTCGTCTATACTGCAAAACTGGTCCCGGATCTAAATTCTTGGATGGGTTCCCATATGGGGTCCCATATTTTGATCAAAATTTCAAATATTCGAATTCTTTGGATAAACGATGATTTACATCATTGAAATGACCTAATAAACTACACACGCATATGATAGTGCGTTTTTGATGACCGTAAAAAACGGTCCCGGATTTTGGTCCCGGGTTTTACTCCTTCCCCAGCAGAAGACTTCCTAGACCAAACCAATGTTGAACTTTGCTTAACCTGCCAACTCTGGGTTTTTACTGGCTCATTCTTGTGGTAAATACAACGTCATATCTGAGCGTCTGCAAGTTTCCTGATCTGTTCATAGAGCTGCTGAAAACTCACTCTGATAACGAAAACTCAAATACTTCAAGTCCCAAGTATTAAATGAGAGAAGCCCACAAAATACTATTAATCCCATGTGCAAGTGTGGACCAAAATATGACTAATGAGAACATTTGCTTTTGCTATGCTTCATGTAGACAACTTAGGCACTGTTTAAATGTGGCTGTTAAATTATAAACAATGTAAACATTTATTTCTGTTGGTACCTCAGTGCGTTGGCTCAATAGATTTATTACTAAGCGCAGCTTTTACTAACAATGTGTTATAGCTACTATAGGTAACAACAATATGTTAATTTTAGATCCTCTAGCAGACGCTTCTCCAGGGAAAATGCAGTGGAGCAGTTAAAAGTTTCCCTCGGTGGATCCCATTCGTACTCGGTCGGTCCTTGGACTAGTTCCGGGTTTTAGCATTATCCGTCCAGAACGCAAGCTATATGTTTAGAGCCAAGCACGTCATTCTTCCCACAAGTCCTAGAGAGCACGGTCTGGTTACCGTTTTCAA
Source organism: Rugalucina vietnamica (assembly GCA_964017185.1). Lineage (NCBI taxonomy): Eukaryota > Metazoa > Mollusca > Bivalvia > Lucinida > Lucinidae > Rugalucina > Rugalucina vietnamica. The sequence goes on from OZ024869.1 coordinate 1,167,696, forward strand.
TTGCTTTATAATGCGATAAGAGTAGCAAAAAATTACGACTGGAACCAGGCCCCTGGCTGCCAAAGGGAAACCCCACAGATTGAAGGAAAAGACCCCACAGATTGAAGGGAAATCCCCATTCCGTCTCAATTGCTTGGCGCTAGCAAGAATAAACCACCGAATTTACAGAAATTTTCAGCAAATATATATTAGTTATGTTTGCTTGTTGTCTGTAAATTTCATCGACATTATTTGTCCACAACATATAAAATAATTATTTAATCTAACAAGACTCAAAAATGAAAAATCACAAAAAGCCACGCCACTGAAGAGTTTAATGGTATCACAGCGGCGTCTCAAAAATGTATCATGTCCAGTGCATATCCCGTATCCCCAGCCTAACGAGCTTGATAATAAGTTTTCAAGCAGTACGAAAATCCTGTGCATGTGTTTAATCCAAGAAATACCGTAATTGGTCATCTCTGGTATGAGTTTAAAAAACAGTCGTGTGCAGAAAAGCCGTGTTGTTTCAAGAAACCTGCAGTAACTGGAGTAGATCCTTGTGGACAAGTGGAGAAACATCTCACACGAATTCCTTATGAAATTATATTAATATGTTCGGTCCATGAGGAGGAAGTGTCCTTGTGTCGTGCAGGTCCATTGTGGACACACAGGATATTAACTGACACTTATTAACCTCACTGCTGTGATATCCGAATAACATACATTTAGTTATCAGTTCGCCCGACTGTATTGTGACTTTTTGTTTTTCAGTCATATTATAATAAACATCAAATTTATTGCATTCCAGTGCCTAGATTTTTCTGAAAATTTTAGAAAGTAAACAAGAAAAGATGAACTAAATTTGATGAGAATTTTATTAAAAATGGTTCATTAATTTTTTAGTTATGTCCAAAAGGGTAAGTGTTGCGTTAGAAGTGCCCCGCAGTGTAGTTGTAGAAACGCGATTGTCTCAAAGTGCTTACAAATTTCACGAGTCATATTTAATTTTGAAATATGTATGAGTCATTCAGATCAGTTGAGGAAACAGATTTGCAGCAGAAGCATGTTTTGACTCTGATTTTAAGAAAATGACATTCACCTTTCTAAGGTAAATGTCAAGCTCATTACAAAAATCTATCATTGTACAAATCTTGTGGCAAGAACTATCACAATACTTACTCACTGGAATGTGATAAAATTATGATAAAATTAAGCGCTTAATATATGTACTTTATTGCGTTTGTTTTCTTTGTTATTTTTTGGAAGCTAATACTTGTAGCAGACACATGAATGTTATAAAATTGCATACAAACACTACACTATATGTTTGTTTGCTTTTTGAATATGTATGATTCATGCAGATCTGTGCAGATTTCTTCTTTTCAAAACAAATGCAGCAAAAATGTGTTTTTGGCCCTGATTTTATGAAAATGACCTTACCCTTTCTTATATGTATAGGTCAAGGTCATTACCAAGATATATTATTTTATATAGCATGTGGCAAGAACTATCAAATAACTTACTCATTGGAATGTTAATAGGGTTCATGGTGATGGAGTTAACCTCTTTAATCCTAAATTCTTTGATTTGTTTGTTTGTTACTTTTTAAAAAAAGCTAATACTTGTAGAAGCAAAACCTATTTGTCATCAAAAGTGCATTCAAAATCACACTGTATTCTTGTTTTCAAAATGCAATATAAATGATTCATGCAGATGAGTGCAGATTTCTTCGTTTTAAGAAACGAATTAGCAGCAAACATGTGTTTTGGCCCTGATTTTAAGAAAATGACCTTGACCTTTTTATATACAGGTCAAGGTCATTACCAAAACTTATCATTCTACATACTTTGTAGCAAGCACTATCACAACAGTTACTCACCGGAATGTAAATGGCCTTCATCGTGATAAAATTAACCTCTTTAAACATGTACCCATAATTGTTGATTTCTTTGCTTCTTTTTAAAAAAAGCTAATACTTGTAGAAGCAAAACTAGATTGTCATCAAAAGCGCATTCAAAATCACACTGCATTCTTGTTTTCAAAAAGTATGAATGATTCATGCAGGTTAGTGCATATTTCTTCTGTATAAGAAACAAACTAGCAGCAAAAACTGTGTTTTTGGCCCTAATTTTAGAGAAATGACCTTGACCTTTCTAATATAGAGGTCAAGGTCATTACCAAAATCTATTATTTTACATACCTTATGGCAAGACCTACCACAACACTTACTAATTGGAATGTAAATGTCCTTCATCTAGATGCAATTAACACCATTATACATGTACCCAATATTGTTGAATCTATGACCTTTGACCTTTGACCTTGACCTTCATTATGCTTTAAAAAATTGGCGACAACCATTTTTGAAATCCACTCACTAAGATGAACATTTTGGTATATAAAAACCCTGATTAACAAACAAAAACTACGGACGTACACAAGGGACTCTACTATTGACTTTGATTTTGATATAGTAAATTTTCTGTTTTTGGACGGCGACGTTCCTCGTCGTGCTTCTTATGGTGTATACATTTCGCAACTTATTAGGTTTGCTACAATATGTTTTCCTAGTAGAAGTACCTGATTGTTAATTTAGTTTTTTCCCACCTCTATTTTGGAGTGGGAATTTCTTTCTGATTGCGCCATTTCCTGATCATTGCCTACTCTTACTTTTATCCTAGGTACATGCAATCAGATAAGCCGTTCATATTTATTTTTTCCGCATTAGTTTTGTTCGCATCTTTTGTTTTAAAATATTCCCAAATCTTTTAAAAAAACAACATTAGTTATGTGTAAATGAACGATGGTAAGGTTCACCTGACCATGTAAAAAAAAAACAGGTACGTACTCCTCGTACCTGTCGATAGCAATATTTTCCAGGACAGAAGTCAATCATCAAATTATCGGTCGCAATCCAAAGGTTAGCAAATTGGAAATTTACGTTTATAATTTATGTACTATATAACGGTGCCGGTAATAAGCCAGGGGTACTACAATAGTGGTAGGGTAAGGGCAAGGTGTAGGTACAGTAGGGTAGGCATCAGGAAAACATGTCCGTGTAATGTATACCCCCTTAAACCCCACTTTTATGTAGTGAAAATGGGGTATGCAGGGGTATGCATATTTTTCTTATTTTTGCTCTTTTGCTCCAAAACATAGATTGTGGGTACTCGTTAGAACCGTCTCAGCGAGGCGGTTCTAACGTGTACCCACAATCTATGTTTTGAGCAAAAATAAGAAAAATATCAAAATTTTTCAGCTGAAAATTTTCAATTTTAAAGCCAAAAAATCTTTGTCTATTGCACGGGCAAGTTTTCGTAATGGTAGGAAAGCAGTATGATAAGTATAAAGTGAAGAGTAAGGGGTAGCGGTGGTGTTGGGTGGTTTAGGAGTATGGTAGGAAAGAGGTAGGGAAGGGAAGGGTACCCCAACGTAGAGCAGAGTATGGGCAGAGTAGGATAGTGTAGTGTAGGGTACGGTACCCTTCAGTATCAATCCCGGGTCGTTTCGGTCCCGGGTCTTTTCGGTCCCGGGTTTTTTCGATCGCGGGCCATTTTGACCCAGGCCGATTTTGACCCGTGGTCTTTTCAGTTTCGGTTCGTACTGATACATGGTCGTTTCGGTCCCTGATCTTCACGGTCCCGGGTCGTATCGGCACTGTGTCGTTTCGGTCCCGGGTCGTTTCTGTATCGAGTCGTATCGGTGGACGACGGTCGTTTCGGTTTCGTTTATTTAGATTCCGGGTCTTCTCGATCTCGGGCCCTTTTTGGTCCTGGGTCGTTTTGGCCATGGGTCTTTTCGGCTTCGTGTAGTTTTGGTCCCGGGCCGTTATGGTCCCGGTCATTTTGGCCTCGGCTAGTTTCGGTTTTGGGTCGTTTCGATCCTGGGTCCTAACTATCCCGTATCATTTTGGTTCCGGTTTGTTTCGGCCTCGAGTCGTTTCTGTCCGTAGTCGTTTAGGCCACAGGTAGTTTCGTTTCCGGGTCGCTTTAATCCCGGGTCGAAACTGTCCCATGTCGTTGCGCGCCCGGGTTGTTTTGGGCATCGCGAGAAAGATAGTGTCTTAATTACATATTGCATGCGTGTGACCCCGGTATGTTGCAAAATACACAATACAACCACAATACAACATGGAATAAATGGGTGGAACGCGAAAAACGAGTTACAAAGAGGCATAATAATGGGCATAATAAAAGGTAAATAATTCCCATTCACATATTGAATACTATTTAAAACTTTAAAGTAAATACGTTACACCAGTAAACCATAAAACGCGACAAAGTAGTTTTTTTCTGTTTATATCGGTTTTTGGTGAATCTTTAAACCATTTATACAGCATACGTACATATGCTGGTAAAAGGACTGCAATGTATAGGTACGTTTTCAAGGCTGTAATTTTCGCACGTTTTATTTGCCTGTATTATAAAACGTTTTTCAATTTTGTTTGTTTATTTATGTTTATGGCAACATAGCAAGAGCCAGCCAAGTCCCGATAAAGTCTAGCGTTCATATTTACACATCGAGTGCAAATGAACTCCAGGTCTTGGAAGCGAAAACTCGAACGGCTTTTGAATGTTTTCACTGCTTCCAAACGATCTAGCTTTTATATTTTGTTTTAGATGTCTACTAGCCGAATTAGTCGCTAAATATTGTCTTTGTCATTCACATGCACACATGTAACACGTAAGTAGGTAAGCATGTAGTTGCTTCTGTGCTGAATCTTGATACTGCTCTCGTCTGATAATGGTTAGCTACATGCGACAGAGCTTGCTGCCTCGAACTTGTGCGGCCACTTTTGGATGACACTTCATAGCATGTTACTCACAATTTGATCGAAATATAACGCTCGTCTCTTATATTCAAATAATAATAAGTTCATCAATGCAGACCATTTCAGACAGTCTATCGGTGTCACGACACAATGCGAAAACATGCACATGTAATATGCAAATTGTAAAAATAGAAAATTTTCAGTTGATGTTTTCTTTCTAAAACATAGATTGTAGGTACACGTTAGAACCGCCTCGCCGAGGTAATTCTAACGGGAACCCAACAGTTTATATTTTGGAACAAAAATAAGAAAAAAAAAATACCTCTGTAAACACCATTTTCTCGTTACTATGCAAAAGTGGGGTTCAATCGAGGTATACTTTGATGAGTTTTATTCTAGTTGTGGTATAATATCCGAGTCTAAATATATCTTCTGCTCTCATTTAAAGTGATGAAATTTGTCTTAATAGAGATTTTTCCGCAACGGCGCTCGAATCGGATTGAATATGAAAATCAGCGTAAATTTAAATTGGGTAAAATATTCATTCATCATTTTTATATTCGAAAAAGACGTTTCAGTTATAGAATATAATGTATGCTAAATGTAGGCTTTTGATAAAACCCAAAATACATTTCTGGTTTATATAGATCTAGTATTTCATAATGATTAACATATAGAAAAATATATACCTTTGGTCCTACTGACGCCTACCAATCACATAAATAAATGCTTATGGGATAAATAAATGCCTATACCCATAGATGCAATATACAGAGATCTTTTCAGCTCTAAAATTAAAAAAAAATCATCAGATTTTCTTTTTATTATTATTATTTAATATTTTTGATCAAAACATTGGTTATGGGTACACAACGGGTACCCACAACTTTAGACTGATAACAGCCGTAGATGTTAAAATATATTTCCAAAGTACCCCATGCCTGATTTTATTTTATGCTAATGTGCCATGCCATACTTTACACTAAGCTCGTCTACCACAGCTTATGTTTTGGTTCAAAAATAAGAAAAATAGTTTACCCATGTAAACCCCATTTTCACTATATACATCACGAAACATGTCCTTGCAATGAATATCCCCTTGAACCCCACTTTTATGTAGTAAAACTGGGGTTTGCAGGGGTATACCTATTTTTCTTATTTTTCTTATTTTTGCTCCAAAACATAGATTGTGGGTACTCGTTAGAACCGCCTCGGCGAGGCGGTTCTAACGTGTGGGCCGAGGCGGTTCTAACGAGTACCCACAATCTATGTTTTGGAGCAAAAATAAGAAAAATATCAAAATTTTTCAGCTGAAAATTTTCAATTTTTAAAGCTAAAAAAATCTCTGTTTATTGCATGGGCATGTTTTCGTAATGTAAAAGTGTGGTTTAAGTGGTACATAATTCACGAACATGTTATCCTGGTGCTACGACGGTTCACCGAGATATTTATGCCAGGGAGTACCTCTTCGATCTTGTATGCGCATCAGAATAACATGTCCATGAAAAGTATACCCTCTTATACTCCACTGTTATATATACTCATCAAAAGAAGTTTTGCACCAGTTAATATTTTTCTTATTTTAAAATAATGCCTAGTATAGATATTTTTCAAATAAACTTTTAAAACTTAATACCATCTTAAGGGCTGGACTCCCTGAATAACAAATCAATATTTTTTCTTAAAAAGATTAAATAAAAATGTGCAAAAATGCATGGTTTTGAAAACACCAAAATTTGGGATGCAGCAAAAAGCCCACATCTTTATTTCTGGGCTTCAAATCCCGAATTCGTTTCACATCCTCATTTCAGATACTGAAAGCAATCATTTTAAGCAAAAAACTAAAAATTGATTTTTTTGACAAAAACACTATTTTTGACCAAAAATAACGATTTTTGAGATTTTGTTTGAATTCTAAGATAAAGCTTAGTAACTCATCTCTCCAATAAAATGTTTTTTTTTTTTTCTTTCAAACACAGCATGCAGCACCCATTAATGTTTAACTGGAGGTACTGGTTTTCAACCCATCCAAATTCAGAATTTTTAAAAAGCTGCATATCAAAAAAGTACTCATGCAACATCTTTGACATGAGATTGCCTTTAACAGAAAGAAAACAGACAGCAGGTTTTGGTTTCAAAACATCTCATGGTGATCCAAAATTGAAATGGATTTCGATTTTACTCATTTTTTCCAATATTTATCATTTTTTCTCAAAATTTGCAATTTTGTCAAAAAATGAACTTTTACTAAAATTTTGAGATTTTTAAAATTGTTTTAGGCTTAATCATTAGCTTTGGAGCTCTTGTGTGTAAATTTGGAAACAAAAAAATGTGTTCTTAATGCTGTGGCATTTTTTGTGGAATTTTTTCGATTTTCCAAATTTCAGCATTACAGGAAAGTGGGAATTTTCAATTTTTTTTTTTAAATCGTTTCCGCAACGATTTTTGGTCTTATCACACACATTATCAAGCTCTTTCAGAATGTGCAAATTCAAAAAGCTAGGTTTAAAATTTGTTTGTTAAAATGTCACTTAAAAATATGAAAAAATCTAAATGGTGCAAAACTTCTTTTGATGAGTATAGTTAAAGGGAGGGGGTACAGGGTTATACCTTATTTGTTATTTTTGTTCCAAAACATAGATTGTGGATAGTCCTTAGAACCGCCTCGGCGAGGCGGATTTAACGTGTGCCTACAGCGTATGTTTGGAGTGAAAACAAAACAAATATATATTTTTTCAACTGATTATGATTGTGTTTTTCTCATTTTTGTAATTTAGGAAAATCTGTACATTATATTTGTTCCAAAACATAGATTGTGGGTAGTCGTTAGCACCGCCTCGGCGAGGCGGTTTTAACCTGTACCCACAGCCGGTGTTTAAAGTGAAAACAAAACAAATGTCTTTTTTTTTTTTTTTTTTTTTTTCATCTGATTATTATTTTGTTTTTCTCATTTTTTGCATATGTACATTATATATGTGTTTTCGTAATGTTATCTTGGAAATATTCCTCCTGCTTTTGTCTCAGTAATGTTCTGTTACATGTCTACCACGTTTTCTTTAACACATTTTGACGAATGAATTTGTCCAGCATTATCATTTGAATGAGTCCACTTTCATTGTTAAGGGCATCAGGAGTGATTTTAAATTTTCTATTCAATTTTTCGATGAAAATCCCCTAAGCAAACAAAAACAAAATAGCCCCAGGTGGGGACAACAGGTGGGACGCCGCGTTCTGCGGCGTCACATCTGGGGCTATTCAGTTTGCCTATGTCCCACGCCAGGCATAAATGAGTTAAAAGCCTTTGCTCCAAAATTCAAATCCGTAAGCAACTGCGACCATGTGGAACAGCAGGTCATTATCAAACTGTACTCGCCTCCCTCCTACGATTGATGTTGGTGTATCAATGATGCCTGGATGCAACTTTTCAATGCAATGTTTAGTCAGTGAATTATTATTATTATTATTTTTTTTTTTTTTTTTTTTTTTTTTTTTTTTTTTTTTTTTTTTTATTCAGTTTAACGTCCCTTTCACGATTATATCAGCTCATATGAGACGGGCCAATCAGTAGGTGGGGCGAAAACGGGAGAACCCCGAGAAAAACCACCTGACACACCCGCAAGCAGAACTTGGCTTGTCTCACATGTGGCCAGAGCGGGGCTCGAACCCACACCAGTCACAGCGGGGAGATGATCGAGTGATATCAGTGAATTAAAAATTGCTTTAAACATTTACATTCCAAGAACATGAAAAATGAAGGAACCCATAATTTTTCCTATACAGAGTCATGGACTTCCAAAAATCGCAAATTATTATTTTTCTCTCAAGATCAAAGCAACCCAAGTGAAGATATTATAAACAGTTTACGAATCACCGTAACTTTAGATTAAATTTAAAGTAACATGCAAAAGTTACTGTTATCCGTAAAAGAAGTAGACTGCTTATTAATAAGATTTTTTTTTCCAGATGAGCATTATACGGGCAAATTCTCAGGACCATTGGTCCTTTGTTTCTTATATCACCTTATCCACTGAAATAACTCTGACGTCATATGAGCCACGTCATGGGAAAACCGGAATTTTGCCTTTGCGAAAACAAAGAATCAGATCAGCTGTATAGTAACTACACAGCTGATCAGCGTCTTTGTTTTTGATACTCAGACAGTTAATAATTCTTTCTCTTAAATCTGACAGTTCAAGCTTCTAGCCTTTTTGTAAGACTGCACAGGTTTCAGAGGTGGTCCAAACGGTTTGTCAAATTGCGGCTCATATGATGAATGATATTTACGACGTCTGAGTGGTAGAAGGGGATAAGAATGCACGTTTCATGTTGCTTGCCATTCGGGCATTTGGTGATCAGTTTTTAAAAATGCAGAATTTCGTAAAATAATTACCACTCTGAATCTGAATGGTTTCATACTGGTGGCACGCCAAACTGACAACACTTTATCAGCGACAGAAACCATGTTCTTGCACACCAGACAGAAATTGCCACACTTTTTGCCTGGGTGATAAAATTGCATCTCACCCAGGTGTTCTCACCCAGGCTAAAAAAAAATACGCAAAACCTTGAAATAAACCAGATTTTGGGGGTTGTTGTGCAAGAAAAAGAATCTAATATGGTGTTCTGTTCTAGATGGAAGTTTCCAACCCTCGGGATGACCGTGCTGAGCGGAACCTCGGCGGAGCCTCGGTTCCGCTCAGCACGGTCATCCCTTGGGTTGGAAACTTCCATCTAGAACAGAACCCCATGTAAGATTCTTATATTATCCTACCATTTACCTTGGCAAAAACTGGCCTCCGTACACAATCACTCACACACATGGTTTCAAGTGGCATGATTTTCTCATGCAGAAATTGAGTATATATATAAAACTGCACTGCAAGCTCGTGGAAATCATCTGGTGACTTGCTGTAGAAAACAGGTATGTGGCGTTTTTAATATTTGTCTTTGGCAATTCAATTTCTTCAACCTTATTTATAAACCATAGACTTTGCGGTGTTTACACTATATTGTTCAACCTTGAACCTGTCAAAAGCTCATTGAACCTGTAAAAAAGTGCTAGCACCCGGGTGTATTTTTGATCCCGGGTGTATTTTTTGCCATGTTTTCGCATCCCGGGTGTATTTTTGCCATGTGAATGCTGCTTACAGAAACACCCCTGGGCACAGGCGCTCGACGACTGGCTGTGTTCCCTAGCGAAACGTCCATGCCATTAGTTTTGAGTAACAATATAGACGAGGCCAAAACGCGCTGGCCTAGTTTCACTGGGCTGACGGGGTTCCCCGGCGCTGGATGTAGAATGGTTATTTCGAAACTACAAGCCTACTCATAAATGCCTTTGTACAAGGTCTATTTGTTATTAAACCTCCGTTAAATTTTCTCTTGTAAAATTTTGTTTTATTAATTCCATTGTATGCACAAATATTGAAGAACATTGATTTAAGTTTCCACATGCGCTGTGATATTATTTCCTTGTATGCATTACTAGTATATAAATTAAAATTTTGACCAAAAAGTAAAACTCAGATATTACATGATGTACCGCCCAGATAAACAACTGGGCTCCATACAGAGTCAAATCTGAAAACTCAGTAAAAAAGAAAACGAAAGCCACATTTTCATTTTTCGCGTCAATTGTTGAGAAAAAGATTAATAAAATTCTGATTTGCATTAACGAGTCTATATCGACGGAGCCTCACTGGGAGCGTGATCACAATTTTGTTTTTGGAATATGGGCCCCCGCCCAATGGGGCCTGTGAAATAGACGGGTGCTTGTGCCTCCAGGCAAAGCTTATACACTATTGACTGACCATCTGATTACTGGTTAACCGCTCTGGTCTGACGTGGTTCAAGTCAAACCATCCATACGTATTTAGCCTCTTGTGGCTTAGTTGGATGATTAGTATTTCAAGGACTTGTTGGATGCCATGACATCCTCATTTTTGGGTATAAGTCCCAACAAAATGGAGGCAACGTCCCGACATGGCCTTAGCTGTTGACTGGGACGTAAAGCATCAATTCAAACAAAAAAGAACAGTATTTTGATAATTAAAGTTGGTTCTTAGTGGACCTACATGTATATTCAGTACAAAAAGAAACGCAAATTTTTTATATTTTTTCGCGTAATTTTATTTTCAAAATCTAAGTACTTAAGTACCATCACGAAAACATGTCCGCGTGATGTATACCCCCTTAAACCCCACTTTTACATAGAAAAACTGGGGTTTGAGGGGGTATACCTATTTTTCTTAATGTTGATCCAAAACATACATTGTGGGTACTCGTTAGAACCGCCTCGACGAGGCGGTTCTAACGTGTACCCACAATGTATGTTTTGAGCTAGGATATTAATAATATCCAAATTTTTCTAACGAAATTTTCAATTTTTACAGCTGAAAAAATTCTCTGTATATTGCATGGGCAAGTTTTCGTAATGGTCTAAGGATTTGCCATTCATATGACTTTCACAAATGAGTTTCGTTGTTATGTAAATGTGGGGATAATTTTTAGGTGAAAAAATGTGAAATCAACATTTTTTTTTCTCCAAAAACACAATTGGAAAAATAATTAAAATAAATTTTGCCTTGAGTATGATCATTGTAGTCCAGCAAATCATAAAACACAAACTTTATTGAATTTCATGAAGAAAATTTTGCTGTGATTTATTTTTAAAAAATGAGTTTTTTGTACATTTAAATGCTTTTTTGGAAATTCGCCATTTTTGTCCCATTTTCGGTAAATCATGTCCCTATTTCGATTAAATAATGTTAGTTAACATAAATGTGACTCTCTTAAAGGTTACACTCAGTCAAATTTTGGGTCGTTTTTCAGAACTTCCGGTCCACTGAATACCGTTCCTATTGGTGATAAAATCAAGGTTATGACAAGGATTTAGAATCTGACAGGACGAAACTTTTGTACATTATACGGTGCCAATTTACCTTAATTTGGAATTTGCTACTCACCCTTATTCAATTTTTATTCGTTCTTAAAGTTTTTGCAAATTTTGATCAAAATAAAAGGCGCGTTACATTTTATGGACAGTATACAACTGTGTTTTAGACAGCAGCATTCTTCTGAAAGCAGTATTTACTCGTATTTTACATCCAATCCCGATTTTTTTTTACTTTTGACACAATTTTTAAAGTGTGCCAGATTGACTTTCTTTTTGAGCATTTAGGCCACTTATTCATGTTGTTTACTATTGCAGCCAAAGTTAGTCTAATTGACTCACTAGCTCAATTCTAATATACGAGAGGCAATAAAAAATGATGAAGTATCGAATGATCATAAGTTTTTGAAGGAATTAAAAAGAGTATTCAACAACACAAATTCTTGCAACTTTTTGTTTGCAACAGCAGTCACACATCAGCGTATAAGTGAAACGCGCGCCGGGCGTGTTGAAAAAATACAAATTTCCACATACGCCAGACGCACGTCGGAGACACGTCCAAGGCGCGTTAAGCGCGCGCTGGGTACGCTTGATGTACGTCCGGCGCACGTCGCTAAAAGTCGGCGCGCATTTCGTGCGCGTTTGGGCTAAATAAAATTTTAAACATGCTTAAAATTTTTCTAGAAGTTGGGCGTGTGTCGGGCGTGTGAACTACACGCTACAAGTACGTTCCACGCACGTTACAGGCGCGTAGAATACGTTTCGAACACGCCCAGCACACGCCGAGCACACGTTTCAAGCACGTCGTATACGCTACGAGCGCGTTTCGATTTTAACCGGATGCTGGTTTAGGCGAGTGTGGAACGCGCCTGTAACGTGTGCCAAGCGTGCTTGGAGCGCGCATGAAACGCATACAGCGCGTCTGTAGCGCGTGCCTAGCGTGTCTGGGACGTACGACAAACGTACTCCAAAACTTTGAGATTTTTTATACGTCCGGCACACGCCTCAGTCACGCGCTAATGTGTGACTGCAAAAGCGAGTTGAAGGAACAAATCAATTTTATACGTCCAAAATCTTCAGCGTGTTGAGATTTTTCATACGCCCGGCGCGCATTTGCGTTATACGCTACTGTGTGACTGCTGTTTTACGGGTACTCTTGCTTGACACAGTACGAACATAATGTTTCCGCGTTTGTAAATAGAAAATAGTTATCTATAATATTGTTCAAGTTATAACAGAAAATCTACGTTTGCGTTTCTTTATGTACTGAGTATATTAAAGCACGATTCCCATTTTGAAAAGTTTATCGTTGAAAAAAAAAATAAACAAATAAATAAAATGAAAATGCGATTATGTAGATGAATGTCTTCCGGCTTTTGAGTATATTCATGTAAACCATGTAAACTATCCACATGTTTGATAATGGATTTACTTTTTGTTGTTTATAAGCCATTATACATGTGATGTTCTGTTACTCATACAAGGTTTCAAGAAACACGAGTCTTCTTGGTAAAATTGCCATTTTATTTAATATACAGGCGAAATATAATACGAGTATATAGAATTTGTCAATTGGTAGACCCTTGAATAATAATAATTATTACAATCTTTATTTCCTCCATAATATGAAGATTATACGGTGGTATCTTTAGGAAACGCAATAATTTTTTTAAGAAAAATATATGTCGTGCAAACGGGATATTAATTCGTTCAAACGGGATATTAATCCGTGCAAACGAGATATTAATTCGAGCAAACGGGATATGAATTCGTGCAAACGGTTTATTAATCCGTGCAAACGATACATTAATTCCAGCAAACGGGATATCAATTCGTTCAAACGGGATATTAATCCGTGCAATCGAGATATTAATTCGTACAAACGACATATTAATTTGAGCAAACGGGATATGAATTCGTACAAACGGTTTATTATTCCATGCAAACGATATATTAATTCGAGCAAACGGGATATGAATTCGTGCAAACGGTTTATTAATCTGTGCAAACGAGATATTAATTCGTACAAACGACATATTAATTCGAGCAAACGGGATATGAATTCGTGCAAACGGTATATTAATCCGTGCAAACGATATATTAGTTCGAGCAAACGGGATATCAATTCGTTCAAACGGTTTACTTGTCCGTGCAAACGGATGATTAATCCGTGCAAACGACATCTATGTCGGGAAAACAAACCATCAGGAAAACATGTCCGTGAAATGTGTACCCCCTCAAACCCCACTCCAAAACATAGAGTGTGGGTACATGATAGAACCGCCTCGCGGTGAGGCGGTTCTAACATGTACCCACAATCTATGTTTTGAGCAAAAATAAGAAAAATATCAATATTTCTCTGGTGAAATTTATTTTTTTACAACTGAAAAAATTCTCTGTATATTGCATGGGTAAATTTTCGTAATGTGATCGATTGGCCTTTTTGTGAAAGTGAATTTTCATTGTTAGCTCATACAATAGTTACCACCGTAATAGTTTTACTCCGTGACCTATAGAATGTTGACTTTACGAATTATGATCTTCAAAATGTATTATATATTCATGACGAATTAATATATGAGCCTTTGTGTGACAAAACCAACAATCTGGCTCTCCGACCAGGTCCGACACAACGGGATGTACAACGACAGAATAAAGCTAAGAAGCTTAAAAGTTCGGATTTAGAAAGTAGAGGAATCATGTGTACTATCCGTGTAGGGAAAACAAAGGCGCTGATCAGCTTCGCGGTTACCGCGAATCTGATCTGTAACCGCGAAGATGAGCTGCATCTTCGTTTTCAGTTTTGGTCTTCTCATGCAGTGGCTCATCTCATCATATTTCCTTTGTTTTCGCTACTCAAATACATGTAGAACAATACTTTTACTTTATTAATCAAACATTTCTAGCATCTAGTCAACTGTTGTGGATGAACAGCCCGGTGGAAGTGGTCGGAATCCACAATGTTATTCTTTTAACGCGGCTCAACATAAATAAACCAGAGGACCAATGGTCCTATAAACGCTCACCTGAAACCCGAGATATATACCAATAAACTTGTTTGACTAGAATGGTAATATACATGTATATGTATATATACCCCAGGGCCGGGTCAGAGCAACCCCTGGAGTCAATTTCTTTTTGAAAACATAAAACTTCAGTCCATTTGCCAATTTACTGCAAGTTTTGCCCTACAAATGGCATTTAAACAATTTTCCCCATTCAAATGCATGGGCGACCTAAGTTGACCTTGCCGTAAAATAGTTCAAGGTCATCCAAGGGTCACAATTTATATAAACTTTGTAGAGCTCCATTGCCTGATGCTTCATGCCAAGTTTCAAAATCAAAGGTCTTCTGGTTCTGGAGAAAAAGATTTTTAAAGGTTTTTGCTATTTATAGCCATGGCAGCCATCTTGGTCATGTAACCTTGACCATTTATATACACTTTCATTCCCACTTCCTAACAATGCTCCTCATAAAGTTTGGCTTTGGTTGGCCAAGCAGTTTCAGAGAAGAAGATCTTTGAATATCACTGTAATATACATGTATATTGCCCCGGGGTGGGGGCAGACAGACCCCCGGGGTCCAAATTTTTTCAGAATCATAAATATTAAGTTCATTTGCCCATTTCCTGCAAGTTTTTTTCCCTGCAAATGACATTTTAACACTTTTCCCCATTCAAATGCATTAGCGACCTATGTTGACCTTGCCATAAAATAATTCAAGGTCATCCTAGGGTCATGATTTATATAAACTTTGTAGAGCTCCAGTCACTGATGCTTCACATCAAGTTTCAAAATCATTGGCCTTCTGGTTCTGGACAAGAAGATTTTTTAAAGGTTTTTTTTTTCTATTTATAGCCATGGCGGCCATCTTGGTCATGTGACCTTGACCATTTATATAAACTTTCTTTCCCCCATCCCAAGGAAGCTCCATATGAAGTTTGGCCTTGATTGGCCAAGCGGTTTCGGGGGAGATGTTTCATTATTATGGAAATATACATGTATATAGCCCCGGGGCAGGGGCAGACAACCCCCCAGGGGCTAAAATTTTAAATTTACATTAATCTTCTGTCCATTTGCCTATTCCCAGTAAGTTTTACCCATTAAATAGCATTTTACAATTTTTTCCCATTCAAATGCATTGGCGACCTAAGTTGACCTTGCCGTACAATAGGTCAAGGTCATTCTAGGGTCATGATTTATATAAACTATGATGGGCCCGCTTTTCCGATGCAACATACCAAGTTTCGTGGAAATCGGCCCACTGGTTCTGGAGAAGAAGATTTTTAAAGGTTTTTGCTATTTATAGCCATGGCGGCCATCTTGGTCATGTGACCTGGACCATTTATATAAACTTTCGTTCCCCCTTCCTAAGGATGCTCCACATGAAGTTGGGCTTTGATTGGCCAAGCGGTTTCAGAGGAGAAGATCTTTGAAATTGTGAACGACGACGACGGACGACGACGACGGACGACGACGGACGACGGACGCCGGAGCATGGGTTTACTATAAGCTCACATGTGAGCCTTCGGCTCAGGTGAGCTAATAAATATATAAATAAATACCCCGACCCCTGTCCCCATCCCGCTCAGATCTAACTGATCTAAACGTGGCCATTCAGTATCCGAAATTAAAGAGGCTCAAACTTTAACAGGGCACTTATATAAATGACTAGATTGAAACATCCACAGAAGTTGTGATGCGCATTTCATCACGCAAACATATCCGTGAAATATATACCCAACTATACTAATATACTAAACTTTGGGTAAAAAAAATGGTATACCTATTTTATGCAATATACGGTTTTCAGTAGTAAAAATCCAAAATTTTCAGATAAAAAACTGACATTTTTCTTATTCTTTGCTCAATGCATAGATTGTGGGTACACATTAGAACCGTCTCGGCGAGGCGTTACATTACACGAACATGTTATCCTGATGACACACATCGCAAACGCAACCTAACTTGGCATTATTCAACATTCTCATTACGAAAACCAGTCCATGCAATATACAGCATTGTTTCAGCTGTACTAATAAAAATTTCTAGATTTTTTTATTATTTTTCTTATAATTGCTCAAAACATAGATTGTGGCGAGGCGGTTCTAACGAGTACCCACAATCTATGTTTTAGAACAAAAATCAAAAATAGGAAAATATGTATACCCCTGCATACCCCAATTTTACTATTCAAAAGTGGGGTTTAGTGGGGTATGCATTTCACGGACATGTTTTCATGATGTATAGGGAAATTTCAGACTATGGAAGTTTTTGTGGATGAAGGGAGGCAATCCAAATCCAGTGCATTTTCATCCAAGGAAAATTTAAATAAATGTGTGTAGTATAAGTTAATACAATTGAGCGCGGATTTGACAGAAGCGACCTTTGGACACTCTTACTTTTCATCCAATGGAAATATATATAAAAAGAAAGAAAATAAAAAGCCCTGCAGGCATGCATGATACACCCCCCCCCCCCACCCCCAAGGGAAATCCATTCACTACAAATGTACAGAATACCACATTGAAATTCAGAATAAAATCAGAAATCAAATCAGAAAACTATGATCATTAACCCAATTTTTTCATCTGAAGAAATATTGTAGTGTTACAACACTTACACTTTACATTATTCAAAGGACTTAACTCAGGCTAGAAATTTCAGAAAACAAATGAATGAGGTTTTCTCAACATGTATCTTTTTAATAAAAGTACAATCATGTACAAAATCACTAAAAAGTGTGCTTTTTAAACTGAAAATATAGGATAAAAGTCATTTTCAAAAAAAAAAATCAATAGCTCTGTTAAAAATTCACAAAATATGAAATACTACCATCCAAGCCTAGATCTTGTCAATGTATGTGCCACAAAAATTTATCAAAATCCATACATTTGTTCAAAAGATAACAAGCAAAACGCAATTTTGAACAGAAATCAAAGGCCGTAACTCGGTAGTTAAGGAGCAAAATTTACTAATCTGCAATCCCATAATGCTCCTCCGCAATATCAATTCTTATGCATAGTTTGAAGGAAATGGGCCTAAAGACGCTCAAGACATAACGCGGAAACAGAATTTTAGCATAAAAAAGGGTTATAATTCTGTACTTATTTGCGGAAAATTACCCAATCTACAATCCCAAACCAATCCTTCCTGACATCAACTATTACACAAAGTTTAAAGAAAATCGGCCAAGAAATGCTCAAGACATGGAGCGGAATCGGAATCGCTGACGGACCGACGGATGGATGGATGGATGGTTGGATGGATGGATGGATGGGTTTTGCTTGAGTGTGTGGGTGGATGTATGGATAGATGGACAGATAGAGGGATGGACGGCAATAGATAGATAGATAGATAGATAGATAGATAGATAGATAGATAGATAGATAGATAGAAAGATAGATAGATAGATAGATAGATAGATAGATAGATAGATAGATAGATAGACATACAGATAGATAGATAGACATACAGATAGATTCTTAGTTCGAATAAAGGTACTTATTTATTTATTTATTATTTATTTATTTATTTATCTACCTGTCAGGTCAGTTTAACTGCTACTGTAACATGTACTCAGTACTACCTGTTGTCATGCGGTGCAGATGGGGCTCGTTAGCCTTGGAAGGCAACTCATCTAGGAGTTAAGCTAGTTCTCTACACAAAATCTAGCTGGGCAGGGGGAACTCATTAGTCTTGGTTGACAGCCCTCCTAGGAGTTTACAGGTCTCTAAACAAAACCTAAGAAAGGGTAGATGGAGCTCTTAAGCTGTGGCCAGCAATTCATCTAGGAGAAGGAAACTCCAAAATCAAACCTGTGTGTCTGGATATGCCTAGTCCAGATAGTCCAGATATGCAAAGACTGTTTCGGTAGATGGAGCGGAAGAAATCATCTGATTCAACGGTTCAGAAAGCGATACAGCAACATGTTGTGGAACATGCAGAGCGTGACAAGGCACTAAAGATGTTACGGTCATCCACTGCATCCAAACCCAACTCCAGACGTCTTGACCTGTGTCTTGCCTCTGGGCGCAGCTGGACGAGGACTAGAGAGTGAGGTTGACGTTGCGCACCTCTTCCTCACTATAATTCAATTTCATAGCGCATGTCATCTTATTTCTCAACACACAAGCACTTGCATACACAACAATTTCATCACACTTGCACCCACATACCTACAAAGTCCTGTGGCGATGGGCGAGTGGCGAAGCAGCAGGTGTAGGACACACTGGGAGCTGTAGTTGCAGACCTGCACACAGGCGGCTCAGTTCTAATGGTCGTTTTCTGTGAGGAGAAGCAGTAAGCAGAATTCGGCAGTCGGCTGAGTGACTGAGCAGACCTATTTAGGACCGCACTGCTCACCCCCGTAGCATGGGGAAGGGGCTAGAAAAGGTGCCCTAAACAATTGCCTGCTTCAAACCCCCTGGCTGGTTAACCGCGATCAGCGGGGATCCCCTTAAGCGGTCGAAATACAAAGAAAAAAGCTAGAGTAATCCCCTTACGGATTGGCGCATGGAATGTGCGCACTTTAATGGATAGTGCTGGGTCAGATAGACCACAGCGTAGAACGGCCCTTGTGGGCAGAGAACTTGGGAGGTATGATATACAGATAGCTGCATTGAGTGAGACTCGGTTCGCATATGTTGGGGAGATCAAAGAAGTTGGTGCTGGATACACCTTCTTCTGGAGTGGACGCAAAAGTGAAGAGAGGCGTGAAGCAGGAGTTGGCTTTGCCATCAAAACAGAACTTGTTGGTAAGCTGTCAGGATTGCCAAAAGGCATTAATGACCGTCTAATGACATTGAGACTTCCTCTGTCAGGCAATAAACATGCAACTATTGTCAATGCTTATGCACCCACAATGACCAATCCAGATGAGGTCAAGGACAAGTTCTATGATGACCTAGACAATGTTATTTCTGCAACACCCCGCACAGACAAGCTTATCCTTCTTGGCGACTTTAATGCCAGAGTGGGTACAGACCACCAGACCTGGGAAGGAGTTATAGGTCCAGAAGGGGTTGGAAAGTGCAACAGCAATGGTCTCTTGCTTCTCAGGAAGTGTGCTGAACATGATCTTCTAATCACCAACACAGTCTTCCGTCTACCTAATAGGAACAAAACATCCTGGATGCATCCCCGTTCCAAACACTGGCATCTCATAGACTATGTCATAGTGCGGAGAACAGACAGGCAGGATGTTAAAGTGACAAAGACTATGTGTGGTGCAGACTGCTGGACAGATCATAGACTGGTTGTCAGCAAACTCAACCTAAGAATACAGCCTGCGAGGCGACCTCAAGGCAAGAAAGCTCCTAAGAGACTGGATGTCTCAAAGCTGAATAAAGACAGCATGAGACAAGATTTCTTAAGACATTTGCAACCAACTTGATGCAATGAATCTCAGTTCAGAGGACCCCGAAGAAAACTGGACAGTTTTCCATAAAACAGTTCTTTCTTCAGCTGCAAGCACCTTAGGCCATCCATCTCGCAAACATCAAGACTGGTTTGATGAGAATGATGATGAAATTCAGAGGCTTCTTGAAGAAAAGCACCGTTTGCTCAAGGCACATCAAGATGATACTAGCTCAGTATCAAAGAAAGCAGCCTACAGCAACATTTGTAAGACAGTCCAGACCAAGCTTAGGGACATGCAAGATTCCTGGCTGAGGAAGAAAACGGAAGAAATTCAGTCTTTTGCGGATAGAAAGGACATGAAGAAATTTCATGATGCACTGAAAACCATTTATGGTCCAAAGAGTTCTGGAGCCACCACATTGCTCAGTGCAGATGGAAACACTCTTCTCACAGATAAAGAAGCTATCTTGGAAAGGTGGGCAGAACACTTCAATAGTGTGCTTAATCGACCATCAAGCATCAATCAGGATGCAATCGACAGACTTCCACAGATAGAGTGCAATGTTCTGTTAGATGAATTTCCTACCGTTACGGAAACAAGAAAAGCAGTTCAACAACTATCATCTGGCAAAGCCCCAGGTGCAGATGCAATTCCTGCCGAAGTTTACAAGGCTGGGGGGCTACCCATGGCAGAGAAACTGATAGAGTTGTTTCACTGTATGTGGAGGAAGGAGGCTATCCCACAAGAATTTAAGGATGCATCCATAATCCACCTATACAAGCGGAAAGGAAATCCTCAAGTCTGTGACAATCACAGAGGCATCTCCCTCCTATCAATTGCTGGGAAGATACTTGCAAAAATTCTGTTGAATCGTCTGAATGCTCATCTTGATCAGACGGGACTTATCCCAGAAAGTCAATGTGGATTCAGAAAAGACAGAGGGACAATAGACATGATCTTCACAGCAAGACAGCTTCAGGAGAAATGCCAAGAACAGAATGTAGATCTATACATGACGTTTGTTGACCTCACCAAAGCTTTTGACACTGTTAGTCTTGATGGACTCTGGAAAATCATGGCCAAGTTTGGCTGTCCACCCAGATTCATAGCTATGGTGCGGCAGTTTCATGATGGCATGCAGGCACGTGTGCAGAATGATGGAGAGTTCTCTGAACCATTTGAAGTAACAAATGGGGTCAAACAAGGCTGTGTTTTGGCACCAACACTGTTCAGCATGATGTTTTCTGCCATGCTTATGGATGCTTTTCAGGACAGTGACACTGGTTTTCCAATCAGGTACCGTTTTGATGGCAACATATTCAACCTCGGAAGGTTGCAAGCCAAAACTAAGGTCCAGACTGATGTGCTAGATGAGCTCCTCTATGCAGATGATATGGATAAGAATGCCAACACAGAGGCAAAAATGCAAAGAGCCATGGATCAAGTCTCACAGTCATGTGATAACTATGATCTCACAATCAGCACAAAAAAGACAGAGGTTGTACACCAACCAGCCCCCGGAAAACCATATAATGAACCAACCATCACTGTGAATGGGCAAAAACTGAAAGTTGTTGACAAGTTCACCTACCTGGGACGCACTCTCTCCAGAGCAGTGCATATTGATGATGAGATCACTGCCAGAATTGCAAAAGCTAGTGTGGCATTCGGAAGACTCCGTGCAAATGTCTGGGAGCGAAATGGAATCAAGCTTGACACCAAGCTGAAAGTCTACAAGGCTGTGGTACTGCCAACCCTCTTGTATGCATGTGAGACCTGGACAGTATACCAACGCCATGCAAAGAGACTTAACCATTTCCACTTAAGCTGTTTGAGAAAGTTGTTAAAAATCGAGTGGCAGGACAAGATTCCAGACACAGAGGTCCTGAGGAAAGCAGGGATGCAAAGCATGCATACAGTCTTAAAGCTAGCACAGCTAAGATGGACTGGCCATGTTATAAGAATGCCTGATGCGCGACTTCCAAAGAAAGTTTTCTATGGAGAACTACAGGAGGGAAAGCGCTCTCAAGGTGGCCAGAAGAAACGCTACAAAGACACCCTCAAAGCCTCTCTGAAGGATTTCGAAATACCAATGGGGTCCTGGGAACAGACTGCACAGGAGCGATCAAAGTGGCGAGGTCTCATCAACAAAGGAGCAGCTCTCTATGAAAAGAAGAGAATCTGTGAAGCTGAAAGAAAGCGAAGAGAGCGCAAAGCCAAAACAAATGTGCCACCAGCAGACTCTATGACATTGACTTGCTCTACTTGCAACCGACAGTTTAGAGCCAGAATTGGCCTAGTCAGCCATCAAAGAACTCACCAACACACATCAGCACTATTCAAGAAATAATGGTCTTTCTCATTAGTGAGAGACGAACTATCATTTATTTATCTATCTATCCGTATTTTTTTGCCGCATTATGAGGAGATATGAAGCAAAATGTCTGGCTGTCGCTGCCGGCTTTATAAAGGGTCACTGGCGAAGGTTCATTACCCGAAATTGTACAATATGGCCCATCTTCTAGCTTTGTATTTTTACTGCTTCCAAAGGATCTAACAATTATTTTTATTAAATTTACATTTAATTTACATCTGTGTAGTCTAAATCAAAGACTCAAATTCCCAAAGGGGCCAAATAATCAAAATACTGTTAAGAAGATGATTCTTAACATATAAAAATTGAAATACTTCATGATAGTTCGTCTCTCACTAATGTACATTCGGAATGGTGAAGAGACGTTTCGCTCCATGGAGATTGTACTCATCAGCTGAGTGTACGAGTCTATTTTAACTGCTACTAGTTCAGGATATTATTGCGTTCAATAATTGCCGACCGATTCATAGTTAGTGATTGCGTGGGTCATTTCAAATTTAAGTTCTTTGTTGATCGATTTTGTGACCTCATTTGTACTCAATGCCGGCCAAGGTCCGATAAAGGGGACCTTATCATTATGAGAAAAGGTACCTTATGGCAATGCAACAGTAAGTAAAATTATACATACAGAGTCTTTCACTGTCATTTAAAAAAAGATTTGAACTGATGAGTGAATGTTTAATGATTATTGTTTGCTCAACTGGTTTATCAGTGACCGTGGTCAGCTAAACTGGTCAGTGCATTATATGACAACCTGTAGCGTAAGACGACCAGTGATCATATTGTTACGTATCGGAGCTTATGACCTCTTTAAACGACCACGACCAACGCCGAGACACAGTATACTGACAGGCAGTGTATTTGCAAAGTTTCAGAAATAAGTAGAAAAAAATGTGGACTTCAACAAAAATGTTTTAGGATGTCAAATTATCATAATAATGTAAATGGAGAAGAAATCAAGACACAACAATGATATCAGTTAGCTATTTTAATGTTTAAGAAATTTAATTGTTCATTTGATTCAAGACATTTCTACTTGCAGTACTTTTAGTACTTTGATTTTAGCTAACTGTAATAAATATTTCTCAACAAAGTCAACAATAATTAAATAACAAATATATGCATCTATGAACGAAATTCAATGAAAATGGTAGCGTGGGACTCAAAATTAATGATCAATGCCAATGGAGAAAAAATGGGTTAAATGATAGTCTGTCAGCCTTAATAATTAGGGGCCTATGTTATGATGAATGATGTCAATAAAAATGAGCTATTTTATCAATGTATGTTTTATCAATGTATTGTCAAAAATCTTAAGATGCCAATAAAATCATGAAATATGTGTTTAAATGTTTCCTTTATTTATTTCCCTACTTTTCCATTCTAAAATTGCTTTAACTGAATGCTAATAACCCAAGAAAATGAATAAAATGAGCGAGAGACCTAAAAATGCGTCTGCTCTCTACGGAATCAAAAATCGAAGTCCATGCAACCCAACGCGCATTCCTTTTTATATCAGCCGTGCAACCAACAGACATCATACAGATTCTATGCTGTATGCTACAAATAAAAAATGGTTGATCACATGATCATACAGTCAAAAAGCAGGCTGATCACGTGACGTAACGTGATCGTACAACGAAAAAGCTGGTCGAAGATGCCGACGACGTCATAAAATCGAAGCCGCCATTCTGTTCTGTAGTAAGTAAGTCTCCTCCGCTGACTTTTCGGAGAACCGTCTGTCGACGTAAAAGGGGAATTTTTCTTTGATCGATTTTATATAAGCGTGAGCTCTATTTACACTGGTGGATTGTTTTTATTTACAATGTTCTTCAGGTGCACAACTGTACAGGTTCGTTTCATTAATAACATACCCCTGCAATGTCGCAAAATAAATTGACCCCGCACCCTATATTGCATGGCTCATTGCTGGATGGTTATTAGTCTGGCCTGGATGAAACTTCTACAATTTGTGTATACATTTATGTGTTTTAAACTGGTAGTTTGTTTATATTGATCGTGAGCAGTCCGATTGGACAGGAAGCTGTTTTCGGTATGTACCAAAATTCCGACAGAATTAATGTCAAGTTTTCCACTTTCGGCGATTGGTATTATGTAAGTACTGTGAATACTGCCACTTTCTGACCTGAATGTTATTCATTGACATCTATTTGATATACATTAAAACTTGTACCGCATTCGCAATACATATAAAGTTCAGAAATAATGATTAAATAGACGCTATTTCCTTCATTACATACATATTTCAAGGAAGCAAAACTGCTCTTAATGTCTACTTCCATCTTAGTGTGCTCTCGCGCGTTTAATATTTGATTCGTTGAAGTTTCTCTTGGATGATAACTAATATAAGCCGTCTTGTTAAAATCGCCAGTCACACTATTTCAATCAATTGTTTTCAAAAACCATCAAATGTCCTTAATAAATATATGTTTAAGAATGTCATTACATAACTTAAAACATTGTCATAGGCAGGTACACATTGCATTAGATACAAGGCTATCGTTACTCTCTTTAAATAATCATGTCAACTGTTAATGATATTCTCAGATGTCCAGTTTTTAAATTTGATAAACTTTCAGACAATTTATGTGCTGAAAACATGCATTTGCATGGTAGCATTATACAGGGTAGTAGGTATAGTTAGATATTCCATTTCTACTTCAGTACTTCAGCGAATGTGATGTAAGTTTTAAGGTATCTACAATAGATGCCAATGAACAACATTCATGTCAGAAACTGGCAATATTCACAGTACTTACAAAATACCAATCGCCGAAAGTTGAAAACTTGACATTAAATCTAGCAGAATTTTGGTACACGTCGAAAGCAGCTTCCTGTCCAATCGGACTGCTCACGATCAATACAAACAAACTACCAGTTTAACACACATAAATATATACACAAATTGTAGAAGTTTCATCCAGGCCAGACTAATAACCATCCAGCAATGAGCCATGCAATGTAGGGTGCGGGGTCAATTTATTTTGCGACATTGCAGGGGTATGTTATTAATGAAACGAACCTGTACATTTAACTGTCTGTTTCATGTCGCTCAGAATACTGCCAGTCTTTTTAACTCAGAGAGTCTCTTGTGGTGTATTTTATGAATAAATTCCCTAGTTTGAAGTTCAAGCAACCCCCATGAGTCCTTATCAATCTTTTCTTTGTCTAACACTACCGAAGCGTCCAAAGTTAATTGCGTCACAAGCTCAGGGTTTTGAAACTGCGAGCTGGGAATATGTCGTAAAGCCGGGTTTTCCAGAAGTTTCTCTATGAAAGCTGATCTTTCTGGGTTCAGAAAAGAACATTCACTGATAAAATGCTGCCTAGTCTCTGGAGATACTGAACATAGTCTACACGTTGGGTCCACTTGATATTGATTAAAGGCTGCTCTGTTTCCCTGTAGAATATATTGTAGCGAGCTCGGGCTATTCGCGTTCTGATTGATGCTGTTTTCGTTGTGTAATTTACCGTCAAAGTTTTTATTATCATTAGTTATCGCGGTTCGCTTCGTCTCACCTGTATTTTTGTGTATTTTGTCCGATTCGCGTCGAGTTAGCCACTGGCACTTCATGGGTTTATAGATTACATGTTTATGCAATTGTCCCTTCGTCGATTTGTTTCGTTTTCCTTTTATTTTCGCTGGAAATCGCGGTTGAATTTGCTTCGCGTAGCTGACAGATTGTTTTACTTTCGGTTTCGAGTGCGCATCGTTCTGCGCCGACCTCAAATGCGACGCCTTCCGGGTCAAGACCTGTCACGTGACCTGGTCAACTCGACCAGGCGACTCGCTGAACTGCGTCGCCTGCAACCTTCCGGTGAGTCGCGACCAGGCGACTCGCCCCGCCCCTTTAGGTCGTGTTCATATAAATAGCGCGAGGGCGACCAGTTTTGGGGGGTTGTGTCTCCAGCTTTCGTCTGTGGCGGTCATTCATTCTACGTTTCGTGTTATGGAAATTACTTAAAATCACTTTATGCTTTAGTTGGACAACATTTAAGGAAAGTTAAACTGAAATTCATACTGGCGAGAGACTTTACATTAATAATCATTACATTTCGTGGATTTTGTGCATTAAATCTCGATCGTCGATATGTTTAGTTAGCGTGGTTACCCCACCCACTTAGTGAAGCCACACTACTCTACCCTGAGGATTCATTGAACAGTATCTGGGACCTATAGCCACGGATTTGCTGTAGTCTATGTAATTCACACCAACAAGGAACCTTATTCTAGTTTTCTGATTAAACCAAGTTTTATTTGAAATCATTCTCAGTGTTTATTTATGTACCAGAAAACATGGACAACCTTTAACCCCATACCACCCCCGGTCTAAAGGTTGTTACAATATGTTCCTGTTAACAACCTACATTTCAATTGAGCCCTTCTACTGTCATGGATACTGCTCCGAACTGTAGACCAGACATGATGACACTTGCCAACTTTGAGGGTGTCAGTGTTTATGTACTTCAGTGATGTTTTACTTCTAATGTCTCGTTCCCAACCAGATTCAATAGCCTCATTGATTGCCTTATTCATAGTTCTTTTCCATTCATTTTTTGAGGGAGTATCAGTTAATAATTGAAATATGGATGGAAGATTATACAAATCTAAAATGCTCCTTACAAACATAAACCAACTCTTATCATTTACATCTTTCATTACTATTTGCCTTAAAGCTATGTCATTTTCAATTGTACCTTTATGTCTTATTATGTTAACAAAGGTAGTCAGGGCATTTTTATGTAAGACCGCTTCTAGGGGCAAAATCCCCAAAAGGGCTAAACAAATTGTATTTGCTGTCTTATCAGGAAGACCTTGAATTTGTTTGAGACACTGTCTCTGAAACCTTTCAAGACACTCAATATCTTTTTTTGTGTGTAATAATGCCTCAAGACCATAGAGCAACCTCGGAACCACAAAGGTAGACCAAATAAACCCATTTTGAGATGGTTTCAACCCCCCTCCCCCATGAAAACCCGCTCCCATTACAGAATATGCTGTCTTCCTTCCTAAATTTATCTTTTCTTCAATATTCGGCTTTCCGTTGATGTTCCGGGTTATCCCAAGGTGTGTGGCACTTGTGCTATCTTTTATTCTGTCGTTATACATGTATATGTCTCCTTCACATTTCTTCTTTTTAATTGCTGGATATTTGAGTGTATGGCTCTTTGATGGGTTGACGAAGAATCTTTCTCTCCCTGCATTGCCTTCGACGTCCCATACCATTACTTGCATTTCTGCCAACAATGAAGACAGGAGGGCTAAATCATCTGCGACAGTAACATGAGGAATGCTGATTGATCCTATCTTTACTCCAGAATATCTCTCTTCTAGTTGAAGCAATAGCGGATTGTTGTATCTCTTATAATGACTGGTTGAAAGGACACCCCCTTGACGGACACCTTGTTTGATGTTGATAGGATGTGATAAACCTCCAGCCCACTTGATCCTTGATGAGCAGTCAGTATAGAGATCTTTAACAAGGAGTCAATCGTCTCCATGGATACCGTCTAGATACATCCGCCGCAGGAGAGAATTATGGTCCACGACATCAAACGCCTTCTGTGTATCCAGAGTGGTGAGCCATAGGTCATTATTCAGAAACTTGGAAAAACTGCTAGGTCACTCGAGAAAAATCGAAATATTACGGTAAACTTGAATCATCTTTACAATAGAAATGCCAGCAGGCGAAGCGCAAAAGAATTCTGAACATGACTCTTACATTGAGATAAAAATATGAAATTGGTAAGTATGGAAATTCTTTTGTGATTTGTGAAAATTCTTGTTTGACAAACGACAAACTAAAAATAGATTTACTCGATAGGAGTCGCTTTTGCACCAAAATATTGGACTTACACAAAAGCCAATACACACAACATGCGGAAAGATCACACGCACAAAACTGAGACATTTTATCGAAGAAAACACCAAAAATGATAGAAATTAGAGGCTAACCGGTCAAACAAGGTAAATACTGATTACTTGCGATACATGGAAAAATGCATGAGCATGTCATTCGACAAAACAGACTTTTTACTCACAAATACTCACAAATCCTCTTCTGGTAGAAGGTCTGTTACGACCTGTTGGACCAGCTCTAATTCTTCTTCACTCTGTATATTCTTGTCGTATCCGGTGGGTTTTATTGCCTCATTATAGTTGTAATATGCAGGCTGTTCCCTCCATAACTTGTCTAATCTTCTCTAGTGTTTCCCCTAGCCACTTTTACTAAGGCGCCGCGCCATGCCCCTTTTCTCCAGCGCCATGCCCTTTTTCCCAGCGCCATGCCCTTTTTCTGAATCGACATTCTGTGCCCTACATTTTGGTAAAAAGTTTGTCAAAATCGGACAAAAAATAAGGAAGTTAGAAGATTTTTGTATGAAATCTGCAGCAACAAATTTGGCAAAATTTATGATCCTGTCTTCCACAGTTATTGATTGCTTTAATCCTTTGTTTATTGTCACTTAATTGCAGTGGCAAATACCCAATATAACACCAAATGAGCTGTTAATCAGAAAAGGTATGAAAATTGAATGTCCTACCTGGTAATATAAGTGTGCCATTAGTTTACACTAAAAATGAGATCTCTAATTTTGTCAAGCATAGTTAAGTCAGTATATTCAGTTAAAGTAAAGTGAGGGAAAAGAAATTTTCTTAATTTTCTGTGATAAAGGAAAGAACAAAAGCTGAAAAGCAAATTACAGAGTAATATAACAACAGTGTTAATGCTTAAAATGTGCCCTCCCAGCATGCCATAGATCACTTTAAAAGGTACCTTTTGCTTGTCGTCGCGCGCTGAATGTGCCCTTTTGATGTGCTGTCGCGCGCTGAAAGTGCCCTTTTTTTAGCAACCTTACCATGCCCTATTTTAGGGCTGGGGAAAACACTATTCTCTCGAATGATTCCACTGTTTTAGCTTCCACAACACTTGATGGCAATGAATTCCATAGGTCCACAACTCTCAAGCAGAATGAGTACTTCCTGACATTCAATCTTGGCCTACTTTTATAGATCTTGTACATATGCCCTCTTGTGTATGAATCTTCGCGAAGTTTAATAAATTTGCTTACTTCAGGATCATATTTTCCAGTGAGAATTTTATATGTTTCAATAATATCACCACGTGATCGACGATATGCCAGTGTTGGGATATTTATTTTACGTAACCGTTCTTCATATGAGAGATTTGATAATCCAGGTATTGACTTTGTTGCACGCCGTTGGACATTTTCAAGCATATCAATATGCTTTCTCAAGTAAGGACACCAAACTTGATTCGCGTATTCGATATGAGGTCTGACCATGGCTGTATACAACAGCCGAAAAGTCTTTGTATCTAAAAATTCAAAAGTTCGTCTGATAACACCCATAACCGAATTTGCTTTGTTTACTTTCTCATTGATATGGTTTTCAAAAGTCAACTTATTGTCTATAACAACTCCAATATCCTTTTCAAACTTTGAAAATTCCATAGCTTTACCATCATCTTTCAGCTTATATGCAAATAAGTCAATATCAGATTTACCAATCCTCATGCATTTACACTAATCAGGGTGGAAACACAGCAACCATTTCTCTGACCATAACTGCATGGCTTTGATGTCTTCTTGAAGATCTTCACAGTCTTTCGTACAGTTAATTTTGTGGTATACTTTTGTGTCATCCGCGAATAGAAATGGAACACTTCCATGTTTTATAACTTCAGGTAAGTCATTGATAAACAAAACGAAGAGAATCGGTCCGAGTACCGATCCTTGAGGAATACCGGAGGTGACTTCTTTGGGATCTGAGGATACTCCATTTATAATAACTTTTTGTGTACGACCATCCAGGAAACTTGCAATCCATTTTGTAAATACTGGGCCTATATTGTATAATTTCAGTTCATGTACTAATCGCTTATGACAGACCTTATCAAAGGCCTTCATAAAGTCACAATAAGCAACATCAACACATCCCCCTTCATCTAGTATTTACGTCCATTGATCTAGAACTTGTATCAATTGTAAAACTGTTGATCTACCAGAAATGAATCCGAACTGTTTATCACTAAAAAGTTTTTTTTTTGTCATTTATTTCTTTATTAAATCTTCCATTCTAATACAGTTTACATATAAACTTGCTAAGTACATTCATACAATATGTCTAACTTAAATCATACAATTACGATAGCATCACTGTAAATATTAAACATCAAATATTGAACTAAAGTCCGACCAATTCATTTAAATTTCGTTGAACCATAAATAAATTGAGATGATTTTGATATTTTCGCAAGCCTTGCATGTCTATTTGAATTCTATTAACTATTCGGATATTCCTTGACAAAAACAAATGGTTTAATACCAGTTTATACAATTTAAAATTTACAGAGATACTCACGCATTGATTCACATGTAAAGCATTTGTTCCAAGCATATAAAGAGCTATTAGATTGAGAGATTCAACACTGAACTTTTTAAGAAAACAAATTGAAAAATGAGTTAAGAGTTAAGTAACAGAGAGAGAGAGAGAGAGAGAGAGAGAGAGAGAGAGAGAGAGAGAGAGAGAGAGAGAGTATGCGTTTGTGGCACATCATTTTTTATATTTATTCTATCGATATACATATAGCTGTTTTTCTTTTGCCTTTCTTTATTTATATCCAGAGACTGGTTCAAACTATTACGGAAAAACAATATACAGTTGTACGGTTCAGATGTCATTGTACATTTAATCTTAAGGGTTCCTTTACAATGTTTGCAGTATTTTTTGTGATCTTAATATACTTATTTAATTTGTATAAGTTGCCATTTTCTTTGATGAATTTCAAGTTTATCTTTTGCAAAAGCTATTTGTTCTTCTATTTCTCTTGTTTGCTGCAATAAACGAAGAAAGCCATTTATAGTTGGTATTTGCATTTTATATTTTGATGAAAATATATAGTATCTTACTAAAAGTACTATGAAGTTAAAAACAGAATTTTTGAGCTTGTTTTTAAATTTAACACCAAAACTAACATTGAAATAACTTAGTTCTATTTCAATGTTGTTGGAAGTCAGTATATCTTGAACTTGTGACCATAATTCCTGTATGTACCAACATTGCCAAAAAAGATGAATATTAGTTTCCTCTTGCCTTGAACAAAAATCGCATAATACAGATGGCGCTAATTTACATTTGAAAAGATATTTATTGTTTGGTATTATTCTCATAAGATACTTATAGTTAAAATTCCGTAATTTTACATCTACAGTACAATTGAAACTCATCAAATAAAACTGTGGCCAATTCATCTCGTGCTGGGGGATTTCCTTAGACCACTTTTCTTCTGCTTTTATTTTGGGTACATTTTCAGCTACTAATTGTATGTTATATAATGATTTGTTTATTGAACCTTTGTTTAGTAACTATATGCAAAGTCCTTTTTGTTTTGTCTTGTGTGGTATTTACATTTTCATTTTTCAATTTGTTTTTCCATTCTTTTGATATATTAGAGACTATGTTGAAATATTTAAGGAAATCATTTTTAGAAATGTCATAAAGATTTCTCATTTGTTCAAATGTGTAAAACCTTCGTAATCTAAAATCATAAATATGCTCTATCAATTTTATCCCTTTTTCATACCAATCACAGTAGAAAAAAGTAGTGTTATTACATTTTATACTTGAATTATTCCATATGATTTCCTTAGCAATTTCTTGTTTATTGTCAGAAAAATTAATGTTACACCATCCAACCAAAACATCTCGGAGAAACAAATTATTTTTGGCTATGTGACTACAGTCCTGAAAGTTAAGGTTACTTTCTATTACTAGTTTACCCCCATATGCGTTTATTTTTTCAAGATATAACTCTTTCCATAAACCTTCATTTTGCTCATCGAATATTCTTTTAACCCACCCAGCCTTAAGAGCTTCAATAAAATAATCTAAATTTATCATTCTAAGACCCCCATTTTTATAATCTTGCATTATGACAGAACGTTTAATTTTGTCTGGTTTTGATTCCCATATGAAATTAAAGATTTCAGATTTTATTTTTCTTATAATATCTACAGGTGGATTGTCTAATACCGTCAATGGATAAATTAGTTTTGGCAACGCGAAGGTTTTTACTACTGTAACTTTACCCATTAGTGTTAGCTTTCTATGGTTCCATCGCTTAAGGCAGTTTGAAAATTCATCAAGCTTTGGCTTAAGATTGTTATCTAAAATAATTTTCTTGTCGTTGGAAAAAATAATTCCAAGTGTTTTTGCTGACTCAGAAGTCCATACAAACCCCATATTTTCCATATACTGTATATTCAAGTATCTTAATGAACCTATTCTCAGAATTATAGTTTTATTAATATTAAGTTTAAGTCCCGAAATTAACTTAAAATCTTCTAATATTTTTAAAAGTTTTTTAAACGATTTTAGTGACCCATCCATTGCAAACGTTGCATCATCTGCAAACATAGTACTTTTGAATTCCTTTCCGTTTATTTCAATCCCTTTAATTTCTTGATCTTTATTTAATGTTGCTGATAAAACTTCGATACATAAAATAAAAAGATATGGTGAGAGGGGACACCCCTGTCTAACTCCTCTATTTACATTGAAGAAGTCTGAAATAAACCCTGCATTCTGAACACAACTATTTGCCCCATGGTAAAAACATTTTACCCATTGTATTATGTCTGTTCCAAAATTAAATGATTTCAAACACTTTAAAATATATTTATGGCTAATACTATCGAATGCCTTTTCAAAGTCGGCGAAAAATAACAGTCCAGGCATATTTTCATTTTCCATTTTCTCAATAGTTTCTTGTATAAGGCGAATATTTTCTCCAATGTAGCGACCTTTTATGAAACCTGTTTGCGAACTATTGATAATGTTAGGTAGATATTTCTTAATTCTGTTGGCTATAGCCTTTGTAACAATTTTGTAATCAGTGTTCAATAAAGTTAATGGCCTCCAGTTATTCAAACTGCTCAAATCTTTATCTTTTTTGGTAATAACGATATAATACCTTGCTTCTGTAGAGTTGTTAAGCTACCTGCATCAAAAGAGTAATTCAAAGATTTAACATAATAGGATTTCAGATCGTTCCAAAAGATTTTATAAAACTCGGTCGTTATACCATCAGAGCCTGGGCTTTTGTTGTTATTCATTTCTCTTAATGCACATGCACATTCGTATTCTGTTATGTGACCTTCAATACTTAATCTTTCTTCATCATTTAATTTCATCGTTATGTTTTGGCTCATTATTTTCATTTTATCATCATCGACATTTTGTTCAGTATACATGTTCGCATAGAAAGCTTTAATTTCTTTTAATATATCTCCTTGTCTGGTGTATTCATGGCCGTTGTTAATTAATTTATGTACAGTTTTTGCATCAGATCTTTTCTTCTCCAAATTTGCGAAATATTGTGTATTTTTCTCTCCTCCTTCTACATAATCTGCCTTTGACCTAATAATATAGCCCTTAATTTGTGATTCATATAAGTTTTGGAGATCTTGACTCTTCTCTTTTAGTCGCTGCAACTCATTTTCCTGATCATTACCGTTTGTAAGATTATGTTTTATTGTATTTATTTCTTCCAAAAGCTTAATTTCATTTTTATTTTGTTCTTTCTTTTTATATGAAGCGTATTTAATTGTTTCATTTCTAATTGAACCTTTAATGATTTCCCATAATGTGTTTGGATTTGCTGCTTTGTTTATATTTGCTGTTTCCTTGATCGTATCACGTATTTTATTCTGATATTCAGGTTGAAGAATTAAGCTATTGTTTATTTTGAAGTATCCTTTTCCTCTCTCCGTTTTGTTTAAGTTTAATGCAAAACATGTTAATGAATGATCAGACATATAACCTGGTTGAATTGTACATTTACTTATTTGATTTAAAAAAGAGTTTGATACAAGGAAATAATCAAGTCTTGAGAAAATAACAGGTTTACTGGAAGAATGCCATGTGTATTGACGCGAATTCGGATTAAGAATGCGCCATGCGTCAACTAAATCGTAATTTTCTATACATGCTTTAATCCTATCTCTACATTTTTGATGCGTGCCTTTAAGACCTCCAAATTTGTCCAGATCTGAGTTTATAACTGTGTTAAAATCTCCGCCTATTATAAATTCTTCTTCATCATTTTCGCCTAAAAATTGAAATAAGGTTTCAAAGAAGGAAGAATCGTCGTTGTTAGGGCCATAAACATTTATGAAAATAATATCGTGATCATCTATATTTAACTTAAGAGCTTGAATTTTCCCAGGGATTATTTCCTTATGATAGATTAATTTGAACTGTAAGGATTTCTGTATCATAATACATACGCCGCTGCTGGTACTACTTCTTCCACTGAAAAATATGTGTTGTTTGCATTCTCGAGTCCATGTTGTTTCGAATTCGAGCTTTGAGTGGGTCTCTTGTAGAAAACATATTTGGAATTTCTTCTTTTCTAAAAAATTAAAAACTTCTTTGCGTTTTGTTTTTTGACCCAGACCTCTGACATTAAAGGAACATATGGAGTAATCCATTATAATCAACCAATAATGCGCCACAAAAACATATGAACAAGAAAGGAGAGAAAAAGACTGTTTTCAGTTGAGCATATCGCTCCATCAGCTCCGTCATCTTTGTGATCAGAGTGCAAAACCCACTGAACAATAAGAAACAAAATATATATATATATAACAATAGTATTGCAGGTAGCATCACTGCAACCGTCCCCAAAGGGATAAAAACAATGCGCATTTTTATGTTCAAAGATCATAAATAAATGTAGTGCTGCTGCACAATATTTAAAATATTCATACAACGTATGGATATGCCTATCTTAACCACGTTAGCGATATATTATTAATAATCACTATTCGGGGGCGGATGCATTGATGCACCTATTAAAATTCACATCAGTCATATTGTCTGTACATGTACACATAAGATCAGACGTAATTATCAATCTTTGTGAGTACCACACTCTCGTTACTAAATACCTTAAAACGCTCATAAATTTTCCTTTTTTACTCAGCTTATCTTTTGCGATGTTAAATATAACTTTTGTCCTGAAGGTCAACAGATGTACGAAAAAGCTTAAGAATACAAGCAACCAACAAAACAACAGCAACAAAACAATATCCAGACGTTTGACATGTAAAGTTGATTCGAGTAGCATAAATTTACGCAAGCAATACAGACATTTTATTTTTATTGGCACACGTACGCTCCCATGAGAAACTACAGTCTAACTACGTTGCTACGAATATATTCATACATTTGCTCCGGCCTCGACCCTAGACAGATCAAAGTTTGTTAGATTTCATATGTTCAACAATACAGCCTCTGATGATTGATTCTAAGACTTTACATATAACGCTGGTCAAACTCACTGGCCAGTAGTTCCCGGCATACTTCTTGTCGCCTTTCTTGAAGAGTGCTGTAATATTTGCGCATTTCCATTCATCTGGTAAGACTCCCAGGTCAACTGAATTTTTAAATATTATGGACAGGGGATATGATAACACATCACTGAGCTCTTTCAATAATCTGGGATGTAATAAGTCCGGACCAGGAGATTTGTTCACTTTCAAATTGTCCAATTTTTTCTTCACTAATTCTGGGGTTATTTTAATGTCATTTAACTCTGGGACTTGTTTTGGTTCTATATCCGGCATTTTATTTCCAGGATCTTTGGTGAACACAGATGTAAAAAAGTCTGCCAACACATCAGCCTTCTCTTTATCCGATTCAGTCACACTTTCTTTAGTCTCATCTTTATATAGATCTGGTATTGTGCTTTTTGTCTTTGACTTAGATTGAGCATAATTCCAAAATTTCTTTGGATTGTCTTTAACACTTTGGGCTATATTTTTCTCATGATTTTTGATTGTCTGTCTCGTAATCCTTCTAACTTGATTTCTGATTGTGTTGTATTCTTTTTTATATCTTTCTTCTCCTGTTTCTAGGTATTTATTCCAGAGTCTTTGCTTCCTTTTGATTTTGGCTTTAGTTTTTGTGTTTATAAGTAAGTTGTGTCGTTTCTTTGTTCTATTGTCTTTGTTTATGGTAACTTTGGGTATGTAGATGTCACTCGCTTCACTAAGTTTTTCACGAAATAAAGTCCACTGAGTATTTATGTCTTTTTCGCCAAATGCATCCTCCCAATCAATCCTGAGAAATTTGTCCATGTTTATGTAATCCCCTTTGTCATATTTGAACCTTGTTTTTGGTGCACCATTGCCACTGATATAAGAGTTAAATGTAAATGAAATAACAGAATGGTCACTTTTGCCCAAGGGCGACTCCAAGTTTATATCACTTATCATACATTCTTCATTGGAAAACACTAAGTCTATACATGAAGGCGTATTACTTCCCCTTCCCCGTGTATGTTCTTTTATATGCTGATAATAAAAGCAGTCTCTGTTTCAATAAATTCATATTGTGAATCCCCTATACCTGTTTCAGTTGTCATATTTGTCCAATTTATACCAGGATAATTAAAATCACCCATGATGAGAATATGTGATTATTGTTTATTTGAAATTTCTCTAAATAAATTATTCAGTTTATCACACTCATCTCTGGTTGAACTAGGGCTTCTGTACACTGATGTAGCTAGCAACTTATCACCTTTGTTTATACATGTCAATTTCAACTGATATTGATTCACAAAATTCAGTTTTCATATTTACTGGTGAATACTTCAGTCCTGTCTGAATATACATTATCATTCCTCTACCCAAGTCTTCTTTCCCCATATTCAGTAGAAGTAAATCGTATCCATCCAGATTATACTCTGCCATATTTCTTTCAAATCTAAAGTTTTTGGGCTTTGTTTCACATAAAGCTATCAAAATTGGCTTCTTATTCAGAGTGCATATTCTAACACGTAATTCTTGTAACTTATCATGATTTAACGTATCTACATTAGAGAAAAGTACATCAAAATTGTTAAAACTATTTACATGATCTTCTTTTTGGTCATTGTCTTTCTCTATGCTGCCTCTAGGGGCTCTTCCCCTGAAGCTCCCCTTTTCTTTCTTTTTATTATCCGCCTTTCCCAAGGAAGGCCCCTGACCAGGAATAGAAAATCCTCCCCTTCCGCTTGATTTTCTTGAAGACTCTTGGCTTCTTTCTTTAGTTCTAAGTCTTTACTACGTTCATCCTTGGTCATATCATGTTTTATTCCAATCTTCTTAAAATAACCATTTTCTGAGTTATTAAGTTTATATGCATTTTTCATGATTTTCACCTTGGTGGCTTCTTGGAAGGTTACTATTAGTAACCTAGGTACTTCTTTCTCCTCGCCATGTACTTTGCGCTTTTGATGCTTTTTACCAACACGTTTCAGATTCAAAATGTCTTCTTCATAGACGCGAACTTCCATTTCATCGCATATCTCTATGATAGCTTGTTTATCCTCTCTAATTATGTCTTCTTTCAAGTTACTAGTGGACTCCTGTACATTATAAAATGCTATATTGTCTTTTCGGGCCAATCTGGCCTGCATTTCATTAGTCGCTTTCTTAACTTTTGTCTCTGTTGATACATTTTCAGTGGTCCCTGACATTAATGCGCCTTGAAACGTGCTACTGCTACCTGTACTACTCAAGTCACGAGTGGCACTATCTTTCAATAATGTGTCCTTCACCTCATTCACTTTATCTACTTTCATTGTCGCGATGTCAGACCTCATATTCATTACTTCTCCTTCAATTTTGTCCATCCTGTTTTCCACCTGTTGTTGAAATTCAGCTATAAATTCTCTGCATTTGTCTTCAATAGTTTTTGTTTGGCGTAAGCTTTCAAGAGATTTAACAACACAGTTTGTACAGAACCATGGTAGATCTGGCCTACCACTGATACCACGATAAACTGTTTTATTTATTCCTAGACACTGAATGCACCTGTAGCTTCCACAATATTCACAGCTGAGTAATTGGTCATCTTTGTTTACAAATTGTTTACGACAAGTATCACATTCCCACCTGTCTGTTGATGATGAGTCATCTTTTTTTGACCTTTCTATGCTGTTTTCCCTTGAATTTGTTCTGCTGTTAGCGTTAGTACTCAGGACTTTTCTAGCCTTGGTGCTTTTTATTTCAGATCCATGGGCGCCGCCATTTGCAAAATGGCTGCCGCTTTGTTTACCAGATTGTGACGAGATTTCATTCTCCTTTTCAGACATTGTTTGAGGTGAAATTCACTTCCTACCGGGATTCTTTGTTAGCGGGATACTTATTTTACCAGTTTATGATAGCTTTATAGTAAATAATGGGGTAAATCGCCGTCAAAAATAAGTAAATTCTCTCTCGACGTGAGGCAACCCAACCGGATGTTCGGGTCGTTTCGCTCCCTATAGAAAAAAATGTCTCAGTGAAATAAACGAGGTTCATTGGATTCGCAACACACCCAATTCGTACTCAGAAAGCCAGGGCACTACAATATTTTAGTCAAGTTAATGTAACTGAGTGGCTACCTATTGGGAAAATAGCTGCTCATTCGGCTTAAAGGGAAACATTACTATTTAATTCCCGCATATGATTTTCATGAAACTTCCTATGCTTCAAGATAATTGTATCCTTAGACTAAAATCGAAATAAAAGTGGGGAGTCACCGGCCTCGTTTCCATGGTATCAGAACTTTTTGGATGTTTCTCGTGCATTTCAGAAAACCGAACTCGTAGCGGACATGCGTTTTAATATATATGTTATTACTGCAAAAACAACTTAAACACACGATGAGTGTTATTTTCTTACATTTTGATACTATTTGCTCTTAAATTGAGGAAGTTACATGCAAAATTATTTTTCCCGCCATCTTTTCAAACCTGGAAAAAGTACGTATTTTTACGATATCTCTTAAACTACGCATATGATTTTGATTAAATAAAACGTGGTAACCATTTAAAAGTTCAAATAAAAAGTGGGGGTCACCGGATTGCGTTGGAAGATATAAAGAAAAAACGTTCAACATTCCCGCCTTTTTCGTTTTAACGCCAAACGTTGCACTGACGTCGCGTATATTTATGCGACGTCATCAACAGCGAAATAAACGTTTTCACATATAATTAACCTTAAACACGAATTTGGGTATATCAATTGCCACAGAACATCTTTTAAAATAAAAATAAACAATATGTATACACGCTTTAGGACTTAATTATGCAGAAACAAACAGAATAATATTCTACAGCTTGCAACGTCATTGAGAAATCAAAACAAAATGACGTTAAAAACTACGCGTAACATGCACATACTAAACGCCGACGTTGCGCAAACAATGTGCTCATAAACAATAGTAATGTTTACCCTTAAGAAATGTTTTCATGGTATAAGTACCTGATTGTTAGTTTGGTTGTTTCCCACCTCGGTTTTTGGAGTGGGAATCTTTTTCTGATTGCGCCTTTTCCTGATCTTTGCCTACTTGTACCTTTTTAAATCATTTTTCCACTTCAAATGTTGAGGGTCGGCCGGCATGAAAATATTTTTATTTTATTTTTATTGGCAATTAAAACTGCAGGGTCGGCGCAAAAACTCAGAGTCGGTCGGGTTAGCGGAAACACAGCTACTTTTTGTTTACGCCTCATGGTGTACTGGAAGGGTCAAAATGACCGAAGTCGTTAACCGATCGGTCCATGCCTATTTCGAAATAGACATGCTCCCGCAAATATAGGGATTCACTTGCATATTTAGAGGTTCACCCCTATTTTAAGATAAAGCTGGACCCCTAAAATACAGGTGCATGCCTATTTTAGGGGTGCATGCCCATTTTAGCGGTTCGAAAATAGGAGTTAACCCCTATTTTTACAGGTTCATCCCTGTTTAGGGGTTCATGTCTATTAAGACATGGACCCCTAAAATAGGAGTGAACCTGTATTTTACAAATTACGGGTGTACCCCTATATTTAGACTTCCACCTGCAAATATTTGGGTGTATCCCTATTGAGGTTAATCCCTAAAAAGCGGTGCATGCCTTTTTAGGGGCGACCCGCGTTTTAGGGGTTGACCTATAGAGACCCCTAAAATAGGCATGCGTCCCATAAATAGGCATGCACCTGCACTTTGTGGGTTTACCTCTAAAATAGGCATGCACCTCTAAAATAGGCATGCATCTCTTTATTGCAGGTTAACTCCTAAAATGCAGGTTAATCCGTATCTGAAAATAGAGGTGAACCTCTAAATACGCGGGTGCACCCCTATATTTGCGGGTACACCCCTATATTTGCGTGTGCACCCCTATGTTTGCGGGTGCACCCCTATATTTGCGGGTTCACTCCTATATTTGCGGGCGCACTGATATTTCGAAATATGCATGGATCGGTTAACCGATCGGTCAACCACTTGACCAATGCTAACTAGGAACCTAAGTTGTGTTAAAACATTTGTTTTTTAGTGCAGACAGTGGGTGAAACCTGGGACTGAAATGCTGACTAGCAGTAACTCCATTATGCTGGCCACCTTCGTTACATTGATGCTGTTCTCGGAGTATAATTGCCGGGACTACACTGCCGGTATGAGTCCGTGCCGCGAGGGCTACTCTTGTGGTCGTCATGGTAAAGACTATAGTTGGTGCTGGACTGAGTACCATTTAACGTCTTGGGACTATTGCTGTGAGGGCGACTGCAGGGTTGAATATGGTGACTATACTATCAACAAGTGCCCTGTGGGTGAAAACGGTCGGTGGCAGTACTGTGGCTCCAGTGGGACCACAACAAAGAATGGGAAGAGCTGCAACGCTGGGTTTCCCTGTGGCGCTCATACGGACTATCCGAGTAGAAACTACTGGTGCTTTACTGGGAGATGGAGCTGGAGTTATGACTATTGCTGTGCCCCAGATATTCCTAATTGTAGAAAGTGAATCTAGTTCATACAACTTGAAGTGTCAACTATTTGATGATTCATATGAAAAAAAAAAAATAATTGATTGATAAATTTTGTTTGCTATATCCACACTGAATTCTTTCTCTAGACAGAGAACCTCATTACCATTACGAAAACACGCCCATGCAATATACAGAGATTTTTAAGTTGTAAAAATTGAAAAAATTCAGCAGAAAATGTTTGAAATTTTTCTTATTTTTGCTCAAAACATAGATTGTGGGTACACAGAGGCGGTTCTAACGAGTACCCACAATCTATGTTTTGGAGCAAAAATAAGAAATACAGGTTTACCCCTACAAACCCCAGTTTTACTATATAAAAGTGGGGTTTGAGGGGGTATTTATTGCACGGACATGATTTCTTGATGGAAATTACACCCATGCAATACAGATCTTACTGCTTGAAAAAAAATGAACACTTTCAGAAGATGAAGTGATATTTGCTCAAAACATAGATTGGGTACACGATAGAACCGCCTCGGCGAGGCGGTTCTAACGAGTACCCACAATCTGTTTTAAAGTAAAATTAAGACAAAGATATGCCACTGTATACTTCAATTTTATTGATAAATGGGGCATGAGGTGGTATACTTTTCATGGTCATGTTTTCTTGATGTTTTCGACATAATGGTATTGGGCTGCCCTTT
This sequence comes from Rugalucina vietnamica, assembly GCA_964017185.1. NCBI lineage: Eukaryota > Metazoa > Mollusca > Bivalvia > Lucinida > Lucinidae > Rugalucina > Rugalucina vietnamica. Next base: position 1,209,604 of record OZ024869.1, read on the forward strand.
CTCTGTGTTATATAATTAGTTCTTAGATTAAGCATTTTGTAAGAGTTGTCTCCCGATGCGCAAACATTCGACCACAAAACTGACATAACCTCCTTTAGGGAGCGACCATTTAACGCTGAGGGGGAGTGGGGGGGGAGTTTTCACGTGAGCCTTGAGCTTTTAGGATGGAACTAGAACCGGTGTGCGTCTGTGCCGGCGTCCGTCCGTCCGTCCGTGAGGTTCACACTTCCAAAACATGAATGTCTGAGACTAAGTGTCCAATTGAAACCAATTTAGTAGGGAGATGGATTAGCTGTGATAGGTTTTGGACTAGATTGGGTCAAAACCCGTGGCCGAGCGGTTATGAGCGCTGTTTTTTAATCACTCGATCATCTCTCCACCTAAGAGCCCCGCACTGGCCATGTGCGACAAGCCAAGTTCTGCTTGCGGTTCTGCCAGATTTTTTTTCTCTGGGTGCTCCCGTTTTCGCCCCGCCTACTGATAGGCCCGTCTCAAATGAGTTGATATAATCTTGAAAGGGACTTAAAACTGAATTTCTATGGCAACAGACAGCCGTCATATGATCATGCTGTTAACACCCAAGCGCCTAAAATTATATCAAATCTTCATTCTTGAAGGTGACAAGGCCAGCCATGATACCTTAAATAAGTTCCAACGTTCACGGTCTCACAAGCAATCGGACAACCGTACACGCTCTCACACGCAGTCGGGCCATCTTAATCTCAAGCAGTCGGACTAAGGTACACGGTATCATCAGCAGTCGGGCCGACGTACACGGTCTCACAAGCAGTCTGTCAAACGTACAGGCTCATAAGCAGTCAAACGTATACTGTCGGTCAAACAGTCGGACAAACGTACACGGTCTCACAAGCAGTCTGACAAAACAAACATGCTCATAAGCAGTAAGACAAATGTATACGGTTTCACAAGCAGTCGGATCAACGTTCGTGGTCTCACAAGCAGTCGGACAAAAGTATGGTCTCACAAGCAGCCGGAACGTACACGGTCTCACAAGCAGTCGGGCCAGCTTACACGGTCTCACAAGCAGTCGGGCCAGCTTACACGGTCTCACAAGCAGTCGGGCCAGCTTACACGGTCTCACAAGCAGCCGGACCAACGTACACGTTCTCACAAGCAGTCGGGCCAGCTTACACGGTCTCACAAGCAGTCGGACAAGCGTACAGTCTCATAAGCAGTCATACAAAAGTATGGTCTCACAAGCAGTCGGACAAGCGTACATTTTCATAAGCAGTCAAACGTACACTATCTGTCAAACAGTCGGACAAACGTACACGGTCTCACAAGCAGTCAAACGTACACTGTCTGTCAAACAGTCGGACAAACGTACACGGTCTCACAAGCAGTCGGACCAACGTACATGGTCTCACAAGCAGTCGGACAAGCGTACAGCCTCACAAGCAGTCATAGAAACGTATACTGTCTGTCAAACAGTCGGACAAACGTATACGGTCACAGTCGGACCAACGTATATGGTCTCACAAGCAGTCGGACCAACGTACAAGGTCTCACAAGCAGTCGGACAAGTGTACAGTCTCATAACCAGTCAAACAACGTACACTGTCAGTCGGACAAACGTACACGGTCTCACAAGCAGTCAAACGTACACTGTCTGTCAAACAGTCGGACAAACATACACGGTCTCACAAGCAGTCGGACCAACGTACATGGTCTCACAAGCAGTCGGTCAAGCGTACAGTCTCATAAGCAGTCAAACAACGTACACTGTCAGTCGGACAAACGTACACGGTCTCACAAGCAGTCAAACGTACACTGTCTGTCAAACAGTCGGACAAACATACACGGTCTCACAAGCAGTCGGACCAACGTACATGGTCTCACAAGCAGTCGGACAAGCGTACAGTCTCACAAGCAGTCAGACAAACGTATACTGTCTGTCTGTCAAACAGTCGGACAAACGTATACGGTCACAGTCGGACCAACGTACATGGTCTCATAAGCAGTAAGACAAAAGTATGGTCTCACAAGCAGTCGGACCAACGTACACGGTCTCACAAGCAATCGGACCAACGCACACCGCCTCACAAGCAGTCGCACCAACGTACACGGTCTCACAAGCAGTCGGACCAACGTACGCGGTCTCACAATGTGTCGGACCAACGTACACGGTCTTACAAGCAGTCGGACCATTGTTCACGGTATCACAAGCAGTCGGACCAACGTTCACGGTCTCACAAGCAGTCGGACCAACGTACACGGTCTCACAATGTGTCGGACCAACGTTCACGGTCTCACAAGCAGTCGGACCAACGGACACGGTCTCACAAGCAGGCGGACCAACGTACACTGTCTCACAAGCAGTCGGACCAACGTACACGGTCTCACAAGCAGTCGGACCAACGTACACGGTCTCACAAGCAGTCGGACCAACGTTCTCGGTCTCACAAGCAGTCGGACCAACGTTCACGGTCTCACAAGCAGTCGGACCAACGCACACCGCCTCACAAGCAGTCGGACCAACGTACACGGTCTCACAAGCAGTCGGACTAACGTACGCGGTCTCACAATGTGTCGGACTAACGTACACGGTCTCACAAGCAGTCGGACCAACGGACACGCTCACAATCAGTCGAACGTACACGCAGGCGATGGCCGGTTCACTCCAAATTGGAAGCTGGTATGCATTGCGCTGTCTAGCAGGTTCCGAATCGGAAGTCAAACTCTAGGTAGTATTATTTGGTGAACACTGAGCTGGTTCTTATATGCCAAAGATGTATATTTTAGTTGGTATGTAATAGAGTGAATATAACCCATCTACTTTCTTGAATTATCCAAAGCATTATAGGTCACTGAATAAAATATGGGCATGTCTAGGTAATGAAAAGAGACAATAAAAAACAAAGATGAGGAGCACAACATAGACGCAGACGAACAAACAATTTAATCAGACAAAACTTCCAACATATTCCATTTACTCGGTTTACTTGGCGTATTTTACTTTGAGCGAAGAAAAAAAAACGCTTTTTCAGTCGCACATAACAGCGCCGTATGGAGACAACATGGTTCAGAGTGTCTTTACTCCTTAAAAATGTTACAATATTTTCCCAATTTTATAGAATTTTCATGTTGAGATTACCAAAGCTTGTCAGCAGATATTGTTAAAATGCCAACAGTTGTTGACATTGTTTACGTTTATGAACAGAATAAAATTCTATCTGACTATAGAGAGAGAGATGAGAGATAATTAGTTTATTATAGTGTCACGTATCAAATAACATAATATACATACAATTTTAAAACTAACATATTTGACACCCAGCCACGAATGGCTTATGAGACACTTATTGACATATAAAACATAAACGGCATACAAGATGCTGAATAATAATTAAACATTATGTACAGGTTATGACATAAAACATGTGAGTCTAAAACATTTAAAAGCACTTTGAATTAAATAATTAAACAGTTGTTTTCAAAATTGGCGGGTTTGTTAAGACACATGGTTAAGTTAAAATGAGATAATATGTTCAGTCCTTATTAAAACAAGGAGTTGGTAAGAGTGTAAGTTCAGATAAAGATTCAATGAAATAAAATTCAAGATTAAAGTGAATTTTGGCACAGTATATAGACATAGACATGGACGGCGATACAGACCAGATTTTATATAGTCACTATGTCAGCAATCGCAAACTGAAGCTGCTTGTCAGAAAACTGTCTGATTGGGCATTCCCTACCTAGGTCGCTTCTGACATGCATCCCCAGTGTGCGAGTGTCGTGCAAACAAACTAGAACCTAATCAAGTCTGTGTATTTTAAGAGACAACAAATATTTACTGTAACTAGTTTGCATATGTGCTTCTAAATAGATCTAAAGTTCACTCTCAGCTGAACTGAGCATAAAAAAGTTGCAAGGATCGTATTTGCACTCGTAGTTTCCCTCATAGATTATCTAACCTCACTTTCGTGACGTCATGCCCAGGAGGAAGTTGATGCGGCTTCAACATTGGTTTGATTGATTCCCGGAGTCTCTGTAAAACAATAACAATAACAGTGTTACCATAACGAAACCATGCCCACCCAACACACATTCAGAACTCAGTCATTAGAACCATATAGCATTTCAAAATATAGATTAATTGGTACACGGTAGAATGACCTCAATGAGGTGGTTCTAACGAGAACCCACAATGTATGTTTTGGGTGTAAAATATATATATAAAAAAAAATAGTTATACCCCTTACACCACAATTTATTTCGATGTATAAAAAGTGGAGTGAAAGGGGGGAGGGGACATATCATCCTGATGTACGACTACTGTGTGACAATTTTTGCAATACAAATGTGTCTGTAGTGACCTGTCATATATATGTTCTTGTGGAAGTTTCGCAATAAATAAATAATTCAATTCTAAATAATTATTTAGTTGGCTGTAGGATTGAAAATGATTTTTTTTTTTTTCAAACCATAAGTAAATTCAACCTGTACACGGTATTTCTTTTTTGACGATGAAAAAAAAAACAATGAAAAGAAGAAACACGATGACCAGCTGACTTTGGTTTTGACCCAAATGTCTACATGACCTACATGTACATGTACATAGTTAATTAAGATATTTCAAACAATTTTAGCAAGAATGTTGTCCGAGCGTTTTTCTCACCTGCACAAAAGAGCCTTTCAGACTGATGACTTTGCAAACCATTGTAACTGGTATCCAAATTACAGTCATGGCTGCCATGATCCAACCAATCACAATCGACCATGTTGGAAATTCATACGTCACAGACTTCCGGTTGTATGTCAAAGAAGAGTATGTTAACACTCCTGTGAGAAAAAGGCCCTAAAAATTTATATGAGACAATGGTTTATCACATACAAAATTATGATGAAAATAACCGATGGATTAGCCGCGTGGAAGATGAAGGGAATACCTCTGTTACTACGTACATCTGTATAAGCCTAAAGCTATTCATTTTAATTGGTTGGGACCGGACCTTCTTGTCTGTTGCTTGGCCCACCGGGGTTCAACTGGTGTTTTTCTTTTGCTCCGGATTTTCAGAAGTTATTTTGCGCCCGTCTGGCTGCTTACTGAATCTGTGAGTCTTCGTTTTCGATTCATAATGGTGGTATTCGTTATTTATTTGTTAACTAGTTAGAGATTCACCCGCGGACCGAACAATTAACTAAATGAGCCGCCTCGTGAGAAAACCAACAATCTGCATGGGCGAAAACAAAGACGCAGATCAGCTTCGCGGTAACCGCGAAGCTGATCAGCGCCTTTGTTTTCGCTACTCGGATAGAACAACTCCTCTTCTACGTAAAGCCGAAATTTCAAGCTGCCAGCTGTTTTCTGTGCTTGTACAGGCCGGTTTGTGTCGGACCTGTTCGGAAACCACATTGTTGGTTTTCCCACGAGGCGGCTCAAATGTTGCGAACCACTACAGAACCTGAGGGTGAGGTTAGGCGCCTGTAAAATCGATTTAAGCCCCTCCAGTAATTTTATATTACTGATCGTTTCCAGGCTTGGTGTTGAATTTTTGTCTGTTAGCACCTTATGTACGTTTTCATGTTTTAGTTAAGTTTGGGTGACTGAGTGGCCACCTATTGGGAAATATAGCTGCTTACTCTTTCTCAGTATTTGTACCTGATAGTCAGTTTGGTTTTTTCCCACCACGGTTTTTGGAGTGGAGACTAAGTTCATTCTGATTGCGTCATTTCCTGATCAGTGCCTATTTTTACTTTTGTTTAATTGCCTTATCATCAGGAAAACATGTCCGTGTAATATATACCCCCTTATACCCCACTTTTAAATCATTAGTAAAACTGGGGTTTGCAAGGGTATACCTATTTGTCTTATTTTTGCTCCAAAACATAGATTGTGGGTACTCATTAGAACCGCCTTGCCGAGGCGGTTCTAACGTGTAATCACAATCTATGTTTTGAGCAAAAATAAGAAAAATATCAAAAATTTTCCAATGAAATTTTCATTTTTTTATACTTGAAAAAAATCTCTGTATATTGCACGGGCGTGTTTTCGTCATGTATAGTCATATCGGGACCTCCCATCCATTTTGATAGAACTTCTACGCAACAGTGGGGTATCGTGAAATCCGCAATGTGCTGAAGTCTCCACCCAAATAAAAAAAATACCTATTGTCCTGAACCACTTTCATCGCCTAAGCGAATAACCGGTAATAAGGCGACTCATTCGGCCAGTCATTAAGTAGTTTAACTGTGAGGCATCAAACAATCCATCTATTCTTTTCTCACGCGCGTCAAATTGCTTAGACATGATGTCTAACTTCCCGGTCAACAATTTTTGTCATATCGGGACAGATCTGTAGGTACATATATTATGGACATACCAGTGTGAAGAATGGTGTTACAAACATCCAACAAAATTTCATGATGGGAAGAATTCTAAATCCATACATCAGTTCTAGGCAGTCGTAGTAACGATTGGCACCTAGAAGGAAACAGCAATAAAAAATTACACTATACCCATTGTCCCTTTTTCTTATTTGTATACACGTTATCTGTCTCTGTATAAATTGAAGATCTGTTATGCATACTGCTCAACAAAAGCAGTGGTAGATTTAGAGGGTTTCTCGTGGTTCGCTTGAACCCACCTCTGGTACCAAATCATTTCATTTTCATGGGGAAATTTATGAAAACTCAGGAAAAGGGTTTAAAATGACCCCCTCTTGATGAGCCTACCCCATTCCAGAAATTCTGGAACCGCCCCTGAAAGTATGACACGGATAGTTGGTGATATAATTGTTTTTGAGCTGATATGCATGTTGCTGAGCACTCAAGACACGGTTTCCGTTTTATTTCCTTTAGTATACAGGTACATTATTTGTACAAGTATTAGATTTTCAAATTGACGACTCATTAACGTCATGCAAATCAAGAAATTAGTTTTGTCATTCATTGCTTCCGTTTTATATATATATATATATATATATACAAATGTAGATGCACTTGTAAAATGAAACTTGCTCTATTCTTATTTTGACGTTGTTAGAATACATTCCAATGTGTTCGAATTCTGGACCATATGAAGTCAAACTTAGTCTCCTTTTGACATACCGTAAATATATGCAATAACCAAGCATTCACTGAACGCCACAACAAAGATAGTCCTGCTAACAGGGAAGTAGTCAAATAGCTGAAATACGTATATACCTCCCTGGAAGAGAAAATATCACGAAAACATGTCCATGCAATATATAGAACTTTCTGAAGCTGTACAAAGTTAGCAAAACAAAATCAGTTGATTTTTTGTGTATATTTTCTTCTTCTTTTTGCTCAAACCATTGATTATGGGTATTATACATTAGAACCGCCTCGCCGATTACCCTTGCAACTTCTTTGAACCTTGTCTGAAAATAAGATGGGGTATGTCAATTCAAATATTGAAGTATGTTTTCAAGTGTCTATAAAGACTTACGGGCGTTTTTAAGATAAGACTATCCATATTGCACGCAATACGAACAACATGGTATAAATTTAATGGCGGGCATCGCTGTTTGTGCTTACCTCGCACATCATGGACAATCCCAATAGAAACGAGATGAAACAAACAAGTCCTATAATAATTTCTCGCCGGTAGCCTCTTCTGAATAGTTTCGGGTTGAGATCAACAATGAATGTGATAACGGCTTCTACACCACCAAACTGAAACATGCATTAAAAAGTTAATAAAACATGCAGAGTTGTCCAGTTTCCCCCTATACCTAGAAAGGATTGTTAATATCTACAAATATGCTTTCAGTGTAACATGTACAGGCCGTTCTCTTTCCAAAAATGTAGATTTGACTTGCCATGTGGTTGCACGATGCATGTCTGAACTAAAGTACACACTCTTGATGCTCTTAAAGTGCACTATTTCCTACATTTCTTTACATGTAATGTGCACCTCATGAGCTCAACAAGTGCACATATGTGTAAACTTTAATTCAGACTTCAAGCATGACTGAAACTGCCAGACATGTGTATAAGCACACATAATATAAGCTTAGGAGAACTATCAAAATTGGCACACACGTGTAAAAGTTTAACTATGACTTGCCTGACTATCCAGTCCCAGTAAAATCAACATAGCAAAGAACAGAGCTGACCACAACGGAGCAACTGGCATCTGGGCCACAGCCTCAGGGTAGGCTATGAAGGCTAGACCTGGACCTGTATATTAAAGTATTACAAACTTTCAAAGATGGATAACATCTGGGCCACTGCTTTGGGGTAGGCTATAAAGGCTAGACCAGGACCTATACAATAAAAAGGTGTAGTGCTACAAAGACAATATACAACATAAGTTACAAACATCTTAAATTGCGAAACGGATAACAAAAAACTCACAACTCTGTGTTGACAGCATGGGTGCTGACTTATAATCCACTAAACCAGAACAGTCACCTTCCTCTTCTTATTTACATGCAACATACTTTTGGACACGTTTATTAATGAGTTTATTTATGACATGATGCGTTTATTTCATTTCTAAGACACGGCATACCTGATTCAGCTACATCTTTGACTGAAACATTTTGCTTGACTGCCATGAACCCTAATACAGAGAATACCACAAACCCGGACAGTAGGCTGGTGAAACTGTTCGCTATGGCAAATAACACACTATCCCTGAAACGTAAAACAAAAATAATCTTATGAATACATGAACTTGATTTTAGCTTTAGAAGCTGGTTGTATTTGGTTTTCCTAAAAACGAACATACGGAATACTCCTGTTTAAGCCCATCATAATTGAGCCGCCTCGTGGGGAAAACCAACAATGTGGTTTCCGAACAGGTCTGACACAAACCGGCCTGTACAGCTACAGAAGCAGGCTAGAAGCTTGAAATTTGGATTTAAGTAGAGGAGGAATAGTACTATCCGAGTAGCGAAAACAAAGGCGCTGATCAGCTTCGCGGTTACCGCGAAGCTGATCTGCGCCTTTGTTTTCGCCTATGCAGATTGTTGGTTTTCCCATGGGGCGGCTCATAGTATGTCTAACATGTGAGAATAAACTAGCATTCTCACAGAAATTCTACAACCACTTAACACGGAATACATCAGGAAAACATGTCCGTGCAATGAATACCCCCGTAAACCCCACCTTTATATAGTAAACTGGGGTACGCAGGGGTATACCTATTTTTCTTATTTTTGCTTCAAAACATAGATTGTGGGTACTCGTTAGAACCGCCTCGGCGAGGCGGTTCTAACGTGTACACACAATCTATGTTTTGAGAAAAAAATAAGAAAAATATCAAAAGTTTTCTACTGAAAATTTTCATTTTTTACAAATTTAAAAATCTATGTATATTGCATGTGCATGTTTTCGTAATGATTAGTTGCTGGTTAATTAGGAAGTCGTAAGTCAATCGATACTGTAAGTTGGAGTTTTATTTCTAAACGAAATAATTTCAAAACTCGGGTGCGGCCTATTTCGTTTTTTATAAGTATATATATGTTTACATTTGCTTTCTGCACACCCTTTTCAGAACAGTAAATTGTGACAGAGTTCAGTGGTAACGTACCGATGTGAGTTGTGGTGAAAATTGCTGTAACTACCAGCTGCCGTCAGGATCCCCTGAGAAATTGCGTAGGAATAAAATATTTGGTTTCCAGCATCAGCCCATACCTGGAATTAAATCAGAAATATTTGGTTTCCAGCATCGGCAGCCCATATGTGGAACTATTTCGGAAATATTTGGTTTCCAGCATCAGCCCATGCCTGGAATTAAATTAGGAATATTTGGTTTCCAGCATCGGTGGCCCATACCTGGAATTATTTGAAATATTTGGTTTCCAGCATCAGCGGCTCATATCTGGAATTATTTCAGAAATGTTTGGTTTCCAGCATCTGCGGCCCGTACCTGGAATTATTTTGGAAACATTTGGTTTCCAGCATCAGCCCATGTACCCCGGGAGCTAATTTGACCTACCTTGCACCCCCCCCCCCCAGGACAATTTTCATGGGTGCCAAATCGTTCATTGGGACCCCAGAAATGCAAAGAATTTTTGTCCTCAAAGATAAACTCAATTGCACTATGAAAAAAAGCATGGTTTCCATAGCAACCATTAACACGATTCTTAAGCATGGGGATGTTCATAGAAAATTGACCATATCCCGACTGTTACTTAACCTAGACCACTGAAATTGGTCTCATTTTAAAGCTTAGACATAGCCCTTTTATCCTATAGTAAGTAATGCAAATTTTCGAATTGGCATATTCATGAGTTTTTATGAAAACATTAAAAATGACATAAAAATCGTTAAAAACCCATAAATAAACTAATTTCAGACCAACACTGTCATTCTGACACTTTGTTATTGAACCAGTAATATCATATGGGAAATTTATTGATGACCTGGGCCTATATGATCATTATCTCATTTGCATATTCATGAATATTAATGAAATTGATAGAAATTGAGGAAAAACGAGGGAAAGAATATCTCCATTGCAAGGTATTGGATAGGTTATAAGGTCTATCTTTCATCCCTGGGACAAATTCTGAAAGCTGCCAGTGTGGTCAGAGGGACCACCTTAATGCCATAAAATATTGTCCTCAATGATAAACATGTTTGCATGATGTAAAATGACATAGTCTCCACACCAACCCCTAGTGTGATTCTACAGAATAGGGTGTACCTACAAAAATACATCACACCAATAGCGTGCTCTAGGATACTATAATTGATCTGAAAGTGATGCATGAACCTAACAATTTAACCTTGATACCTTATATTTTAATCATTGAATTTGCTTATTCATGAAAATTAATAAAAAGACATTAAAAGTGGAGAAATATCGTGGAAAAAATAGGGGTATACATACAAAATCCTTTGTACCAGAGCTATTAATAAACCCAAGATGCTGAAATAGGTTTCAAATGAATGCTATTGCAATGTACTATGACTCTGAAGTATGATTTAAGAATAATCTGTTTTTCAGTTTCATGAATTTTCATAAAAACTTAAGAAATTTAAGGGAAAAAGTTAAAAACTTATATGGGTTAACCTACAAAATGACTTGCATCTCAACAGTCAAACACCCTATAGTACTAAAACGGGGTATCAAATGGTTCCTATGGCAATATTAAACCATCCTGTACTACAATATTTGAATTATTAGATATTTTGTTTGAAGAATATTAACACAACTTTTTGAATTTAGTGAAAAAATACAGAAAAATAATGGGGGTATACGTAGAAAAACGCACATTTCTTGGCTACTGAAAGACCTAGAGAGCTATAATTGGTATCAAATGATTGCTAGGACAATGTTCTATGACCATGTTATCAGCAATATATAACATCAGCTATTGTTGTTGGATGGATATTAATGAGATCGTCATAAATAAGAGAAAAATCAATGAAAATTTTATAGCATTTTGTTAAACTATCAGACCACATGGCTGTAGTGCATTCTCCTAGCTATCTATTGGTACCATTTTCAGCACTCTACAGATATCAGCATTTAAGATATAAGCAATTTTGTTGGTGTACCCCTTCATTTATCGTCGATTTTTCTCTTATTTATGACAATCTATTTAATATACATACACCAACAATAGTTGATGTTTACATTGCTGTTTACATGGTTATAGAACATTGTTCTAGCAATCATTTGATACCAAATATAGCTCTCTAGGTCTTTCAGTAGCCAAGATATATCCGTTTTTCTACGTATACCCCCATTATTTTTCCGTATTTTTTCACTAAATTCAAAAGGTTTTGTTTATATTCTTCAAACAAAAAAAAAAAACAAATGACTTAAATACTGTAGTACAGGATGGTATGATATTGCCAAAGCCACCATTTGATATCATTTTCAGCACTATAGGGCTTTTTATTGCTGAGATGCAAGTCATTTTTTAACTTTTTCTCTCAAATTTCTTAAGTTTTCATTAAAATTAATGAAATTGAAATTCAGATTATTCTTATATCATACTTCAGGGTCATAGTACATTGCAATAGCCTTCATTTGAAACCTCTTTCAGTATTCTGGGTTTATTAATAGCTCTTGTACAAGTGATTTTGCATGTACACCCCTATTTTTCCACGATTTCTCTCCAATTTAGAATGTTTTTTTTTTCTTTTTTTTTTTTTCTTTTTTTTTTTTTTTAAATTGTTAGGTTCATGCATCACTATCAGACCAATTATAGTATCCTAGAAAGGTACAAGTAGGCAAAGATCAGGAAAAGGCGCAATCAGAAAAAGATTCCCACTCCAAAAACCGAGGTGGGAAAAAACCAAACTAACAATCAGGTACTTATACCATGAAACATATCGTAAGCCGAATGAGCAGCTATTTTCCCAATAGGTGGCCACTCAGTTACCCTAACTTAACTAAAAATATGAAAACATACATAAGGCGCCAACAGCACAAAAAATTTTAAACACCAAGACATAAAACAAAAAGAACCACTACAGAAGTATCGACTTGGAACGATCAGTAACACAAAGTTACTGGCGGGCTTAAACCGGTTTTACAGGTACCTAACCTCACCCTCAGCTTCTGCAGAGCATGCTATTGGTTTTTTCTGAAAACAAAAATGCATTAAATTGAGTCATTTATCTGTAATAATGTATCTCATGATGTTATTTTGTGTAGCCTGGGTTATTGAATTTACTTGGACATTTGGTGACTACTTTGATATGATGATTATTTGATAATATGATAAGCATTTTATTTTTCAGAAAAATGCATTAAATAGAGTCATTTATCTGTAATAATGCAACTCATGATGTTATTATGTGTAACCTGGGTTATTGAATTTCCTTGGGCATTTGGTGACTTCTTTGATATGATGATTCTGTGATAATATGCAGTCTTAGGACCAAGTCCTTTTCAGAGCTCAATAGAAAAGATATTGTAGGCCTTCTGGTTTAACCACTGTTCCT